>CM076945.1:2405000-3022500 GCA_039566865.1 Aurelia coerulea | reverse complement strand
GTAGACCAAGTACCCCCCCCCCCCCCGGACATATGAACGTCTTTAATAAATAGCAACGTCATTACCTGCCGGTATTGTCTTTGGTTGAGCATCTGGAAGACAATTAAATATAATGAGAAATATTCGTAAAGACAATTTCATCAGAGCTAAAAATAAAGTACCGTAAAAATAAAGCAAATCTCAAAATTTGCTTTGCCTCGCAGAGAAGGTTTATGAGTTGTGGAATGAAAAGATGGAGAATTAGAACTTTGAATATGAAATCTATACTATTTTCATCACCGCCTTAGCAATTACCAACTCATCGGTTAAACTATAGGACTGGGGATGTTACGATGTTACATATACAAAAATTGGTCTTATTTTCCGAGCTGGAACGATTTTATTATGTAAATGAATAACTGTGAAATAATTTCACTGCATAAGGCGATAATCAATAACCCTTCTTCTCGTGGTTTGAGCATCAATTTGAGCCTTCTGCTGGTCATTACACAAGGGATACCGGACGCAGGGATACAAGGAGGAAGAAACTGCTGGAGGAACAGAAATTCCCAGAAATTTCCGTCATAGGCGCAAGGTTAGAAACACACTGATTTAGTAAGGTAATAGCAAGGGCGCCTACCTTGTAGGAAGTGTGTTTATTCCCGGTACTGTACGCGTAGTAATTGGTGTCCTATGACCCAGTCCTGTTAATCTGTGTATATCATAAGAAAGTTTTTCTAGTTACAGGGATTTTCAAATTCTAACGTCTGTTAGAGTTGACCAATCAAAAATCACGCTGTCTGATTCCCTGTGGCCAGATCGTATAACAGTTGATATCGTGTTACATAAACAACGGAATTTGAAACCACAAAGTTATTCATACGTCATCTTGACATTGAGAGGACTGACGCTGTGTACTGCTTGGTCACGGTACGGTTCTAGGACACTCTCTGTACTGGGTCACAGGACACCAATTACTCTACAGTACTGGGAATAAACACACTTCCTACAAGGTAGGCGCCCTTGGTAATAGCTTACCATAAACCATGTATCCAATCACGAACCCTGATTTCGAGGTTGATCCTCTTGATCTCCTGAACCTGATGAAGATGTATTTCTTTCGAGTAACGATCATGTTCTTACGATGGCAACGAGGACCAGCCACAACTGAGCTTGTTGAATATGTAGCTGTTGATGAGTCTGATCCTTGAATACAGAATAAAGCTGATTCAATCAATCAATATCATTGCACATCTCTATTTTAGAAGAAACTCTTTATAAGAAATGCAACTTTCAGATCATAGAAAATTAAGAAGGCGAATGAGTATAAAGCTGGAAAATGAGTAAAACGAACGAGGAAGATAGCAAGTTGTCCTCCTTCAATCAGTCTTATTTGTCTCTTTGCCAATATTTTCCCTAATTTTGATTTTCCTTGTGAATCTTTCCGAGGCTCTGGTTCCCAAGTGTTAAATAGGATCCGAGCAAGCCGAGCAATGAATATTGAGAGTATATATGTAACATAAATGAGAACAAACGTGGAAATATACTTTGTTAAACAGATCACACTTGATTATATACGGTTGAAAAACCGACGATTCTACAACAGCTGCTGTCCAAGCATTCGTTCGAACTATACAAGTTCTCTAGCTGCTATGCAAGCACTTTAGTCCACGTTGCTATTCAAGCAACCGTCCTCTCAGTTCACTCAGTCCAATCTCAGCTTAGTCAATGTCCAAAGGTTACATGTCACTTGTATACGTTACACAGAATATAGATCTATCAGGTTACATACAAAATGAAAGAGAGGCTCAAACATCTTTTTCACAAGGTTGAGAATTCATGGAAGAAAATGTCCCTCTTATTTGAAACCCTTACCCAGTCTTACCTTTGACATATATGTAGTCATCATAACCACATGTCAAATAGTTCAAATTCAAATCCATGAAGACAATTCTTGTTTCTTTATTTGCCCCAGCCGTTATTTTGTGATAGCAAGAAGATGTGCTGCCTTTATATCCTCTTGGATACCCGGATGAATAAATGTAGCCAGCGCGATTGATGTTATTTGTTTTGCTAGGAAAGAAAAACGAAATCTACTTCAGGTTTAGACTATAGGTTTGGATCGAGCGTCCAAATCCGGTAAATTTTGTGAAGGAAAACAAAAACTTTGCTAGCTATGGCAAGAAGTTGCCTCGGATCTCAACACAGGCCCGATACCAGCCTTAATTCTTTAGGGGGCAAAGAACCAAAATTTTCCGACGCTCTAAAATCAGCAACAACAACAGCAACAACCCCAATTTTAGGAACATATGTTGAAACATGCACCAAAGGACTGATGTGCTCCTTTAATGACTAGATTTTGGAATTATTTTGTAGTTTCAACGTTGCAGCCTTCAAAATTGGTCAATATGAAGGAAAAAATGCTGTAGATTCAAAATCCATGTCAAATTTTATCCTCGAAAGACAATAAATTCATGCTCTATGCATCATTGTCCCAGTAAAATCTTCCAAATGTGGGCCTGTAACAACAACAGAAATCCGACAGGTGGAGTAAAATTTCCGACAAATGGCCTTCTGGGGGGCGTTCCGCCCCCCAGCCCCCCACTGGCTTCGGCCCTGTCTCAACACTTTTCAGAGAGTTAATCGACGATAAATTTGCTCTAATTGGCTCAATTTATACACTGGCAAAGTTAGTTTGGCTTCTGGCCTTGTTTATCGTTATTTTCATTTGTCGTTAGCTGATTTTTGTATTTAACCGTTTCAAATAAGGTGCAAGGTGATATGGTAAGGTGTGAGTTGCGAGTTGCCCTTATTTTGTGAGTTGCGAGTTACGATTTGGAAGCTTTTTCCCTCAGCTGTTTTAAACTTTGTCCTGTACCAGCGTTCTTCGTACATAGCTAATGGGCCCCTTTAAAGGGGCTCCGTCTCCAAATTTCGTCGAAACGGTGATTTTGAAGTTTGTTGATGGGCAATATCCCACAGACGTTTACCTGTTTTTTCGAAAATCAAAGCATCATTCTGAAGATAGATCTTCGTACAGAACAATGGCCACGTGCGGTGTTATTAGATTTGTTTACGGTTTGGCGACGAAGCCCCTTTAATCATGGGTAGTTAGACACTGCTGGTGTGCTTCTATGGAGAAGAGCCGGATAATATGTATCTGCGGGGGAAAATTTTTATAGTACTGCGGAGGAGATATCTGCGGGGGAAATTTTCATAGTACTGCGGAGGAGATATCTGCGGGGGAAATTTTTTCATTCTTTCGATATCTCCTCCGCAGTACTGCAAAAAATTTCCCCCGCAGATACATATCATCCAGCGCTCCTACATAGGAGCATTCCAGCAGTGTCTAACTACCCATGCTTTAATATTTATGTTCGTCTTACGGCTGGTGTAAAATGCAGGTCATATTTTTGCAGGTCACCGAGGCAGGTCAGTCCATTATGGCCAAGTACTTGCAGGCTGAACGAAAGAATTCATTTGTGTTTTAGATACGAGAGCCACCTTTGCAATCGATTGTACGCCGCAAAGGAATTGACCAGATTCACCCAGTGTTGTTTAAAAAAGTGCGTTTTAGAGGTTTTATATCATTATATAAAGACTTAAGTCAGACATTCATTCAAGTTGTCCCGGGAGGGAGTAGCTTCTAGACTCACGAAATAGTCCCAGTTTGTCCCAGTTATCGCAACAACAACAGCAACAGCAATAACAACAACAACAATAATATATATTTTTGCTCAAACTGGTAGTTATAGCGTCCATCAGCCTATCAATAGCAATAACTACGAACTTGCAATCAGTCTAAGTAGCTTCCAGAGCTCATGAATGCGCAATTTTCTTTAATGTTTGTTTGTTTTGTTGTTTGTTTGTTGGTTGGTTTGTTTGATGCAGAAAATTCGCTGTACCTAAAACTGTTACCACTGTTTGGACAGCAGCAAAGGTAAGGTGGGGGGACATGTATTATCATGAGCAATATGATATTGAGTGAATCTTATAACACATAAAATATTATATTATAACTGTTCATTAATCTCCCATTCATCCTGAAGCAAGAAGCATAACATAATCATGACGCCTTTGGGAAATATAGAGCATTTCTTAACACCCGGGATCTTTATCCAAATCCTTCAATCAACAAACTTATTATTACCTGCCACTGCGACCTGCAAAAATATGATCTGCATTTTGCACCAGCCGGTTTTTCTTTGTCTTATGATGCGTTTTCATACTGACGCTGCGTTGCTAAACAAGGGCAAATAACTACATACTTACTAGCAAAAAGCAAACGATGAGCTTCCAAGGGAACTGTAGACGCTTCGTAACCGATATCTAAGATACAGATTCGAATTGTAATGTGAATTGTATTGGATCTTCATTCTCCCATCAACTGAAAACATGAATGTCGGTTTAGAGCCGCCCATGTTAGTTGTGCAGTATTTGCCAAGACTTCTGTACGAGCTGTCAAAACAAAATCATGAATATAGTTTGGAAATTACTGAATGAGTACCGGGTGAGCCAGAAAAAGTTCCCACTTTTGAAAATTCATAGCATCAAGAGTACTGGATGGATTGGAATGAATCAATATTTGCTTGACAGCCAGAAGATCGAAGTATTTTGTGATTTTTCTCGCTTTGTTACATTAGCTTTGGAAGAATTGGTAAATTCAAATATAGAAAAACTTTGTGGTTGCAAAAGGGCTGAAAAAGGCCTAAAATACATGATCAAATCATAAAGTACTCCTCGCTCAGAACAACAGAGAAAAAGCAAGAGATATCGTCTGCACATTTATTGCCATGGGATTGAAAATCTTTAGTATCTGTTTGAGAATATATGTCTTATTGCTCTTGAGAGAGGTGAAATGCCCGTGTGTATTGTTTTGTATGAGGAGAGTCCTAACGATATGATCAAGTATTTTAGGCCCTTTTTCAGTCTTTTTGAAAACATGAAATTTTCATAAAGTTGACTTTACCTATATTTGCAGTGCTCGTAAGAAGACAAGAAAAATCACAAAAATACTTTAATCTTTTGGCTTTTAACTAGAATTTGAATCATTCAAATCCATGAAGTACTTGTGGTGCTACGAATTTTCGAAAGTGGGAACCTTTTCTGGCTCACGCGGTAGAAAAAAAACTTCCCGTTTGAAAGGCCATTGCTCCCCGAATATCAAGACGATAATATCGGCAATTATATCGTTTAATAATGACATGTTCAAATCAATCTTGAAATTTACTTGACTGAAATCGGCTGCTCCTTTCTGAAATTATGCAAGATTTTCTCCTGAGAGCTCCTTCATTTTCATAGGCCTAAAATCACGACCAACTTTTCCTAATATTTCAACACATTTTAGCATGTTGTATCCATGGTTGATTATTTTCCTCCATGACCCGTTAACCCATATGACTTTTACAAATATATCTGTTCCCTTCCGAGTAATCAATCGGAATTAGGAAATTTGCTAACTTTGAAAGTAGACAATTATAGCTTTGTCAATCTACCTTGCCATAAACCTGCTTTCTTCTATCGAAAGTGAACATTCCAAGCACGGGAACATGTCTAGGCTTGTACAATGAACTCTTATTATGAAGCTGAATTCACAAAAAGCGCGTTCCTTGACATTGCCCAGGCAAATCTAGCGTTTATGATGCATAGGTTTCTCCACAGGGACCCCAGGGAAATGTATCACCCCCTCAAGAAGAAGCGGCCTTTATATCATTGAGGAGGGGGGTGATAAATATTCCTGGGTTCGCTATGATCTCTTGGGTTTATTTGGGGGGGGGGTGTTGACTGCCAGATGTTGTGGATACAGAGGGGATATATGCAACTAAAGGCGGATTCATTTGCAAATATTTGAAGCTCATCTTGGAACTTCAGGCAGGGTTTGAGGTCTTCAAGTATCCTTGATACACTAAGGTGTGATGTCGTGAAGCAAAAGGAGAGCGACTAAGATTGGGAGGTGTCCGTGTCTTTGTCTAGGGGGTGGAGCCAGGGTAGGGCCAGGGGGTACAGCTCCTCCATCGTAATTATAGCATCTAGCCCTCGCCCTCCCCCGCCAGATGAAATCTTGGATTATAGGCCGGGATTATAGGCGGAGGGAATTTGGCTGAAAGAAGTATGAAAACGACATTTTTTTTTATTCATTTTAGCCTCATGCTGGAAGTTCTAGCACCTCTTTTGGAGATTCCTTACCCCACCCCTGTCCTTTCTCTCAATCACAGCTCGTGCCTCCGGTACTTGTAGCCTGGAATTACAGAGAGTCAGGCTGGCGATTGTTCTGATACTCTTAGTAAACAGGTTAGAAAGCCAAGGCTAGGCAGGACTCGAGTTATCATTCCTGCACCAAGAGCTCCCTTACATCCTCAGTAACGACCCCGCTGAACATTAAAAATACAGCGGGGGAATTATGAAATAAAAAATTTTCAACAGGCGGATTAGAAATATCATGGTGGGGAAAGAGAATTTTCGGCTATTATCTGCGATGAAATTTGTATAATTTTTAACGGGAAAACAAACGTTTCAACAGGGAAACAACAGAAACACGGCGGGGAAAGGGTTTAAACTCAAACTTAGCGGGGAAACAAATTTTCTTGGCGGGTCATCTCTCTACCTGTAAGGGGGAAATGTTTCAGCGGGGTCTTTACTGGGGGTGCTCCCTTACCTGGTTGTAAACACTTCCACATAATCTTGATCACAATCCGGCATCATTCCAGCAACACTAAAGGTTAACCAATAGATTTCCAAGTAATATCCAGTTGAATAAGATGGGTTGATGAACCAGGTGCAAAATCCATTATCAGATGTCGATGGTTTGCTTTGATATTTGTATGATGTTGTCGCTGATAAGTATTTGGTACAGGCAGCAGAACAGCTTGTAGCCTTCAGTGAAATGAGAGCAACGAGTAAAATCATTCTCGAATGCATTTTGATGTAAAGTTAAGAAGCTCTAGATGCTGAAATTCTGAAAATCTGGTGTCTGATATCTGGAGATCTTTATGAAAAATCGTTCTTTTCGTTACGTTATGAGGATTGAATAATCCCTTCGAAGCTAATGGCTGCCCTCCTCGTTTGTTGCGTTACTATTACTACCAGCCAAACATGGTGTTTCTTCTGTCGACAAAAATTATCTTCCCTCCAAGATACGATATCATCCACCCAAATCGCTCTCTCTCTCTTCGCAAAAGTCTGTTTTCTTCCTAACCAATGAACAGTGTCTCCCAAGCTGCAAAGGTTCTACTCCTTCAGTTCATTTCGTGCATAAGTGTTTCTTTTCTGAACCAGATTTGCCTTTCTTTCAAGACGAAGGCTGTCTTGCCCAGCTAATTTCGTGTACAATCTAAATGCAGTATCATGTAAGATTGAGCATTCTCGACTGCAATCCACTTTCTTTCGGGGGAATTCTCTGCTCTCTCCAGTTCACGACTAGTCCTCCTCCTCCAGTGCGAAGATGTAACTCTCCGGCAAATTTCAATTATAGTCTTCGGAAAAAGTTCATTTTCGTCGACTCCAAGCTCGAATCTCCAAAACACGCAATGGCATGATCTCTAAACAATTCCAAGGTATGCATCGTCTCGCGAAAAGCGGAAAATAAGGCGAACAAAAGAGGAAAATAAGCAAGGTTGTGAGTCCTATCATTACAAAAGATAGGAGAACTGAATTCTTTACTGACTTAAAGTTGACTACCGAACGAAACAATGGTTTTAATGAGTTATATGTTTCTCTTTGAAACTCATCAGTTGTGGGATTCTGTAGTGACAATGCTGCTGTTTATTTTCCTGCTCTGCATTGCATTCTGCATCAGAAACTGCATCAGAATCAGTCCGTGCAATACACTGGAACGAGGTTGAGTCTGACCAATCTGAACAAAAAAAGCTCATTTCAAAGGTTACTTGGCACCCCAAAATCTTAAAAAAATATTTCAAGAGGCTACAGTAAGAGTTTTTGGAGAATAACAATAAATTCTCTTAGGATACTTCATATGTCCAGTTTACTTCTATCTAGATCAGACCCAGGGGGGCACTCAGCACAAACGCATACGGGGGGTCAGTCCGAGAAATTTTCAGGAAACCCATAAATATCAGTTTAGCTTCATTACAACCCAAAAATATCAGCTCATTTTATACCTTGACATAAATGAACATAAAAGATCCTAAAACAATGCAAATTGAGACCAGGATTGCCTCTAAAGAACCCAGAAATATCATTTTGACCATATTTGATGCCCAAAAATATCACAAATACAATTTCAGTTTATTTGGACCCAAAAATATCACTTTCGGCAATATTCTGACCCAAAAATATCGGACTTACCTCCCCGTATGTGCATGTGCTGAGTGCCCCCCCCCTGGGAGATCAGATCAGTGTGCTAGATAGAGTAGAGCTGTCTTAGATTACTCTTCCAATCTAAGAATCTACCCCCGAATCTACCCTACCTGAATTTAGAAAGCTAAGAAATTTGTCTAAACCATAATTGGTCGGGCTTGATATGGGCTATCTTACAAGTCCTATTTTGGTCGGGGGGGGGGCCATCATCATTAGCCATCATCATTGCTCACGTCAACCCCATACTATGGCTATGGCACGTTCCTCTATAAAGCCCCCCTTTTTCCCGGTTCCCTTTGATGAAATCGGTTGCCTCCCTTGATTGTGCAATTGAACAATATTAACATAAAATCCACGGTCGTATTCAATTCGAGGCTGATTGCGCAGCGCCCTACAAGAAATCTGAAAATGGCCGACGAAGAAAACGTGGAAAATGTTGGAATGAAGAGAAAGAAGGGAAGCAAAAAGAATAAGAAGGACTGGAGAAAGAAAACTGACATTGTAGATGTCGAAGAACACCTTGAAGACATCAGGAGAGAGGAAAGGACAGGGTATGATGGCTGTGAGCCATTTGATCTATGTTTATATGTATGAGAATTGAATCGCCTCCCAAAAAATTGGCTTCTTCTGCATCATATAAATAAAATGCCCGAGGCAGATGTTTAGACGTATCTACAGTAGGTCTACAAGTTACCAAGAATGGTTTAGGATTAGGTTTCTGAGGGATTAAACTATTTATCATCAAAAATTGTATCTGTTTATTAGGATTTATTGTCGTTTTTTTTTAATGGGTGGCGAAGCCAAAACTAAGCATGCAGTATTTAGTTGTAGAAAGTTCATCCCAGTATTTAACAATTTTTCCTTCAACAGGGGAATTGTTTCAGAAAAGGCAAATGAGGAACTCTTTTTTGTGGAGAAGAATGCACAGGATAGCACAGGTCAGAAACTTAACATTCTTGTATACTGTTAGGCACAGACAATTTTACAAACCTTAACTATCAGTGTGGGATACCTTCTACTGTCAGCTAAGTTGTCATGTAATCAATGGATACGGTTTGCGTTTGGATGACTCCTGGAAAACTATTTGGAAACAACTAATTGCTCCTTGCTGCAAGCAAAACTGCCTATATTTTCAGGAGAGCTTCTTTTCAGCAGAGTTCTTTTCATACCAATAAACAGTGCACTTTCATGCAGACTCTTTGACAAATGAAGCTTTATCAATAATTTCATTTTGATTGTTTGGTGCTTCAGCAAATACAAAAAGCCATATCAAGTCATATCATATGCCGTAAAGTCCTGATAAGCTCCCCTCTTTAATAAGCCCTCCTCTTTGAACAAAAATTTTAAACGAGTCCCCCCTCTCTATTAATCCTCCCCAACTTATATCAAAGTGCAGAGGCTACCAAATATTTTCTAATATTTATTTAGCTCAGCAAGTTTGTATTGTTAACTTTGATGGGGTTTGGATGAAATCCTGCAAAATATGAGGTAAAAGGACTGAAAAGCTATATCATATAATTATTTCCTTGTCATTTGATTTTGTGAATAAGCCCCCCCTCCCCCGCTATGGAGTGTCCAAAATTAAATAAGCCCCCTAGGGGATTAATAGAGCTTTTGCGTCATATTCCAAATTTTTTTGTTTTTTTGTAGCTTTAGAAAAGATAAGCAGAAATGACTGTGAAAAGGAAAAAATTGCTGAAGACTCATCTGACGAAGAAGAATATGTTCCAAAGAAAATTAGGCTTGAAAGAAAACGACAGAAAGAGAAGGAGAGGGAGATTAAAGAGAGACAGAAGATACCTACAGCTTCTCATAATACTTGGGGACAGAAAATGAGCAATAAAGGTAAGAAGAAATCCTTTTTTAAACTTTGTAATGAGATAAATAACTTTTCAAGCGATGGACACATTTTTTTATTAGGCACCACAAATAAGACACTTAACCCTTACATCACCAACAATTTTAGAAACTCCCAGTACTGGGAAAATGGAACTATTTATTTAATAAAAGGAAATTCTTTATATTTCTAATTTACTTTTACTTTAAGTTTCTCATATCATGTTACTTGAAAAGTATTTTCTAAACATTGGAAACGCTTAAAAAACTTCATTTTGGAATCTTCTCAAGGCACAGGTAGTAAAGATGAAGATTCAGGCCTTTTCGTAAAGAAATTTCCACAAGGGCGTCCTATCGCCCTCGTAGTTAAGCTTAGGAGGGCGATCGCCCCTTAAAATAGTCTCGTGTTTTACTTGTTTTTACTGATAAGCAATGAAAGCTTCCAAGGTCTTGTTCTTGCAACTTGGACTGTTTCCTTTATGTTCACTTCACCAGAGAGAAAAGAGTCCACTCGAACAGACTACACATTTTTAATGCAAAAGTTACAAGATTTTATTCCATGTGTTTGCAATGTTCTTCTTTGTTGCTCCATTATTTTTCCTAAGTTAGCAAAAGGTCACAGCAGTTAAGCCAGCCACTTTCCTGTTGTTCCCTTGATTGAGTGTGAAGCCCCAGTCAAGATAAATAAAGATTCCACAAAAGTCATTAACAGATCAGAGAAGGCGATTAGAGTAGTGGATGTAAGCCCTTGAAACAAAACAACCAAGTCTCCATTACAATTTCGTCAGAAAACTTTACTCAAACTTGTAGCAGGCCTGATCTACGTAGCAGAGAAGAACTGCAGAATGTTAAACTGGAGAACGATTTTGTAAGAAAGTTAAGATAACTGTGAGTACTATTCATTCTATTGACAGACCCTGATCTTAAAGAAAGATTTAGTTAAATAAACTGGGAACCTCGATGACGATGAAGAAGAGGGTTGATCCATATATCGCAAATTCTGCAAAGAAATTTTTAAGGACCACTGATTTTGCTCTTCATTTTGCAGTTCTTTCAAGTTTCTTGCTAAAATCATTTTGCTAAAGACAAATCGAGAAACATTGACATATTAGAATTCGTTTGGGCTCTCTTCACCTTATTTGCTGCACTAGTGGTTAGCCTTCACAACGGGTTTCTTTTGCAAAGAAGTCTAAGAGCTATTCTGTAAAATAGTATGAGCACCGAGTGATGACTGAAGGAACAAGTTCAAATCAAGACGGCTTCGTTCCAAAAGTCTTTTGTAAACGAAATCCTGTCGGAGCTTCGGGCTAAATACGTTTTTGCAAGGGCAGTCAATAGCCCACGTAAAACATTTTGCGAGGGCGCTGGCGAGGGCAAGGGCGATCGCCCGCGTAAAACGAAAAGGCCTGAAGATTGTTTTGGAACCTTTAAGAAACTTGTATTCGAGATACTGTATGGTATACTCAAAATCTGATAATTTTAAAAAACACAGTACTGGCTCAAATTCTTAGTTTCTTATGAGAAGAGGTGTATGTATGGTCTTTAGTGATTGGGCTCAATATTTGGAACTCAAACATCTCAATTATCATATCATGAAATCTTTTTTTATGTGTATCATGTTTCAAGACATCACTTCTCCCATCTTCAGCAGTGATGTACACAAGCCAGCATGTTCTACAGTACAATAAGAACCCATAAGATACTAAATATAAACCATTCCTTTCAAAACATCCTATTTAGTTTTCAGGCCTGTAGGAAGCGGAGGGAGGGGGCTTTGAAAACAATGGTGCTACATCACAAGAATTGATTAGATGTATCGTTCTCCATTGTTTTAAGAACAATTGCCCCCCCCCCCCAATCCGAAGCTGCTTCCTACGGGCCTGTTAATTTTCCATTAAAACTTATAGAAGTTTGTTTTGAGAAGGTACAATATCGGCCTGAAGTTTGTTGAAAGTGGTTTCTATTTTGCAGGTTTTTAATGTATGTGCACTCAAAGAGCCCCACCTATGTTTTCTTCTAGGTCCTGAAAATCTATGGGTAGAGCCAGCCATTCCAGTGCCACCAAAGGTTTGTGGGATGTCTTTGTTTTGATATTGCATTTGATAAGAATTGTAAAAACATAACTACTGGTTGAGTAAAAAAACAATCCCTGGTTGAAAGTCCACAGCTCCCTGGATATCAAGTAGACCACAATATTTGCAAATATACTATTTAATGGTTTGTCCTAACCGACTTTAAATTCACCTGACTGAAATCAGCTTACTCTATTCTGAAATTATGAGGGATTTTCTCAAGACAGGGCCTTTCAAAACCTTCACAAGTGGCCTGAAATCAACCCCCACATTTTCCTCTTATTTGTGCCTTCTTTTGTTCCTGTTAGAAGCCAAAAACAGTTGGAGAGAAGCCTTCATCCGCAGATGCTGTTGAAGTTTGTGAAGCTGGTGCATCTTATAATCCAGAATATGATGACCATCAGGTAATTAAAGATTAATCTTCATATTTATTTTACTTTAGATTACTTTAGATTAATCTTTAGATCAAGGATTTGTGTGGTATTAGTAGTTTTTTCAAGATTGTACCAGAAATGCTGTGTACCAACTTCATTGGAAAAGAAATAATCAAATGGCTAAGGCTAAAGGAAGAAGAGAAGAGAGATACCACGGGAAATCTAAGGATAAATAAGGCTCCAAGAAAATGATACGAAGCCCAGCAGTCCTAAAATATAAACAAAACAAATAAACAAAACAAGAGAACTAATTAACCTATGCTATTCCTATGCAGAAAACAAGTAGATGCAACTATATCTCCTCAATTCGAACTACCATTAGACTACACCGTTTTAGTCATATTATGGAAAGTTTGAGATAGAATTCCCATTATGTATTAGTGGTAGGGACTGGTCAAGGTTAGTTGAATTATGGAGAGTTCGGATTACAGAGGTTATATTACAGTAAATCCCCCCATATAAGAACCTACAAAAATAAGAACCAAGAGCCTGTTTTTCCTAAATTATGCTCCTTGTAATTAAGAACCTGTGTCAGTTTGATGAAAAATGTGTTCTTATTGCAGGGGTAGCAACGTTGATTTTGGATTGTCGTTATTAAGTTTATTTTTGTCAAAGTTAGCTGTTAAAGTTTAAATCTCCTCCCTTGTTGTTTGCAAGCTTAGAATCAGTTCTTAGGTACATACAGTAATAACTTTGCCAAAACAAACAACAGGGCTGAACATCTTTGATGAAGATTCTAAAATGGCTTACATAAGGCACCCTTTGAATAAGAACCTTTATACCTTGAAATTAGTCTTAGCACCTTTACAATAAGAACTTATTTCAGCTTGGCTCTCAAAAAAGTAGGTTCTTTTATGCAGGGATTTACTATATTATTTATACTGTGCGCATATCTCGTAAAAGTACCATATTTACTGTATCTCCTTTAAGCAAAGAGAGTTTGTTTGAACCAGTGAAAATGTTCAGAAGTGGTACCTTTTAACTTTTATCTTCAGGTCTGCAAAATAAGACAGTTCTTCTGATTTTATGTTTTGTGAAATCATCTCTGTTTTCTTCTCCAAGAAATTGCTGCAAAATGCCTTGGATAAAGAGCTAGCTACCGTAAAAACAAAAGAGAAATTGGATAAGAAGGTTTATTTCCTGACTGCAGAAGAGTTAAGAAATCAGGTAAGGAGTTTACTCTATGTACTGTGCCAAAGAAATGTGCTAAACTTAGATCAGGGCACCAATATTCAATTCACCAAATTCATTTCATTTTCAATCTAGCTATTTTGTTAGATGCCTTGTTCCAAACATAGCTGGCAGATAGACTGATGATATGGTCGTAGTTATCGCTATTGAAATACTGCCGGACGCTCCTAACTAAGAGCGGTCTCGGTAAGAGCGGTCTCGGTCTGGTGTAATAGTCTCGTTTTGAATAGCGATTACTGGGACTCATCGTAATCAGTCTAGCTGGCAGATAATCTCAGCTAAGTTTCTTTCATGGCAATTTCTTTCATGCATATTAATGTCAAATCTATCATACATCATTTGAATGTTGGATGAAACATCTCAAATTATTTACAAATATCATTGTAGCCTGGTTGGTTAGCAGAAATGAGCGAAGGACTCACTGCTAAGGAAGAACCTATTGATGAGAGCGAGGCTGCACCAGAAGGAGATGATGAAGGCATTTTGGGCAAGACTGTTTCTGCAGATGACAGGAAAACAAGGAAACTACGAAGGAAAGAAAAGGAACGAATTGAGCAGGTAAAATATATCTTGGTATCTTCCTTTGAGATAACTGTCTATGGCTTGTGGTGGTAGTCAGATTTCTCGTGAAATAATCTTATTATTTACAGTAAAAACCCTCATAACTGAAACAGCGGATGAAGAAGCTCCAGGCTGATTCTTGGCCAATTAAGCAGGTGTCCCAAAAAAGTACTCCTCTTTAGAAAATCACTAAAAATTGATCAGCAAACCTTTGATAAAATTTTCTTTTTGGGTTGTTTTGTCAAAGACCCAAAAATATTCATAGATGATAAAATTTTTGCTTTTGATACAGCAAGGTAGAAAAATCACACATCGAAAAGCCTTATTTTGAACCAAAGCTTTTAAGAAAAATACTCAGTCTTGCCTAAGAGTCAAAATTTTCAGATTTGTTATCATCATTGAAGTCTCCAATGATAGTGTGCATTTCTTTCTGTCATTTATGACCAAACTGGATGCTTTACATACACAATGAAATTGACCTAGCAATCATCAGTGCTTTTTTGCAGTATGATTCAAAACCAGGTAGCCCTAAAAGAGCTAATTTTGCTAATATTTAAGCCAATTACAAGATCAGTTTTGTGATTTTTCAAACGGAAGTACTTTTTTGGGGACACCCGATATGAGAACCACCACATAAATGAATAGGAGTCATTTCAGCCTGGCTTGCCAGAGAAATTAATGGTTCTTTTCTGTGTGTTTTTACTGTATTGTACTTCATGCCTGTTACATAAATTGCAATTTTCAGCTGAAGATTTCTGGGGTGGAAAATTTTGCAGACGTTTTGCGTTATGTTTTTTCTTTTGAGTTGATATCTGGCTGGACTTCTAGGCCGATACGAGCTATTACTGCATAGGGGGGCAAAACACAAAAGTTCTCCGACGGGCAAATCATCAACAACAGTTATATCATGCATACGTTTAACTATTTGATGAAATTCCTCCCGAACGTCCTATTACATACAATTTAAGACATCAGCGTGAATATGAACCAATTGCTGCGCGTATAGTTCGCTTCTCAAATACATATTTTCAAAACGTCCTTCCTGAATGGCAGTCGTTGGACAAGAATATCAAAGAATCTCAAACAATTTCTGATTTCAAGCGTAAACTTCTACCAGTAATAAGACCAAATCAAAGATCAGTTTACAATGTTTATGACAGAATAGGTATCAAGAATTTAACAAAACTGCGCCTACAATTCAATCCACTCATTGAGCACAGATTTCGGCACCATTTTGACTGCTTTAGCCCCCTTTGTTTATGTAGAACAGGAGATGAAGATAATGAGCACTTTCTCCTGCACTGCCACCAATTTGGTCTGGAACGCATAGATCTCTTCCGTCAGCTTGCAGTTGTCCCAGATTTAGATATTACAGACATGGAATCACAAGTTTTGTGCGATTTACTTTTGTATGGAAATGCTGATCTGAATATCATAACAAACAGAATGTTAACTGAAGCTACAATTTCGTTCATTGAAAAGACGAAGCGGTTCGGATAACAATGTTGTAAATATTGCCTGCGCATGTTTCTCCGTGCGCATGATAATAATACCGTCGCAGCGACTCCCCTTTCCCTTTTTATTGTTTTTTTAACTGTTGAATTATTAGAGAAATGTAAATGCCATTCACAGTGGGAACTAGATGACCGCGTGTCTTTTCCCGCTGTGAATGGCATAAGAGTAATGTATATTGTTGTGTAGTTAGTTATGATTTGCTTGTATATATAAAAAAAAATGTAACTGAGCTGATTCTTCAGTAACTAAAAATTAGCTTTATTTTGCAATACAACATTTCAACCGACACAATTAGTGACGATTATCAAAGATATGCCATGGATTCAATAATTCCTGCCAGAATTTATCCTGTTACGTTAATAAATTCCTGTTCAATGCATCATTTCTCTAACGTAATCTACCAAAAGTGGACCTGAAGTAAATCATAAAAAGCCGACACGTAGAGAAGAATTTCCGACAAATTGCCTCCTTGGCGGGGGGGGGGGGTGTGCGCTCTGCCGTTTCAGCCCTGCTGGGCATTGACCATCATCATCATTACTTTATTTTTAGTAGGCTAAATTAAAAATCGCTAAACTGAAGCTAATTAAGGCCTATTTTCCAAAATTTATTGTAACCATTTCCTATCCAGAATATTCGGTTCTTGGTACTCATTGTCAACATGTTTTGCAGACCCACCCATTTTTCTTTTGCCAGTTTCAATGAGGAGCCCTTTTATTCCTTTCAATAGGAAAGAACGAAGGAGCAAGAGAAGTTAAACAAAGTACGATTGAACGATGTTTACAGGTAAATTGTAAAGAGCTTTTGAAAAATTCCAATAAACGTACAATGAGAGTCTGTTTAAAGGGTCTGTTTCATCCAGCATGCCTTGCACGTGCCATCTCTTGGTTGGCCTTTGTTGCCGCCATTTTCATGGCCCATGAAAATGGCGGACAACAAAGGAAAACCAAGAGACGGCACGTGCAAGGAATGCTTTAAGTAAGAAGCCCCGGAAAAAGCCAATCTATTTCGTCATCAGCTTCGTCGCGAGGAGTACGAGAAAGTGCGCAGCAAACGTTGATTTAATTCGGTGGGGCGCAGGGAATCATTTCAAAACTCCTTTCCCGCTGTCTTTATGCCGCAAACGTTTATTGTTGGTAACTTATGTTGTGTTTAGTGTATAGTGATGAATTTCAATTTTATCTGGATATATAAATACGTACACAGCAGCTCATGCAAATCAGTTCTGTTGTGCGTTCAAGTAAAGCTACTCATTTATTCAAAGCTGTACCGGGTGCGACAAAATAAACTATGCACGTTTGGCAGGCCACAATAAATCGTACACTCAATCGATGTTGATGATTTATGACTCAATCTTTAGCAGAAAGCCTGAATTAGATAGTGGGATTTTTTTGCAAATTTTATCATTTTCAATTTTCAATGTTTTCGAAAAAGAACATTTTAAAAAACTCGCTTCTAGCTCTAAAAACAGAGAACGGAAATTTGCGAAAAGTCCTAGAATCTATTTCAGGCTTTCTGCTAAAGATTAAGTCATAAATCTTCAAAATCGGTCCAGTGTACGATTTATTATGGCCTGCCAAACGTGCATAGTTTATTCTGGGGCAACCGGTACAGATCTTTGAAAGGTTAAAGAGGCTCCGTCGCCAAATTATAAAAAATATGTAAACATCAACGTTTTAGGCATATTTCCATTGTTTTCTGGCGTCACCGAAGCCATCAAAACGTAACCACCAAACTTCCACTTATGTCCGAGCAATCGTAAGGGATAGCAATGTTTGCTTCATTCCACGGTAACGTGCAAAGATTTATCTTCAAAATAACGCCCTCATCTTTGAAAAACAGATGAAAAGTCTGTGTGATATCACCTTTGAAAACTGCCAAATCACCGTTTCGATAATAATTGGGAGACGGAGACCCTTCAAGTAAAATTATTTGCGTTCCCAAAGCACGTTAGCTTCATTTTGAAAATGTAGAAACTAAAGCAGACTGGTGTGAAATAGACATTTTGAAGTCATTTTATTCCCAGGTCTATTCCATGAAACACGCTCCTTGTTGTTTTGAAGATTTGAAATGGCGGTAAATCGATCTCCTGTTTTTGACAACTTTTAGAGGATCTCAGGCATGCCCTCTGTGCCTTTAAGCGACAGAACAACGTTTGTTTTTCTGTAACAAGTTGCTTAGTGTCATGTGCATATTGCATAATTTAGTTGATCATTTTATTTTTAAGGTTGAAAACGTTAAATAAAGAACTCAAAGAAGAGGAAGCGAAGAAGGAAGAAAATGAGAGAAAGAAACAAGAATTAGAGGCAAAAAATAAAGATAGGCCAAAGAGGCTTGGCAAGCAAAAGTATCCTTTCAATAAAGATTTAATTTTTTACAGATGTGAAATTATCTGCTGTCTCGTGCTAGACTTATGACGATGAGTCCCTTGTATCCCTGCGGTAAACCTTGCTCAACCGAAGCGCAAGACCGAAGTCAAAGCTGTTGACCGAAGCGCCGTCTTGAAGTAAAAAAACGCAGGGAAACAAGGGACTCTAGGTCATAAGTTTAGTCTCGTGCTTGGATTGGAGAGGAAAACTACAGTAAATCCCCGCATATAAGAACCTACCTTTTTGAGAGCCAGGCTGAAATAGGTTCTTATTTTGAAGGTACCAAGACCAATTTCAAGGTATCAAGGTTCTTATGAGAAGAGTGCCTTGCGTAGGCTGTTCTAGAATCTTCACCAAAGATGCCCAGCCCTGTTATTTGTTTTGGTAAAGTAATTATGTACCCAATACCAAATTCTAAGCTTACAAACAGCAGGGGAGGAGATTCAAACTTTAACAGCCAACTGGAACAAAAATGAACTTGATAACGACAATGAAAAATAAACTTTGCTACGCCTGCAACAAGAACATATTTTTCATCAAACTGAAACAGGTTCTTAATTATAAGGTGCATAATTTAAGAAAACAGCCTCTAGGTTCTTATTTTTGTAGGTTCTTATATGTGGGTATTTTCTGTATTACTCTCCAGTCGTCTGATCAATCCGTGCAAGTATTGCAAAACTGTTGTGTTTCTCCGGAATAATTTCCTAATTTTGAAGGGTTTCCATGCAAGAACTGTAATGTTCATACTTCAATTCTATTGAAGAAAGAGGGTCAACTTCACAACCGCCGCACCCTTGATGATAACATAAAATTGAGCAATAAGAAATAATGAAAAAAATTTCACTTCATATGCCCTTTAACATTTGTCAAGATACCAAGAGCCAAAAATAGATTTTCAACTCAGTGAAGATTTGACAGGATCATTTCGAGAAATAAAGGTTTGTTCCCTTCACTCTGACTGTCATGTATATTCTCTGTTTTGTACCGGGTGTCCCATAAAAAAATACTCCTGTTTGAAAAATCACCAAAAATTGATTATCAAACCTTTGCTAAAAATTTTTTTTTGAGTTGTTTTATCAAAGACCAAAAAATGTTCACAGATGATAAGATGTTTGCTTTTGACAGAGCAAGGTAGAGAAATTAGATGTTGAAAAACCTTATTTTGAGCTATAGTTTTAAAGCAAAATACTCAATCTTGCGTAAGAGTAATAATTTTCAGATTTTTTATCATTACTGAAGTCTCCAATGATTGTGCGCATTTCTTTATGTCATTTATGACCAAACTAGAAGCTTTTCATGCACAAAGAAATTGATCTGGCAATCATCAATGCTTTTTTGCAGTATGATTCAAAACCAGGTAGCCCTAAAAAAAAGCTAAATTTGCTAATTTTGAAACCAATTACAAGAAAAACTATATAATGGATAATAATTTGGTCTTTGATCTACGTGACAAAAAAGAAAATCGAAGATCGGCTGTGTAATCAAATTTTGGTGATTTTTCAAACGGGAGTACGTTTTTTTGGGACACCCGGTAGATTAAAAGATGATTCATACAAGATGACCATTTAGGCCCATTTCCACTTATTTCGGATTTCGCATCCGAATCTATCGTTTAGCGTTCGGAAGTCGCATCCGAGCGTTCACATCCGAATATGACAAGTTCGGAGGCTTTGTTTTTCATTCGAATTCGGATTCCGAACAAAAATTCCCGTACAAAAGAAGCCAATTAGGATGACGCATCTGATAAAACGAACGGTCCCGCTACCATTGTTCATTCGTGACATGCATCATGAATAGATTCACGTAATTTCATTGGATGATTTAAAGGGGCTGGATAAGAAACTGTTGGGAAAATCTTTGATTTGGCTGTTTTCTGATGAGCTAATTTATCGTGACTATTCAATGAAAATTCAAAATAAATGTATCATCTTGGAGATTCGCCTTTGCACTTTCTTCTCAAACAAATTAGATCTCCATATGTTTTGGGATTGCTGTGATATAAATGGATTTCTAACAAGTATTTTTGTTGATCTTTCACCCAAAGATCAGCCTGTATCTAGATAAGGATCTTTCCTTTTGAATTTAGCTAATTACAAAGGAATTCCTCCTTTCAAAATGCGATATTTGATGCACAAAGCATGGATTTGTTTACGTATTTCTTATCCAGCCCCTTTAACAAGAAGCGATCGTCCGAACTTCGTGGAAGTGTTGATTGAAATCGAAGGGCAATTTTTGTTCGGAGATCGTAGATCGGTTGCGAATTTGAAGTGGAAATTGGCCTTTACTTCGCTACAGTCTTTTAATCATTTGCATCTTAGTGTTCCTTTTGCAATCAAAACAATCCTGATTCCTTTCAAATTCAGCCAGCCGATTCTAATTTCTTTCAAATAAAACAATGCTCAGATATTAAGCAATAGAATAGTGATGTTTGACTGCCAAATGAACGCAAGGTGTTTAATGGCAATCTCGATTTCACCTTCTACAGACCTTACAGTAAACTATTAGACTTATGACATTTTTTCCCTTGTTTCCCTGCGTTCTTTGATTTGCAGATATCGCTTGCTCAATAGGGACTCATATCATTACTCTTATAAAGTGGGCCCCCTGTGTCAAAATGGCTTAAACTAGCGGGTGTTCTCGTACACGCAACAAACGCTTCAAATTCTGGTTTAAAGAGCTTCAACATTGAAAAGCAAACTTTTAGTACAAAGAATCATGTTTTCCTGACCTACTCATAGCAAAATACATACCTTTCAAGCATTAAGTCTTTCTTGACGATTGCTACTTTTCTTCTAGCCGGAAGGAGATCCATTTTCAGACAGAATGAAAAGTTTTGAAAAAAGAAGCTTAATAGAGCCGCGTAAAAAAGTAATGTAAGTACCTTTAGATAATTCTCTTCGGAACATTCAGATTATTTTTACTGCTTTGTGTCGCCGTTTAGATGTGGGGCTTGACTGTTTCTGGATATTTTGCCACCTAGAATAATGTTGTCTTTCAGTAGCTAAACTGGCCATGCCAATTTCATACTCAAGTTGGAAGTACTGTTGAAGAGGTGTAATCAAAACATGTTTATGTAAAACTGTGGTTGTACTTAGTTTATACAGGCATTGTTGCTAAAATTGTAATTTCACTGGAGTTCTGACTTGTAATTTCTCTACAACTATATAGCTCTTAAACTAGTTTCATCTGCCGGATGAGCATGACAAGCCCGGCATTTGCTGTCTGAGTTCAGTAAAACATACAGGGTGTCCCAAAAAATGTATACGGATTTGGTTGACTCCACCGCTGTGAATTTAGCTTCAATCATTGTCTAATCACTCTAAAAATGTTCCTCGATAGTTGACTTGAACATAGGTACCTCGTTTGTTGGTATTGGTGCTCTGAGGGCAGACATGCTAATCTTGAAAGCTCAAATTGGCCTCTCCCTGCAAACCAGAGCTTTAGCCTTTTGACCTCAGCAATTTCTTAGGGCACAGCGTATAAATCAACGATAGCCTTGATACAATTTGAACAATATTAGATCTTGTGTTATTCTCTTTTCCAGAAGTCACCCCCCAGTCACCCATTGAGAAGTTTCTTAATTTTTCATTGATTTCAGTTCTTAATTTCGATGTGCTTCGGGAATTTGCCCAGGCCAAAAGGCCAAATCTCTGGTTTGCAAGTGCACGGAAATTTGAGTTTCCAAGATTGATATTTCTGCTCCCAAAGCACCAATACCAGCAAACGAGGTATCTCTGTTCAAGTTAACTATCAAGGAACATTGTGAGAGTGATTAGCCATTGATTAAATCTAAATTCACATTTCTGGAGTCAACCAGATCTGTATACATTTTTTTGGGACACCCGGTAGGCTTTTTCTTATTGGAAAGGCTAACAAATCACGTGTCTGTATTTACTTAACTAAAATCGATCGTACCGTTTTGAGTATATTTGCGGTATTGCTTTGCAGCTGTTTATTGCGGCAATTGCATCATTCTTCAAGAAGATGAAACAGTTCATACCTCTATTTTGCTCGCAAGAAGTCCATATTTGTCATTTATCTTTCCTTTCAAAGAGATTGTTCTTCTGGATGTGAATTTTTGAAGCTGACAAATCGGAAGGACGAACAATGTCCAGACTGTTTTCTTTAAAAGACTTGATAGTTTTTGGAATTCACGATTTGAGAATAGCCTTGAAAACGGACTTATCGTAATAAACCCATAAACGCAACAGAACACCGTAATCTGTAGAAAGAAGACTGTTAACTCCTGTCAAATAACAATAACCAAAATAAACCTGTAACTAGAGAGAAATCTGTTGAATCCTGCAAGAGAAAACGAGTTAATCTTAACACCCCTTGAATTCACGATTCTACATCCGAAAGTCTCCACAGTCGTTTTTGTTACTCTTTTGGTAAACCTGCTTAGATCTTATAGCGTTTTCATGTTATTTTCATTGACAGACCACATCGAAGATATAAAGAAAAATATGTCGATAAAAGATCATACAAGAAACCAACGATAAACGACTTTGGTGCGAAAACGTAAGTCCGTCGATTTGCTTTTGTTAAATTGGGTCTCTTCAGTACCCTAGAACTGAAGTTTGTTATATAAATTTTTCGCTTGGTAAGTTTTCAAATTAATTTGGAAACAAAAGATAATGTGATATCTTTCGAAATTCTCTTTCCGGTTTGAAGATTGGAGGAATGCGTATGTAAATATGCACAGTTTGAAACTGATAGGTGATGGAAATGGATTGTGTCAAGCGTTTTGTGACTAAGCCTCGTGAAGATTTTTGTGTATCGAAAGCCAACTTTTCAATATTGATCAAATCTCTAGGTGCAGAATAAGGACTCCTTATTTTTTAGCATTTGATTTATGAATATTTACCTTTTACGAGTCCTGTTCTGCTTTTTTCTTGGATCAGCAAGACAGTTAATTTTGAGCATGGTTTTAGGACTGTTTTGTTTTTCTTTTTGATTGAAATTTGGAACAAGATACTGTATTATGAACAGGAGAACTGTGGAAAAACATTGACAAGTATTTTGTAGGTTTACGTTGTTTTTTATTCAATTTAGATGCTGGTTTTTTGTATCAACCGAGCGAATACATAAATTATTTTGTACTTATCAAGTTTATCTACTTTCATAGGACCTAGTGCCAGAATGATCAACCTAGAAGATACAAGGAAGATGAGACGAGTCTTTCAAAGGAGGAGAAGTCGTCACCAAGTCAATTGCCCTGATATCGCTATGGAAGCATAGGGCTCAAATCTTTCAAATCTTTAAAAAGGTTGGGTGTAAAATTATATTCCATTTTTCTTTGAATTGAATGACTTGAAAGGAACTTATAGTACTTTGCTGTAAATCTGCCCTGGAAATTTTTGATATCTTGATTTTTTTCAAAATGGCGGCAATTTACTGATTTTTGAAAAAGTTAGTGGAAAATTTTGAAAACATTTAAATCATCGTAAATCCTAAACCAAAGGAGGACAAATCATATAACTCTCAAGAAAGCCATAGTTTATGAAGGCCTACAACATGGTTGAAAAGCAGAAATCAGTATCTTTTCTGGTTAAGGATTTGTAAATTTGATGACGTCATAGCCTCAAATTGAATAGATGCCGCCATTTTGAAACTAATCAAGATATCAATAAATTTCCACGGCAGATTTACAGCAAAAACGCTAAGTTCCTTCCAAGCCATTTAATTCAAAGGAAACTGTAATAGAATTTTACACCGACCTTTTTAAAGATTTGAGCCCTATGTTTCGCTATGGAAGAAGGCAGAGAGAAATGAAGCCGTATTCTACAAAATTAATTCTATTTTTTCCTGGAGGGATTGTCCAATTATACACAAAATGGACACTTGAGGAGCAGAGTTATGAAGGATTCTTGTCACGGAGATGTTTAATAGAAGATCATTAATATTGACATTTAAGATAATTAGTCATATGTTGCTGCGAGTGGAATATCAATGTTCTTTGAATTATTGGTCAAGTTGACTTCCCAAATGCAGTATTGTGCAAGAAGAAACAACTGTATTATTGTATTAGTTAGTTAGTGGAACAGGCAGATCTGGGAATATATGAATGTTTTGCAATTCAATGATAGTAAAAATGGGTCGAACAAGGTTGCAGGCCTTAATCCCTACGTTTTCAATGTAAAGTGATTTTTCTAGCTGCAGTTTTCATTCACAATCTCCATTTCCCATATGTGCTACCATTATTGCCTTGCAAATTCGTTATTTCGTTGTGATCCCCCCCCCCCCCTCCATGACAGGGTAATTTTATGAAAATACAGCCCGCTATTAGAGCACAATCTAAGAGAACGTCATGGGCCGTGATATCAACTCTTGATTGAGTTGTTTCAGCTCCTCTTGTGATTTTATGCTCTTATTTTATGCTCTGATTTTATAAAGGACCTTTGAGCTAATCTTTTGATTGCAACAGTGTTATCATACAGGACACCAAATCGAGTTCGGATCTCTGGTACCATACATCTTTTCTCATCTGGAATGCTTTTCTATGGAACAACTTACTATGACTGAAAATAAGATTCTTATCATACGCCGGAAAATATCCAACCAAAATAGGCAGGGAAGTTTCTCAAGCGATCTAAGGATCTGCCTAACCTTTAATTTTATGCCTGAATTGTGCTAAATCGACCATGGAGATTCAAACCAGGCTTGGAAACATTTTTGATTTTCGCCGAAAGTGTCCATTTTGATGACGTCATATAAGTTTTGCTAATTTCATAAAAGTCCTAAAAACTCTAGATCATTCGAAAGCTCTAATCAAATGCAATCTAACTGCGGTATTTTTAATCACATTAAACTTACCTGCAAATAGTTACACCCACTTTAGCTGTAAATAGTGTCAGTTGTTGATGTCATCAAAATTGACACTTCGGCCGAAAATCACAAATGTTTCCAAGTCTAGTTTGAAGTCAAGCATAAAATCGAAGGTTAGGTAGATGCTTGGATCGTTTTAGAAATTTCCCTGCATAAAAAGCATTTGATACAGTCAGCAATTATGGTTTTAGAACTTCAGTATAAGTATTCGTTTTTAGCGTAATGGCGGATGTTTGAATGTTGTTTTATGTATCAAGAGACTTATATATTTAGGAATTTTGAATTTTGCTGGCTTTTTGGATGCTGTTCTCTTTCGTCTCTACTGCATACAACTCTAACCTGCATAACAAATAACAAAAAGTTTTATTTTCAAATTCGCTGTTCCCGATGGAAATTTAGTGTCCGAGATGTAATAAGAGAGTTTGAGTTCTGACAATTGGTCTGTTTTCTTTTTCATGAAATTGACTATCTATGCTTTTCACTTTCGCTGATGACGACATCCCTGAAGATCTTCACAGAAATACATGCACGCAAACGAGGTTTTGGCCTAAGTTTCAGGATTCAAGACGCGCGAAGTTTCCAGAACTTGTTTCAAACAACTCTTCTTGCCAGGGCTTGCCGTTCCTGGATAACGAAAAATTACTGCGAAATACAGAGTATCAATCAACGTTGCCTCATAAGCACCTGGGTAAATATGACTTCATTTCCTTCTGTTTCAAATAATAAAGAAGGGAACTTCGTTTGACAGTGACACCAAAAAATTTAGAGAGACAGATGGGCCTAAATTTTGATGTGGGGCTGCAGGTGTTCCAAGAATTTTGGGCGTGCCGCTGTATGTTTTGAGTGCAAGGCATACCGCTGCAAAGATTGCTAAAAGTAGAAATTAAAGGCCATCTCTAATAAGATGTCAGGTGATACTTTCTACACCCTTTTTCTATTCCCTGCCACAGGTTTTGCAGTCACATTGCAAAATTTTAGACTAAAAAGTTTTTGGACCCAGACATTAGTCTTAAATAAAGGCCAAAGGGGCTGTACAACCAGTCGTCTTTGCATGGAGCTGCGTGTCAAATCATTGCATGCGTTTTGGCTAAACACGATGCAGCTAATAGCAATTTTACATAGAGAGAATAGCGTTCCAAAGTATACACGTTTTTTTTTATAAGAAACTTGGATCAGCACTTAGTACTAAAAGTTTCTTAATTTCGCATGAAAATTTCGGTGTTTTAGTAGTAAAAGTTTCTTAATTAGTTTCTTATTTTTTTGGGCCTAAAATTGCGGCCCAAAAAAAGTTGAGCCTTCTTCTCGAGAAAAGGCTTCCATTTTGCATTGACATTGTCATCAAGAAGAAGCCATGCACATCAAGGCAAAAATTTACCAATTTTGCTGTTAAAAGTCGAGAAAAGACGAATGTACCTTTGTTAGAGAGACATAGAATAAGAGAGACATACAGAAATAAAGTTTTAGAGTTTCTTAACTGTTCTTGAGCGTAGTACTAGAGTTTCTTAAATTTTTGGTCATCGTAGTACTAGTTTCTTATAAACCAGTTTCTTATAAAAAAAAAACGTGTACATGACAATCTCGGTTTAAATCAAAGCTTCATTGAGCTTCATTGGAGGGTTTGTTTTAATTTTCTAATGCAGAATATAATATGTTGAAGTTTTAATGGATATGAAAAGTTTCATCACATTTCATAGACATAGACAATAAAACACTATGATGAAACTTAGAAGCTTTGATGAAGCAGGCAACCATTAAATGTGAAGACTTAAGCTACATGTGCGGGTTATCCCATACTGTTGTACTGTTTTGTACTGTTTTGGGTTGCCCCATCAGCAAACAATGTTTGAAAACTGAAACTTTCATTTGATATTTTCAAAATTACAGAAGATGGCATCAATGCTGAATATCCAAATAACAAGCAGTGTATCTAGCTTTGGCGCAGAAAGAAGATTCCCAAGTGATTCAACACTGCATAGTCTCAAGGTAGCTAAGATTTCTAGAAATACACATTAAACTGTTGAATTTGTTTATATTGCAAATATCTTGACATCAGCATAGTGCATGTACAGTAATTTCAATTAATTGTCTGGCTTCAGACCAGTCTGCAGAGTGTGGCAGTTTTTGAATGCACGCCGATTTTGAATGAGATCTTTGGTTCACTACTTTGAAAACAAAGGAATCAAAGACCTTCCACGCAACCAGGCCACTGCTTCCTTGGTCTGCACGTGCGACATCTCATTGAGAACTGCTATACTCTGGAGACTGGGCCTCAGAGCAGAACAATTATCAGCTGTATAGATATCTTGCAAAATGCTAGACAGGCAAGCATACGTGATTATTTGCTCTTCTTTGGGTTGCCAGTAGAAAGCAGAAACTCCCTGAAATCAGCATGGCTGTATCCTCATTTGGCATTGTAACGGGGGGGGGAGGGTGCTCACCTTAACCTTCCAGCAATCAACCTGCATCCAAGTGGATATATGTTTTGATAAATTGCACAGGCTTTGTTACACAGTCTTCAGAATTTTCAAGAATTGTTCTTGTTGAGCCATTTGAAAGAAAGCTCTTCATCACTGTGAGTTGAATTTTCTGCCATTTCATGTTGTGCTGTATAATCTCTACACATCTAATAAATTATCTTCTAGGGAAAGCTAGAGCTGATAACTGGATCTGTCTCACAGTTCATGGACCTTGAATTGTATGATAAAGACAATGAGCTTATTTGCAAGTTGGACAATGATGATAAAACACTTGAATCATACAATGTACAAGAAGGAATGAGAATTCATGTGAGTTTGTTATCTACTTTTAATTTCATTTTTTTCAGGGTTTGTAAATTCACTGTGTGATTACCCCAGCATTTTAGCCACTTTTCATGGCATATAAAATTGCTACACAAAAGGACAAAAATAATAAAAGTTCTCCCTGCAGTCTTCACTAGCTTTTAGTTGTAGCCCAAGACTATTGTGTGTTTCTTTCGCTGCTCTTGATTTGCTTCTGAAAAATTAGACCCCATTTACACTATGGCGCTACAAAATGAAATTCAGCATGAAACTGTGCTGCATTGGCCTCTCATTTACACTATGCTGGCATAGATTTTACTTGAATATGGCACGAAATGAATGCGGCATGCTAACTGGCTTCAACACTCAACTGGCACACTGTAGTGTACATGGTGAATACTGCATCATTTCATGTCGGATTCAAATCAAGGCAATAATCTGGCAAATGAGAGCATGCACCTTGACAAATTCTCACTCTGCGCATTGTCAATCATATTCATTTTGTACCGGCATAGTGTAAACGATGATTTTGTTTCAACCAATAACCAATACAGCATAACAAGGACAGATTTGGAAAGACAATAGCACGAGTTGGTTTTGATTGACACCGCGATTCAAAGCGATTTGCGATCACAGACAAAGGAAATTCTCTCAACCAGTAATTCAAAACAAGCAAAGCCGCAAAAGTTTCTCTGAAACCCAGGTAGCTAGCTCGCTCATTGTGCATCCCAGAAATGGTTTTTGAGAGCTAATGTGAGCATGAATCGAAAGAAGAAGGATATATCTACACAGCTGTCACGGGCATTTAATTCGTTTGATTCAAAAGCTGATTGGGAGGCGATTCAATTTTCGTATTTTTTTTGGTGTAATTGAAACACTTACTGCTGAGTTTTTGAACCAACGAAATAAAATGCCCGAGGTAGATGTGTAGTGCTCATGTTTGCTTTTCAAAACCATTTATGGAATGCACAATGAGTGCGCTTGCTACTTGGGTTTCTGAGAAACTTTTGCGGCTTTGTTTGTTTTGAATTTATGGATCAGAGAATTTCCTTTGTCTGCAATCGCTAATCACTTTGAATTCAGTTCTCAACAAAAGTATATCATGCTATTGTGTTACAAAATCTGTCCTTTATATACGTCATAGTTTCCTGCCGTATTCATTTCATACTGGCATAGTGTAGATGGGACCTTGCACAGTCAGATAATTGGATCAGTGGGAGATCTATAATTTTCAAAAGTTTTATCATTTTTACTCTCTTTGTGCACAGGTAGTAGACAAGGATCCAACAAGGAAAGCTGGTGAATTTGAAGATTTATCAAAAGTAGAGAAATATGAGATTTCAAATGAAGAATATGATAAGAAATCAGGTGATACATCAGAATTTTTCTCACAGGATTTGTTTAATGTTTTGTTGCAATTGTTGACTTTTTGGAATTGATCCACAGGAAGCTCAATACAGTTTACCCAAAGAATTAGTTTCCTTTCTTTCACTTATTGTTATTATTATTTAGTTTCCAAACGACACATGTTATTAATAACTGAAAGAAAGGAAAGTAACTTGTTTAGATAAACTGTAATATTCCTGTGACAGGTCCCAAACCATCGAACAACTAATCAATTTCTAAATCCCCAAATTTATCTTTGTCCATTCATATGAAGTTTTTAGAAAATTTGATTGACATTTTTTGATCGTTTTCAGTGTTTTCGAAAACGAAAGTTTAAGAACTCGCTAGAAACAGAGGACAAGACAGTTTACACTAAAGATTAAATTATAAATCGTCAAAATCTGTCCAGTGCACGATTCATTGTGGCTATCAAAATTTGATAGTTTTTATGCACCCTGTCTTTACTATCAGTTGTACCATGTTAGTTTCATTTCAGATTCTGTACGAAATTTTCTGAAGCAAAACAAAATGGGGCAGTTTTCAGACGATGCCAAAAATGCAGAGGAACGAGCGAAGCAGAAAGAAATTCAAGAGGAAGAAAAGGCAAAAGCAATGAAAATTGGAGACCGTTGTGAAGTATCTGTTCCAAAACAACCAACGAAAAGGGGAGCAATCATGTATATAGGTAAATTAGAAATTCATTTAATGACTGCATGGGATTTCTTTCTTCAAGTTCAAAAATCAAATGCCAGGAGAGAACAACCTTCTGACTTAGGAAACGCAAAGCAGAATAGGCGTTTTAACTATTCTGAAAGAGAATCTACTTCAAACGATATTTTTATACATTTTGAAAATTTTTTGAAGGTGCACAATAGTCATAGAGTTTCTTACGTCACTTAATATACGATTGCGCTAAAGATGGCAGCGAGGAATTTGTTACCAAGATAAACTGCGTTCTTTAATCGAATTCCTATAGAATCGTTAAAGAATCTTAACTAGAACTCAATGCATCTTGGTAAAAAATTCCTCGCTGCCATCTTTAGCGCAATCGTCTATTGAACCTTTCGCATAAAGATATATAAATATATCTCCAGGCTCTTTTGAAGAATAGCTACTGTAAAATGTCAATGCACACTTGAAGAATCGCTTCAAGTGTGAATTTAACTTTAGGCAACCTTAAAGGCACTGTGTCCATGTAAGTAGACGACTTCGAGGGGGGTATCTCGAAAACATGTGATCTTTCATCGTTTTTTCATGTGAGCGTTGTTTCTTGCAAAGTCTTTTCTTGCAAAGCGTTGTTTGTTAGTCAAACGATTGTTTCCAGTTCTTTTGAATTCGTCAGCAGGGACTCAGCCATCTCACCTTTTGAAATTGTGTTCTAGAATTTTCAATGGTCCTTGTTTTCTTCTTTTGTGTGATTGTTATCAGACAGAATAGGTTTCCTTTCCTTTTGACAACGAGGCTCTTATTTTCATGTGATCAGTTTAAAACAGCCTGCCCTAAACCAATCAGATTGTCGAACAGTTACATGCATGTCAGCATCGTGTCAGCAGTTTTACTGTTCGCGTATGCAACTTATTGATATATGGACACAGTGCCTTTAAAATCAATTGGATGTTGAATAAAGAAAGCAAGATGGTTTCGCCATATTGATAGACTAAGACTGCGTTCACACGATGGCATACCGTTGTTATGGATAGGCCTCCCGTTCACATGAAGACAGCTAGTTTTTTGCTGGCACAATTCATAATTAAAAATCGGGACATTACGTCGTAATTCGTAATTCAATCGTAAGTCGGAAGCGGTTGAATTTGAAAACGGAACTCTAACAGGCACAATTTTAAAACAGCTTCGTGTGAACACCTGAAAAAAGATGAAATCAGGACCTTTTCAATGCTTTCGAAGCGCGGCCGATTAATTCTTTAGGCCCTCAGAAATCTATGAATCTATATGTCGTCAAAATCCAGCCTCTATGTCACAGAGATCTCAAAACATTAGTACTGTCGAATTTTGTATCGTTTTTTAATTGTGTCGGTATCGTTTGAACACTAGCTAAAGTCTTGGTACCGTCCAACCTCGTACCCAGTGACAATGAAGGTTTTCCGTAAACTGCAACGCCTACATTGAGGCCTGTTGGATTTGAAGTCTGAGGTATCTGTTGAGGTCTAGCCTCCTATTTACAACAAAAGATACCTTTGGGAACGAGGTTGGGTACCGTCACACCTTGAAATGTGGTGGCATCGTAGCCTTAGAAGCCAGTGCTGTTTAGACAGAAAACATTGTTCCGCTTCAGACTCTTCAAAGAACTCATGTAATGCTCTTACCCCTATTCCTGAAAACGACGCCAGTTCAGCGTAGGCTGTTTTTGATTGAGTTATTGTGAAACAAACTTGGACACATTTATTTCAAGTTATCTGACTTTCTGGCTGTCTCAGCTATATTCCTGTTTTTGTCCTTCGTGGAAAGATCCTTTAATGCGTTGTTCGCATGAAGATCTATTCCTTACCGTAGCTATTTTAAGTTGACATCTCTTACTTTTTAGGATCAACAGATTTTAAACCAGGTTGTTGGATTGGTGTCAGATATGATGAGCCACTCGGAAAGAACGATGGAAGGTTTGTATTTTCATCTTTCCACGTTATGCTTATCTTTTCATAAGAACCTTTTTCTAACTTCTAATTAAGCATACTTTAAGACCATTAGATCACCATTATGCTGTTTTAGCAGTTTCACGGTTTATTCCAAAGGAGCATAGGTTCCAAATCTTTAACTCCGCGTAAAAAGGTGGGTGTAAAATTCAACGACCTATTTCTTCTGATTGAATGGCTTGAAAGAAACTTCAGATACTTATCTATAATTCTACCGTTGGACTTTCCAGAAATTTTGAACATTTTTCGAAATTACAGCGTATCTTGCATTTCAACTCATTTGAAGATGTGACGTCATCAAATTTCTAAATAATAAACCAGATGAGTGACAGACTTTTGCTTGATACCATATTGTAGGCATTCATAAACTATGGTTTTCTTCGAAATTATTTCATGTTGCGTCAAACAGTTTAGAAATTACGATGGTTTTAAGTTTTTTTGAAAATTTTTCTTGAATTCTTGAAAAAGAAGAAAAACACTCTAATTCTGAAAATATTAAAGATTTCAGAAAAGTCCAACGGTAGAATTATAGAGAAATAGCAAAAGTTTCTTTGAAGTTATTCAATTCAAAGAAATAGGTCACTCGATTTTACACCAGCATTTTTAAAGATTTGAAACCTATGCTTTCCAAAGGTTGTATCACTTCTTCGAAAAACGAACAAAATTTCCACGAGAGAAGGGGTTTGTTCAGGATGTCTTGGAAACCAAAAGGATTTCTGTCGAAAGTGTACAAGATCTACTAGGGATTGATCGTGGGGACGGGGGGGGGGGGCTTAAAAGTACATTGGGATGTGTCCTCCCCCGAAGGTGTCCTTTTTATGACTAGCGATCTAGAGTATAGTTTTTGGCAATTTTGATCCAGGCAGATGAGTACTTTTTGGCAGCTTTGTTATAGCGATGGTCAATTTGGTGATTTTTGTATTTTTGTCTAGAAAACACCAAATTCTGGTGATTTTGGCCAAGAGAACGCCAGTGTGGCACTTATTGTCTAGAAATTGGTCTAGCCAAGGGTATCATTTTCACAAGATTTGTCTAACCAGCAACGGTACCACTTTGAGGATGCAAAGTTCATCCAAAATATATGTTGCTAATAATAATAATCCAAGTGAATCGCAGATGTAAACAAATCAAGCGATATAAATTTGTTGAATCTTTCTTTTGCAACCAAGAGTATTTCACCGAGCGATGCAAATTTCTTTCAAAATTGCCAGAAATCGTATACCGTAGCAGCTCTTTTTAGCTCCATCTCTCTCTTAAGCCCCTCCCCTCATATCAAAATACCAAAGATTTTCCATATATTTAGCTAAACGATTTTACATGTTGATTATCATATGGTTTGAGATAAACTATGTCGAATTTGTGTAGTTGACTTGAACAATTGGTGTGTTGATTGGGTTGATTCCGCAAAATATGGAGTAAGAGAGCTAAAAAAGCTATCATTTATTTGTCAGTTGACTTTTTGAATAAGCCCCCCTCCCTTTCTCTAATAAGGCTCACTCTCTTTTAAGCCCCCGCCAGATGCTCCGAAATTGATTTAGCCCACGGGCGCTCAATAGAGCTTTTACGGTAAATCCGTCTGTTGTTTGTAACTTTTGTATCTTGCACTGACACACAACAAGAGAAGAACTGAATATCAAATAAGAACGTTGAACACTAACTGAATTTATTTAGTCCCAAGAGAGGGAAAAATAGTTACAATAGAGTCGTGTATACAAGCGTGCCAGTGATTTTAAGTTGTGTTCTGGCACGTGAAATAGTGACAGTATAAATAGTCTGTACAGGAGTCTAAAGGTCACACGTCGATAGCTCGTTTGCTGATCAGAAACCCCTCCCCACCCCTCCCATAAGATTTTAGAGCAGTGGCAATATCAAGTTGTGGATGTTGATTCTGTTTTGATAGATTTTAGACACTCGATTTACCAGTCCATAAGTCCTGACAGGATACTATATTGATCAAACCAGGATAGGCACAGCAATATATTGTAAAATTTGAGAATATGCTAGGTAATGCATCTTGTAGAATTTCTTGCTTTGCTTAATTATCGTATTACTTGTTTGTCATGCACTCGTCTTTTCACAAACTTGCTAAACTGACTAGTACTACTGTCATGAAAGACTCTTACAAGAACTGTAATTAGATACTAAATAAATGTAGTTATTTTCGGTTGAATGAAATAGAAAATAACTTGATTTGTTATTCCAAGATGACTTTTCATTGAATCATATACAAAATTTTGTTTTGCAGCGTCCAAGGTAGAAGATATTTTGAATGTTCTCCCAAGTATGGTGGATTCGTGCGACCAAGTCAGGTGACTGTCGGTGATTTTCCTGAGGAAGATTTCGAAGATGATGAGATGTAAACATAGCACCGAAATTAGCGAGGCATTGTTGCTCCTCGTTTGCTCTCTTCACGAAGTGTTTGTTCACTACACGCATCGTGTTATAAGCACATTTAAGCTGTTATGCCGAAGACGACAAATTTTATGCTGTTGGAACAATATAGTTCTATGTTCATGTGACAGTCTGGAACCATTTGCCGAGTCTTGGCTCTTGGAAACGTTTCAGCAAAAAAATGAATCCAACATTTCCCACAAAAAACATGGCAGTTCCATATCAAAAACAAACAAAGGCTTTTCTCACTGCAAAAATGTATTGTTCAAGATATTAATTTCTGCTTTTCACCATGTTGTAGGCCTTCATAAACTATGGTTTCATTGATGGTTATATGATTGTTCGTCCTTTGGTTTAGGATTTACAACGATTTAAATGTTTTCAAGAGTTTCCATCATTTTTTCAAAAATCATTAAATAGCCGCCATTTTTGAGAAAAATCTAAGATATCAAAAAATTTCCACTGCAGGTTTACAACAAAGTACCATAGTTCCTTTCAAGCTATTCAATTCAAAGAAAGATGGAATAGAATTTTATACCCACCTTTTTAAAGATTTGAGCCCTATGCTCACTTTTCGTAGCATAATGAAACTTTTTTAAAGAAATGTTTACCGTCACATTTGAAAGTGTTTTCTCTTTCAAAAAAAGATATCTCTCCCTGGAAGCATTCACATTTTTGTTGAGAGATTGATGAGAGAAAATCAAAGAGAGATTGACCAAGAAACAGACAATTTAAGTGCAAACTTTAGAAATATTTTGCGTAATAATCTTGGATATAATCAAGTACGGTATATTTATTTACACACTGATACTCTTACATCCCCAGGATAAAAATAGTGATACGCAGTTTGACAAACTCTAAAGTGATCACTAAAACAACTCAAATACATCCACGTACAATACGTTTCAAAGCATACCTACATTTCTGTGGAAGAGATAGCCCTGGTCTTAAGGTTACGCTCTCATTACACTGTTTTTTCAAATTGATTCTTCGATGAGGGAAAATATGTTTCCGTTTCCATTGCGCATAAACTCTTCTAAATCTTCGGGGGTTGCTTGAGCTTTGGTTCTATGTTAATTTACACGTATTTGTGATAAGAAACTACGAATTTAGCCCAGAGCAGGAAGTTATTTAGTATTAAAAGCTTCTTAGAAGTTTCCTCGCGTTTTAGACCAATTTCAAGCCATGTTACCATACTGTAGGGAAGTTTTAGTATTACTCTGCTTTTTTCATTCATGGCACAAGTCTTCATGGCACAAAATTGTTTAATAAATCAAGATATTATATCAAGAGATTGATCACTTGATTTTGTCTGTTTCGTGAAGCCGTATACCACTTTGCAGACATTACTCAACTATGCTAAAGTAAAACCCCGGTGAAAGGAAAATCTGCGTGTTTTCCTTAATAATATTCAGACAAAAATTTAAATATATTATGGACTTGTGAGACGTTGCTGCTCGTGACCTTCATCCTGTTTTCACCAATTAAATGCAAGCTTATTCACACATTTGTTTTTTTATGCTGCCTAGCTGCCTTCTTGCATCGGTTTGCCAATTTTCTAAGGCCCTGCGATGTTCTTGTCCGTCATAACGGTTCAAATTGTGGTTTTTTTTTCATTAATTTCTTTGTGCAGTTTTTCTGCAATACCGTAAGTCCTCAAATAAGGCCCCAAGCCCTCCCCCTCGAATAAGCCCCCAGCCAAAAAATATATTTTTGCGAAATAAGCCCTCACCCTCGAATAAGCCCCCATAGGGGGTTAATCCATTGTTATTATGGTGAATACTTCTGATTCTCATTCTTGACTGGCTTTCTTCATGTTTGTTCAACGTACTAGGGCTTAGATATTGCCTCGGAAAACAATGTATCCAAATACATTCGCTGTTTTAAGCATACTAACCAGCCTTAAGTAAAAGAAGACACTAAGTGCTGGTAGTATTTTTGCCTGCTGCTAAATAAGCCCCCACCCCATATATTTTTTTTTACAAAATAAGCCCCCAGGGGTCTTTTTCGAGAACTTACGGTAGTGTTAAAATTACTTGCTCTAAACGACTGCAATAGGCCTTTTTGCCAAATAGAAAATGAACAATTTACCATCGATCCATACCTCAAATCTGGTACAATGAAAAGGTATATATTCACGGACGCTACGAATAATGGGTGCCTACTTGTCAAATCATACCGACCAAGCAATAAAAGCTTCAGCTATTTACAGTAAAACGCAAAATTACGACATACTTTAAGAACATACAATTACTCCTCCACACTACCGAATAACCTGTCCCGTAAGGGTGGTGTGACGTTGATCCTTAACTTGGTTTTCCATGTCGTACACAAAATGGATTTATCTCTTTTCTGGGAACAATGTTCCAAAGGCTAAAGTGAGTTTGGTGCAGATGAAATCTGTCTTCGTGACGGCAAACCATCCTTAACGGAGCTAAGACCCCGTTTACGCTTCACCAGTATAACTTTAGATCCGTAACAAAAGTGCTACGGATCAGCTTCGCGTTTACATTGGTCCTGCTAATCCATAGCCATTTTATTTGTCTATCTATACAGCAATAGACCTTTTAGCTATTCTGAAAAGAATCAGAATCGAACGACATTTTGCTACATTTTGTAGAATTTTCGAACGTGCACAATAGTGAAAGAAACTCTAATGCCACTCGATCGAACCTCGCGTATAAAAATGTATAGAAATAACGCTCGATCCAGGCTCTTTTGTAGAATAGCTAAAAGGTCTATTTTGTGTTGAAGCAGTGTAATCACTTTCGAACCGTAAAGCCTAATTTCCAGTCAGTGGAATTTTCCGAGCAGGCGGAACTTTAGACAATAAAAGGTCGCTCAGCCGTAACTTTCTATTCAATGCCAGAGCGACATTTTCTCTCGAATACAATAGAAATTCCGCCCGCTCGGAAAATTCCGCCCGCTCGGAAAATTCCACTGACTGGAAAACAGCCTTAACAGCTTTGAAACGGATCAAAACTGGACCGGTAAAGGGTAAACGTGGTCTAACTAACTGCAGCTGATGTTTTAAATCTAACAGACAATGTCTTTATCTAGATTCTTTCCTTTATCAAGCTCAAACATGCTCGGTTTAACTGAACGATTCCAGCTTCAAATCTCTGAATCATATGCAGCTCAACTGCCTTCCACAACATCCCAGCTATATTATAGTTCAACTGGCCACAATGCTGCGCGCCTTGAAATTCTTTGCGAAGACCGGTGCATATAACTAATTTTTGAAAAAAGTTTCGTAGGGCAGTCAGTCACTTGTAACATATTTAATAGACATAGGGAATCATAACATACTTAACACGGGCCTTGTATTCGTCCCAGCTCAGTCCATATTTCTTAGCACATCTCTTCTCATCGTCTTTCGACATGCCGTAAAGCAGCATTGTCAGTAAGATGGGGTATAACCACGGAAGAAGATGGGAGCAACCTACAACAAAGAAGACAAATTGTCGGTTTATTCGTCTTGTCAAGAGCCTGCTTTATCCAGCAGAGCTGCAAAAAGTATCGAAATCCGGGAACTAGGTTCCCAGAAAATGTTCAGTCTGGGCAGAAAATTTTTCAAGAAAAGTCTGCCCCAACAAGGAGAAAATGATTGTTTTATTTCTTTCAAAAGAGAAACTTGTTTGATTTTCTATACTATTGATCATAATTCCCAGTAAAAATGCAAGGTTACAGCAGGCCGAAACTCTTGTCCGCCGTCTACGGGTGAAACTTCGATTTCCTACCAGTGCTCCGATTTCTACTACTATTCTGAAAGTAGCATAAGATATAAAATGTTTCAATCAACAAAGGCAATTTCTACCGGGTGTCCGAGAAAAAGTACTCCCGTTTGAAAAATCATCAAAATTTGATTACACGACCGATCTTTAATTTTCTTTTTTTGTCAAGTAGATCAAGGACTAAATTATTTTCCCAGGCTACCTGGTTTTGAATCGTACTGCAAAAAAGCACTAATGATTGCCAAAACAATTTCTTTGTGCATGTAAAGCTTCTAGTTTGGTCATAAATGACAGAAAGAAATGCACACTAACATTAGAGACTTCAATCATGATAAAAAATCTGAAAATTCTAACTTATAGACAAGATTGTATTTTGCTTAAAAACTATAGCTCAAACTAAGGTTTTTCAACGTGTAATTTTTTTACCTTGCTGTATCAAAAGCAAAAATTTTATCATCTATGAGTATTTTTGGGTCCTTGACAAAACAAGTTAAAAAAATTTTATCAAAGGTTTGATAATTGATTTTTGGTGATTTTTTAAACGGGAGTATTTTTTGGGGCATGTGGTATTTTTGGGGCACCCGGTATATGCCCGGTATAACGCAAATATTTTTGCTGTGCAATGATTTTTAAAACATGGAAACATTTTTGAGTCACTCTGTAGGTGCCTTCAAGCTGTTGTTCAAATCCTACCATGTCCAATCAGCTTTTAATTACATTCTGACAGCCCGTCACCAAGCGAAATTCTAAACTCTAAAGAAAATAACATCGCAAACCTGCAGGCACTGCCCAGCTTGTGGCAATAAGAATATCTCCTAGGTAATTTGGATGTCTAAGTCTGCCCCACCAACCATCAGCTAAAAGGTTCTTGCCATTGGCTGTAAATACCACTTTCACATCTGATGAGAAAAGGAAAATATATAAATCAAATCAACAAATGTTATCATCAACAAAAAAGGTTTTAAACTTTGCACTTAGAAGAGTATAGGATACAGCAGCTCCCAGCTTTTAGTCTGCAAAATGGTTTGATATTGAATAAATTGAAGAAAAGATACAATTAATGAAAACACATTCAAAAAAGTTGCTGATACCGTGAGCAGACCATTTGTTCGGAGCACTTTCTGGGGCCCAGGGGAAGTACTGGGTCTAGTTCCAAAATAGAGTATCAGGAAAAGAAATTACACTTCTATAAAGAAAGTGGATACAGTTAGCATGTTTATTGTGTCTAGTTTAGGGTTTATGTTCATTAGCAACTCATTAGGGTAGAGGCTGCATTCCCTAGGGCCCCTTAAAGGTGAACTGAAGTGAAAATTTCAACGATGCAAATGAATACGACTGTTAAATGATGAAGAATGCCGTTTAAGATTTGTTGATACCTTGTTTCATTTTCGAGTTATCCACTGTTTTCTATGATTGGCTGATGACGTCATTTTGTTTGCAAAAAGTAAAGAAAGTATACAAGGTTGACTATTTTTCCAAATGGAAATCGACTCAAAGACATCCTCTTCAGTTGAAATGCCTTTCTAAACATCATATCCATCCACGAGACAATTTATATTGCATTTAGTCAGCTAATTATTTTACTCCTACAACTGTAACCTTTCTAAGATCAGATACAGCTATATATTTTATGGTAGTGATTTGCAAACAAAATGACTTCATCAGCAGGCACTTAGAATCAGCGGATAACTTGAAAACGAAGTGAGATATCAAAGAAATCTAAACAGGATTCTTTATCATTCGACAGTGCCGTTCATTGGCATCAATAACAATTTTCACTTCAGTTCACCTTTAACAGTGAAGTGGTTAAATGAATGAATGATGAGTTGATAAATAAATACCTCGTTTCATTGCTTTCTTTGGATCCGATCTAAATTCAGCTTTCTCGTTGTTCGCTTTGTGGAAGATATAAGTTCCAAGAACTGTTGGGATAAAACACTTGAATTAAAGGATGTTCCAAAGTATGTCTTGGTACTTGCAAAAGTAGAACCAACGGTCCACACCAGGCTAACACGAAATGCCCTGAAACAAAGGCGTAGCCCACAGCCATTCATACGTGCTGTTTTGCAAAGGTAGGTACTCTTCATCAAAATATATGTAATTTGTTTCTCCGACCCAAAATTTTACCTAGTGCGCCAAAATAAACTATGCACGTTTGGCAGGCCACAATAAATCGTACACTGGACCGATTTTGAAGATTTATGACTTAATCTTTAGCAGAACGCCTGACTTACATTCTACGACTTTTTGCAAACTTTTCCGTGTTCAGTTTTTAGAGCTATAACAGAGTATCTTAAAATGTTCGTTTTCGAAAACATTGAAAACGATCAAAAAACGTCGATCAAATTTTAAAAGATTCACAGGAATGAACAAAGAGAAAACGTTTTCAGGGGGATTTGCGGGTTTAGTACGAACTCTCATACAGCAGATTACAATTGGTCGATTTCTAGATCGCAACTCACCACGAACAAATTCTCTCTTTGTCCATTGAGGTCGATTCTTTAGAAAACTTGATCGATGTTTTTTGATCGTTTTCAGTGTTTTCGAAAATTAAATTTTAGGAAACTCGCTTCTACCTCTAACAACTGAAAATGAAAAATTTGCAAAAATCCCAGTATCTAATTCAGGGTCTCTGCTAACGATTAAATAATAAATCTTCAAAATCGGTCCAGTGTACGATTTATTGTGCCCTGCCAAACGTGCATAGTTTATTTTGGCGCATCCGGTAGTGCTGAGACTTTTGAGTGGACTTTAGAATTCATTACTTAAATGCATTGATATAAAAATTACACATTACATTGTAAACTTAGTTATGGAAAATTGAAGATAATAAAGGTACTTGTGGCGACAGTACATGTTTCTGCAAATTTCAGCGAAATTTGTCAAAAAAGAAAATTTTCCTGATTACACTTTCACATAGTGTCCCGATTGAAGCATTGCCCCACACGAATAATTTTTCATTTCGAAGAAATACCATGTTTCGGCTTGAAAAATGATTATGAAATGGCAATAAATGCAATAAAAACCCACGTAGAAGCTATAATTTTGGAAGTCAGCCTGGGTGCGACAACAATAAATACAGTGGATTAGTTCTTATAAAATTGGGGTCTAATTTGACAATATCAGCCTGTAGGTTCTTAATCTGCTAGGTTCTTATGTCTCGTTCAATTACTACCCTGACCATCCCCCCCCGGGCAGCCCGGGGGTCAACAAAAATTCCTTGCTCAAATGCCCGGGGGCCGGGGAAAAATTGATGATCAAATGCCCTGGGGTCGGGCACTGAAAAAACGCTATATTCCCAGTTACTGTATAAGCAAAAGCTCTTGTTCTTGCGAAATGCTACTCAAGTGCCCGGGGCCGGGGAAAAATATACGGTCAAATGCCCGGGGGCCGGGAAATATTTTTGTGCAAATGCCCGGGGGTGTCCCGGGGGGGGGATGGTCAGGGTAGGAATTGAACGAGACATTATACAGTAAGAACCCGCAAAAATAGAAACCACTTAATAAAAAACCTCAGGTTGATCTTTTGGAGAAATGGTGCCCTCATACAAGAAACTTATCAGCCTGATTTTAAGAAGGTTTCTCAAAGGAGGATCCCATATAAATTCCTATTTAATAATCTTTGTTAAAATCAGGTGCACGACATCTTTCATGCAAAAGCATCTCCATCTATACTTGGCATGCTTGTTATGGTTGAGTAAATTTAGAGAGAATGCTGGGTAACAAGAAAATACTGTTGACGTTTCTTAACCATGTGATACGAAGCCTTTCAGCCTGTTTCCAGATTAATGCCCTTTTGATCAGAAATTATTCTGCGGGTTCTTACCGTACACGGGTATTTACTCTATAACATATCACATACCATACAGCAGAATGACAGCTGCCCAATGTGCTTTGGATAGTTGCGGAGTGAAGCGGATTAGGTACATTACTTGCATTGAGTACAATAATGGAGTTAAGGCAAAGGCCATGAGAGAAAAACCAAAACCAAAGGTCTGTTCTAAGAACGCGTGGCTTTGTATCATGTTTTTCTGCAAAAAAGATGAAAAATAATTTCATTCACCGTATAAAACTTCTTTTTAAGATAAAAGTTATAAAATTATAGGAATATGTCGAGAATGACCCAAAAACCTCTTGTCTGGACTGGTGTAGCTGATAGTTTCATAGATAGTTGCTGGTGGTAGTGAAACCACTTCCAAAAAGAGCACACCACGCAAATATTTCTCCAGCGAATTCCTGTGTCGCATTGAAGGACATGATGGCAAACATGAAAATAGCGAAAACAGAGCAGGAGACAACATTCATTGGATTGGTGTACATACGTAGCTCATATGTCAGCGACCCCTCTCTCGTCTGTTTTTCCATTCTAAAGTCTAAATCAGATCTCACATGAAATTTGCGATAATGCAAGATCACTCATGCAAAACACGTCGATAGACCTTTTAGCTATTCTACAAAAGAGCCTGGATCGAGCGTTATTCTTATACATTTTTAAACGCGATGTTCGATCGAGTGGCGTTAGAGCTTCTATCACTATTGTGCACATTCGAAAATTCTACAAAACGTAGCAAAATATCGTTCGATTCTGATTCTTTTCAGAATAGCTCAAAGGTATATTGCTGTTGTCCGCAGGAATTTTCAAGTGATGTTTGGTCTGCATTTAGACTAAAGAGAAATGTGGATTATTTCGTGACTTTTCCCAGTGAACAGCACAGGTTCCCTAGTTATCAAGAGAACAGCAAGGATGTAGTTTGAGGCCATCGTAAATTACGTTCTTAGCGTTACAAGCGAGAAACGTTCCAATAAAAGCCCGTTAGCCAATCTAAGCCACTCACCTCGATCAAGAAAGTATCACACATGTAAACCAATTGGAAGCAGGCAACTGCTGTGGCGGCATAATTGATATTTCCCTTTGTGACTGAATAGTGTTTCAGCCAGAACAGGCAGACCAACATAACCTGAAAATATCAAAATATCACCAATAAGCTGTCACAAATAAGCTGTGTTTCCACTAGGCCAGTGGCGGACACTTTGCCAAATATTGGGGGGGCGAAGCTATTGTTTCGGTTAAAAAGCATTGTTTGTTTCTATTGTTTTCAAACAAAAGATCTTTGTTCCAGCCAACATTGGGGGGGCGATCGCACCCCCTCGCCCCCCCAGGTGTCCGCCACTGCACTAGGCCTAGTGCAGATAAAGATGTTCTAACAAATTTGGATCACAGTAAATCAATTCGCATGATTCCGAAGCAGAAAAACCAACCAAAACATAGCCTTAATATCAGAAGCATTTTATTGTCACATCCTTAGAGCGATTCCGACTCATTTCATTCAAAAGCCTAAAGGAACTTCCAATGCCACATAAAAGAAACTGAAAGAAAAATCAACAAGTGACAAGTCGAAAGGTAAAATGGTAAAACTTTGATGCTTACGTCACAAAAATCAATTCCACAATAAAAAAGTCCTATGACCATGAGTTTGAGAAACTGAACCGGGTGTCTCAAAAAAAAAGTACCCCCTTTTGACTGAAGAGAGGAATGAAACGATAGAATATTACGACTTAGCGATTCCACAGCTAAATTTGTTAATCTTCAACTTAAATACCTTGAATTTAAGAATCATCCTTGAAACACCGGCGGTAAGAGTGCGCGAAGGTAAAATTTAGCTAGTAACTCCGGTGTTTCGTAGACGATTCTAAAATGCAAGGCATGTGCATTCAAGTTAAAGATACACAAATGTAGCTATGTTTTCGGAAAGTCCCAATATCTTATCGTTTCGTTACTTTATCCAATCAAGAGGGGGTACTTATTTTGAAACACCCGCTATAATTCCGACAAAGAGCTTTAGTCCTATTTTTCGAGCTGGTCTTCTTGGTAAAACAATGCAATTACTCTGGGAGCTTCCAAAGTACAAAATATTATAGAATGTTCAGCTTTTATCTACACACTTACCCAAGAAATGAAGCAAGCTTTAAAACAGACCCATTTCAAATCAAATGTAAGGAACGTTGGACACAACTGTTTGCCGACAAAAAAACTGTCTGGCGTGCAACCTACAAGGAGGAAAATTAACACTTACATATGTCTCGTTCAATTCCTACCCTGACCATCCCCTGGAGCACCCCCAGGAATAAGCTCCTGATATTGGCAAATGCCACTCAAAAAATGGCCGGGGAAAATCTTTGAGTGGCATTTGACAATATCAGGAGCTATTGCTTATACAGTTATTGGTAATATGGCGTGTTCTCAGCGCCCGCTCCAGGCAATCGTCAAGGAGATTTGCCAGGGCGCATTTGTGCAAGAAAGTTCAGTTGAACCCAGCTCCCTGGTTGAACCCCAGGCTGCCCAGAGCGGGGTGGTCAGGGTAGGAATTTAACGAGACATTAAACGTGTGAAATGCTACATCAATAAGATTGTTCTTTGATTATATAACGCTGTCTATGGCTACACCAAGCTCATTTGAACACATAAAACTCCTCAATCTGTCTCGAAATAGATGTAATTTGAAAATGCCCGCGAATAACAACACTGGAAGTGTGTTGGTTGAGCAATTTTGCGCTATCTTAAATGGCATGTGATATCTAACTTGCTACATGCTTTAGATTAAATTACTTCCATTGCAAAAATTCTAGATTTAAGGTCATCAAATCTTTGTAGGGGCATGATAACTATGAAAGCCAATGTTTTTTATAGGCTCGACAACTTCACACTTTTTACTAATTTCGAGATATAAGGGGGCCAACAAGTCTTCAGACAATAGTGAACGATTCAATTGAAGATTCGAGAGAGAAATTTTAGTCTTATGAAGAAGACTATAAGTTTACGAAACTACGGTTATTATGTTAGCATAGGGCTCAAATCTTTCAAATCTTTAAAAAGGTGGGTGTAAAATTATATGACATTTTGCTTTGAATTGAATGGCTTGAAAGGAACTTATGTGCCGTGTAAATTTTTTGATAACTTGATTTTTTTCAAAATGGCTGCAATTTAATTATCGAAAAATTTGGAAAATTTTGAAAAAATTCAAATCATTGTAAATCCGAAACCAATGATATAACCTTCAAGAAAATCATAGTTTATGAAGGTCTACGGTATGGTAAATTTGATGACATCATGGCCTCAAATTTAATAAATGCTGCCATTTTGAAACCAATATCAATAAATTTCCACGGCAGATTTACAGCGAAAAAAACCTGAGGTTCCTTCCAAGTCATTTATTTCAAAGAAAACTGAAATAGGATTTTACATCGACCTTTTTAAAGATTTGAGCCCTATGTCAAGTTTTAATAGGTATATAAAGTAAGATCGTAGATCGTAGACTTACTTTTATCCTTCACTTGGGGATCCAATGCTGCCAATATTGCAGCAATTACTGCCACCACGAAAGAAACGATAATGCAAGATGCAGCAATACTTAGGTAATATTTGTCAACGGCGTCTGCCAACTTGAAAGCCAGTCCGGTGTATGTTTGGATACCAAGAACTATGATGTTCATTAATAGGAGGATCAAACCTTGAAACGAAAAATCCAAAAATGTCAATGTTGTTAATATCAATATAAATAGATATTGAGCAGTAAAGTTAGAGAAACTCCTTTTTATAGGTAACCAACATTCTTTTCGCTGGAAATGTTGAGTTATTGTGATGCGCTGACACAGCTTTTACTATATAGTGATCGAAGTACCTTTCTAATGACTTGAACAGAAATATACTCAAATTGAATCTACGTTTCATTCATGAAACTGGTGGGTTTGACTAAAATCTTTTGAAACTTCAGTTATGTACCAAGCAACTACAAAGTCCGTTGAGGTGAATGTTCTTTTTCTTTGTAAATTATGTTTCACTTAGATGCCAGGCATATTATTCACTACAAAACAACAAAAAGAGTTGCACTCGTGGTATCTTAATATGATCGCAACCCTGACCTGGCATCTAATGTTAGACAGAATCTAGTTGTAGTTAGTATTGTATCCATTAGGTTTTAATCGTTCGTAGTGTAGTTGCATGTAATTTAACTTTCCGATCTGACCAAAATCAACTTCAGAGAATTCCATAACTTACCGTTCATTCTGTAGGTAATTTGTTCTCCATCTTTGTTGGCAGGGCCTGTTACAAGCTGCAATAAAAACATGAAAATGAAATTCAGATTAAAAAACGTCGCAGTTCGTTATAAAAATATCGTTCAACTCAGATTCTTTTTAGAATAGCTAAAAGGTCTATTGATTCGGGTAAGATATTCATGATATGGATTCACAAAGCAATCTTTGGCACAGCACCTTCGTTCTGCTCAATTTGGATGACTTCAGGGAGAATATCACATTATTTGGAAATCAACCGAGTGGGTGACGGTATTCCAGGAGTGACAGAAGATGGTTTAGGAATACACAGATAATCAAACTGAGTATAAAGTGATGTAATCCTCTGACTTTGCAGCCAGAATAGCCAGGCAGACAGGGTTCGGTCCAAAGTGAAGGTCCACAAATTGAGCGTCATGACAATAGGTCACGGACTCAATTAGGTCTTCTCTACTTCTGCAGTCCTAGCGCATGGGGCTAAAAAAACCGCAAGTACAACAGCTTCCATACAAATACTATTAAGTAAAGTTATTAACATACCCGTCCAAGAGGAAGTTTTGTCAACAGACACTGGACATCAAACCATACACCAACAGCCAAGAACACTTTCCAGTTCAAAAATGTCCATAAAGACGGAATCTTTGGCCATTTAGTGAAAGAAAATGCTTGATGTTTATCTCCGCACACGAAACACAACGCCATGATAACCAAAGGAAGAACAATGATGGCGATCAATGCTAAGAGTTGACAAGACCAACCAGGTTTGTGAGTTTCTTCTTCACGTTTCTCTTCTTGCGATATTTCTTGTGTCATTATTTCTCCTACGTTGTCATGCATCCTGGCAACAGATCGAGTAATACGTCTTGTGGTGATTGTTGCATCTGACCGCTCTTCTTTGATGACATTTAACGTTTCCTTTGTGATTTGCTGCTCCTGCTGAATCACTTGTGCGAAATCCACCACATCAACTTGTTTCACTTGTTCGGTCTGAAAGAGTCGCATCAAAACATCTTCATACAAAAATTGTCTACATATTAACAACAAAAATAACCTATACATTTGCCAAAAAGGCGATTTTGAAGTGAATTCCTGAGGTGATTTTCAGGCCAGATGTCAGTACAAAGACAGGAAACATCGGTTGGACTCCATAACAACTTCATATTGAAAGCTCAAAAATTGAGGGCCAGAGGTGGAAAAGTGCGTGAAGCCGCGAAGTTTCAAGCGATTCAATTGGCCTGTTGGGTACACAAAGATTTTTATTACCCTCCGGAATCCTGTTTCGAGAAATCAGGCTTTTACCAAAATGAAGCAAAAATTGCGGGAAATACGATTATGCATGAAAGGTCAAGCAATAAGGCTTAAGCGCGGTCTTGGTAAAGCATTATGTCAATAACAAAGCAGCACGGGTTTACTTTAATCCCCTAATGTATATTCCCGCAATTTTTCAGAAATAGGATTGCTCCTTTTAAAATGCTCAAATTTCCAAATAATTGTGGCTATTTCTGGAAGTGAGTTGGTTTAAACAGTCCTCGAATACTTATACCATCAGATTATGACAAAAACGAAAAATCGAAAATTTGTCGTCTGAACAAGTACAGTAACCTTAACAGGATTGGGTCACAGGACACCAATTACTCTGTGTACTGGGTCACAGGTACAGTACTGGGAATATACGCACTTCCTACAAGGTAGGCGCCCTTGATCAAACAAAAGCTTTGGATTCATCAAACCTTTACCTGTTGTTGTTGCTGAACTTCCATCTCAGCTGGCTTTTCAGGACTTGGTTCCTTTTGAATCCTCGCAGCTGGTTTCCTTCCAGGGGACCTTTGCCGTGCTGGAGATTTTCGTCTTGACGTACGAGATGGTGATTTTGACCGTGATCTTCGCCGTTTCGATCTCCCTGGTGTTCTTGCTGGGGAAGCAGATCGACTCCTCCAGTTTTTTGCTTGGTTTACAGACTGTTGGACAAACGAGCGAATGAATAAGATGACGATTAAACAACAACAATTGGACAAGTTTATAGTTTACTCCATACGTTGCTTTAGTAGCCTTGGTTGTCCTGGTACATACACCATATTTCCCACTATAAATACTCCAATGTTTTATAAATAGACCTTTTAGCTATTCTACCGGGTGTCCCAAAAAAAGTACTCCTGTTTGAAAAATTACCAAAAATTGATCATCAAACCTTTCATAAAATTTTCTTTTTGAATTGCTTTGTCAAAGACCCAAAAATATTCACAGATGATAAAATGTCTGCTTTTGGTGTAGCAAGGTAGAAAAATTACACGGTGAAAAACCTTATTTTGAGCTATAGTTTTTAAGCAAAATACTCAATCTTGCCTAAGAGTCAAATTTTTCAGATTTTTTATCATCATTGAGGTCTCCAATGATAGTGTGCATTTATTTCTGTCATGTATGACCAAACTCAAAGTTTTACATGCGCAAAGAAATTGATCTGGCAATCATCAGTGCTTTTTGCAGTATGATTCAATAGCAGGTAACCCTAAAAAGAGCTAAATTTGCTTTTATTTTAACTAATTTCAAGATTAGCTATGTCTTAGAAAATAATTTGGTCCTTGATCTACTTGACAAAAAAAGAAAATTGCAGATCGGTCATGTAATCAAATTTTGGTGAATTTTCAAACGGGAGTACTTTTTTGGGACACCCCGTACTAGAGTCTGGATCGAGCGATATTCTTATACATTTTTGAATGAAAGGTTAATGGCGTTAAAGCTTCTATCACTACCTGTGCACATTCAAAGATTCTTCAAAATGTATAAAAATATCATTCAGATTCCTTCTCAGAATAGCTGAAAGTTCTATCAGTGGCTTTGATGGGAAAAATCATATTCAGCAACCCCTAACAATATTTAAGATATCTTTTTTAAAGTGCAATATACATCAGGAGAAAAGTTTGGCAGAAAATGTTGATGAAGGAATATTTTTGCAAAATTTTGCGATTTTGGCATACAAAAATTTGCCACAAGTCTAGCTTAATTTTGCCAGAAAATGAAAAGGTTAGCCTGGAATAGTACCACCACTATGTCATCAATTTTAAAAATATTCCTTTCTTGCTACTTTTCAACATTCTCTAATGAAAACAACATTTTGATAATTTTTGTGCCAATGCAAATTTTGAAGTGCTTTCCAGTGAAGTAGTTTGGGGCTATTTATAGAGCATGTGTGTGCTTGGCCTTCAATGGATATTCAAGCCTGAAGTACCCCCAAAAATTCTGTACACCAAAATGTAGACAAAAAAAATTTTTGGCCATAAATGAAGAGCCATAAATTGTCAAATACTAGAACTTAGCAAGTAGAACTTGGAAGGCTATGAAATTTTAGAAATTTGAAATTTTAGACATTTGAAAATTCAAAAATTCTTTTAGTTTGTTATTTTCAATGAGCCTGATTTGAATTTGACATGAATCCGTTTTTCCTTATGTGCCATTCATATTTTTGTGACATTGTATTGTACCAAATAGTTGGCCACACATGCACACATATACAAATATGACATTCCTTGGTGCATGCTCAGAAGTCTCCAATCTTGTTCCATTCTTCCTTTCCCCACTTTCTTTGTTTTTCTGCTGCTCCACTACGAATTCAAAGAGCTACAAGCTTCTGAAGTTCAAGTTTGTGCAAAAGCTGAAACCAGAGGCCCCTAACTGACTCGTTTTCCAAAAATACATTCCAAAATTGAGGTACATGTAAAAGAAGACTACTGTCCATGTTTAACCTCTTGTTGATATCAGAGCAAACCAAATAGGACTTCAAAGTAATTTGATTCTTGTAACTGTTGCCAAAATTTGCTTAAGAATGCAAGTATCCAAAAACATGGTGAGAGACGGCACCATTCCAAATTATGCTTGAAAGGATTCCTTGCCTTGATACCCACTTTTATGATGAATAATGGTGGAAAACTGCCTATCTTTAACTATTTTGCAAATTTCAGCGAAACCCGACACATGTTTATGGAAAATCTGCCGAAAAAGGACGCTAGTTTAGAGAATTTTGGGCCCAAAACCCACGCATATGGGCGGCACATACCCGTACCCTGAATATGTTATGTACCCCCCCCCCCGGGTGCAGGATGAGTCCTCTATTGTTTATCTATTATATATTTTGACTGCCATACTTTCGATACAGGGTGCTTGGATCATTTTAAATCAAATTTTTGCATAATTTGTTTTAACTGTCAAAACTGCAGAGTATGGCAGTTTTCAAAGAGATTTTGGGAGTGCAGGGCAAACATTTTTCTGTTTCTTGAAATTGTTAATTTTGAATAGACCTATTGTTCACCTCAGGTGTGCAAGTAGGACACTCCACAGACTGGATTACAGTCTTTTTTCATAAGAATAATGTTTATAAGAATATTCAGGCTCAGAATTATCCAAATTTTAAGAACGCTATAAGAATATTGCTCAGCCTCAGCTTGCATATTTGTGTCTCATTTTTCAGCAGTTGCCTCTTTTGCGATGTTCATAACCGAGAATTGCGTGACTGACATATCTCGTTTTTGCAAAAAGCATGGTTTCTTTTTCTATTCAAAACCATATCAGATTTGAAAAAAATAAAAATTGAGGCTGGACACATTTTTAAGATTCTTTTAAAAATAGAGTGTACAGAAAAAGCTCTATTAAGCCCCCAGAGGGGCTTAGTTAATTTTGGAGATTCCAGAGGGGGCTTATTAGAGAGGGAGCTTATTAGGGAGGGGGGCTTATTGAGAAAATCAAATGACAAAGATATATATGATAGCTTTTTAGTTCTTTTATACGATATTTTGCGGAATGAACATACAATTTTTCAAGTGAAATACATAAATTTGACACTGTTTTATCTCAAAACATATCAAAATTAACATGCAAATTCATTTAGCTCAATGAATAGAAAACCTTTGGTCTGTAACCTCTGGAATATGATGTAAGTTGGGGGGGGGGCTTAATGGAGAGGGGGAGGCTTATTTGAAATATTGGCTTAGAGGGGAGGGGCTTATTAGAAAGAGGGGGGCTTAATAGAGAGGGGGGCTTAATACAGCTTTACGGTATTCAGTATTGTCTTCAGTTAAAAAGAGAAAGGCATTAAATAGGAATGGCCAATAGGCTAAAGAAACTGTCTGGTACATATCCATTGTTTCCTTTTAGCTACAATAATGTAGCTGTAGTATCAGATCAGATCTATTTCTATTGCCCAGACCCCTCTGGCCTCTTGTGGCTTCATGCCAGTGTTAACTAAATAGTATGTTCCTAATATTCCCTCATTTGATCTTCGAAATATGTTTGTTGTGACTTTGATTGATTGATGAATCAGTTCCTTTATCATATTTACTATTCATTTATTTCTACTGCGCTTTGGATGGCAAACATACGGCAAATTACTGCTCATTTTGCATTCACTTGAATTACAGAGCAACATGCATATCATACCGATATATGCTTCGCAAAAACTTCCAGTGGTTCAGCTGTATCTTCAAACAAAACCTGGTACGAATCATTCTCAGGATTATGGTCTGTGACTATCTTCGCAGGGTAGTACATCTGCGTTCCTGGCCATTTTGCAAAAACTTCTTTGCCAAGTGCATGCAAAGTCTTCCTGGGCATTCTTGATAGATTAAAGAACAAACTATTAAAACTCTCAGGGCTTTGGATAGTCGCAGAGACTTGCTTTCAGACGATAAAGTTGTAGCCAAAATGGGCCTATCTTCTTCTCTTTGTTGTGGATCAGTTTACCTGTAGCTAACCGTTGGAAAGAAACAGCCCGCGCAAAAGCTGCTCACTGATTGGTCGATTTGAATAAGCACGTGAGATCTGAGGTTCGCAAGACAATAGGTATTTAAACAAAGACTTGCAAATCAATGGTTTTCATTGGTCGGTTTAGACAAGCACGAGAGTTCTCTTGTTTTTTTAACAATAAAGTACATGCGATGTCAGGTGCCAGCGGTTTAGAAGAAAGGAACAACCTAAACATGGCGGATAAAACAAAACAACAAGACAACAGAAGCCTTTGCTTTCACCACACGGAAAATCTCACAGGTGCAAAGGGGGTGTGAGCGTGAATACTCTCAAGTACCGAATAAACGGGGGGGTGAGAATAATCGGGGGGGGGGGTTGGAAATGGCTCAAAATAATAATAATCGGGGGGGTTGGAACAATCGGGGGGGTTGGAAAAATTGAGAATAGTCGTTTTTCGTTTTCTTAGTAAAACACGTATCTAACATGGGTACCACGTATGTAAAACACGTATGTAACACGGGTCAGACAAACAAAGGAGAATAAAGTTAATAAATACAGTAAGTACATTTGCTTAGCAGGAATTATCAAAAAAATTTGTTCACTATTACTTCTATTTGTCAAGAATTAATAAAAGGGGGGGTTGGAATAAAAGTGAGGGGGTTGGAAAATTTTTCAAAAATTAATAAGCCGGGGGGGACGATTATTCGGTACTTGAGAGTAAATAAAAGGAACCAGGACCGCTGGAGAGGGAGGTGGCGAACCTTTCCTCTTGAAAATGGCCGAAATTTGTTATTTTCATTTGTTAATTTAATTAACAATAAATACTTCAGACAGACCACAAATATTTCAGAGTACTACTGTGCTCAGACAACAAGTAGAAAGCCAAGGCTGTAAAAGCGTAAGATGTAAAAAACCATACCTTCGTGAAAACTTTGTGAATGCTATCTAAATCCGTAAATGTACATCAAAAATCGACAAATACTACTACTACTGTACTGTTAACAGAAATACTTCACAAAGCAAAACTTCAAAATACTACTTTTAACAGAAACATACAAATGCATCTTGTCCCTCTTGTAGGCGCATGTGCCGATAACGAAGATCACACATAGGTGCGAGGGGCGTATCACTCTGTAAAAATCTCGTACACCTTTGGCAGAAATCCCTTTGTTTTCAAGAAAAATCCGCATAAAATCCCTAAAAATCGTATTGTTTAAAAAAATCTCGTACGCCATTTCGGAAGAGTGATACACCCCTCGCATAGGTGCATGTGCATCAAAGCATACAGTAAAGTTCTGGCTCTAACTGGCAAAGACAACATTTTAAATTGCTTCCAATCAGGAACGAAGGAAGCAGTTTTCATTTGGGGGGACCCTTTTCTTTCATGCGGTTCACTTTTTAGGACTGGAAGGCCATTTCTAAGCATAAAGGTCGTTCCCACAAAAACAAACAAAAAGTGATATGTTTTAAGTTTACAAAGATATCAGTGGATTTCCAGGAGCACCTAGCATAGCCGTCAAATCTTTTCTTTTGTCAAAAGATCCCGTGGGGTTCTCACTCACGCTCTGATCAGATCGCATTTTCTCCTATGATTGACCAATCAGGTGCCGTCGTTGTGTTTACTTCCGCGTTTCGCAGCAAAACTTAGGCCATTCTCGGCCGTTTTGACCACTCTCCGGAAAAAATCATTGCACGATCGGATAAATCGAATTTCGTCAAAATTTCAATTGGAGAAGATTCTCCATGCTTTGGACCATAAGTGTTTTCGGTATGGCTTTGCGATCACTAAAAATAGCAGAATTGTGGCATTTTTAAGCTCAATGCAGTCATTCATCGGTTACAGACTCTATGATTAGCAAAAAGAAGAGTAGAAAACTGAAAACCTGAAGAAGAACTAGGGCCTACACATACCTCAGATGGATTTAATAACAAACATCCACTTTTTCTGCCGCGATCTACAGCGAGTTTCACCAGCAAATAACACAGTCAACAAAAATGGGCGCGAGAACTTGAATTATCAGCTACATGCCATCGTCGAGTGAGAACAACATCCGATTCCAATGAACAGAAATATGAATAAATCAACGGTGAATAACGAATACATGAACTTGCCATGCTGAAGATTACGGGAGTAGCTGTACGTCCACTCTGGCCCGAAAGAACAATTTTGTGATGTCTCTTTCGATAAACCATCTATGGATAAACCGTGCCACCATTCCTTTATCCAACTGCGGCTATCGTTGCCAGATGGAAACCGGCAATAACATTACCAAAACGATGTACGAATTGATCGGTCACATCCCATCTTTTATTGCAAGAAAAATGTCTATCGTCTTATGGTCTGGCAGGCTAGCAGCTTCATGAAACAGAACTGAAATGCTAGGTTTAGTGTTCTTACAAATACGAATAACAAGAAGAAATGTACATCTTATTTTCATAACGAGTAAAAAAGATCGATCTTTTCGACATTTGAAATACTATTTATAGAAACTCCTCATGTCAATTTCACATTTTGGGCGGATATCATAAAAAAATATTTTAATTTTTAGAAGTCCTTCGTTAGAAAATCACCCCTTCACAGTCAAGCAACACAGCAGCATCAAAGTAAAGTTGGGCAGTTTGCAAACTCATTGCCCATTCATGGAAGAACAACCCTATTTTTTGTAAGATTCTACAACTTTCATCCAACAAAGAAAGCTCCTCAAAATTCTCATTTTCTGAGTACAAAATTTTTCGTAAGAGTTTCTTAAAAGTTCCCTCAAATTTATATCGGTGGTGTAGGATCTCTGGGATCTCCTGTACCTTTAGATAAAATTTGTGTGGCAAATCATGAAATCATGCCACAACAGTGTAGATCACATACACTCATGTAAGAAATTACTAAAAGAAAAGTGAAGTTATTATGTTCCAGTTTCAAAGAATTTATATTCTAGGTGACCTGAGAGTTCAGTTTCTTGACATTTTTCCTATGATAGCGGACCTCTATCAATGCAACAGCATACACTTTTTCTGCAGGAAACTGCTTGAAGGAAACCGTTGCTGCCTCTTCCATAAATTAAGAAACTCTATTAGAAGCGATGAAAGGTTATTTCAAATTTAAGGAACTTTTTCAAAGTAAGTTATGAGTTGCAAAAAATGTTTTCAACCAGAAATTGCATTACTAACTCGAACTATTACTAAAAAGCAATAATTTTTGTTATTATTTCGTTTTTTAACAATCAAAATGTGGTTCTGAATGAACGTCCACAAACTGTCAGTTCGAATTTTGAAAATTTTGGAACCTTACAAGAAACTTTTTTATTAGAATCAAGCCTAAAGTAAATATAACATTTTGGAAACTGAAACAAATTACTTTCACTTTTCGTTTGGTAACTTCTTACATGAGATTTCGTATGTGATCTACACTGTTGTGGCATGATTTCGTAATTTGCCGCACAATTTTTGTCTAAGGCACAGGAGATCCCAGAGATCCTACACCACCGATAGAAATTTGAGAGAAATTTTAAGAAACTCTTACGAAACATTTTGTACTCAGAAAATGAGAATTTTGTGGAGCTTTCTTTCTTGGATGAAAGTTGTAGAATCTTACAAAAATAGAGTTGTTCTTCCATGAATGGGCGATGAGTTTGCAAACTGCCCAACTTTGCTTTGATGCTACTGTGTTGCTTGACTGTGAAGGGGTGATTTTCTAACGAAGGACTTCTAAAAGATAAAATATTTTTTATGATATCCGCCCAAAATGTGAAATTGACATGAGGAGTTTCTATAAATAGTATTTCAAATGTCGAAAAGATCGATCTTTTTTACTCGTTATGAAAATAAGATGTACATTTCTTCTTGTTATTCGTATTTGTAAGAACACTAAACCTAGCATTTCAGTTCTGTTTCATGAAGCTGCTAGCCTGCCAGACCATAAGACGATAGACATTTTTCTTGCAATAAAAGATGGGATGTGACCGATCAATTCGTACATCGTTTTGGTAATGTTATTGCCGGTTTCCATCTGGCAACGATAGCCGCAGTTGGATAAAGGAATGGTGGCACGGTTTATCCATAGATGGTTTATCGAAAGAGACATCACAAAATTGTTCTTTCGGGCCAGAGTGGACGTACAGCTACTCCCGTAATCTTCAGCATGGCAAGTTCATGTATTCGTTATTCACCGTTGATTTATTCATATTTCTGTTCATTGGAATCGGATGTTGTTCTCACTCGACGATGGCATGTAGCTGATCATTCAAGTTCTCGCGCCTATTTTTGTTGACTGTGTTATTTGCTGGTGAAACTCGCTGTAGATCGCGGCAGAAAAAGTGGATGTTTGTTATTAAATCCATCTGAGGTATGTGTATGCACTAGTTCTTCTTCAGATGTTCAGTTTTCTACTCTTCTTTTTGCTAATCATAGAGTCTGTAACCGATGAATGACTTTGCTTAAAGTTACATGACCCAGCCACTTTAAACAAGGCTGAAAAAAATGCATTTTGAAATTAAATTTGGGCATTTTTGAAAACTATTGGGGGCACCCTGCCCTCTGAGCTCAGCCAATCTTCGCTTCCAATAGCTGGTACATGCTTTTTGTACGAAATCTTATCTACCTTTTCAAATGTGACCTTTATATATATCAAGACTAAACGTAAAAATCTTATTCCCAAAATATCTTATTCTTGCGCAAATCTACCTAAATTCGTGCATGCACCTTAATCTGGGGTGGGGTGTGCCTCTGTGCTGGCGAATAGGGAAATCACATTGGAGCAATCATTTAAAATCCAATACGTCAGCTCTACTTTCGATTTAATGTGGCTAGACTATTTAAAAATCTTAATCTTATCATTAATTGAGCCATGATCATGGCAATACAGTCTGCACACAGGCTAGGCCATACGCACAGTGATCCAGGGTTGGAAAAAATACCCAAAATTCAAATTGAAAATTTGATTTTTGTTTTATTTTTCTGTTGTTCATAAGGAATTTATCACCAAGATGCAAAAAATTTGAAACGAATTGAGCCATCGGTTGCGGAGAAACAATTTGTCAAACTTTCAAGAAATCCTATTGCATCGTTTCTAATCAATTTCAGGAAGAAATTGACCATTGTTTACAAAACATAACAAACTTAAAAACGCTGCTGTATCACACTCAGTACTCCGATTTGCAAAATCTTTTTTTTAGTTAAAAGCCAGACGAGTCGATCTATGCTCTCCTTGAAAACGTATCTGTTAATAAATTTCATCCAGGCAAATTATTGCAAAATTCAGACTGTACTATTTTTTACAAATTTAGGCCTAAAAGTTGTTGATTTTCAACTTTAACGCTGAAAATAAAAAATAGATGTCAAAAGATGTCTTAGATATTGGTTTAGCCATTAAATATAAAGTATTTTGTACATATTGACCAAAGATCTCGTGCAGAAGCGTACCCAAAAAATTGTCACATAATTTTCAAATTTTTAGCTCTTTTTCAGTACTTTCTCTCAATTTTTGAGAAACATTTAAAGAAACGATGAATCAACTTTAATGATTATTTAAAAGGTGTCAAAACGATTTAAAATTGATGTATGATGATTTCACAAGGTAGATTAAGAAAGAATTCCAATAATGTTTTGAAAAATTTCGATAATACAGTATTGTTTGTATCATTCCCGAGAATCATCATCCCTTAAGCCATTGTGGAGATTGGTGGAGTCCATGAAACATACATTTAACGTTTATTTGGACATTCAAATCCCACGAAAGCAAATCGCATGTCCCTGTTTCTTTCGGCCTAGCAACAGTTATAGTACTGTTAATGATTTCGCATGGACCTGATCTATGGAAAATGAGACAATTGTTCTGAAATGCTTTTGGACCTTCGCTATCCTTTCCCATCTCCTATTGCTGTCTCAACATGAAGGCAACCTACAGGTACCTAAAGAGAAATGTTGCTAGATATTGTCAAGCTTTGCTGAACTGAAATAATTCAACTGACTGTTCCTTTTTGTCAGTTTTTCTAAGAAACACCCAAAGTTTCCACGTTGTAATGAAGAATTGATACCCATTGAGAAAAGAGCGAAAGAAAACAGTTGTTTTCTCTGCAGCAAGCCACGGAGAGGGAATCATAATTGGAATGTACACTTGACTGACATTAGAAATGATTTAAAATTTAGACTGTATCATTGCTTTCTGATAGTTTTGTGAAAAATAGCTGCTGTCTTGTTGGCTACTCGTAATCGATTAGCAGACGCCTATGAAAATCTGTCTGTAACAGGCTACAGGTTTTGAAATTTTATGACAGTTTTTGGGCAGGCTTCTGCACAAGATCTTTCTTAAAAAAATTCCCAATACTTCAAATTCAAAAGCTAAACCAATATCTAAGACATCTTTGATATCTTTTTTCATACCGTAAAAGCTCTTCTCTATTGAGCCCCCCCCCCCTCTCGAATAAGCCCCTCCCCTCTGAGCCAAATTTTAAATAAGCCCCCTCTCTATTAAGCCCCCCACTAATATCACATTTTTTACAGATTACCAAATGTTTTCCATTCAGTGAGCTAAATAAGCTTGCATGTAAATTGTTTTATGGTTTGGGATAAAACTGTGTCAAATGTTGAATTTATGTATTTGACTCGTAAAATTGTATGCTGAATCCACAAAATATGGTGTAAAAGAAGTGAAAAGCTGTCATATATATCCTTTTCATTCGATTTTGTGAATCAGCCCCCCTCTCTCGTTAGCCCCCCTCTCTTTCAAGCCCCCCTCTTTAGTGTCCGAAATGAAATAAATCCTTTGGGGGCATGAAAGATGAATTTCTTTCGCGGTATTCGGAGTGAAAGATGAATTTCAACGACTTTTAGGCCTAAATTTCTGGCAAATACTTCTTAAGAAATTTTTTCAAAATATAGTTGGAATTCCTTCCTGATCTACCTTGTGTAATCATCATATATAAATTTTAAATTGTTAACATCTTTTAAATAATCCGTAAAGTTGCTTTATCGATTCTTTAATTGTTTCTCGAAAATTGAGAGAAAGTACTGAAAAAGAGCTAAAAATTTGAAAATTCTGTGACAATTTTTTGGGTACGCTTCTGCACGAGATCTTTGGTCAATATGTACAAAATAGTTTATATTTAATGGCTAAACCAATATCTAAGACATCTTTTGACATCTATTTTTTATTTTCAGCGTTAAAGTTGAAAATCAACAACTTTTAGGCCTAAATTTGTAAAAAATAGTACAGTCTGAATTTTGCAATAATTTGCCTGGATGAAATTTATTAACAGATACGTTTTCAAGGAGAGCATAGATCGACTCGTCTGGCTTTTAACTAAAAAAAAGATTTTGCAAATCGGAGTACTGAGTGTGATACAGCAGCGTTTTTAAGTTTGTTATGTTTTGTAAACAATGGTCAATTTCTTCCTGAAATTGATTAGAAACGATGCAATAGGATTTCTTGAAAGTTTGACAAATTGTTTCTCCGCAACCGATGGCTCAATTCGTTTCAAATTTTTTGCATCTTGGTGATAAATTCCTTATGAACAACAGAAAAATAATACGAAAATCAAATTTTCAATTTGAATTTTGGGTATTTTTTCCACTTTTTGACAAATCTGGATCACTGTGATACGTGCCAGTTTTCAATTTTCTATCTATCTACAGTAAACAAGGTTGTCTCTTTAAAGCTTCCCAGTTTTAAGCTGAAAGATCTCTCTACATGCTTATCCTAGCAACACAAATGAAATATTTTCTAAAAGCGTAGTAATGCAGTTACTAAATGAGCACAAGTTTAATAAAACTGAACAACTGAACCAAAAAAGGCGGGTCGTCAAATATGAATCAACTTTTCAGCAGTTGAAAGCAACGTCTTACAACATCGATATGTTCGATATGTAGCGGGGATGGCTCAGTGGTAGCACGCTTGACTACGAATCTGAAGGTCGGTAGTTCGAGTCCCCGCCCTGCCGAACCTGCTACAAAGTGTGAGGAGAGGCACCAACTCTCTGTAATTCCAGGCTAAATGAATCATGAGGTGTGGTCACATCGAGAGGAAGGACCAGGACGCTGCTTCGGTGATGCTAGGTAGAAATGTCTACAAACAAAAATAGGTTCAATTGGCACCCAACTGGCAACACTATAAAAATTTGCCATTACATGTTCATAATTCATTTCAACATCAATGACACCCCTGCAAATGAATTTTATCCCGAGTGTCTTGACCCCCTTTCGGTAAGCATGACGGGGGTTATTGTAACATAAATTGGCAAGTGTTTCCATCTATATCTTGATATTGTAAAACGCTGTTTACAAATGCTGAAAAGTTGATGTATATTTGACGACCCCCTGTCTTTGTTTCCGTTGTTGCTCAATTTTATCATATAAGCGCTCATTGCGTAACTGCAGTACTACGCTTTTAGAAAAAGTTTTGTCTGTTTTGCTAGGATGAGCAGGTGAGGAGATAAAAAAGTTTAAACTGGGAAGCCTTTTATCATGAGACACCCTGTATTTGGATTAACATATATCGAAATACGAAAATACTGGTGAGTACACAGGAAGCCCAGACGGTTAATTGAACGGTTATAAGTTTAAAATTCAAAATAGTTCATTGTTACGGCTGTACGGGTGTTTTGTGTTTCCTATTGACTATTTCACTGCGTAATTGTTCGAATACGAGAGTTTGATGTGAAATAACTAATGCAGCACTATCTAAATATACAGTTAAGCCCGAAATTATTAATACCTATGCCAAATTTGGAGTATTTTCAATCGTTATATTTGCTAACCAATTCATAAGATATTTCATTCCTTGAAATGTCTCTTGTAGCACTTGTTTCGGTCTTTTATCACATTCTTACGAAACTTCATCAACAGTAAAATTGGTACTCAAATAGAACGATGCAAAATACTCAGAATTTGGCACGGATATGAATAATTTCGGGCTTAACTGTACATAGTATGAACATACATAGTAGACATACTATTTACATAGTGCTGCATTATGCATACTGCATAGTACTTTTACTTCACATCGAACTCTCGCATTCGAAAAATTACGCAGTACAGTCGTCAATAGGAAACACAACACAGCCGTACAGCCGTAAAGAAGTGAAACAAATAAGACACAAAGGTATTTACAGTGGCGGACTGGCTGCCCCTAAACTTACGGGGAAGGGCAGTTGGAAAGGCACCGATAGGCGATCAAGCTGCTTCATTTTCTGGTTAATGAGACAGACCCAGACTTTGGATGAGACTGGCCCGTCGGAACGACATTCATATTGGGAGGAGGCTGAAACTAGATGCGACAGTAGAGAGGAAACAGCGATATTTTCAAAAGAAGTCTCCTGGAATTCCATCTTGAAAAGAATCTTTGAAAATTGTATTCCATCTACGCTGTTTACGAAACTTGAAGAACGTAGGTGGAATATTGTATGATTTCGATAATTCTTTTGTAGATGGAATTCCTGGAGACTTATTTTAGATATATCGCTGCTTCCTCGGTCTCTGATAACATTTTCGAGCAGACGTCATCCAATTGGCTTAGAATACCTCACTTGCTCCCATATTTGCTTGTGACAAACTGGCAACCTTAGCATTTTTGTGACAGTTGTCTATGAATCATGACCTTCAGGGAGTTTCATGCAAACACCTGTTACATTTTCTTAGAAGGCTCCTCTGCGGTCTAATGTCTTTCTGCCCCCAAAATGGAAGCCTCGAAAATTCTGTGACTACTTTGGATGATAACTATTCTCCCAGTCAAGTTCCATGCTTTTGTAAGATGATTTCTTTGCCTTTCTTCAAATAACAAGCCTTTCAAAAAAATTGGGCAAAGGGCGCACCGAGAAATTTCCCGGTGTCCCGGTGGGCCAGTCCGCTTCTGCAATTAACTATTTTGAAATTTTAAACTTATAACCGTTCAGTTGACCATCTGGGCTTCCTGTGGTGAGTATAAAGATAATGCCTGACGTATCTAAGTTAGTCCAAACCCCTTGCCATTCTCTATAGCTTTTGACAACTTTTCTTGCAGCTTACTTCTGGAGTTATACTCAGGAAGCAATAGTCTGTTGAAGCACGTCATCGACGTTGGCAGATTGTTTGTGTTCGGACCGTTCCGCTGGATAATAAATGAAATTGAACCCAAACCTGAGAGAGGCACCCGGTCACTGCCAGTAACAAATGACAGAAGGCTTTTCTTTTGCTCGTACGAGAAATCGTTGATAACCTGCCAGAAATGCTTCATTAAGATATGCTCTTCTGTGTAGCCATCAATGTATGTAGTAACCTTTTCAAGTTGTGAAAAATCGATCTCTGGAATGCCACAGATGAGTAGCTCAAGTTCATTGGCTCTGAATAAGTTGATTGCATCACCATTGCATACCTGTCAATCAGATGAAATGAATCAATGAATCAGCCGACAAGCTAAGTAATCAAATCAAATCGCCAAATCATTCCTTAACTTATGAAGTGGATTGATGTTGTTGTTGTCACTACAGTGTAGTTGTTGCCAAAATATATGTTAAAACTAGATGTAATTCAATCATGTGCAATTTGAACTAACTATATACCGGGTGTCCCAAAATAATGTATCATCGTTTGATTGCTTACATGTCCATAACCAATGAACCGATTTTCAAAAATTTGTTTTATTTAATTGCCTAAAGACTAAATTGTATTTTAATATGTTGGCTGCGGTTTTACCACGCGTCTTCATGTCAAAAAAAAGATCGATAAACCTGCTCAAATTCAAGCCTAAGATGGCATGAGAAATAAACGGCCTGTTTTTCCAGTCAACATTTTAGATGTGATACAAAGGTTGAACTCGTATTCGTATTCTTTGAACTCAGTATTAACTGAATTCGCATTCTCTGAACGACATGTATTCTCTGAGCGATTTATAAGTTCAGTCTTTCGTATCACATCTAAAATAATGACTGGGAAAGAAGGCCGTTTCTTTTTCATGCCATCTAAGGATTGAATTTGAGCAGGTTTATCGATCTTCTTTTCGACATGAAGAAATCGGCCTAAACAACAACCAACATCCTCAAATACAATTTAGCCTTTCGGCAATCGGATAAAATAAAGTTTTTGAAAATCGGATCATTGATTACGGACATATAAGCAATCAAACGATAATACATCATTTTGGGACAACCAGTAGATACATATAGATGCGTCAGAAGCATCCAAAAAGCAGTTTTCAAGATTGCAGAAGAAAACAAGAGGTACCTTCGTCGACTCAAGAACATTGTTACTGACAACTGCAATGTGAAAACTCACTTTGGAACCAGGATCACCGATTTCAGTGTATCATTTTTTAACAGTGGCATTGGAAAAAAATTGTGTCTTTTTCCTGTTTTCAAAGAATTTAAAACTTTCGGACAATTAGACTTTCGGACCAAAAATTTTTTCGAGAGTTTTCGATTTTGAGGTACCATGAAAGGACCATACCTTTGAAAACCCTGCTGCAAAAGCAGTGAATTGCCTTTCCACTTTAGCAGTCAGTAAATAATTGACATATAGCTCAGCATACAGTTGTCGATTCTTCCTAGTAACTGCGATGTCCTTGCCACCAGGGAGGAGGTTTATCTTCTCCGTTGAATCAAGGTATTGGTCCACAACCTACAATAAAACAAAATGATTGAAAAATGTTTGCGCTAACGTTGCTTACAACTCAGGTCTATTTATGAAATCTCAACATAGGAATCTTTAAATCCTTATCTTTAACACCGTCAATAGCGACAGGCCACTTTATGATTGCCGCAGTGATGCTAACATTAACATGCTTCGTAAAGTACAAAACAGGGCAGCCAGGATCGTAACGAACTTGCAACGCCTGTGATCCACAGTCTTGGATGGGTAACAGTCAAGCAGCTTATTTTCAAAGACACAGCTTGAATTATGTATAATTCCTTAAATTCGCAGGCTCCTGATCATTTGTCGTCGATATTCACAAGATACTCTGACAGTAATGAACGAAATCTGCGCTCGACGGATTTGAATCTGAAAATATCATGGTACATCTCTCCTGATTCACCCGGTAGTTTTTATCTCTTTCTATGTTAACTGCCGCGGGGTTGTCATAGCCTATTGCTCCCCGTGGCATTATCGTCCTTATAGTGTTTCGTTAAGTGATTAGTAGGTAGCGTAGGAAGTAACATGTCTTCTAAAAAATCTTTAATGGAATACAAAAAAAGTTGATTTCGTCATCACCAGTTCCTTATATACGTGTAGCCACAGGAAGCCAAGGCGGTTGATTGAACGATAATAAGTTTAAAACTTAAAAACAGTTAATTGTAATACCTTTGTGTCTTATTTGTTGCACTTCTCTACGGCTGCATTGTGTATAATACTATATAGGAAGGCGTTAGTGTTACTTCACATCGAACTCTCGTATTCGAACAATTACGCAGTACAGAAATCAACAAAGAAAACACAATGCAGGCGTAGAGAAGTGCAACAAACAAGACACAAAGGTATTACAATTAACAATTTGAAGCTTTAAACTTATTATCGTTCAATCAACCGCCTGGGCTTTTTTTCAGTAATTTATTTTGAGTGGGCAGGAAGTATATCTAGCTACTAGCTAATTTAAGCCCACTGTGCATGCCGCATCCAGGCATGGGACCCCTAGTTTAACGTCCCTTCCGAAGGACGGCGAGGTGAGTTGCGAAGTCAAGCCTCCGAGGTCACCCATCCGGAGTCTGACCTCACTCGACCGAGCTTAACTTCAGTCTCCTGACGGTAACTGATTAAGCCGCTCAGCCACTCACCCCACCACTCGGCTTCCTGTGGTGTAGCTAACTAACCTGAAAATCTAAACACATATCTTCTTCTATGTCACCATTATAATCCAGCAGCTCAGTCAAGCTCCTAGCAACAGTCGGTTCAATGTCCCATACATCTTTAAGGGTCGGCTTTCTTCCTCGTAATTTTGCATACAATACTCCAGGAAGAGGCAAATCCAAGATGATACCGTTGTATATTGCAAGACCAAGGATCATGCCTGTCAGCTCGAAGATCGAATCCGATTCGAAAGAATGGGAGTTAAACCAAACATTTCTTGTTTCGCCACATTTGATGAACATCCCGTATGCTGGAAAGAAAAATGAGTAAAAAAACTGCCACAGTCTGGTCCTGATTTGTTATAACAAAATGCGCTCCCAGTAATGAGTAAAATCAAATAACCAAAACAATAAACAAAACAAAACAAAACAAAACAAAACAAAACAAATCAAACTTATTTCCAGTTGGTTAGTTTCTAGTTAAAGGTGATCTGATGCGAAAATTTTTATTGATGCAAATAAATAGCGCTGTTGAATGATAGAAAATACCGTTTAAGATTTGGTGATACCTTGTCTCATTTTCGAGTTATCCACTGTTTTGTACCATTGGCTGATGACGTCATTTTGTTTGCAAAAAGTAAAGAAAGTATACAAGGTTGACCATGTTTCCAAAGAGAAATCTAATCAAAATACTTCAAAAGACTTTGCACAATTAACATGCCTTTATAAACATCATATTAAGTCATGGGGCAATTTATATCAAATCCATCTAGCTCAGCTGAAATGTTTCCTACAACTGTAACCTTTCAAAGATTAGATACAGCTATATTTCCATATGCGATCCTAGTCATTTGCAAACAAAATGACGTCATCAGCTGAAACAAAAAATCAGTGGATAACTTGAAAACGAAATGAGATCTCAAAGAAATTTAAACAGGATTTCTTATCATTCGACAGTGCTATTCATTTGCAATAATAAAAATTTTTGCTTCAGGTCACACAACTAATTAATACCAACAATTTACAATACAAAATTTAATAAAACAAGATACAAAACCCAAAATTAAGTGCAAATGTAGCACGTGCAATTGTTGCCATCCCAGCAACGTATTCCTTTTTTGAATTTCGCTGGAGAAGTTGTCAATTTCAGGTCATCATTAATGGTATTCCACAGTAGACTCCCTCTAAAGGATAGGGAATTTATTCCGTAGCGCTGAGAACTCACTGAGGGGGAGTTCTCAACAAAGGTGATGATTCAGTTTGAAAATAGATCTTACCTGGATCGAAGAGTTTCTCGACGCCAAGCTGAAAAAATTCTTTCTGCAGTCCTCCCATATCCAAACCTTGCTCTCCACCGCCGATGTATTTGATTTTCAGTGGTTTTTTCAAATCACTCATCTGCGAATGTGATAAAAAAAGACGTTAAAATCATGAATTTAAAGTCATACCAAAGATTCAGTACATGTACTCGGTACTCCGGGAGCAGTCAAAAAATTCGAAAAACATGTAAGTCAAAATGCTGATTTATGATAAACGAGAAGTAAGAAAAGGCCCTGTCTATGGCGGCAATCTTTAAAAGAAAATGCAAGGATGCGTATCTATATATTGCAATCACAGCTTCGAAGTAGCTAACAAGATTGGTTTGTCGAGAAAGTCTTAACTCATAAAGACATAGTTCTTAGACCATTGCAAACGGCAATTGATGCTTCATTTTATCGCTAAAAAGAGGGTAACCCTGCAGTACAAGTGCTGGCTTTCAAGGAGCCCTCCTGTAAAAAAAATTGTATTTAAAGTATAGTCTTGAAAGAATATATAAGATCGTTAAACAAAGAATTGCCTCATTTGACGTAAATAGTAGCCATTTAAATCTATTGTTTCCTTATCTTTAAAGCCCCTCCCTCGAGTTTAATCGGTCACAAAGGGAAACATTTCTCGTTCGCTACCCCACACATCAAAAGGATCCTGAAAATGAAAATAACCAAGCAAGAAAAAGTAAACATCAAACCTTCTCCCGTAGCTGTTCCAAAGCATCTTCAACCAAAAACTCTCTCCTAACTTCAAGCACCAAATAAGGACACATCTCAGACCAAACATTCGATTTATAGTACGTTGAATGCTCTGTTGAACCATACAATACACGTTCCACTGTTTGGACTTTTGCTTGGTGGACGATAGCTGTCTGATATTCTTGTCTCATTTCGTTAATGGCTTCGTAATGAATCAAGTGCACCTAGAAAAATGTGCAAACGTTTGATAAATCGTAGTACCTAGAGCATGGTAAATGTATGGTAAGAGCTACCTTTTATTTGCTCATGGAAATGTGAGAACAATAAAAAATACGTTAGTCTTTCTGCTATCAAGCAAAGCTCGATGATTCATTCCGATATAACTCTAGATACCGCAAGTTTCTAAACGCTTGAGCCAGCTTGAGCCAGAGGTGGAAAAAAAAGAAGCTTGTTTGTATGGAAGGAAGAAAAGGGGAGGAAAGGGAGAAAGCGGAATAGAAGGAAGGAAAAGAAAAAACGATGAAGGGAGGGAAGAAGAAATTAAAGGAAAAAAATTAAGAAAAAGGAGAGGAGAAAGAAAGAATGGAAAGAAGATCGGACGACAAAAAAACAAAGGTTGAAAATATGAAGAGAACAGGAAAGAATAAATGAAGGAAAGAATAAATGTATGGATATTTTCATTTACAGTTTTGTGATCCAAGGAAGCTTTTGAGAGTAATTCCAGTTCCTAGTGGCTGATCAACTACACGGTACACAGTATTACAACTCAACTCAACTCAAATCTGGGACTATAGAAAATTGATAAAACAATCATGGTAGGAAGAATTCTGGTTTGACTTTCCTTCGCAAGAAGGCAAATATTTTTTCCACCACTGGCTTGAGCTTTCTTTTGGTGTACCCAGTAGTACCCTAAAGTCTATCTCAAATTAAACGTCACACAAACATCCCTGCGAATAAAACCAATTGAGGAGTCTTGCATTGAGCGATTTTGCATTATCACAAATCTCATCTCATCTTGTTTCAATTTTTTAAACCGTGAACAAGTCATGCCTAAATCAAGAAAAAACATCTGCCAAAGTTCAGCAAAATTTTTAAAACAAAAATTCCAATTGTGTCACAGTCATTATTCACAGATGTCAATGAGACACAAATACAGTAAATTCCCGCATATAAGAACCTACCTTTTTGAGAGCCAAGCTGGAATAGGATCATATTTTGAAGGTACCAAGACCAATTTCAAGGAATCAAGGTTCTTTTGAGAAGAGTGCCTTGCGTAGGCTGTTCTAGAATCTTCACCAAAAATTCCCAGCCCTGTTATTTGTTTTGGTAAAGTAATTATGTACCCAATACCAAATCCTAAGTTTACAAACAGCAGGGGAGGAGATTCAAACTTTAACAGCCAACTGGAACAAAAATGAACTTTATAACGACAATGAAAAATAAACTTTGCTATGCCTGCAACAAGAACATATTTTTCATCAAACTGAAACAGGTTGGTTTAGGTTCTTATAAGTGGGGATTTACTGTACTCAGATTCAACTGTGCTAAAACATACAGTCGTTTTCTTGTTCTCTTTACTCTTAATTTCAAAACAACCCCTTCTTATTGGTTCCATCCACTTTGGAATGGTAGGAAAAAGATTGTGATGGAATTTCAAGCAAGATAATCGACATGATTAAAAGCTGGCCCAGGCTAAGTTAAAATAAGTCTATTGTATTTGGCAATGTTGACACATGCCATTTCATTATGTAGCTAAAGAAACAATGGGGGTCAGCCTTCTTTCTTCAGCCTGTTTATAGTGGCTTATCGATAAAGCTATGCTGATTCCCTTTAAACTCCTGGAATAGAAAGAAACAGATAACAGCTGAGATGGAATAGAACTGAGTGAATTGGATACCGACCTTCGTTTCTGGTCTAAGAAGGAATGGATATTGCAAGATTGATCCTGTAACTTCTAAATTTGACCAAGATGCTGAACGACTCAATCCTTGTCTGCAAAAAAGGACAAAAGGGCATACGGTTAAAGTCTTAAATGCTATGTAAAAAAGGAATTAGTACATCCTTGAAATACTATTCTACTGTACAAGTAGGGCTGAAACAATTGCCCTTCCTGGTGGCCAGCTAAGCACCTTTCGTCTTTCATTACTTACTGCCTTCTTCTTTCTCAATATACTGCCCAATTCTATCCCATTTCCTTCTTCCTTTCCCCTTCATTTCCTCCCCTTCATCCATTGCTTCCTCTCTTTTCCCTTTCCTTCCATTTCGTTTTCCTTTTTCCCTTAATTCTTCCTCGGAAATTTGAGTATTTCAGCTACCTTCCTGGTAGCGCCGCTACCAACTCGTTCGTTTTTTAGCCATGTGTACATGTGCTGTACAAGTGACATTCAAATCAACAGCTGTGGCCTTGTAATATGGATGTGCAAGAGTAGCTTATACAATGGTTTTCGGGGCATTCCCAGTTCTTTTAATCATACAGTATCTAACTGATATTTCAATGTGTTAATATTTTCAGGACATGTAGTAGATTGGTACCATAAAAATAAAAGTACCGGGTGACCCAGAAAAAAGTGATCCAACGCAATTTGTTATAGAAAAAAAGTAAGTGGCCAATTGAAATATTTCAAATGTTGTTCTGTCGCTAAAAGACTAGCCTACATTATGAGTATTTTTCGCAAATATTTTGGGCACGGTAAAGTTCCCGAATTAAGGATTTTGAGGAAAAGGACAGGCTTAAAATGCTCAAAAAGTCGTCAAAAACAGGGGATCGATTTAAAGCCACTTTAGATCTTCAAAACAACGAGAAGCGTGTTTCATTTTGCTTGAGAATATCTTTAAGTACCTAGGGACTATAAACTTGCTCTGAAGACTTTCAACAGAGTTGCCCACGCTCCTCATTGTTTTGAAGATTTGAAATGGCTGTAAATCGATCCCCTGTTTTTGACGACTTTTTGAGGATTTCAGGCATGCCCTTTTCCTCAAAATCCTTAATTTTGGAAATTTACCGTGTCGAAAAAAATTGCGAAAAATATTCATAGCATAGGCTAGTCTTTTAGCGACAGAACAACGTTTGAAACATTTCAATCGGCCACTTATGTAATTTTCTGTGACAGATTGCGTTGGGTCACTTTTTTCTGGGTCACGCGGTACAAAAATGGATTTATAGTCTTAATTACAGTAGGAATATCCAAGTTTACGTACCTTCTCTTAACAGGGTGGATGATATTTTGCCAATGCTCATACTCTTTCTTGACATCAAGTGACTTAGATAGATCATCATTATAAAATTCAGCATCTTCTACGATGTGTGGTGTCTTGTTAGGCCAACAATTTGCGTCATAAAGCAACCCAATAACATTGCAGAATGTCAAGATGTTTGGATCAGAAACAACTTTGTCACTAACCAGGGAACTCAGAAGTGACTGGAAGCCCTGAAAAAATGAATCTCGTATCAAACACTGTCATCTTTATTGTGTCAAAGAGCGCAATCAAACCTTGAAAAAATGGAATCTCAGTTAATAGATGCTGCATCTAACAGAATATATATAAAAAGTGAGTGAACAGAAGGGACTCGGTGGCAGCGCCAGCCTCAAAAACGTGGAGGGGACGAAGGACTTAGAGGGTTTGGTGGCGTAGCCCCTAGGAAAATTTTCATGACCATGCCCATTTTATACTCAGGAAACGCCCCTTTTACCCTCAGGAAACACCCCTCTTTGTCTATCAAACTTTAAAGATACCTAGCTAACCCCTCCTAAGACATTTTCTCAACGGATTTAGACGAATTGGAAGAGTGACCTCAGGCACAAAATTGCTAGAGGAACAACAAAATTACATATTACACAAACCTTCAAAATTCTCACAAAGCCACATCTATCATATTTGGAAAATTGCTTGATCAAGTTGATTCTCCCAGCCTTTGGCAGACCTTGCAAGATTTCAACCATGATGTAAGGCAGATTACTATCATAAAACATTGGCAGCTCAAAAATTATCACAAATTGATTAATAGATTCAATTGTCTGCCTATTTGCCAGCATTTCAGAGCATAATATCTTCAATGAATCCAAGATTGTTGACATAAATGCTCCATTGTCACAATTCTGTAATTTCTTGTATGCAATGCAAACATCGTCTTTATTAATTTCCCTTTCCCGGCTTTCAGTAGAATATGCAAAACCATTTTGAGTTAAAAAACTGGAGTTTAGAGATTCCATGGATGAGAAGACAGTTCTCAGTGTGTTCAGAATGAAAGAAGGGTCCCCACATTCATTGTAATCTTCTAAGATATGATCTAGCATTTCAAGTGTCAGATGAGTTAATGAAAATTCTTTGATTTTAGGACTATTTGGAGATCCTATCATTTCAGATGCGACAGACTGCTCAAAATCTCTCAAATCGCCCAAACTTCCCTCTATGTAAGTGTCATCCCCAAATATTCTTCCACTATCAGAAACTTTCCGCTTAAATTTTTCTTTTCTGAAATTCCCATCCACAGCATCTTCATCTACTCTTGAAGATGTCTTATTTGAAGTCTTTGATGATGCCAACAGAGCAAATATACTTGATGAAACTTGGCCAGCAATGTTTGAAATGCTTGAATAAAATTTCCCAGCATCTGTTTTTGAATCAGGCAGGTCATCTGTTAAATTTCCTTGACTTGCAGATCTCCTGTGCTTGTTTTCATCAGAAAATTCTGATGATACCAATGGGCAAGGCTTGTACAGGCTTCTAAATGGCGTCATAGTTGACAGCAAGCACAAAAATTGGACAGGTTTTCCTTTAGTGTGCTCCAAGAGATGTTGGGGGAATAGCTTTCCTCTGTTATTGCAGCCAACACAAAGATGCTTTCTTTTGCTTGTTGCAAGTTCCAGACTGAACATTACTGCAAAATTCTCATCGTTGTTGAGTTTTTTCAATATATTTGAGCTGCATGATTTGCAAAATTTGTTCTTACACGTTTCTGCAGAACAGCCTTCAGTTAACTGATAAAAATACATTTGTGCAAAAGCTGTGTACTCTGTTTTCTGTTTTGCAGAGCTATTTGAGGGTGAATCATAGAATTTCTTAGGCTTTGCTTCTTGCAGAGACAAATTTGGATCTGACAATGCAAGAATATTGCTTGCACTCAAACTCTTTGTAGATAGTCTTGCTTCTCGCACATTGCTAAGTGAGGATAAACTTGTAGATCTTTCCAAGACTCCAGGGCCACTAAGCTCTTGCTTTGCATGCTCAATGTTGATGTTTGGAATGCTCAGGTTTCTTCTCAGACCTTGGACAGTTTTGTTTTCTCCGATGATTTTGGATTCATAATTGCTGCTTCCTTTTGCACTGCTCCTGTAAATGGGTGGCTTTGTAGCATTCATTCTGATAAAACTTGGTGTGTTTGTGTCAAATTACGTTCAGCTTTTTTGCACAGCCTTCTATTACAATCTTTATATAAATGCCATAAAAAGCTAGCCAGACTCAAAAACGTTATATTATTATGTGACAAAATCTTTCAATTTGACTTTGTGAGCTGCTGTTTCTATGGGTGAACTTCATAGCATTTTCACAGCAGAATATCAATAAATAACATCTTTTTACTGCTGACCAACTTTCTTCTCCCAAATCAATATCATAACTGTAAAGAGGATGCTCTAAATTCCATTCTGGCTCCCCGCCAGTTGTCTCTACGTCAAAAAGGGGGCCTAAATTTTCCCCACCAATTCATACGACTTCTGTTCCTTTAATAGACCATCAACCTTGAATTCAATTTACCAGTTTCAATGCTACATCACTTCCTTCTCTTTTGTTTAATCTCTATTCGCATCAGCGGCGCTTCTTTTCGTCAAAAACGCTTCGAATCATGCAGCAACACTACCAAACAAAACTTTTAAATGTAAGCAGCCATCTTAGAATGCGCGGAATGACAGGAGACTGGTAACCAGCTGGTAACACTCATCTTCATTCAAAAGAGAAACCGCGACGCCAAATCCCGTGACTTGGAAACGGCAAAGACAATGCGAATCTACATCAAACCTCAGTCAGTCCCATTGTAACCCCTTACGAAGGGGCGTATCACTCTCTAAACTCGTACACCTTTGGTAAAAATCCTTTGTTTTCAAGTAAAATCCGTAAAAAATCCCTGAAAATCCTATTGTTTAAAAAAATGTCGCACGCTTTCTCGGAAGAGTGATGCACATGCACCCCTCGCCCACACGTTTTTTCTCTCATTTATAAGATGAGTTCTTCGTTTCCCTTGCGTTCTGTGGATGCTACACGTAATTCTTATTGTTTTAAGAAACATCTCATAAACATCATTGGCTCAATTTTTCGAAAGTTAAGAAACAACCCTACCTGAATTTAAAGGAGCTAAGAAATTTTAGTAATTTGTAGTTTCAATGTTCCCATCGCACTCAAAAATGTTTTGACACTGTACAGTTATAGCAGCTGCTTGGACATTGAATTATTATATTATTCACTTGCTTTGAGATCCTACAAAGTACTTTGGGAGCCCTTCTCGTAAAACTAAATGCAGTCTACACCCCAGGGGGGGGGGTACTCATTGACTTTCAATACGGGGGGGTCCATGCCAATATTTGGGGTCCGAAATTTCATGTTCAATCAATATTTGGGGTCTGTGAATTACAACATGGACAAAAATTCAATATTTGGGGTCCAAAAATCTGAAGAAAGGAAGAATCGTGCAATTTGGCCCTGAAGGTGCGAATCATGAAATAAATGTCTTGGTATTATTCAAAAACTGAGAAAGATCAAGAAGCTCTAATTGAAAGCATTCAAAAACATTTCAGGGACCCCAGAAATAGATAACAATATTTGGGGTCTCCAAAACGTTAGACTCAATATTTGGGGTCTCCAAAACATCAGGCTTAATATTTAGGGGTCAGCAAGTAAATAGTGGCATGGACCCCCCCGTATTGAAAGTTAAGGAGTACCCCCCTGGGGTCTACACTTTCCGGTATTAAGAACATCAGAAACATGCAAGAAACGTTTGGTAGCAAAAGCCCAAAAATTTAAGAAACTGCCTAGCAGCCCATCTTAGTTTCTTATGAAAAAATACGTGAAAATACTTCGGTCAACCATTGATATGGGTCAACCAAAACGTTAAAGTTTGTATTTCCCAGGCAAATTAGGGTAGATATGGCATATAACATAAGAAACTTGGATCAGCCCATAACAGTGCCTATTTTAGTGTGGTCTTGTCCACACTTTGTGGTCTTGAAAATGTGAAATGTGGTCTTGAAATTTAGAATGTGTGGTCTCAAAAACCCTTTGAACTTTCCACATGTATATTTCCTTTCCTTTAATACAATATTGTAATCTAATTTGGCTATGTAAAACGTAAAACGTAAAACGTTTGCTATGTATGAAAGACTTGTTCGCATTTACCTTATATACATTCATTTCCATAATTGGCGTGTACACTAATATTGTTCAATTCCAGACGAGACAATTTTCTTATCGAGACATTTTTCTGGTATCTACGTGTATTTGTCTTGGTAAAGCGTGCATTCAGTAGACATTGAAACCAACTCAAAAACTTTGAAAGTGAAAAAGATTGAAAGGAATATTTCCCAATCAATACGGAACGTGGAAAGGGCATTTCCTACTGTTCACAAGAAAGTGGTCTCAACATTTCTTTTTTGAAGGAACCTCCGTTTCTTCAGATTCAGATTGTGGTCAGTGGCATGGCCATGGGGGGGGGGGGGGCAATTTGTGGAAGGATGGTCCTCGAGATTCCTCTAAACCGAAGAGAAAATAGCTGGGTATAGGTTGGGCAAGAATTTTCCGAGAAATGCCAATCTTCAAAAATTTTCCTCGTGCTCTGATTCATAGGATAACTGTTGCAAAACGATCAAGGTTTCGTTGTCGCTTAAGGCAAGCATAATATTGGGAGATGTATTCTAAGCCAAAGTAAAGGGCGTGGCCCCAAAAAATTTTCCTGGGGGCTTCGCCCCCAGACCCCCTCAATCTATTACCCTCCAATAAATTTACCCTGGCCACGCCGCTGATTGTGGTCTTGTAAATTCGGCTTAAAATAGGCACTGGCCCATAAAATTTCCGCTTTTATACTTCAGGCCGTCTTCGGGTGCATGAATTATGACGTAGTTCGTACCCCTGTTCTTGTTTCTTTACACACATTACAAAGAGTAGGCTCAAAACATAAAATCATTGGAAAATCATACTGTATACTACTCAAGAATAGAAGTTCAACGATGATCTTGCCAATTTATCTTTCAAAAGTTCATTAGCGCTTCTCAAACATAGCGCTAGAGTTTCTTAAACTTTTGACCAATCATCCTAGCCTACTACACTCTTTTTTTATAAGAACAATGTTTATAAGAATATTCCGGCTCAGAATCATCCAATTTTTAAGAATATTATAAGAATATATCAGCCTCAGCTCGCATATCTGTGTCTCATTTTTCAGCAGTTGCCTGTTCTGCGATGTTCACAACAGAGAATCATAACAGATTTGATAAAAAAAATAAGGATGCTTTAAGAATATATTCAGGCTCATAATGAAAATTTCTTAAGGACATCGAGGCTGGATAACATTTATAGTATTCTCATAGAAAAAGAGTGTAGTAGTTTCTTGTGGACCAGTTTCGTACACTATATATAAAGTGCGTAGTCGATCGTACTCTGGTACTTAGACACAACGTTGCAAACTTTTCATGTAAGTCTTCTCACCTCCGAAGTTAATCACAAAGAATTTTGCAGAAAATACAAACATCATTCATAACAGCAAGCTTTTTCAAAGATATACATAAATAAACTCCAACTTTTAACATATATACAAACAAAATCACATTGTCGACCTGCTACAACAAGATATATCTACAGAACAACCTTAAAAGGCATCACAGCTAGAAATATATTTGATCTCAAGCTCAAGCTGAAGACCCAACAAAAGATCTTTACAATGAATACATTTGGTTGTACAAAGAGTTCTACAGGAAATGTTAGTTACAGAAACAGAAAAGCTACAAAATAAACTTAAGGCTGAGTTATTTACAGGTTCCCCTTAGTTTCAGAGCCCATAACGAAAACAGATTAAAAAAATAAGAGATGCTGGCCAAGCGGCTCTGGAACACATGTCTGTAAAGTGTGCACATTTTGACTGGTAGGACGCTAGAAAATTTCTAAGGTCTTCATTTTTCAACAGTTCTAAGTCGTTTCATTAATGATATGAAACGACTTAAAACTGTAATCATATCATTAAAGCTTACTCTAAGAACAATCAGTAAATGTTAGATTTGATGCAAGCAAATGCAAATGAACGGGGGAGAAGCGTGGCGTGGCTACTGTAAATGGGCAACAATGGCATCAACACAGTATATGTCTGATTGATGAATAAGAACATTGGTTTACAGAAACGTAGGAACCGGGCGCACGAAAGAGGGGTGCTAAGCTGGGCCGAAGCCAGTGGGAGGCCGGAGGTGGAGCGCCCCCCAGAAGGTCATTTGTCGGAAATTTGACTTTATCTGTAGGATTTTTTGGAGGTTACAGGCCCACATTTAGAAGATTTTATTGGGAAAATGGTGCATGAATTTATTGACTTTCGAGGATAAATTCTAACATGAATTTTGAATCTACAGCATATTTTTGCTTCATATTCACTAGTTTTAGAGGCTCTAACGTTGAAACTGCAAAATAATTCCAAATCTAGTCATTAAAGAAGCACATCAGTCTTTTCTGCATGATTGTAACGTATGTTTAGACTGATGATATGGTCGTAGTTATCGCTATCGAAATACTGCCGGACGCTCCTAACTACTAGTGAAAAAAGTCAGTCCAAAAATATTGCCGTAATAATATGAGTCCCAGTATGAGCGGTCTCGGTCTGGTGTAATAGTCTCGTTTTGAATAGCGATTACTTGGACTCATCGTAATCAGTCTAACGTATGTTCCTAAAACTGGGGTTATTGCTGTTGTTGCTGTTGTTGTTGATTTTGGCGTCAAAAAACTTTGGTTCTTTGCCCCCCCCCCCCCCTGAGAATTCAAGGCTTGTATCGAGCCTGGTGCTAAGTGGTTGATCGTGGACACTGAACTGTTCCTTTTTAGATTTCAAGATTTGGGATCTTGTCCTAGCAATTTAATAAAATTCAGGATTTCTAGAAAGCATGCTTGGACCATACTCAATCTTTATATCAAAATGCAGATCCCATGTTTTATATCTTCTTTATGTTCTTTATATCAACATGCAGAATTTTGTCATTTTCCTAACGGCAGTCCAGGATGCCCAGGAGAGAGACCTAAAAATCGTACTTCTCCCATAACTAGAAATCTGCATCATTAAACTGTTACCAGATTTTCCGAATTCTCTTCACTAAGCAGTCGAAGCTTATACAAAAATTGATTGCATTTGATAAGTTCCAGCCAAGAAACAATGTTCTTCGTGCTTAACCCAAGCCTCAATCGAACGAGGTTTTCCAACACATACAAATGTTCATCTTTTTCGCAAGGAACCTCTTCTCGCATGAAATCGGCCAGCCTAAATAGGTACTCAATGTTTGATCCGCATACACCCGAGGAAAGGAAAATCTCTGATGAGATCTCTACGTCACTGGCGTAACCACGGTAACAGTCATTTTGTGGACTTGCATAGTAAACCAAGACAGAAATTTTGTTGTTGCTGCTACTGTTGTTGTTGTTGTGATGTTGGTTTGTTGAATGAAATGTTAGCATCTGAGTGCCATAACATCCAAGAGATTGCTCACGGGTTGTCAAATGTCCCAGAGCTTTTCTGATATTTTCTTTCCCTTGTATTCTATAGGCTACTCCCCAGACACGACTCTGTAATGAGAAAATGTAAACATCTCGTCAAAAATAGAATTTGAAGATTTTTTTTATTTTGTGTTGTGACTACATGCTACGATGGGAAGCCTCAATTAATAGGATGAGTTTTTCGTTTCCCTGCATTCTGTGGATGGTATATCACTTCGGTTAACAAAGCGAAGTTTACTGCAGCGATACAAGGAACTCGTGTAACCAGTCTACTGGCTATCGAAGCTTTGTTTGGATGTCTTTTTGAGCAAAATACTTTGAGCAATGTTAAAGTTGTATTTCCCAGGCAAATTGGACATATCAGCAAGATAAACTAAGATAGCAGGTAGCCAAAAAAGAATCCATAAGCCAATTTGCTCCTAAAACCTGGAGGTTGATAAAGTTGCCATTGGCTAGACTTTTGGTAACCTTCTTCATTCTGTCAGCCGCAAGGGGTCTGGACCCAGGTAGCCTGTGTTCCAGGCTAGACCCAGGCTATTTCCCGCCAACTTCTAATGTAAAAATGCTGTTCATAAACCACTTTATCATACAACAAAACAGATCATCATATCAAAATTAAAGGCAGTCTGTCACGTATCTGATTGGCTGCAATAAAGTCAGAGCTCAACACAATGGGTCTCTTTGTGAATCTGTGTATTTAGATCAAAGGATAGTTGATCGTTTTGCTATGCTTTGTATTGCCATTATCACCCAATCAGATGCGTGACAGACTGCCTTTAAATTATTAGAACTATTAAATTAGAAGTCAAAATAGATCATTTACAGCTAATTAAGGCCCAATCAGACATCAGACGAGCACAACCAGGGAGCGCCGCACAACGGAGCAGCTGCGATATCTCAAAATCAAAACAAAGGAAAGATTAACAGAAGAGTGCAGAAACTTACATTTGACTTCTCAACCAAGGTGACAACTCTCCCAGGCTGCAAAAGAAATAAGAAGACAATTAACAACAACATTGACTGTGAGTTGTACACTGCTGGTGTGCTACACTGCTGGTGTGCTTCTATGGAGGAGTGCTGCAATTAATATCTGAGGAGAAATAATAAGTTCTGCGGAGGAGATAACGAAGGACCAAAAAAAGAAAGAAATTGTTTCTTTCTCTTATCTATTTCTCTCAATCTCTTACGCTCACTCCTCTGTAGTAGTAAATGATGTTTTTCCCGCAAATGAACAAAGCTGTGGGAATCAAAATTTTTGTTCATGTTTCTGCAAATGGCGTCATAGCCATCGTTCTGAGACGCATGTGCATAATTCCCAGAATGAAATCTTCCCATTGCCACCAAAGGGATCCTACGGGGAATCATTATGACACCTCCCAACCTAGTTTATGTCAGTTTTGTTGAAAGGACGTTTGTGACTTTCATTATAGTCTGTGAAGTACACGTTGTGGTTATTGTTAATCCCTTTAGCCTTGGGATCATGTGGTATGTTGCTGTGCATAATTTGTAAAGTTTTGTATTGAAACGTATTGTTGCATGTCACATGTGTTACGTGCTTGAAACCACAGCCAGTCCTCATGCTGATTCATTCATACTTCATATTTTACACCTAACAATTTTTTAATTTGAAATAATGTCTAAATTTCAAAGAAAAAATGTCAATCCTAAAATTAACGTTGAAGTAGGAACACAGTACAATGAGAACAACACTGTATGTACTGTATTTGATATGTTCAAGATGCATATGAGGGGTAGTTTGTTTACGTTTTTCAGTGGTCTGTTCGTTATCTCTCAACATTCTGTCATATTCACACGACATTGTTTAGATTCAATTTGGGTAGCTTATAGATAAACTGATTCTTGTGAAACTTGTATTGCAGATTCTTCGATTATTACAGATAAAGTTCCATAGAAAATAGCGTTTTTCAGGACTTCAGAAGAGTACTACAACAGGTTTAAAGATTTCAAAACAAAGCAAAACTAGCTTCGATTTTAGATCCATTCAACCATTAAAGAACCGCTCGCAGTTCTTAATTGTAACTTGTTAGAACTACAAAAATTCTATACACAAAAAATTGAACTTATCAATGCAAAAAGAATCATAAATGAATTAAACTTTTCCTTACCCGCTCTGCAGTTCCTCTGTGATAAGTACTTCCTTGCCAGAATTTCCTCTCAAATCCATTCACATATCCAGTTACTCTATCTGCGTAAGTGAAATTTGGCCGCCAAATGAGAGAGCCATACCCGAATACCCAAATATGATTTTCATCCATCTGAACTGAACTCATATTGATAAACATAAACTTACTTTAGTACTTTTTACAACGCTGAACCTTCCTCGCTAGAGTCGTAATATATTCCTTGTGATTTTCACGCTTGTTTTCTCTGAAGCCGGGTCTGCTGCAATAACTCTACAACCATTTGATCAGCTGATTTATTTACCTGCCGTTCAAGATCAAAACAAATAGGGAAAGACCCATTGCTGTCTCTGATTGGCTAGTTCCTTTTAAGCTCGCAGCTTATTGGTTGGATTTTTTCTGATGTAAGTAAAGGAGAGATTACTGGCGTGCACATCATGCGGACATAACACCGGTTAACTGGGATTGGCTTTAGCACTACATACGCAACATAGCCATGTGAAAGAATAAGGGGAAGACAGGATAAGAGGCTACTGACGCCAAAGCTTCGCTTCTCTTCTTGCTTTTCATACAAGCCAAGGAACTTTAGCCCTAAATCTATTCACTGTATTAAATACAGTTGCATGTTGTTACGTAGATTTAAGAGGATCAATATCCTTATCAACGTCATTTCAATGAGAAAAATGATGCAGTGAGGGAGTTGCCTCCTTTGATCAACTATGGATTAACTTACTTCAGATGCAAATATAATATGAATAATTATGTTTTATGCTACAATTGGACTTGCCCAAAACTCTTCGAGGAGTAGAAGGGGCCTGAATGGGGCTACAGCCCAAGGAGATATCTCAAGAATCTGTTCCAATACAGGCAGCGCTAGAAATCAGCCAATGGCCAGTTCTTCTAAACGTTTCTTAGATTTATTCTTGTATGACTTCAGAATAACGTTGACTGGACCATGCTCTAAATATTTCGTATTGTCGTAGGTTTGTTGATAATAGTCCGTGAATCATCTAAGGGTCTTTTGATTACAAATTGAAATCTTAACGAAATCGAGGCGATATCAATATGGCTTTGTGATTTGGAAAGGAGGCTAAGCAGGAGTTGAATGGATGGAGTTGCAAAGTTGCAAAAGTTGGGCTAGTACTTGGTATAAGACCAAACGAAATGTCCCGAAACCATGCTCGCTTGTATGTAATACTGTATCCAGTAAGACCTGTGCACCTGACCAACTAATGTCAAACGAAATGTCCTGAAATGATGTACAGTCACATATAAGATATCTATCATTGATTATTTCATCTTCTGTAGATATAGCGTATATAGGTATATTGCTGTATACCTGACCAACTAATGTCAAACGAAATGTCCTGAAATGATGTACAGTCACATATAAGATATCTATCATTGATTATTTCATCTTCTGTAGATATAGCGTATATAGGTATATTGCTGTATACTAGAGTAACTCTAGGTATTTAGCTGTGTTTAGCTGTGTACAGAGTATTTGTCCATTTACTCCCCTTTGCTGAATGTGGCGTATTTAGGTATATTGCTGTGTATTAGAGTAACTCTAGGTATTTAGCTGTGTTTAGCTGTGTACAGAGTATTTGTCCATTTACTCCCCTTTGCTGAATGTGGCGTATTTAGGTATATTGCTGTGTATTAGAGTAACTCTAGGTATTTAGCAGTATTTAGCTGTCTACAGGGTATTTGTCAATTTACTCTCCTTTGCAGAATATGGCGTATTTAGGTATATTGCTGTATATTAGATGAACCCTAGGTGTTTAGCTGTATTTAGCTGTCTACAGAGTATTAGGTAAATTTCCCTCCTTTGCAGAATATGGCGTATTTAGGTATATTGCTGTATATTAGAGAACCCCTAGGTATTTAGCAGTATTTAGCAGTCTACAGAGTATTTGGTAAATTTCCCGCATTTGCTGGATATGGCGTATTTAGGTATATTGCTGTATATTAGAGAACCCCTAGGTATTTAGCAGTATTTAGCAGTCTACAGAGTATTTGGTAAATTTCCCGCATTTGCTGGATATGGCGTATTTAGGTATATTGCTGTATATTAGAGAACCCCTAGGTATTTAGCTGTATTTAGTTGTCTACAGAGTATTTGTCAATTTCCTCATCCTTTGCTGATATGTGGCGTATTTAGGTATGTTGCTGTGTATTAGAGAAACCCTAGGTGTTTAGCTGTATTTAGCTGTCTACAGAGTATTAGGTAAATTTCCCTCCTTTGCAGAATATGGCGTATTTAGGTATATTGCTGTATATTAGATGAACCCTAGGTGTTTAGCTGTATTTAGCTGTCTACAGAGTATTAGGTAAATTTCCCTCCTTTGCAGAATATGGCGTATTTAGGTATATTGCTGTATATTAGATGAACCCTAGGTGTTTAGCTGTATTTAGCTGTCTACAGACTATTAGGTAAATTTCCCTCCTTTACAGAATATGGCGTATTTAGGTATATTGCTGTATATTAGAGAACCCCTAGGTATTTAGCAGTATTTAGCAGTCTACAGAGTATTTGGTAAATTTCCCGCATTTGCTGGATATGGCGTATTTAGGTATATAACTGTATATTAGAGAACCCCTTGGTGTTTAGCTGTATTTAGCTGTCTACAGAGTATTTGGTAAATTTCCCGCATTTGCTTGATATGGCGTATTTAGGTATATAACTGTATATTAGAGAACACCTAGGTATTTAGCAGTATTTAGCTGTCTACAGATTATTTGGTAAATTTCCCGCATTTGCTGGATATGGCGTATTTAGGTATATTGCTGTATATTAGAGAACCCCTAGGTATTTAGCAGTATTTAGCAGTCTACAGAGTATTTGGTAAATTTCCCGCATTTGCTGGATATGGCGTATTTAGGTATATAACTGTATATTAGAGAACCCCTTGGTATTTAGCAGTATTTAGCAGTCTACAGATTATTTGGTAAATTTCCCGCATTTGCTTGATATGGCGTATTTAGGTATATAACTGTATATTAGAGAACACCTAGGTATTTAGCAGTATTTAGCTGTCTACAGATTATTTGGTAAATTTCCCGCATTTGCTGGATATGGCGTATTTAGGTATATTGCTGTATATTAGAGAACCCCTAGGTATTTAGCAGTATTTAGCAGTCTACAGAGTATTTGGTAAATTTCCCGCATTTGCTTGATATGGCGTATTTAGGTATATAACTGTATATTAGAGAACACCTAGGTATTTAGCAGTATTTAGCTGTCTACAGATTATTTGGTAAATTTCCCGCATTTGCTGGATATGGCGTATTTAGGTATATTGCTGTATATTAGAGAACCCCTAGGTATTTAGCTGTATTTAGCTGTCTACAGAGTATTAGGTAAATTTCCCGCATTTGCTGGATATGGTGTATTTAGGTATATAACTGTATATTAGAGAACCCCTAGGTATTTAGCAGTATTTAGCAGTCTACAGATTATTTGGTAAATTTCTCGCATTTGCTGGATATGGCGTATTTAGGTATATAACTGTATATTAGAGAACACCTAGGTATTTAGCAGTATTTAGCTGTCTACAGATTATTTGGTAAATTTCCCGCATTTGCTGGATATGGCGTATTTAGGTATATTGCTGTATATTAGAGAACCCCTAGGTATTTAGCTGTATTTAGCAGTCTACAGAGTATTTGGTAAATTTCCCGCATTTGCTGGATATGGTGTATTTAGGTATATAACTGTATATTAGAGAACCCCTAGGTATTTAGCAGTATTTAGCTGTCTACAGATTATTTGGTAAATTCCCGCATTTGCTGGATATGGCGTATTTAGGTATATTGCTGTATATTAAAGAACCCCCAGGTGTATAGCTGTATTTAGCTGTCTACAGAGTATTTGGTAAATTTTCACTCCTTTGCAGAATATGGCGTATTTAGGTATATAACTGTATATTAGAGAACACCCATGTATTTAGCAGTATTTAGCAGTGTACAGAGTATTTGGTAAATTTCCCGCATTTGCTGGCTTTGGCGTATTTAGGTATATTTCTGTATATTAGAGAACCCCTAGGTATTTAGCTGTATTTAGCTGTCTACATAGTATTAGGTAAATTTCCCTCCTTTGCAGAATATGGCGTATTTAGGTATATTGCTGTATATTAGATGAACCCTAGGTGTTTAGCTGTATTTAGCTGTCTACAGAGTATTAGGTAAATTTCCCTCCTTTGCAGAATATGGCGTATTTAGGTATATTGCTGTATATTAGAGAACCCCTAGGTATTTAGCAGTATTTAGCAGTCTACAGAGTATATGGTAAATTTCCCGCATTTGCTGGATATGGCGTATTTAGGTATATAACTGTATATTAGAGAACCCCTAGGTATTTACCAGTATTTAGTAGTCTACAGAGTATTTGGTAAATTTCTCTCATTTGCTGGATATGGCGTATTTAGGTATATTGCTGTATATTAGAGAACCCCTAGGTATTTAGCAGTATTTAGCAGTCTACAGAGTATTTGGTAAATTTCCCGCATTTGCTGGATATGGCGTATTTAGGTATATAACTGTATATTAGAGAACCCCTAGGTGTTTAGCTGTATTTAGCAGTCTACAGAGTGTTTGGTAAATTTCCCGCATTTGCTGGATATGGTGTATTTATGTATATTGCTGTATATTAGAGAACCCCTAGGTATTTAGCTGTATTTAGCTGTCGATAGAATATTTGTTAAATTTCCTGCATTTGCTGAATATAGCGTATTTAGGTATATTGATGTATATTAGGGAACCCTTAGGTGTTTAGCTGTATTTAGCTGTGTACAGAGTATTTGGTAAATTTCCCGCATTTGCTGGATATGGCGTATTTAGGTATATTGCTGTATATTAGAGAACCCTTAGGTGTTTAGCTGTATTTAGCTGTGCACAGAATATTTGTTAAATTTCTTGCATTTGCTGAATATGGCTTATATTGCCGTATATTTGGGTAGTACTAGGGAAATAGCTACACACAACTGTGTGCGGGATATATTCATATATAAAAAGGTATTGTGTAGAGCATATTTAGGTATATTTTGTATTCCAGATAGCATATTTAGGTAGTTGTATTTAGCTATAGACAGCTTGCGTGCCATTTTTATTAATCTTGATGAATTTGATATATTGGTTTCATAGAGCTGTATGCAGTGTAGATGTTAAATTGATTTGTCTTCAATTAAAATTGTATATAAATTAAGTTCTTGTTGATGAGGCTTGCTTTCTTAGCATATGAGTACAAATTTGTATCTATCTGTAAATCGCTAAAGGTTTGTTATGTGCTCTGTTTTCATTGGTCCTTGTTTTGATTGACGCCTTTCAAGGTTTAGTAAATTTGAAATGTGTCAGTTTCACTATTCATACCCCTGTCGCTTGCAACATTGCTCTATCCTGTGTTGGCGGTCAAGAGTGAAAAATGGCATCACAAAACGAAGAATCCCAAGTTTCAAGAAGTGGTCTCACCATCCGCGAAGACTGCCTTGGTCTGATTCGAAAGAATGGAACATTCACGCCTATGACAAATTTTATTCCGGGATGTGTCGGTTACGTTCGTTCGCCGAGTGCCAGCAATGCGATTGGCTTTCTGGTAAAGATCAGACACTCCGACAGGTATGGGTCAGCGAGGGAGCCCATTGAAAATGAGGGTGATGCTGCTGTCAACAATACGTGAGTTCTTTACTATAATTCATGAATATTATCAGTGGCGGGGTGGCTATGGTTTTATTGGGGTGGCCAAGTCAATTTTGGCGCCCCTCCTATGTAAAATGTTTCCATAAACGCATGCGTTTCTATAACTGCTTGATATCTCAGTATATGTGATATATTTTGTAAAGGCCAATGAAAAGAAATGTTTGGAAATTAACAGAAAAATTTAATGAATATCTTTTGACTGAAAATGCCAGCAATTAATGTAAAAAACTCATTCCACTTCTTTTCTTCCCTGTAAAGTCTCAATGAAACCTAATTGAAATCAGCGGCGTGGCCAGGTCAGGTCAAGTAGGAGGGTAGGAAAACTAGAAAGTCTGGGGGCGAAGCCCCAGGCAAAATTTTTGAGGACACGCCCTCTAATTTGGCTTAGAACGCTTTTAGCAATCCAATGTTAGCAGTCCATAAATAGAATTACACCCCCAATAACGACCCCGCTGAAACGTTGCCCCACCAAGGGAGAAGGATGACCCACCAAGAAAATGTGTTTCCCCGCTAAGTTTGAGTTTAAAGAGGCAACATTGGCGCCCCCTGATCTTTATTGGCGCTCCCATTCAGGGGGGCCAACCTGGCCCCCCTGGCGCCCCGCCACTGAATATTATGTTGATGTTCAAATGAGACAATGTTAGCCCTTTAGATTATGTATTCATATGCCATATTCGTATCCTGATGAGAAGGCGCTTGTAAAGAAGCTAACCTCTCAGATTACACGTATTTTTTGTTTTAAGATACTGAGAATTTTGGTCAGTCCTGGAAGTTTCTTAAAATTATCAGATTTTTAGTACTTGGAGTTTCTTACGAATTTCTTAAAAGTTCCATAACAACCTTCATGCTCACCACCTGCGCCCCCCTGAACGTTTCAAAACAGAGAGTCTTTGAAGCCTTTCCAATGTTTAGACTTTACTCAAAAGTACCTTCCGAGTAGTATGAAAAAGGAAAAGAGTAAGAATAAAGTAAGAGATGTTAACGATTCCTTTTGTCAAAAGAAATAGTTACCTAAGATATATTTCCCAGCACTGGAGTTTCTTAATTTTTTGCGATCTGAGAGTTGAGTATCTTTTGGGCAGTTTCTTATAAAAACGCGTAGCTCTAGGGTTAGGGTTAGGGTTAGGTTTCGATTCATTCATGTATAATTGTGACTCCTTATCGATTACTACTGCAAAAACCGTACAAAACAATAACGGCAAAATCATAACCTTAACGATAGGTTCCATGATAGCAATTTATGGAGCAATCGAGCAAACGCGTCCGAATTACAGAAATAGCAGTTACGAAATGACTTGGCGTCACTTAGGTCTTTGATACTAATGAATTGTTCAAGTACCAGAACAACCGCACTTGTGCAGAGAGCCATTATCATTTTTCCAGTGGCGTCGTGGCAGCATAATTCTTGGGGGTGGGGGTGGCGTGGGGGGCCGAAAGTCAACATTTTCCAACAAAGAGAGATTTTTCCGACTAACTTACAAAACGTGGCAAAATGGCTCAAAACTGTAGTCATATAAAGGTTCCATAATATAAGCGAAGGAATTCTTAAGTGGACAGAGCAGCCCGTTGAGACAAGATTCTTATTGGAGGTGAGGCTGAAGCTAGTTGCAAACGGCGGAAAGAAAATTGGGGGGTTCCAGGGGCTTGCCCCCTTTGCGACCGTGCCTTTCAGATCGTTGAAAAACGTCCCTATTTTGAAGAATTGGCTATTTGGTTTTCATGGGAAATTTCGAAAATAGGACCTCAACGTCACTATCGATTTCAAAATTGAGATAAAAACGCGGTTGCTTCATAAGTATGAGCATAGATCTTCATTTGCAGGGCCGCTGAGAGCGAGGGCGGGTTCCAGGGCAACTAGTGGATGGGGGCCCCTTGCTTGACACTGAAACCAAAAGCATAGACTCATTACATAAGTCCCATAACCATTCGTGTGTTCTTGTTGTTGTTATCTCTAGTTGTCCAGACAAGTCAGCAGGGGGAGCAAAACAATAAATTTCGGAATGAGTCTACTAAGAGCACACAATGGGAACATTTCGTGAATTCCAGAACATAAAAATCGTGAATCTTTTTGTCGGATTTTGAGACTAAAGTGCAACGCAATGTCCGATCCTGATTTATTTCTAGCTGCTGCAATAATGCACTGTAAGAGCCAGGCCTGTCGGAACGAAATTAGTACAGCTACATACCTAGGGGTTCTCTAATATACAGCAATATACCTAAATACGCCATATCCAGCAAATGCAGGAAATTTACCAAATACTCTGTAGACAGCTAAATACAGCTAAATACCTAGGGGTTCTCTAATATACAGCAATATACCTAAATACGCCATATCCAGCAAATGCGAGAAATTTACCAAATACTCTGTAGACTACTAAATACTGCTAAATACCTAGGGGTTCTCTAATATACAGCAATATACCTAAATACGCCATATTCTGTAAAGGAGGGAAATTTACCTAATACTCTGTAGACCGCTAAATACAGCTAAATACCTAGGGGTTCTCTAATATACAGTTATATACCTAAATACGCCATATCCAGCAAATGCGGGAAATTTACCAAATACTCTGTAGACTGCTAAATACTGCTAAATACCTAGGGGTTCTCTAATATACAGCAATATACCTAAATACGCCATATTCTGTAAAGGAGGGAAATTTACCTAATACTCTGTAGACCGCTAAATACAGCTAAACACCTAGGGTTCATCTAATATACAGCAATATACCTAAATACGCCATATTCTGCAAAGGAGGGAAATTTACCTAATACTCTGTAGACTGCTAAATACTGCTAAATACCTAGGGGTTCTCTAATATACAGCAATATACCTAAATACGCCATATTCTGTAAAGGAGGGAAATTTACCTAATACTCTGTAGACCGCTAAATACTGCTAAACACCTAGGGTTCATCTAATATACAGCAATATACCTAATAAATACGCCATATTCAGCAAAGGAGGGAAATTTACCAAATACTCTGTAGACTGCTAAATACTGCTAAATACCTAGGGGTTCTCTAATATACAGCAATATACCTAAATACGCCATATCCAGCAAATGCGGGAAATTTACCTAATACTCTGTAGACAGCTAAATACAGCTAAACACCTAGGGTTCTCTAATATACAGCAATATACCTAAATACGCCATATTCTGCAAAGGAGGGAAATTTACCTAATACTCTGTAGACAGCTAAATACAGCTAAACACCTAGGGGTTCTCTAATATACAGCAATATACCTAAATACGCCATATCCAGCAAATGCGGGAAATTTACCAAATACTCTGTAGACAGCTAAATACAGCTAAATACCTAGGGGTTCTCTAATATACAGCAATATACCTAAATACGCCATATCCAGCAAATGCGGGAAATTTACCTAATACTCTGTAGACAGCTAAATACAGCTAAATACCTAGGGGTTCTCTAATATACAGCAATATACCTAAATACGCCATATCCAGCAAATGCGGGAAATTTACCAAATACTCTGTAGACAGCTAAATACTGCTAAATACCTAGGGGTTCTCTAATATACAGCAATATACCTAAATACGCCATATCCAGCAAATGCGGGAAATTTACCAAATACTCTGTAGACAGCTAAATACAGCTAAACACCTAGGGTTTCTCTAATATACAACAATATACCTAAATACGCCATATCCAGCAAATGCGGGAGGGAAATTTACCAAATACTCTGTAGACTAAACACCTAGGGTTTCTAAATACTGCTAAATACCTAATACTCTGTAGACAGCTAAATACAGCTAAACACCTAGGGGTTCTCTAATATACAGCAATATACCTAAATACGCCATATTCAGCAAAGGAGGTAAATTTACCAAATACTCTGTAGACAGCTAAATACAGCTAAACACCTAGGGGTTCTCTAATATACAGCAATATACCTAAATACGCCATATCCAGCAAATGAGGGAAATTTACCAAATACTCTGTAGACTACTAAATACTGGTAAATACCTAGGGTTTCTCTAATATACAGCAATATACCTAAATACGCCATATCCAGCAAATGCGGGAAATTTACCTAATACTCTGTAGACAGCTAAATACTGCTAAATACCTAGGTGTTCTCTAATATACAGTTATATACCTAAATACGCCATATCCAGCAAATGCGGGAAATTTACCAAATACTCTGTAGACTGCTAAATACTGCTAAATACCTAGGGGTTCTCTAATATACAGCAATATACCTAAATACGCCATATTCTGCAAAGGAGGGAAATTTACCTAATACTCTGTAGACAGCTAAATACAGCTAAACACCTAGGGTTCATCTAATATACAGCAATATACCTAAATACGCCATATTCTGCAAAGGAGGGAAATTTACCTAATACTCTGTAGACAGCTAAATACAGCTAAACACCTAGGGTTTCTCTAATACACAGCAATATACCTAAATACGCCATATCCAGCAAATGCGGGAAATTTACCAAATACTCTGTAGACTGCTAAATACTGCTAAATACCTAGGGGTTCTCTAATATACAGCAATATACCTAAATACGCCATATTCTGTAAAGGAGGGAAATTTACCTAATACTCTGTAGACAGCTAAATACAGCTAAACACCTAGGGTTCATCTAATATACAGCAATATACCTAAATACGCCATATTCTGCAAAGGAGGGAAATTTACCTAATACTCTGTAGACAGCTAAATACAGCTAAACACCTAGGGTTTCTCTAATACACAGCAATATACCTAAATACGCCATATCCAGCAAATGCGGGAAATTTACCAAATACTCTGTAGACTACTAAATACTGCTAAATACCTAGGGGTTCTCTAATATACAGCAATATACCTAAATACGCCATATTCTGCAAAGGAGAGTAAATTGACAAATACCCTGTAGACAGCTAAATACTGCTAAATACCTAGAGTTACTCTAATATACAGCAATATACCTAAATACGCCACATTCAGCAAAGGGGAGTAAATGGACCAATACTCTGTACACAGCTAAACACAGCTAAATACCTAGAGTTACTCTAGTATACAGCAATATACCTATATACGCTATATCTACAGAAGATGAAATAATCAATGATAGATATCTTATATATGACTGTACATCATTTCAGGACATTTCGTTTGACATTAGTTGGTCAGGTGCACAGGTCTTACTGGATACAGTATTACATAGAATCGGGCATGGTTTCGGGACATTTCGTTTGGTCTTATACCAAGTACTTGCCAAAAGTTGTTTTAATTTAGAGGCTGTACACATGTTTTGCGATGGATTGTTCCATGAAAATGCAGAAAGACGAAAACTACACTGATGAAAATGACATATCTGATGAACAGTCAAAGATCCATGTGCAACACAGCGAGAAAGGTAATGTGCAATCTGATGGGATGAATGAGAACGGTGGAAAAGTCAATGACCAAAAAGTGGGACAAAAAATAGGCCGAGTAGGTCCAGAAAAAGATGAGACAAACAAGGATGTATTTGTCAAACCAAAGACTGAATTTGTTTCACCAACATTTGCAGCACCAAAAAGAACGTTCAATAAACAAAAGAAAGTTTTAGCGAAGGAAGAGAAAGTGGAAACTATGACTGCAGAAGTGAAAGAAGATGCGTTGTCAACAACATCAACAGAGAAGCAAGTTCCTCAACCAAACACTACTATTGAACAGCCTCCATCAAACAGTACTAGGCCTATTGAAAGTAAACAAAAGCAACAAGCTACAACAAAGCAAAATACTCAAGTGCCATACACTACTCCTAGTTGGTGCTCAAAATGTGCAGAAAATTACTTCTTTGAAATTTTGAAAAATGGTGTCATAAAAGGTACAATAGACTTGACTGAAAAACCTAGCTTTTTGTTTGGACGATTAGAAGGATGTGATGTCATTTTGGAACATCCATCAATTTCAAGGTATCATGCAGTTGTAGTGTACAGAGGAAGACGTGAAGGCGAAGAGCAACAGTCAAATGTTAAAGAAGGATTTTACATCATGGACCTTGGAAGCACCCATGGGACCACTGTTAATAAAAGCACTCTCAAACCTAATGTATATCATAGACTGAGAGTTGGTTATTGTGTCAAGTTTGGAGGGAGCACTCGGTTACACATTCTTCAGGTTTATTTTGTTTTGCTTTGATAATGGATAAAAAATAATCCAGCAACTATGCATGACCGTGATTGGCTTCCAATATTGAATAAGAGATTAATAAAAAAACATTCAGACTGCTCAAAATAACTGTATCAGGCTCTGCTTGCATCTGAATTAACAGAGCACATTGTATTATACTGTATGAGTCAAAGAATTTAAAACTATAAATTGACTCCCCACTAAAGAGAGGTTTGAGCAATGGACTACTGCAAAGGCTTTCAAATTCTTTGATAATGTTGCCCCACCCATCCTATATTTCAGAGATCCTCACCAGTTTGCCAGAGCTGAATAACCTGAAGATCTACAAACAAATTAATTCAACCTTTTTGAAAAAGCAACACTGGACAGAATCGTCTATCATATCTAAGACCTAAATTATGGAACAGTCTACCCTAAAATCTTCAAGGAACATCAACAGTTTCAAACATAAGATCAAAGATAAATTCTTTAAAGATTTCCAAAGTCTTGATGATAGCCCTACATATATTATTAGAAACCTAAAGGCAGCCAACAAACATGGTTTAAAATGATTTTCTTACCAGTTCAGATATGTGCAGAATCTTGTTTTTCATGGAAACATTTTCTCTTTAATAACACAAGGTTTCATTGACCTTCTTGATTGGTTTTTATCTGAATAAAAAATGAAAGGAAATTTTCCATTTATTTCTAAGGGTCCAAATGAAGATCAGGATCAAGAAATAGACATGGAAGAAGTTCAGCAAATGAAGCGAGAAAGAGAGGAGAGGAAATCTCAAATTGCAGAGGAGGATGCTGCAAATGAAGATGATGATGAAGAAGAGGGGATATCTTGGGGCATGGGTATCTACTTTTTGTTACTTGATTCATTTCGTAATAGTTTGTTCATTCATGCTTTAAATCTATCGCAAATGTTTATTTGATATGAGAATGAGCAAAATCTCTTTTCTTTATTTAAAAACATGTTTTATCTTGGAGGGCCTAATTTGCAAAAAATTGTTGTTCTTGTTTTTCTACAGTAGATATTCTTACCAACAGATCAGAATTAAGGCCCCTCCCCTTAGCTCCCTGCAACGGATCCCAAAATAAGACAACATTCTTTCTTAATGATTGATTGATCTTGTAAAAGGCTTATGTGTTCAAGCACTTCCTTAAAGGGAATCTAAGCATGTATAAGCCCTTGATAAAAATAGCTACACGAAGACAATAGGCTATCACACATGCTGCACCATATTTGGATAACTGATCTAGTACTTCAACAGGAAATACTGATATCTGATAGGCTAGAATTTGATCGCAAGTGGCTTGAGCCATTTTTATATGCTTACATTCTCTTGAAGTTGGAATGCATGATGACATGTTTTTAGGCAATTTCTGCTCTATCAATCTCACCAACATTTTCACATGGTTTTTTCTTATTACACAGTCTATACAAGACTTTTCTTTATTCATGTCATCATTTTCATACAGTAGCTGTTTTACAGTATATGACATTTGTTTTGTGTGAATTTGTTAGATAAAGAATTCTTTGCTTTGCTACTAAATTCTCATATTGTCTCTATTTTTCCCTTATCCAGGAGAGGATGCAGTTGAAGAAGAAATGGACTTAGAGAAACTCTTAGCAAGCAGAACACCATTGGAACTTAAAGATCCTAAAAAGACACTCAGAGGATTCTTTGAGAGAGAAGGTGTGAAAATTGCTGATTTCTAGAATGCCTAAAATGCATGATCAAAGATAACATAAAAAAGCAGCTTGTCAGTTTTAATATTTCAGTTTCTGTATCAGTTGCAATTTATCAGTTTATTAGTTATGCTAATTTCTCAACGGATTTCACATGGATTTCAAAAGATTTTTATCATGCATTTCAGGCCTTTTCCTGGCTGTTTTTCAAAACTGATTTTTTGAATTTTCAAATTTGCTAAGAGACTAATACTTTGAAAACTACCAAAAAATAGAAGCTACTTCGATACTTCAGCTATCAGCAAAATCTATCTCTCTGATTATACAGTAGCACAAGTACATTTTCTGCAATGATTGTTATTCCAGGGGAAATTTTTTTCGAGTCACCCGATATTGAAATTACTTGTTGGTTGTTGCTGTTTCATAAGCATCTTATTTTAGGTATTGACCTGGAATATGAAGCTGATGAAAGAGGTACTGGAAACAGCAAAGTCTATGTAATTAGAGTCAGGTTTGTAAATCTTTGTTGCACAACTATATTGTAGTTTATACCAGCAGAGCAAGGATAGTATTTTATATGTCTGGAGACAAAGCAGAAACTGCATAAAATGATGTTATCAAGCAATCTGATATAAGGAAGTGTTTGGATACATGTGTTTTTTCATTTATGCTAAATCAATAGTTTAAGGTCCAAGAAAGAAAATATCAAGTGTGGCGTTATTTCGAGATCTGTATTGTGGGGAGCCAGAGGGGCTTAAAGCTACAAATTTTTGCCCATGTACGCACAGTTTCTTCTCTCTCATATCTGGGTCATTTAAATCCCAATGAATAATTACTTCATTTGAAATTATTTGAAAGTGGTATGTTGACAGGCTTGATTTTTATTGATCTAAAAACCCATTTGAGAGAATTGACCACAACATTTTCCTGGATTAAATGGCATGTCTCAGCTTTAGTGACTTTACAGATTTTTTGGTTTAAATCTGGCCTGGTGATTTGGGAAAAGAATATTCAAAACCTGGTGATTTGTCATGTGGGGTTCCCCAGGGGTCAATTCTTGGTCCACTGATATTTCTCCTGTATATACCGGGTATTCCAAAAAATGTATACGGATTTGTTTGACTCCAGCGATGTGAATTTAGCTTCAATCAATGTCTAATCACTCTAAAAATGCTCCTTGTAGTAAACTTGAACATATGTACCTCATTTAGTGGTATTGGTGCTTTGAGAGCAGACACATTAATCTTGACAGGTCAAATTTGCCTCTTTCTGCAAACCAGAGCTTTAGCCTTTTGGCCTTAGCGAATTCTTAAGGCATAGCGTATAAATCAATGGTAGCCTTGGTAAAATTTCAACAATATTAGATCTTATGTTATTCTTTTTACCAGAAGTCATCCCCCAGTCACCCATTGGGTTGTTTCTTAATTTTCCATTAATTTCAGTTCTTAATTTCGATGTGCATCAAAAACTTACTTAGGCTAAAAGGCCAAAGCTCTGGTTTGCAGGAAGAGGCAAATTTGAGCTGTCCAGATTGATATTTATGCCCTCAAAGCACCAATACCAACAAACGAGGTATCTATGTTCAAGTTAACTATCGAGGAACATCTTTAGAGTAATTAGACATTGATTGAAGCTAAATTCACATCGCTGGAGTCAAACAAATCCGTATACATTTTTTGGAATACCCGGTAAGTGACGTGGTGTCAAATATCATATCCTTCTTCAATAGGTTACCAATAGAGGATGCGTCTGGTGATGATCTTGTAGCAGAAGGAACATCAACAAAGAAAAAGGATGCAGTTGTAGCATGCGCATATGAAGCATGTCGAATAATTGATGCACATGGAATGTTAAGGAATGCAAATCATGGTAGCTTTTTCATAATTCATTTTCCAACGCACAAATTGAGCTAGAGTTGTTCACACCCACTTCAGATCATGTGATTGTCCGCTCAAGGAAACTTGTTTTCATACATGTTAAGGACTTCGTACCATCAAAGGCGTGATGCGGGTACAGGTTTCGATAGATAAAGATATCATTTCCCAAGTATGTGGTCGCTTGACCTGAAGTGGGTATAAACAACATGAATTTATCTGTTACATCTGCAATTTAATACTCTTTGCTGAAGTTTGTCAGCAGAAATGAACACAAATGGCCGTGAGACGGACATATTGCTTCTCTGAAAAACCTTCGTTTTGGTGAAGATAATCTGTAACCCTTTGGTGGACATAATGTTTGGTAGTGATCCCCCCCCCCCCACGATATACAAAACGAAACCATAGGAGGCAAAAGCAATCATTTCAATCCTGTAAAATATTAAGATATAGATTTAGATCCTCGTTGAAACTTGTTTTTACTGTTTGGATTTACGAAAATATCAAACGATTTAACTTCAGTCTTTGTATTAAAGATGTTCTTAAAGACGAGAAATAGGATTCTAGGATTCTTGGCAATTTGTGTTGCTTCGTGTCTACTGTTTTGCCCCTCTTTTGAATCTATGACGCAACTCTTTGTTGATACATTCTGTTTTAGAAAGTGAAAGATCAAAAAGGGCGAAAAGACTGGCAGAGAATGATTACTATGATAGTGACGAAGATTCTTTTCTTGACAGAACTGGCACAGGTACAAAATCAATTTCATCAACGGTCAAGTTTTACTGCACGTTAATTTGAGTCTCATTGATCAGCTGACTATTTTGCTTGTTGAGAACTTGGCCAGTGCGTAGCACTCTTGCAGGAATATTCGTTTCTCCTTAGCTATTGCAAAGTAATTTTGTTTGCTCTTTCTAAATGTTGCTTTGCCGTCACTGTCATTCAAGTGAAGATATCACAATTTCTTTATCACTCATACAATCAAAACGAAAGGTTTCTGCAATACATTGATTCAAGTTCAAGTTTCATTTTTAAATTCCAAGCAACATACAAATTCCATCTAACAACAAGAACAAAATAGTATAATAGTATAAAAAGAGAATTTGAAACTAATTTGAAGGGAAATTGTAAATGAGGAATTTCTTAAGGAGGAGCTCTCTCAATAGATATACTAATCGAGGAGAGAAGACTCCCTTTACTAAAAGCTTATACTACAGTTGTAACATCTTTAGTTCATTTGAACAATTGAAGAAAAGTTCAGAGACGTTTAAACTTGGTATTTTGTAGAGAATATATGATATTTGAGTTCACGACGAAAAATAAAAACTGAGGGAGATTGTTTGATGTCATCAGTAATGCTGTTCCAGGATTTGGCGCCTGCATATCTAGCAGATCTTAAACGATATTGCAATGCATTTTTACGAGTCATAAAAATATCACCTTTAGAAGCCTGCCTTGTATCATAATGATGAGCAGATTTCAAGGTATCAAAAAAATTGTGAATAAAGAATCCACTTTGTACAGTTTGATCTGCAAACGTGGCTGCTAGCAGGACCTCTGAGAGCTTCTTTCAGAATTGTACTTTCTTCGAAATGTCGTACTTGTGTGTTTTTCCTGCACAAGAATTTCATCTCATTTTCAATTTTGATTTTAGTTGAATCAAAGCGAAAGAAGAGATTAAAGAAAGCTAGGAAAGAAGCGGAGGAAACAGTTCACACTTATGACAGCTTGGTGAGTACAATATATCGTAATTTCATACCGGTGAGTCAATAAAAAGAATCCCCGTTTGAAAGGTCACGGCTCCGTGTGGATATCAAGACAATGATATCGCAAAATATACAATTTAATCGTCTACATCTTCAAATTCATTTTAAAATTTACCTGACTAAAATCGGCCAGTCCGTTTTTGAAATTATCAGGGATTTTCTCGAGAAAGCCTCTTCAAGAAATCTTCAAAACGTGCCCAAAAACGCTATCAAATTTCCTAACATTTCTGCCTTACACGGGCCTTACAGCAATGACTTATGCACGCTTTAGCACGTGCTATCCTCTTGAGAGGATGAATAAGTCTTCCCCCTTGTATAAATAGCCTATTCAGGGGGATTACATTCTCCCAAGAGAAAAATACATGAATACATGTGAGTGTCATCATTTTTAGGAAGGAAAACCATGGGAATTTTGCTCATTGTTTTCACTCGTTTGTGCAGGTTTTTTGAAGGGGCTATCTGCAGAAAATCTCCCATATCTACGCGAAGGAATGGACGATTAAAGCCGGGTAAATTACTGAACCTGACTGAACATATTGGCAATATAACAAAACAGTTTTGAATATTATTGCTTTGATATTCAGGGAGCAGTGGCCTTCCAAACGGAGATTCTTTTTTTGTACTCACCCGGTATAGTCTGGTGAATATTGTGTTTTCGAGATGCTAAGTTTTCTGCTAGCAGAACAATGTAAAAGCTTTGAAGACCATATGATTGCTGCTTGATAAGGGGGCCAACATGGAGACCTGTCATATGTACACCTTGTTAGAGTTGATTTATTGGAGTTATACTTGTACCTGTCGTAGGTAGATTTCGACTCAATAAACACTGAGTCATGTTTTCAGTACATATTTCACAAGGATCGCGAATAAAGATTTGTTGTATGAAGATTTTGTTATTCAGAATCCTGAAAATGTGCAAAAGTCCTGTTAGTTTACATATTTCATCTTGAAGTAACACACCGGACGGGGCAGACAGTACGGTAAATCCCAGCATAAAAGAACCTACAAAAATAAGAGCCTAGAGGTTGTTTTTCCTAAACTGTACACCTTGTAATTAAGAACCTGTTTCAGTTTGATGAAAAATATGTTCTTATTGCAGGGTAGAAAATTTGATTTTTGATTGTCATTATCAAGTTCATTTTCGCGCCAGTTGGCAGTTAAAGTTTGAATCTTCTCCCCTGCTGCTTATAAGCTTAGAATTAGTTATTAGGTACATAATAATTTTGCCAAAACAAATAACAGGGCTGAAAATCTGTGGTGAAGATTCTAAAACGGCCTGTGCAAGGCACTCTTCAAATAAGAACCTTTAGACCTTGGAATTAGTCTTTGTACCTTTAAAGGGGCATTCCGCAGAAAAAAGCCGGATATCAGTGAACTGCGTTTTTTTCTTTTAAAATGAACATGCTTATCATTATAAACATTTTCCAATGTTTCTCCAACTTGAATAAAGTTCAAACCGGCCAAAAACGAAATAGATATTTTTCAAAATAGAGACCGAGAACTTAGCCATATCCTGGAATTTGAATCCGAGACAGAAAACGAGAATTCTCGGTAAAGCCGATCAATTCTCTTGCGCGTAGCCGACCGTGGACACATGAATGAACGAATACAACAGGACATTCAAACTCAACTCAAAGAGTCACCGATGACCGACCGACGGACAATAACGAAAATATGCTACCTTTGTTCGCCAAGAACGATGCATAAAAATGGTAGGGTATTGAAATTAAAATTGGTCCATATGTTTTCTTCCATATCTCGCGTTTGAGAAGCGCGATCAACAAAAGGAAAACGATTTCTGAAGGCTGACATGATCTGTTTCTCGATCGGGATGACAATATGAAATCCCTGCATGCATTTAATTTTTGAGGAATGCCCCTTTAAAATAAGAACCTTTTTCAGCCTTGCTCTCGAAGATGTAGGTTCTTATATGCGGGGATTTACTGTAATGCATGCATTTCAAATTTTTCGTTTTTGACGAGGTTTATATTTTCAGATTGTACTGTTACCTTATCTTTCAGAAAGAACTCTTGGACACAGCTCTTAAGGAAATAAACTCTTTGGAAAAGACCTTAGAAGATGATCGGAAAGGTAAGTCTGCAATGAAAATGCTCTCAGATTCTTCCTTCGTGTTTCAAATGAAGCACCCCTAAAATGAAGCACGATCTCTAGATGTATGACATTTTTAGTATGAAATAAAACCAAAAATAATCCAAAAAGATGTAGTTTAGTCGTCCGAAATTCCGTGAAGAAACGTCCGAAAAAGTTTTGTGCGAAAATATTTTATCCCAAATTTATTCGTCCGAAATTTTTCTCTTTTACTGTAATACATTTATTTCATTAATTTTGCAAAAGGTGCAAATTTCATTTTCCTCATACAGCGGGTACCCGCAAATAAGAAACCACTTTTTAAATTGAGGCCTCAGATAATTTCTTATTTAAAGAGACCTTTTCATGGTCAGGGTCAAAGTTTCTTATACATAGGTAATCAAGTTAAGTCAAGTGAAGGCATATGACAGTAACATACATGCATTTGTATTTAACCTTAATGGTACATTTTACCATGTTACGTTGTTGTGGTGTGAATCTTTAATTTTGAAAATGTTCATTCTTTTTTGAGAATACTACATTCTATGACAGTCATTTATGGGAATATCTTCTGGCATTCAGGAAAAAACTATAACAATCCTGAAAATAAGAAACATTTAAATTTCAGACCTAAAATTGTTTCTTATTAAAGGAGCCTTTTTTGAAGAAAATGAGGCCTGTTTCTTATTCAAGGGGGTTTCTTATTTGCGGGTACTTACTTTACTGTTTTTTTTCATCGACAGCTTGCAGTCAAGATAACGAAGAAGTTGATGACTTAGATCAATACATGAGCACAATAACATCACGACTCGACAAGAAAGCGAAACTCGATATCAAACAGAGGCTAGCTGTTTTACGAAAGGTCAGTGGAACTCTTAATTCTCCTTTTATGATACAGTAAAAGCCCGCGTTTAAAGGGGCATTCCTCGAAAATTAAATGCATGCAGAGATTCATTTTGTCATCCCGATCGAGAAACAGATTATGTCAGCCCTCGGAAATCGTTTTCCTTTCCTCGATCGCACTTCTCAAACGCGAGATATGGAAGGAAACATTTTACCAATTTTAATTTCAATACCCTACCATTTAATGCATCGTTCTCGGCGAACAAAGGTAGGATATTTTCGTTGTTGTCCGTCGGTCGGTCATCGGCGAGTTCTGATAGGCTCATTGCGCAACGCTCGTTAAACTGAGTTTGAATGTCCTGTTGTATTCGTTCATTCATGTGGCCAGGGTCGACTACGCGAAAGAGAATTGATCGGCTTTACCGAGAATTCTCGTTTTCTGTCTCGGATTCAAATTCCAGGATATGGCTGAATTCTCGGTCTCTATTTTGAAAAATACCTTTTTCGTTTTTGGCCGGTTTGAGCTTTATTCAAGTTGGAGAAACATTGGAAAATGTTTATAATGATAAGCATGTTCGTTTTAAAAGCAAACAACGCAGTTCACCGATATCCAGTTTTTTTCTGTTGAATGCCCCTTTAAGAACCTAGTGGATTAAGAACCTACAGGCTGAAATTTTGCAATTAAACCCCAATTATATAAGAACCCATTCAGCCTGGAATTTGAAATAGGTTCTTATTTTTAGACAGGATGGGGTCTTATTCACAACAGAAGTTTGTGGAAGAATGAAAAATATTTATATTACCCGATGAGAAGATTTTGAAAGATTTTCTCTGGATTATATAAACATTTCTGATTCTTCCACAATTTTCTGTTGGGGAATATATCTCATAAACTCAACTGATGTCAACTGACAGTAAATAATAGGCCTGAAGTTTAAATCTGAAGAAAAGAAATTCCTGAAAGCCATGAGCAAAATGAGAACCAATTTAAGAACCTGAACAGCCTCATTTCCCACTAAATACCCAAAACATAAGAACCTAGTTAGGCTGACTTGCAAAATTGTAGGTTCTTATACACGGGTTTTTACTGTACAGCAAAATTTGCGTCAAATCATTTCGTGCAAAAGACCCTTTCGATATCAAGTGAGAACAGGGAAAAGAGTACTCTCTCTAACACAGTTTAAGATATAAGTTGCTTAATCAATAGATAGCTAGCTAATAGCTAAATCAGAGCGTTGAACGGTCTTTTATAGCCATTTGAAATCTTTCTCGAATTAGATGTCACTATTGATATACCATACTGTTAAAATCCTGCAAGAGAAAAACGAATCAATCTTAAAACCTGAAAGGAAAGAAATAAGTTTGTACCTCACCAGTAACTGCGATAAGGATAACGTGAATAACCAAAAATGCGCTTCGACGCACTCTCATCAGTTCGGTTCGTGCAAAGAACAAATTAACAATAAAACAGGCCACTTTTATTACCAGACGAGCAAAAGAAAATTGAAAACCACAGTGTTTTCTCTTGTTACAGGTTTATTTTGGTTGTTGTTCTTTTACAGGAGTTAACAGTCTTCTTTCTATAGATTTCCGTGTTTTGTTGCGTTTATGGCTTTGATATGATGAGTCCGTTATTTAAAGCTATGATGCAAAACTCTTCATTTGTTTTTATCTGCGGACATTTCCACGTGACATTTGATTTTAGACAATATCGTAGTCTCGTAGCTTTATTTGTACTATAATTTTGCTTCTTTTTTCTAGGAACAACAACGCATTGAAAGATTGATAGAAATTGTGAAGCCAGCGACACTTCCACCGATGCAGACACACTCTACTGAGTAAGCAATTCACATGTTATATCTGTCTTTATTACCTGACTGACGTTTCAAAAACAAGACAATACAAGAATCCCGCCAATCTCATTGTTTAATTGCACATTTCCAGCGGTTTTCCTGCAACCTTGTATAATACGATACAAGGACGTGCTTTTGTTACCACAGCAACTGATTTAGGCCTATGAGATTTACAATAAACTCAAACGACATAATAGTAACAAAATGGGTTTGAGTAAGTGATATGAGTCAAAATTAGAAGCTATCAGGTAATAAATCTCATACTAACCTTTTTGTAGTTGTACAGGAAAATAGAAAGCCCTTGGTCTTATTGCACAGACCTCGCAAGCTCGGTCTGTATTTTTAAGACCTCGGGCTTTATATTTTCCTGTACAACACAATACCGGTTAGTATGCGCATAAAACAAATGCCCCGTATCGGAAAAATATACGGGATGGACCACGAAGAATTTCACGTCTTTGAAAATGTGTTATGCAGAGAATACTTGAGGCATGAGCGATAGGACACCAAGTGCGTATCAGTGTGAAATTTTATCAGTAGCGAGGCACCTTAACTAATTGTTTTTTATGTTTTCAACTTATTTTTACTTGGCAGTGAGCTACCTCATCGATGTATCATGATTTTTAAATTTTCAGTCTGCACTTAAGGTGGCTCACTACTAAAATTTCAAAATCATGAAACAGCGATAAGGTGGCTCACTGCCAAGTAAAGCCAAGTTCAAAACACAGAATACAATTTATTTAAGGTGGCTCTCTACTGATTAAAGTTTCACTCTGATACACACTTGGTGTCCTATCGCTCTTGCTTCAGGTATAGTAATGAATAAAAATTTGGTTGATACCCAAAGGCTGACGGACTTTTGTGATTGCTGTTCTATTTTTCTGCATTTGAAATATTGGTGAAATTTTGTTTACAAAAATCCACAACTTCGAAATGCGTTAGAAAAAGCCTACAATCCTCGATCAAAATTATAAATGATTGCCTCACTCCAACACTTTTCATCCCCTTCAAGAGTTAAGAATAAAATCTTCTATCCCATACTACCAACCTCGTCCCCAGGGCCTTGGGAACGAGGTTGCCGTACTACGCAATTTTCTTTGCGGTTGAAATTTATTCCTAACGTTCTTTGCATTTTATTCTCTCAGAAAATTTGCTGCTGTAAACAAACCAACAACAAGGAAAGGAAAAGGTAAGAGTAAAGCATAGTTTTACTCTATGCTGTTCTTTGAAAGATTTTAATCGAAATTATATAATTTTACATTTTGCATTGTAATCCAAATTATAGATTTTGACGCACAATTGGAAACAGAAGAGATTATGAAGTGTTTCTCAAGGAGAGCAAAGTTTACAAACGCAACTGTCGCAAAATATACCGGGTGACCCCATGAAAAGTGAAATTTTTTGAAAAATCCCCAAAATTAAATTATGTTATCAATCTTCAAACTTCCTTTTTGTATACAGGGTGTCCCAAAAAAATTGTACCCTGTTTGCCTGAAAATTGCGACAAAACGACAAAAGATTCTCGCCAAACTTTTACATGATGTTGCTCTTCTGATATTCAGTTAAAATTAGATACCATCCTCATAAAAATCCATTGAAAAATGACGGAGCTATGACCTACAGGAGACCAAATTTGCCCGATGACTGAAACCAGCGGTCGGCCATTTTGTCTTACTATTTTGCAAAAATACATAGCTTCATGGATGAATGGAACATCAGCCTCCAATGTCATAGCTCTGGTGAAATTCCGATAATCATTAGAGAGTTCAACTATTTCTGACCTCACAGAAACTACAGTAAAAACCCCCACATGAGAACCTTCATCTATTAAGAACCTACAGCCTGAAATATATAGTTTGTACCCAATAAATAAGAACCATTTCAAGCTGATATCTTAACTAGGTTCTTAATAAAGTGTTTCATTCATTCATTGGGAAATAAATGCAACTTTTTGCCAATCAACCTCCTTCATTGACTCCAAAACATTAGTTACAGAACTGTGATAGGCAGGGCCTGCAGGTGGTAAACTGGGTGAGCTTGGGTTGAATTGGATAGGGCCAACGATGTAAATAAATTGGCTAAGACTTAGATTCGCACATTTCCCTGTGTTAAGAGCCTACACCCTGATTACTGGATGTGACTCATTGCATAAGAACCTAAACAGGCTGAGTTCAAAATCTTAGGTTCTTATGCCCTGGTTCTTATGTGTGGGTTTTTACTGTATTTCTTACCGCACGTGAAGTTATTTATCGCTGCAAAATAGTGTTAGTTTTGTATGAAAATATTTTATCCGAAATTTATTCGTCCAAACCTTCTTGCGTTTAATGTAATTTGAAAATATCGAAATCAGAAATCAGAAATCAGAAAAAACTGCGTTTGTTTATATTCATCGTGATTTCTAACTCACTGCGAATTTTGTATTTTAGATGAAGTCAGCGAAACAACGACAAAAATAACAGAAAATAGCGAAAGCGGTCTAGAAAAACGGTCGCAAAGTACACCTGATCTACCCAAACAGAGATCTCCTCAAGCTCCTCAAGACAAAAAGATGCCAGAGATAAAGAAACCAAAAGTCAGGACTGGAACCTCTTTAGCTGAAGTTGTTGCACGAATGAACCCTAATAAGTCTGAGGAAAGCAATGAAGGTGACCACAAGGGAAATGAAACAGGCAACAGTAAAAAGGTTTGATTTATATGCTTTGTAGAATCATTGCATCGTAAAATCAAGCATTTAGAAGGGTAAAATTCTGAAAAATATGTATCACTCCAATAATACCATACGAGATTTTGAGGTTTTGGTTTTAACAGTCCGTCAGAAAATTTTCAAAGATTTTTGAGATTTTCGGAAATTTTTGCGATTTTTGAAAGATTTGTCAAAGATTTTTGAGATTTTATAAGGTTTTACAAGATCTGTAGAGTTTTGAGATTCCTAAAATAAACTAAGACTTTGCAGATTTTTGGAGATTTTCAATGACTTTTTTGAAATTTTGAAAGATTTTTGCAATTTTTGAGGATCTGTTAGATGTTTTCGATTTTGTGAAAATTATTGCAAGATCGTCTGAGAATTGTTATCGTTTGTTAGGGGAAATTTCGGGGATTGCGCAGAGTTTTCAGATTTTTTAAAGATTCTTCAGTTTTTTCAAGATCTTTGTGATTTTTACGAGAGTATACGAGATTTTGGAGTGATGTGTCCCTCGGTTCCAGATTCTATTCGCATAAAATTTCTTGAATATGTCCATGATGCAAGTTCTCGATTTGGCAAAACAGCAGCAAGGGCATTCATTGTTAACTTGCTCTTATATTCATTATTTTTTCGTCACTTACAGAAACCAAAGAAGAAGATATACGGAGCACAAAGGGCACCAATGATCGATACAAAATTTGCCGACTGGGTTCCACCAACTGGTATGATTTATGATATGAATGATAATAAAGATAAATTATATTTAAAACAGTACACGTTTTTTTATAAGAAAGTGGTTTATAAGAAACTACTACTACGATGACCAAAAATTTAAGAAACTCTTGTACTGTACTACGTTCAAGAACAATTAAGAAACTCTAAAATTTTGTTTCTAGAATGAGAGTCGATAGATTACCGTTCGCACGGCATTGCGTTTGTACACATAATATTGTTTAACTTTTGACTCCAAAAAATTTGTAACTTTTTGCCTTAATGAGCATGGCTTATTCGTGGTGACAATATCAATGCAAAATGTAAGCCCTTTGTCGATAAGAAGGTTCAACTTCAAACCAAACGTAATTTTAGGCCCAACAAATGAGAAACTAATTGAGAAACTTTTACTACTGTAAAACACCAAAATTTTATACCAAATTAAGAAACTTTTAGTACTAAGTGCTGATCCTAGTTTCTTATAAAAAAAATACGTGTATTACCAATGAATATAACATAAAGATCACGTAAATCTTCAAAGAAAGAGTTCTAGGATTGTATGTATATATTTTATACTTTGAAGGGATTGTAAGCATATAAAAGTGGCTTAAGCCACTTGCTGTCAAATAGATCCTAGCCTATCAGATGACAGTATTTCATGTTGATGTAGAGAAGTTATCCAAATATGGTTGGGCACGTGTCAAGGTCTATTGTCTTTGCAAGTCTTATGTATGCTTAGATTCCCTTTAAGAAATATCTTTATAGCTGAAGAAACAAGCGAAAATATCCGAATTGAATGATTTTGTGGACAACTCTTATTCATATTTTTCTATTTTGCTGGTGACCTGAGAGTCTAAGTTGTTTCAAAAAACTTCATTGGCAGTTGCTATGGAGAATGTTGCTCTCACTAAATAATTCAGAATTCAGTAGTGCGGTCTGATTTTTATTTTGAATTGAGTCAATTGAACTTCAATCTCTTTTTTACGCCTACGCACATAATTGCCGCCCTAGCGAGAAGATATGCACGCACGTGTTGAAATCATAAAATACAACTCCGTCAACTCCGTTCACACTGCTTTGTATTCATATGAAAACGGATAAAAAAGTATCCGTTTTTACTTTGCGTTCACATTGCTCCACTCTGAAAACGGAGACTTCTGAAAATCACGTTCAAAACGGAGACTTTTGAAAACGCAGAAACGGATACTTTTAAAAACACTAACAACAACAACAACAATTCAACAACATGGTTAGCGCGCCAATTTGAACATCTTCTCTCAACATTGCTGACTAGCTCATAGTGGGTTATTTTAATGGGCCTACGCGTAGGCTAACTCACTCAAAGTTAGTGTAATGCTTTGGTGCCAAAACTCCCAATTTAAAAGAGAGGCGGTGGTCTCGTTTTCATAGCATTTTCTTTTATCCGGAGCTGCGTTTTCATATTAACCCAGAGTAATGAGAACAGGTAAACGAATCAATATGGCCGGTGGCGGGTGAGTTGCGCTCGTGGCATCAATAAATTCATCGCGGTTGCGATGGGTATATTGGTGCTGCGGTCGCGGCTCGTTTGTTGTTGGTTGGGGTGGGTGGAGTGCATGGCATCTGGTGTGAAACAGAATATAGTATAGTTTCTTTTAATTTATAAATGTTCGTAGTGTGACTGTTTACAGTTTAATGTTTCGTGTTTGTAGATATTGGCCATGGGGTAGTCATTGGCTCCCTACAAAGAACAGGATGGATCAATGTGTCTGTGTCAACATAATGAAGTTTTTCAGAGAAACTGCCCCAGCATACAGTGCTGAGATATTCCGTCCAGTCAACCAGGGCCGAACAACACGAAGGTCCAAGTTCAAATTGGATATTCCATTTCGCAAAACTACTGCTGGACAAAAATGTCTATCTTATCTAGGGCCCAAAACATGGAATAGTCTTTCATCAGAGATTAAATCAACAAACAATATCGACACATTCAAACATAAGATCAAAGAGAATTTTTTCCAAAACATACAAAAAGAGGAAGATGACATATATGTCTTCTATTAAGACTTGTCATCATCTCTCCCGATCATGGTATGGTATTATAAACCATGTTTTATACCGAAAACAAACTACAGTTTAGTATTTTTTTTTCTTACGTTTTTCGTTGTACCAGCACCTCTCAGGGGACCATTATGGAATTAAGGTCATCTTGACCTTTTAATGCTATCCCTGCCACTGTGATTAGGGGTGTTTTTCCTTTACGTTTTTAACATTATTTATTGTATTGTATCTATTTTTATATTATATAACTTGTAAATAATTGTAAATATTGTGGCAAAATGATACATACATACATACATACATTGTCTTTCGCTCCCCACGGTATCGTTCCTGTAGTGTCGTATAGTAATTAGAATTAGGTATAGTAGAATGTAAAATATATTGTAAGATTTAATATTTGAATATAAAAAAAAATGATAAAAATGAATACGTAGCAGTGTCAACATAGCCTGAAACCTTAATTCTGTTTTTGGTTTATTTAAATAATAAAATTTTTATTCTAGATCAAACAGGTGACGGAAAAACAAGTTTGAATGAGAAATTTGGATACTAACTATGGATTGAGGCCAAGTGAAAGAAACAGCTCACTGGAAGGAAATCATGCTCGTTTCTGCAAGCTCGCGAAGAGATTTTCGAAGAGATTCACAGCAAAGGAAACAAACTGTTGGTTTGGTGGTTTGGTGTAAGAAATCAAAATGGCTTATGCAGGAAGAAGGCTTTTGATTCCCAAAATTTGATATTTTCGCCAACTGTAACTTTTTGATATTTCTATGTATTATCGTTGTGAATTGTACTAAATTTGATATCCCTTGATAGCACTAAATTTCCGTTGAAATACGAATATCCATTGTGTCAAATGGGAATGGCAAATTGGATTGAAATTTTGTTATTTTGGTTTTGCAACCACAAAATTTATCTCATCTCTCGAAAGAATCAATTTCGTAGGCACCATGGTTTACTGCTAACATGTGGTCAATACATTCAAAAGTTTTCCCTGCCCAATAAACAATTGTTCTCCTTTGTTAATTTGAAATAGACTTCACTTCTGGAAAGCTTTGAATAGTTGTTATTAAACAATATTGACACATGTCTATGTCTTCTATGCAAAGTTGTTTATGAATTTATAATTTACAAATGATATTTTCTAGCACAACTTATTCTGTATCTGCCTTCTGTTTCTCTAATCTCCTTCCTCTTGTTCCCTTATCTTTCATTTCAAAGCAATTTTGTTTGCATACAGAGTGTCCTGTGAAATCGAAACTTTCCGACTGCAAAACAAAAGGCTATGGCAAGCGAAAGTCACCAAAATCAGATAAACCCGGTTTTTCTCAGAAAAACTCGGTTTTTCTAACGTATAAACCCGGTTTTTGAGAAAAACCGAATTTATCTACAGAAAATCCGAGTTTTTCAGAAAAACCGGGTTTTTCTGTCAGATTATTCTTGTACACGTTTTTTCTTTTATAAGAAACTAGGATAAGCCCATAGTACTAAAAGTGTCTTAATTTTACGTGAAAATTTCAGTTTTTTAGTACTAAAAGTTTCTTAATGTGTTTCTTATTTTTGGATGCATTTAGGATGCATGTAGTTTCTACCACTGCCAAGTACTCGTTTCTTGACAGACAGCACAATTTTTAGCGAGAAGGAGAGTTCTAGACTATTTGATTCAAAACATAAATCTATCATGAATATTACTAAAATATAAAGGCTCAACGACAATTTTCCCATGATCTCCTTGTGTTTGGCTTTAAAAGTTTCTTAGCAATTCTCAAGCATATTACTAGAGTTTCTTAATTTTTTCGCCATCCAGTACTAGTTTCTTATAAACCAGTAAGAAAAAACGTGTAGTTCCTCATTTAGGCGTTTGTGCGGAGTATCCTCCTGGGCACAAACAGACAAAGAGGCTCCTCTAGGGATATCAAGGGATATCAAGCAACATGACGCACATGAAGAACAATTGACGCAATAATCGTTCCATTTCTGACTTTCTTTCTGTAACGAACGAACGAAGGTTCGAAGTCCATCGAATCAATCGAATGGTCAGTTACTTGTTGTCAAACCAAGCCGGAAACCACTAAATATTTGCTAAAGCCAACAAAACAATAGCAACAAATAATTTCCAAAAATTCTATTGATAAGCACAGGTATTGAGGAATCTACCTGAAAATTGATTGGATAAAAAATATATTTGTGATTGTCTGAGATTTGAATAGAACAAATCCAACGATTGTCTAATTTAGAACCAATAAAAAACGAAAAGGCAAAACAAAAGGGAGGCGATGAACTGTAATCTGATTGGGCAATTAAAACGACAAGGATAAAGTAGAGAGATTCTGATTGGTTAAGAAGACTATAGAACTAAGAAGCCTTTGTTTTAAATTGTGAAATAACACAAAAGGCCACTAGGGCAGATGCTTGGCGGAATTTTCAGACGGATAAAAATCCATGTGTGCGGGGAGAAAGACGAAGGCAGCTGCGTTATCATACGATTCTCTTCAAACTTCAAGATGGGTGGAAAAGTATCCAGAACTGGCTTCGAGTGGTCATACACCGATGAACCTCATGCTACAAGAAGAGTAGAAATGTTGAGTAAGTAGAAATCCTTCACAACACATCATTTCCCCCGCTGACATGAGTGTTTAGGCCCTTTTGGGACAGCAGGTGTTTTCAAGCTATCTCTCTGATATCCACTTGATGTGATTTCTCAGCAACACCCAAAGTTTTGCCTTCGCTACTTGGAGAAATTATTAAATGAAGGCTTGCATGTGGTATATTCTGGCAAAAGAAGTTTAACGGTTTGTGTTTTCTATTTCCCCACCTTTGTGCAGTGCACAAGCATCAGCTGTCCCAGTTTGCATCGAGTGTAAAATTACCAAGAAAGGGGTTGGGCTTTTCCCATTTGAATAAGTTTACCAAAGCCAAGTAACCAAGCGTTGCAAATAGATATCGGAAGGTCTTGCATAACATTTCCTATGAATAACATGTTTCATTTTGCAATGATATTTGAAGAGATCCTGCGATTTCGTAATGCTTTTCGAAAAAGAAATTTTAATCTCGAGCATTTCCGGATGGGAGGTATATGGTCGTTGTTGAATGGAAATTGGAGAGGGTTTCCTCTGAGCTCTTCCCATTATGTAACTACAATACTCCTGATTTATATTCAGCGATAAAGTCCGTTTTTTGAAAAAAGGAAAACGTCCAGCCTTGGACATTGTGAAATCTATTGCTGCTATTTCCTGCTAATCTGTGCATGAAGAATTTTCTGTCAGTGATTTAAGTTTGATCATCAAATAATAAACAGACCTTATCCCAACAATAAAACTTAATTTATCCTTTATAAAATATTTCAATATTGATTTAACAGCTGTGTGTGAATATACCTGAATAGTTTTTCAATATATTGAAATGTGACAAAATGAAACACCTTCATGTTCAGGAGGGCACATGTATAGCCTAGGCTTCGCACAGGTTGTAATGTAACATGAAGATTGTTTTGGAACCTCTAAGAAACTCGAAAGAAACTCTGAGTACTCTAAGTCTGATAATTTTAAGAAACTTTCAGTACTGGCCCAAATTCTTAGTTTCTCATAAAAATATGTCTGTTGTGCCCAAATCCCGGGGGGTACAGGACTTTTGGATGGACGGGGGTCTGCCACCCGGTTTTCAGAAAGCCACCCACATCTGTAACTGATACTTGCCTTGGTACCTGACTTTTATGATGAATTTTGGTGGAAAACTGGCAATTTTTTACCTTTTTTGTGAATTTCAACGAAACCCCTCCCATGTTTATGGAAATCTGCTGAAAAAGGACCCTTGTTTAGAGAAATTTGGGCCTAAAAACCCACCCACATGAGCGGCACATACACGTACCCTGAACATGTTATGTACCCCCCCCCCCCGTCCAAATAGTTCTGATGGCAAGTCCAGATAGGGCCACTGACCTTTATGGACCAAAACAATATATATGAGGGGTCAAAGTCCCAGTTATTATTTTTACCAAGAATATATTTGGCAGGGCATTAAATTGAACCAGTGACAGGACCATCTGATAGGTACAATATTACCCTCCTTTCATTAAATTGAACCAGTGACAGGACCATCTGATAGGTACAATATTACCCTGCTTATAATGGGCCCCCTATCATCAGGTAAGGAGGCTAATATCAGCAGGCAAAGTCATATTCTGTGCTCTTTTAGCCTGGGAGTCTCCAAATTTCAGTTTTCAACTTTTTCAAGTGCGGAGGCAAGGATGGAGAAAATTGCGGAAAGTCTGGACAAATCCATATTGTCTTTGCATATTGTCATTTGTTTTGGAAATTGTCTTTATTTTGGAAATTTTTGAGGTTTACTCCCACACTATTTTTTGTCTGGCTCCACCACTGGCACTGGGGAGTTGCCCCCACAACCGCCATAATTTCAACTAGGACCAGGATCTTAACATTCACCCTCTACTATTTGGTTGCCTTGCTATTGACACAAAAAGGTTTTTGCAAGGTCCTGCACCCTCGTATATGCTTGCTTCAATTGCTCTTTGGCAGCCCCGTAAATCACCATCTTGGCTACCCCTAAGCAAAAATGCATTTGCATAGCCTTTGCAACCAGTTTGCATTGAGTATGCTCTGTTGCTTGGGGTTTGCAAATTTGCAGGGAGTTCGCACAAATTTGCATATTTTCAGGAAGCTTAATAAAAAAAAATCGCTGTTTCAAACAAACTGTTGCAAATGGGTTCCTTGCGAAATTCAAACTCAGTATGCAAACAATCTACAAAGTATTATGTAAATCTGAAATATACTGAAAACAAATTTTTTGCAAACTTTGCACAATTTTTTTTACTATGGCCTGCAGTTCACCTGTATGGAAGGTTCAATTTTTGTGCACCAGGCATTGTGCTGATAACAGTGACAAATATAGAAACTAAGTGTCCTGTGTGCCAATGGTGGTGCCAGGGGAGGGCTAGGGGCTACAGCCACCCAACGGAAGCATCTAGCCTCCCATTGGAGGAAGTTTTTGGTCACTGTCGTAGGAAATTTGGCAAAATAACATACAAGTCATTTTTAGCCATTTTAGCCAAGACTGATGTCAGACGTTTTAGCCCCTCTATTGGAAGATTTCTGCCATCTCCCCCCTCTGTGTACATGCTGGACACATCCAGTGTAAAAGCCTCCCATACAGGACAGCTCATTGTAATTCATGATAAACATACAACAGTAACAACTCCAGTTCTTCACATCAACCCCCTATGCAACTCAACTGCAATATTCTTATGTAACATAACTTATATAAGTTACAGTGGCTTTGGTTGAATGCATGCAGATTACACATACACACCTTCTAGTTTATTATGCTTTATGAAACAAACCACCTGACAATAAGTTATTGTTTCATATATTGAGTAATTCATGAAGCTTATAGTGCATTCACGTTGGCACAGTTAAACAAGCTTTGTCTACACTAGGTTAAATTTCTACCAATCAAATGCATTCGATTGTTTGGATTAACCAATTAGAAGGCCCCATTTGATCACCTGGTTTAAGCTGGTTTAACCTGCAGTGTGAATGGGGTATTAATGTGTTCTACTGTTTAATTAAGCATCCTTTTGTTAAGATTTCCCGCAATTTCAAAAAGAGTGTACTTTTTTGCATTGATGAATTTAAACTCCTCTGTAATGATATTTCAATCAAAATTTCTAAAATTATACAATTTGTAACGAGTCAAAGAATTTAGCAGACCAGCACAAGATGGGCACAACATGGGGTAGGGATTCGGGAGCAGTTTCCTCCTCTTCTCTTCAAATCACACTGGCAATGTTAGCTATTTTAGTAACTGGCTTGTCAGCAATTAGGGTACCTGAACTTGAGGAGTTATATTTGACACTGGAAAGGGTATGTTCTCAAGAACGTTTTCCGCGATTATGGAATATATTTCGCTAAGAGCATGATACTATAGGTATAGAAGTGATCGCCAAAAAATTAGAAGTTAGATCTCTCAGATCGCCAAAAAATTAAGAAACTCCAGTACAGGGAAAATATAAGTTAAGAAACTATTTCTTTTGATAGAGGAAATCCTTTGACATATTTCTACTTTGTTTTCACTTGTTTTCTGTATCATATTACTCGGAAGGTACTTTAATAATGTCTAAGCATTGGAAATGCTTCAAAAACATTGTTTTGCAATGTTCACGAGGGCACGGGCAGTGAAAATGAATATTGAATATTAATATTGTTATGGAACCTAAAGAAACTCGAACGAAAATTGTGTTACATTACTATACGAATGATCTGTACTGTATGTGTTAGCTCCTTGAATGATGAGATATTAGGAGCCCAGGGCCACTCGGGATTTTTAGATGGGAGTAGAAACAGGAAAATACAGTCATCAAGGCTTTGCGCCAAATTTCAAAAGTTTCGAAACATTTAGTTAGACACCCAAACTTTCCGCAGACGGATACCTTTGCATACTTACTATTTGACATGTACTCAATCAAGTCTGTTGCTTCTCTGCTCGTTAAGTTCAGACACATTCTTGTTTCTCCTAAGAGTTTAGGCAAATGCAGTTTGCTAAATTTTTATCATCAACTTCGTTGAATTTGGCCCTTGTTCTAAAAAAAGGCATATCCGCCATTGTGGCCTGCAAAATTTTCTCGGGAGCAAGCCCCCGGACCCTACTTTGCTTGCTTTGCTCGCAATTCCCCCCCCCAGACGATCCTATGCCCTTTGTGGTCTCATTACGAAAAGGGATGCTCCCTTACTAAGATTTTCTAAAATTTTGCTTACTTGTTTGATGCTTCGCTTTCGCTAAATAACCTCTGGAAAACATTTGTATTATTCATATTTGGTCAATTTATTGCATTTATATGGTTTTTAAACAGATTTGATTAATTATCCAATCAACTGAGCATATGGAAGATAAAATATGAACGAATAGAGTTCGATAAGGTAAAATAAAGTAACTGTGCACGCAGTACGTATTTGAGTTGCGTCCGATGAACGACAACAGAAATGTACTCAGCAATGAGCCTTGTGATACCCCATCTTCTCTGACACTTTCATAGCATAGTGTTAACGTTTTTAATCTTCATTTCAGAAAAATATCCCGAAATCAAGAAACTGATGGTAACAGATCACGTCTTCAAATACAAGGTTATCGCTCTAGTCCTTTTTCAGTTATCAGTATTATACTTAGTGAAAGACTTATCATGGGGCCTAACTCTACTGATGGCCTATACCGTTGCTGGTGTCGCTAACCATGCCCTTTTGTTGGCGATACACGAAATTGCCCACAATGCAGCTTTCGGACACTCAAAACCTGTTCAAAACAAACTGTTCAGCATATTTGTCAATCTGCCAATTGGTGTACCGTGTGCAGTAGCTTTCAAGAAATACCATCTCGATCACCACAAATACATGGGCAATGAGGACATTGATGTTGACCTTCCAAGCGACACGGAAGCCAGGCTTTTCACTAACTCTGCATCAAAATTTGTTTGGGTAGTATTCCAAGGGTTCTTTTACAGTCTTCGACCCCTGATAGTCCGTCCTTTGCCAGTGCAGCCCTTGGAGGCTTTGAACAGCATTGTTCAAATTTCATTTGATATCTTTGTCTTCGTGTACCTCGGGCCAAAATCTTTGATGTACATGATCATTGGTTCTTTCCTTGGAATGGGCCTACACCCCGTTGCAGGTCACTTCATCTCTGAGCACTACATGTTCAAGAATGGCTTCGAGACCTATTCATATTATGGCCCATTGAATCACCTCACCTTCAACGTAGGCTACCATAACGAGCACCATGATTTCCCAAGTGTGCCAGGTTCACTTTTGCCAAAAGTTAGAGAGATCGCGCCAGAGTACTACAACGACTTGCCATCGCATAATTCATGGACCAAAGTACTGTTTGATTTCATCTTTGATCCAGCTGTCGGACCGTATGCACGAATGAAGCGAAAGAACATGATCGGAAAACCCGGACAAGCCAAGCAAGTGAACGGAGCAGCAACGCAGAGCAATGGACATGTTGCTGAAGCCAACGGACACGCCACTGAAAGTATGAACGGACACGCTAAAACTGAGTAAGTCTTAGTTATTAGAAGTTAACAAGGCCTTGTTGGAAATAGATGTTTCCTATCTGGAAAAGTTCCGTCAGTTCTCATAATATCATTTTTTTATCGTGCACTATCATGCATAGTTTAGTGTGAATCCGGAGGAGGGGGGGAGGGTACTTGATATATTTTTCCGATGGGGATATGCCATTTTTCAGGGTATCGATTTCGCCTATTTTTTTAGAGCGGGGTATCAAAGTAAGGCAATTTTTCTATAGCCAGTTGTCAAAATATGTCAAAAAGGGAAAGCCGGGTAGAAAAAATGTTGTTGGTTGCCGTGGGCACACCCCTGTACAAATTTAGGTCACGTCCTCCCCCCTCCAGGTGTGAATGTTCGTGAAAATGCAAGCTAAGCTTGAGTATCCTTATTTTTAGGAAGATTCCTTGAACCTGGTTTCCATTTGAACTTGTTCTGCTCTTTATTGCTTTTTTGGTTTTTGTTGCTTCTCTCGTTCACTCGTTCTGATTTTACGGTATCGTCATCATCATCATCATCATCATCATCATCATCATCATCATCATCATCATCATCATCATCATCATCATCATCATAACTAGCAATATAATGAACAGAGAAAGTTGTAATGAAAACCAGGTTTTATTTTGGCATTCAAACGGTTTATTAGAAGATAGAGCAGTTGAATAGCCTTGCAAACTTTGTTGAATTTTCTAGGATAATATGTAGCTTTTTTATTGTACCGGGTGACCCAGAAATTTTACCCCAACGCAATCTGATATGGAAAAAAGTAAGGGGCTGATTGAAATGATTCAAACGTCGTTCTGTCGCTAAAATACTAGCCTACGTTGTGAGTATTTTTTGCAATTTTTTTCGGCTCTGTAAATTTCCCGAATTGAGGATTTTCAGGAAAAGGGCATGCTTGAAATCCTCAAAAAGTCGTCAAAAACACCGGATCGATTTACGGACATTTCAGATCATCAAAACAGTGAGGACCGTGTTTTATTTCAGCCTGGGAATGGGCAACTCAGTAGACAGTTTTCAGAGCAAGTTTATAGTCTCTATGTACCTAGAAATATTCCCATTCGAAAAAATATGAAACACGCTCCTCGTTGTTTTGGAGATCTGAAATGGCTTTAAATTGATCCCCTGTTTTTGATGACTTTTTGAGGATCTCAAGCATGCCTTTTTCTTAAAAATCCTTAAATCCAAAGATTTACCATGCCGAAAAAATTACCAAAAATACTCATAACGTAGGCTAGTCGTTTAGCGATAGAACAACATTTGAGGAATTTTAATCGGCCACTTTCTTTTCTTTCTATAACAAATTGCGTTAGGTCACTTTTTCCTGGGTCACCCCGTATTCTCTTAAAATTTACGAACAGTTTTCTACTGCCTACCAGGTGTCCCAAATAAGTATACAGATTTGGTTGACTCCAGCGATGCAAATTTAGCTCTAATCAATAGCTAATCACTTTCAAAATGTTCCTTGATAGTTAATTTGAACATAGATACCTTGTTTGTTGGTATTGGTGCTTTGAGAGCAGAAATATCAGTCTTGAAAGCTCAAAATTTGCGTCCACCTGCAAACCAGAGCTTTGGCCTTTTGGCCTCAGCAAGTTCCTGAAGCACATCGAAATAGAACTGGAATTGATGAAAAATTAAGAAACTTCCCTATGGGTGACTGGGGGGGGGGTGACTTCTGGAAAACAGACTAACTCAAGATCTAATATTGCTCAAATTTTATCAAGGCTATCATTGATTTATACGCTGTGGCTTAAGAATTTGCTTAGGCCAGAAGGCTAAAGCTCTGGTTTGCAGGCAGAGGCAAATTTTAGCTTTTAAGATTAACATGGCTGCTCTCAAAACACCAATACCACCAAACGAGGTCTCTATGTTCGAGTTAACTATCGAGGAACCCTTTTAGAGTGATTAGACATTGATTGAAGCTAAATTCACATCGCTGGAGTCAACCAAATCCACATACATTTTTTGCGACACCCAGCATGAAAACTTGATTATTAGTCTAGGTGAAAATTTACAATGGAGATTCTTTCCTTACAAAGTCAATTTAAATCTATATTCCAAAAAGCTCAATAGGTCTAGAGAGGCAGACTCAACAATTATTAGTTGCCACAACATTCACAAAGTTTTCAATTGATTACGGTGAAGTAGTTCTTAATGAATGACAACAACCATGTTGCTTCTTGATTAGATTATGTGAGGGCCTAGGTCAACGGTAAACGAACCTTTTTTCAAAACGATGATTTTGCAGTTTTTTGGTAGCCCATATCACACAGATTCACCACTATTCTTTTCAAAATGAAAGTGTTATTATGAACATGGATTCTTGAATGTCACAGAGAAACAAACTAACATTCATATCATAGTTAATAGAATGGTTAATCCTTTTCTATTGACTATGTTCATATGTTGTAAGAGAACAGAGATTTCGGTGGATTTCTGAAAATAACTTATTGATAGATCCACCCATCATCCACCAAAATTTGTGGAGAAAACAGTTGACATGTGCGTAAAACAATTCTGATAATAAAAATAACAGGTTTGTTTACGGTTACCTGACCAAGCCCTGTTAGTTAGATATGAAATGTGTTTTGGAATCATAGAAGACTGATTCGAATTGATCTACTCTTCTTCAGAGAATTTAAATTATAGCTTCTATTAGCAATAAAAATAGATTAGGACCAATATCAGTAGAAATGACGATGGTGTAATACGTCTAACTACATAATTATATAACAGCTTCAGATTAGTATCAAGATTTTGAGTACAGGGTGTCCCAAAAAAATGTTCGACGTTTGATTAAATGTTAAAAATTAACGAAATACTGAACGGGCCGAGGGGCGTATCACTCTGTAAAAATCTCGTACACCTTTGGCAAAAATCCTTTTGTTTCCAAGAAAAATCCATAAAAAATTCCTAAAAATCCTATTGTTTAAAAAAATCTCGTACGCCTTTTCGGAAGAGTGATACACCCCTCGGAACGGGCTCCATGGTAAAACAACCATATTGCTGAGATCTTAAATTAATTTTAGACACCAGAAGCTAGCAAATTGGTTAAATATTCACAGAGTTGCGAGCTTTTGAAGTTCAAGTTTGTGTGAAAGCTGAAACCAGACGCCCCTAAATTGCATATTTTGTGAAAATAGAATCTCGTTTATTCAAAGCAAATCTAATGGAATTTCAAAAGCACTTTCCATAAACGAGCTTCTTATAACATTTAATCAAGTTTATGGATGCTTGCAGGAATCCTGTTCAGCACAATTTGGAATTGACCCGTCTCTCGTTGATTATGTTTTCATTCCATGTTTTTAGATACTTGCGTTCTTAAGTAAATTTTGGCAACGGTTACAAGAATTAAATATCTTTGGAAGACCTATTTGGTTTGCTCTGATATCAACGAGAGGTAACACATTGGACAGTCTCCTTTTACCTCGATTTTAGGACGTCTTTTTGGAAAACAAGTCAGTTAGGGGCGTCCGGTTTCAGCTTTCGCACAAATTCAAACTTCAAAAGCTTGTAGCTCCGTGAATTCTTAGCGGATTCACAAAATTCTGGCGTCTAAAATTAATTCAAAATCTTGGGAACAGGGTTACCTAACCACGAGCCTGTAAATTTTATCGTTATTTCTAAATATTTAATCAAATGTCGAATAATTTTTCTGGGACACCCTGTAGTACCAAGGAGTGTTTAATCAGCCTAACGAAATGCCAATATTTAGAGCGTTTAGTTACTTCGAACTATCATGTATCCCCTTACAAACTAATATATTCACCCTGCTGGGAATCCACACATTACAGGTCAAAGCTTTTATATTTTGATCTATTGCCAGGGCTCGATCTTGGATATTGAGAAATTTGAATTTATCAACGTCGCACAAAGTTGCAAGCAACTTATATTTCAATTGCAATCACTTTGTAGCATAGTCAATGGACCTCTTTCGTGGAAAGCTTGGTTGTATATTCCCAAGTGAAATGTTGCCCTCCTAAAAACTTTTAAAAAGAATGATAAACTGGTGTGCAATGGGGTTAAAAGCTACAAAGCTACGAATTCTGGCTGTTTTATACTAAGCATTGTGTGTAGGGTTTCAATAAACTATATACCCCTCCCAGATGATAAAAATTCAGGTTTTGAACTTGCAGTGTTAGTTTTTAAGTGCTATGCTGGTTATGTCATGTAACATTTTATGTCAAAGCCAAGATGGAATAAAGGGGTCCAAACCCCCATTTTCCCACAAAATGACCCTTGAGATATACACAAATATGTTAAAAGGCCAATCAAGTGCACTCATCATGTAATCAGTATATTGTTAGAATCAATTGTTGGCTACATTTCCAAGGGTTTGAAGGGCATGGTCACAAAAAATCTTACTGGGGCTACCCTTTGATGACTTGGCAGCGTTTTAGACTGCCCTTCACAATAACTTAGATCTTATGTTGTTTTGTTGTTAGCTTAGAGGTTTAAAGGTTCATTTGTATCTCTTCTGTGGCTTTCTAGATTATGTAGCTCATAATTCATATGTTAGCATTAGTAAACAGAAATTTTTTAAATGATCTGCCTCTAAGGATTAATAGCAATCTTGGCTTATAGTTGATAGATTCATTAGAACTGAAAATTATAAAAAGAAAAGAGCTTGATCATGTTGTACTTTTCTAGTAAGTTGCTGCCCTATACAGTTTGACAACAAGGTAAAGGGCAAAAATATAAAGGAATGCAGAACATAGAACCAGTATTTGATTGGTATTCAACCATGGACAATAAGACACTGTTGAACTCAGTGGAAATTTGAAATGAAAAGCATCACGGCGTTGGAGCTCAGATGAAAAAGATAATTTGAAGTTTTATTTGAATAATGGCCACATCCAATCCAAGTTGTGATGAGAGAAGAATGAGGGACAAGCAACATTATCAAGCTTTTCTTGTGATACCATGGAAAAGAAATAACACACAATAGGTAAGAATACAATTTGATCATAATATTGGCCAAATCAGCTGTGCTTTATTGCCCATGATTTAAATGTTAATTGAGTATGCAACTTTCCTGGTTGGATTTTGAAATAATGCCACTTAAGTGCGGAAGCTATCTCAGGTAACACGCTGATTAAATGCAAAAATTTGAATGATGAGTATTAGAATATAATCTACAGAAAATGCTAACACCACTCTACAACATTCACAAATTACAGTAAGCAGTCATGCAGTACAGTATGCTTGAAGCAAGCATGGCTGAATAAGCTGATTTTTTGTCTGGTAAAATAAATCAAAAGATTTTCTTCTCCGAACTGGAAACCTTGTGGTTTAGCTTACCTTTAGCTCATCGAAAGTAAAGCCATCAGAATGCAAGATATTTACATTAATTGAGTGTCGAAAGTTGGCTTGAATGACAATTTGATTTTGCATTGCAGAAAAATAATTTGAAAATTCCTCCAGCAACTGAGCACAATGTAGCCTCTGTGTGCAAACTTTTCACAGTAGATAGGTAAACTCTCAAGGAGCCACGCAGGCTAGGCACAATGGAGCATCTCTTAATAGAACATTTAACTATTTCAAAAAGAGTTTGAATCAGTCAGTTTTTTTCATGCATTTGTAGAATTTTCATATTTGTGCAAACCTGACAGAAGCTCTATTGCCATTCAATCCAACCTTTCGTATAACGATTCCTAAAATATTGCTCAATCCAGGCTCTTTTGTAGAATACAGTAGCTATGTTAAAGGTCTATTGGTTGGGCAAAAATTCTTTTTTTGTCAATTTCATCCTTAGTCTTTTGAGAAACATAAGATTTATTATGAAAATCATTTCTAAGTGCTAAAACCATTGGAACATATATTAATTAAACAAAGGTCAATAATTCATTTATCAAAACTCAAATTTTTACTGAAAATGATGACCCACATGAACATCCTTTGTCTGCATTGGGATTTTTCTGAACAGCAAAACCTGACTTTATAAGTTCAATTTGATAGTCTATTGTTGCTCCATCTATCAATGCTAAAGAGTCATTGTCTACAACAATCTTTCCTCCATCTTTTTCAAATATCCTGTAAGAAAAAGGAAGCTGGTTATCATACAGTCAGAATAAAGTATAGACATTTAAGCTATTCTGATAAGAATCAGAATTTAATGATATTTTGCTACATCTTGAAGAATGTTCGAATATGCCCAATAGTGATAGGAGCTCTAACAGCACTTGATGGAACCTTGCATGTAAAGATAACTGCAACACTGTGCAGAATGGCATTATTTATGGCTGGTTCAATTCTCACCCTGACCAGAGCAGCCCGGGGCTCAACAAATATTCCTTGTAAAAATGCCCAGGGGCTGGGCACTAAGAAATGCCATATTCCTTAGTTACTGTATAAACAAAAGCTTCCGTTCTTGTCAAATGCTACTCAAATGCCAGGGGGCCGGGGCAACAATTTACAGCTAAATGCCCCAGGCCGGGAATATTTTTTGAGCAAATGCCCTGGGAGTGGTCAGGGTAGGATTTGAACGAGACATTACATTTACAAATTTCTTCAATTTCTTCATGGTAACGAATTCAAAAAGATCAGGGCAATTTCAAAATAAATCTCAAATGAATCACAAAATTATTTACCTATCATCTTCTTCTAAAGATGAATCCACCTCGAATTTATATTGGAATCCTGAGCAGCCACCTCCCTCTATGATGATCCTTAGAAATTCATCTTTTTCCATTATTTTTTTCAGTTGCTGTGGAAAGAAAAAAAAGACCTCAGCATTGCAGCAACAAAATTTCTACTTGTTGAGATGATCCAAAGAGAGATGTGGCAACTAAATAAGTGCCCACGTAAATGAGAAATATTACTAAACTTCGCAGTAACTTCACTTTTCTTCATCAAATTTTGGAACGTTATTCCCAACTTTTCAATATTTCTTGTGGTACTTGGATTGGAAAGCAGGGCTGACATTTCGTTTAAGTGTGAATTGTTGTTTGTTAGAAACAATTTGAATATTGTTTATATTCGAAGTTAATGCTGCCGTGCTTACTTGCTGCTGTTACTGTGTTTCATCATTGCTGCGATGTTTTCGCCAAATACTGTCAGCCGCTTCATCATCCTGATTGAAAAAGGTAGGTGGCCTAAAAAATATTCCCCAAACATTCTCACCTTAGCACAACTGTCCGTCATCTTCACTTCAAAATCGCTTTGCGAGACATGGCTCACGTGCATCAGCCGTCTTAAACATAGCCCATGTTGGACTATTCTGCTTCTTTTTACCCCATAAACAAACTGACAGCAGAGGGACCTTCTTGTCAAACCTTGCAGCAAGGCAGCCATCTTTGATTTTATTATGAAATATTGCAAATTCCGTTGTTGCTTGCTGCTTAATGTTGTTGTTGCGCTTGAATGTTTATAAAATGGATTGTACATGGAGTACTTGCTAGGCCAGGTGTCGTTACATCAACTTTTGGAGTTGCCTGTGTGTGTGATGTGAAGGAATTTTCCACCCGTTGCAGTCTCTTCATTGAGTAATTAGTAAGGAAAAATCATTGCAAAGATGCCAACTAAGAAGAGAAAATATGAAGCAAGGTTTCCAACGGTATGTATGGAGGCAGCCTAGAAAATGCAAATTTCTTGTTTTCAGACATAACAAACAACAAAACAAAAGTTTATTGCACAACCAAAATAAAACAACAAAAACACAGGCCGTTGATGTATTGTTTTAATCTAGCTAGGCCAAAATGAAATATCAACATGACATTCCTAGGATGTTCCTTAATCACAAGGGGTAGCAAGCGCATAGCAAGTATCACAAACCAAAGAGCACAAATTACTACAATGTCCACAGAACACTATAATGTCCACAGAACAACGTTCAGATTCAGCTCCAGAACAAGATTTAGATTCAGAACAAGATTCGCAATTAGCTAACAAATCATCTAATAAAGTTTTATTGCAAACACACATTAGAAAAATAAACAAATTTGACCATAGATTTGAATATGCTCTATTTAAAGGCATTGAGTCCATATAAATAGCTGAGCGTTAACGCTATCCTGAATTTTTGCTGACAAACCGCTGACGGCCCTTTGTTCTCACATAATAGTGCTAAAGTCGTTTCCAGTGGAGACCAAAGACTTCTTAATCCTTGCATTATCCTCAGGAATGTCTTTGGTTTGATTTCTATAGCGATTAAATCACAACTTCTGTTTTTTGATTGAAAAGAAGTTGATATTGGTCATGAACGCGCTATTTATATGGACTCAGTGCCTTTAATGGTGATTTTTGCCAATTTTTATCATGCGGGGCTTGCTCTTGGATCTTGTTCTGGAGCTGAATCTTAATTTTGTTCTGTGGACATTATAGTGCACAAATTGACCTTGCATGGGTTGGTTATACGCCGCAGTTGTGCCTTGATTGCTGCAGCTTTGCTCTTTTGAGGAGGAAAACATTATTTACTACTACCAGTGTAAAAGGTTGAGAGATTACTTTCATACCTTCTCTGCAGAAATAAATACATTTTCTTCCCCAGCAGCATAGCACCAAACTGATAAGTTTGCAAAGTGTGCACAGAAGATGTGCGCCTGGCTATTGTTTTGAGAACAATTATATATTATTCTTCCTTTTTTATACATGAAATTTCCTGATACAGTAGCGGAAAGACGGGAGCATTTTTTTAAATTTTACTCGCATTCTTATTATCAATAAAAACAAATGTATTGGTTGAAATGGCTGAAAAGGTCTTTAAAACTTGTCAAAAATCACAAGGAATCTCTCGCAGAACAAGATGTTAGTATAAGAGATTGATCTTTAATGAAAAAATTAGTTTCAAGTTTTTCTTATCCCATTGCAATAAATGTGCAGACAAAATCCGATACTGGTGACAAATGAACTTTTGTGTTGATCTGTATAAGAAGTTTTTTATAGGGATGGTGCCAGCGGGGGTGCTAGGGGGGCAGGAGCCCCCCAAGATTTCACTCAGCCCCCTCATCGGCACTTAAATTTTTGACAATTTCTACGCACTGTCGTCATTTTCATAACCTAAACCTCCAGATTTCTTTGCTGCGTTGTCATCTTAGTGAACTTGAATTGAACTCGTTCATAAAAAATTTCTCACTGTCGGCACTCTGGCAGTATTTGCCCCCTAGCATTTCTTCCCTGGTGCCATCTCTGTTTTTTTATGATTTGATTGAATGTTTCATGATGTTTTCAGGCATTTTTTTCTCAAGGAATTTTTGTAAAGTTGAATTCACCTTTACTTTATTCTCAGTACTCCTGAAAAAATTAAACAAATTGCAAAAATACTTTGGTCTCTTGTCTATCAGACAGAATTTATTCCATTCCAATCCACCCAATATTCTGTGCTAGAAAATTTCATAAGCGTGAGCTTTTTTGTTGTACCCGGTAGTGAAAATTTCTAATTTCTTAATTTTCATAAAATTGAATTTCACAGTCTCAGTCCCTTTATTGACATTTTTATTTGATATGTATATTTTTTTCATCAGGCAAGAATAAAGAAAATTATGCAGACTGATGAAGAAATTGGGAAAGTTGCAGCTGCAGTACCTGTTATTATATGTATCCTTCATTGCAGTGTTGTTTGCATTTGGGTGAGCTTGAGAGACGTTATCATACAGTAAACTGTATTATGATCAAAGTATTGACATGTTGACAAATTTTGCTGGAGTAGGGGATTATACAGTAATTTGCAGGGATTAACTAGAAAATACGGGAGAGCATCTCTGCCAGCACTGGATATACCAGCTGCATTGTCATGACAAAAATTTTTAATATTTCTTAAGCAGTCTTCAGAATTTTCAAGACTTTTTCTTATTATGATACAGTAAGAGTTCTTGAGTCACATTAAAGACTATAAATATTTTTAATGCAAGAATTTGTAATAAACTACAAAATATTCTCATAAGAATTCTTAGGAACTGTTAGACATTCTTTGGTAGGAAAGCCATTGCACCAGGCCTGTATTGTATTATATTGTAATATTGTTTTCAAAAGTTGTGATGCAAGTTTGCACAATGCTTTAAATAATGTGTCATTTTATGATGGCCCTTAACTTTTAACCAGCCCGTGCTTTAGAAATATTTCTGCAGCAACTTGTTGAGAAAACAGCAGACTTGACAAAAGCAAAGAGAGCAAAGACAATGACCACTGGTCATTTGTAAGTACAGTGATTCTTAATTTACAACAATATCTCTGTAATTGTCATAGACTAAATGTTTGTAGCAGATTTGATTTCTCCTTTTCTACCATGGTGCTAAAATTTTGAACTGACAGAAGCTTCCTTTCAAGATATACCTACAGGGTGTCCCAGAAAAATTGTGCCCCGTTTGTCTGAAGATTGCGACAAAACGGCAAAAGATTCTCGCCAAACTTTTGCATGATGGTGCTCTTCAGATGTTCAATTAAAATTTGCCACCATCCCCGTAAAAATCCGTTGAAAAATGATGGAGCTATGACCTTCAGAAGAACAAATTTGCCTGATGACTGAAACCAGCGGTCGGCCATTTTGTCTTACTATTTTGGTTTCAGTGATCGGGCAAATTTGGTCTCCTAAAGGTCATAGCTCCATCATTTTTCAACTGATTTTCATGGGGATGGTGGCAAACTTTAATTGAACATCTGAAGAGCACCACCATCCAAAAGTTTGGCGAGAATCTTTTGCCATTTTGTCACAATCTTCAGACAAACGGGGCACAACTTTTTTGGGACACACTGTATATTAACAGTATATATCAATTAACATATAAGTTGGAAGCTTTGTTTTAGTTGCTAAGGAGCGTTGAAGTTAGTAGATGGAGATGAATAGCTAACTCAAGAGCTGCTTATGCAGGTCAAAAATTAGCCTATTATATTTGATGATTTCAACACGTGCGTGCATATCTTTTCACTAGGGGAGCAATTACTGTACTTGCAATGTGTTTCTTTGTCCTATTCATAGATTGTATCTACTTAACTCCCTGGACTAACTTTAAATACAGTATGGTCGTTAGTTCATGCCACCTCATCCAATTTTCTCATCCAAAATTGTCTCAGAGCAGCTTTCCAGAAAGATAAGTAAAAAATCATGTAAAAATTGCTGACAACCTTTTGCAGCTCTTTCTTGTGCAAAGAAAATTAAAAGACATTTTGCTAGTACAGTATTTTCAAATGCAACATACAAAATACATCGTTATGTAGGGTACAAGACAATTTTGTGAGCTGATTTAGACTGCATTCACACGATACGGGCACATTTTGAAAATGGTGAAAAATGTGAGGGATAGGCCTCCTGTTCATACAAAAACAGTACATTGTTTGCCGGCAAATTTGGAAAACAGTGTAGATTTTTAAAACAGAACTCTAACCGGCACATTTTGAAAATGGCATTTTGCCGGTATCATGTGAATTCTAGCTCAAAATTTTGCTACCATCGCATTTTTCACCGTTTTGAAAATGTGCCGGTATCGTGTAAACACTGTCTTAGGTTCATCTTATTATAACCACTATTTTTAAGGCATTTTACTACACATCTTAATTTTATGCATACAAATTATTGAAATTCTTGTTTGATGACTCTTGTACTGATGTAATTTTCACTTGTATTATTGACTATGTACAGTATGTATGTATGTAAAATTTTGCCATCCAACTAAATATACCTAGTCATAAAAGAAAAGAAATCTAATTACAATATCTATAAATTTAAAATAATTACAGGCAAAAACTACATATCTAATTTAATAATCTAATTTAAAAACACCCCATGGTTAAAGATGGCAGGGATAGCATTAAAAGGTCAGTGCGACCTTGTTTCCATAATGGTCCCTCTACGAAAAGAATTATTTCTTTTCAGGAAACAGTGCATAGAATCAGAAAAACAATTTGATTTTCTAAAAGACTTGGTTGCAAACATTGCAGAAATGCCAAATCAAGAGGAAGAAGATACTGGAGATTCAGGAGAAACAAAAGCGAAAAAACCGTGAGTACCTGCAACCATACATCTGCAACCAAAAATTTTGGCAGGACAAAGTTCCATGGTCCGAAACTTCTCCAGCCAAATTTTAATTCTTAAAGTGAATGACCTGAGATATATAGCGCTTGTCTATAAATAGGACAAAGAAGCTCGTAATCCCTCTATTTTTTTCTTTAGCATTGCTTTCATTCGCCACAAGCTGGATTATCAAATACAATAGGCTATTTATATATCTACTCATCTTTTAACTCAGGTTATTCACTTTAAGTGGGTACAATAAGGCTTCGCATTTAAGAAACCAATTTTCACACCTTAGCCTAGAATGTTTCTTTAACTATGATACTTTTCCTTTTTTAAGGCTGAAAGTTTCTTAAGTTTCTAATTTCTTTTCTTGAATGTCCTGAAAAATAGATTGCAACAAATTTGGTTAGTTATGGGTATAGTAGCCATACTGTATGTATATGTATGTTATCAACAACTGTCAAGAACATCAATTAAAATTTCGGTAAAAATCTGCTAAATCTAAGATATTTTGGAAGCAACTACTAAAAATATGAATGCTGCATGAATTGGAATGCTCCCAGACCATCAGACAAGGAGCTTGTGTCGATCAAAATACAAGGAAATTAATTTTGAGGGTGAGCCTCAAGAATTTCTTATAAGTAGGAGGGCTAGTTATTATTCAGTAGCCTGAAAGTTTCTTTTACTGTAGGTTGTATTTTTCCAAAATTTCAAGCATAAATTGTTTCTACAGTATATTAGAATACACCTTTTCAACTAAGCGGCCTCGTTTTGGAAATTTTCAAAATTTCTCCAAATTGCTTCATATGAAATTTTTGACGTCAGATTTAGATTCAGCACCTAAATTTTAGTCTGGTTGCTAATTTTCATAATTCCAGTGTTCACAATTTTGATTTTATGACGATAATAAAGTTGAAAATTTATAAGGGATTTGACCGTAAATCACTGAGGGTGTAAAGTTACACCCCGAGCAATTTTCACGGTCAAATCCCTTATAGATTTTCAAAATTATTATCGTCATAAGATCTAAATCGCGAACAGAAGGATTATGAAAGTTTGCATCTAGACTAAACTTTGGCTGCTGAATCCATATTCGTGGTCAAAAGTTTCGTAGGAAGAAATTTTCAAAAATTTCCAAAACGAGGCCGTTAATTGAAAAGATGTATACATATTTTACCAAAAAGGCGAAAACAGAGAGCAGCTGGTGAAAAGAAGAAAAATTCGTCGAAAAAAGCTCACAAATCATCGTCATCAAATGATTCAGACGAAGAAGAAGCTTCCGACAATGTAAGTCTCTGTTCAAATTGATCATTTAAAGTCCGGTTGGTACAGTGAGAGATGATAATGAAGCAAGCTGCAAAAAGTTGTTCTGAAACCCATGTAACAAGCTTGCTCATTGGGCATGCCAGAAATGGTATTTAAGAGCAGGTATGAGTATATTTCGAAAGAAGAAGAAGAAGGATATATGACATTTCGAAGGAATATTTCGAAAGAAGAAGGATATATCTGTATATACTTAGGCATTTATTTACTTAGTTTAAAAACTGGGTATGTTTTATTAATTACATCCAAGAACAGAATAATTGGATCTCCACCCTACTTTTTATTCCCTTTATACCAGAAGATGATCTATGGTCTGTCTCAAATAGAATGTCACCTGCAAATGCTCGCGAATAACAACAATAGAAGTATTTTGCAAAGGAATTTTGCGTTATCGCAAATCTTGGATGACATCTAATTTGAGATGGACTTTAGTTTTCATTGTTTTGAAATTAACACTTAGGCATAAATGTCATTATTTATATTTCGGCAAACCTCTTAAATTGTTTCAAGACAACTTTATGGTTGGAAAATATTCATGAAATTTCTGTATTTCAGGCTGAAGAAACGCCGACAGTTTTTCCAAGAAGTACTAGCAATAACGCGTCAAATAGAACTAAAGATAAACCTGAAAACCAAACCCAATCAACCAGTACAATTAGCAGACCGGAAGATGATGCATCACGGGAAAAAACATTCAATACACAAACAAGGTGAGAAATTCCCTTTTGATCCAAAAGGCCCCTCTTTATTGTTGTTTTGGTGATTTTTTCTTCATCGTCAGTTGTTTTTTCAAGGAAGGAAGGGCTCACGCTATAAATGCAGAAATGTCTTGATATCTAATTGAAATTCGTTAGTTTTGTCCCAAATTTGAACCAAAAACTCAGTATTGTGGAATGTGGAGCAATATCAAAAATTTGGAGTACCTCTAAATTGGCCTTCAAACGCATTTTAGAAATGATAACTCGACTAAGACTTTCAGCACCTTCGATTCAATCGATACTAATGAAATACAGCATCGAGGTTACGTATGCATAGGATGGTTTAAATATGAATTGCATTTAATAGTTTTGATGCAGTATGAAAGACTTTTGACGATGAGTCTCAGTTTTCCGCATTGAATTGGATGATGTTATGGCTCCAAACTGAGACTCATGACCATACAGCTTCTAAACGCTCACTAATTTAGGCCATCTCCGCCGCCTTTACGGCAGGACCAATCAGATTGCTACTTTCTTGATATGGTCAGACCACATGCCTATTCCTAGCATTGATTGGTTGACTAGATCAAAGTTCGACTTTTCTTTCGACGCTCGAAGGATGGAAGACGCTCGATTTTTCTTCAGATCTCTCGTAAGATTTTAGTCTCTGTTTTGAATCAGTTTGGTCGTAAGTCGTTGTATTGAGTGAAAATAAAGCATCAGATTAAAAACGTTGAACGAATATAAGGGACCACGTCGTCAGTCTAGCAGTATGACAGGTTAATCAGAGAATGAAAAACAACTTTCAAGCAAATTCTGTGAATGCAAGAAATTCCCATATTTGTACATAGACGTTTCTCAACAAGGTAAGCAAAGTATCTGACCGCTTTAGGAGACTGTGGCTGTGGACTAATTCGCTGAGTGAGTCTCTATGAGAATTACAAAAGATGATGTGAAAATGTCCATTGTTGTATGATTTTCATTATTTTACAGAACATTTTTGAAGGCAATAATCGTTATCAAAACCCGTCTCAAATTTAATGTCATGTGAGATTTGCGATAGCGCAAAAATACATATAAAAGCATTTCAATTGTTCGTTTTCGCGGACATTTTGACGTGGCATCTAATTTGAGACTGACTATAGTCAATTAGTGTTGCTGCAATTCATAGCTTCTCATTGTGCTTTGTAGCTTAAATCAACCAGTCATTCAACCTTCGCAATCAATACCAATGATGTTAAAGTCACGTGACGATGATGAAGAAGACTATGACGAGGATGACTGAAAATGTCCCATGAGGATTATGTGACTATAATTTTTCTTTTTGGGACGTTTTAGGACCTTACTAGATTGAAACAGCTATCTAATCTACCGGATCAGATAAGACATACCGGGTGACCTAAAAAGAACTTCACGAGCTAGATTGCACATACCGGGTGCGCCAAAATAAACTATGCACGTTTGGCAGGCCACAATAAATCGTACATTGGACCGATTTTGAAGATTTATGACTTAATCGTTCGCAAAAAGCCTGAATTGGATTCAAGGATTTTTTGCAGATTTTTCTGTTTTCAGTTTTAGAGCTAGACGCGAGTTTCTTAAAATTTTCGTTCTCGAAAACACTGAAAACGATCAAAAAACATCGATCAAGTTTTCTAAAGAATCGACATGAATGGACGAAGAGAGAACTTGTTCGTGGTGATTTGCGATTTAGAAATCGACCAATTGTAGTCTGCTGTACGAGAGTTCATACTAAACTCCTAAATCCTCCTGAAAACGTTTTCTCTTTGTTCATTCATGTTGAATCTTTTAAAATATGATCGACGTTTTTGATCGTTTTCAATGTTTTCGAAAACGAACATTTTAAGAAACTCGCTTCTAGCTCTAAAAAAAGAAGACGGAAAAATTTGCAAAAATTCCTAGAATCTAATTCAGGCTTTCTGCTAAAGATTAAGCCATAAATCTTCAAAATCGGTCCAGTGTACGATTTATTGTGGGTTTCCTGAAGGCAAATGTTATGACCACAAACGAGGTATCAGCATGTAGCTGAAAGTCTCAGCTATCCTTTGAGATGTTGCTTCGTCGGTTTAAGTTATGCCTACGTTCGAAAAAACAGTTTCAAAAATATGGAAATTCATTCATTTCTCGGATTATTCTGTCGTTTTCCAGTCCATGTTTTGGAAGCTGTGAAGAAAGCTGATTTGCTTGAAGCACGAGATTTGAATGAGGAACAGAGGTCGATCATTTTGCAGACAACAAATTTCCCCAGACAACTTCAAATCCATCGGTTTTATTGAGTTTGCATAAAATGTTGACTGGAAAATGATAGCGATTATTTCACTCAAAGTGAGGAATGCGGGATCCGAAATTTTCTTTGAATCTGGTTTTTCGGATGGTAGTCATTGCTTAAAATGACCATGCAGCATCTCAAAAGATAGCTTGAGCCTGTCAACTAAACTGCGATGCAAAATATTTGACAAAAATCAATAAGACAAAAAAATCAAACGTATCTTTTCTAATCTAATTAAATCATTTGATTTCATAGATCCAGTTACGATCTAGCCCGTAAAGTTTTTTTGAGTCATTCGGTAGAAACGTGCTTGGTTTAAGCAAATTTGCATTGGTCGTTATTTCGACAAATTTTGCGGAAAGTGAATTTTGTCAGCAAGTTCTTTCTGAATATTTAATCGAAATATTCGGCACGTCACATTTTCATCATGTAGGTATACATTAATCTTCCCCTGTAGAAACAAAATAGATCCATCGCAGCTACGAGAACTCTAGGCCGTACCAACCGTTTTTTGTATGCAACAGCAACAATTGTCTAAATAGCGCCTCCTTATTGGTTGAAAGCTAAAATCTATTTTCAAGGAAACCGTAGTTTTTGAATGTCTACAATATGGTATCAAACCAAAGTCTATCACTCTTCTGGTTTATGATTTAGACATTTGATGACGTCGTATCCTCCAATGAGTTGGAATACAAAATACGCTGTAATTTCGAAAAAATTTTCAAAATTTCTGAAAAATCCAACGGTAGAATTATAGGTAAGTAGCTAAAGTTTCGTTCAAGCCATTCAATTAGGAGAAATAGGTCATAGAATTTTACACCCACCTTTTTACGCTGAGTTAAGGATTTGGAACCTTTGCTATTTGAAAAAAAATTTGAAGAAAGATGACCATATGGCAGATTTTGATTAGTTGATTGCCAAGAATAGATTTGCCGCTGCGCTAGGATATGAGAGAAATCACGTTTAAATCATGCAATTTGATAGGCAGTCCAAACTTGTAGCCTACCAAACATATAACGTTCCGAGGGGCATTTTCAATCCCAAAAAATCTTGTACGCCTTTGGCAAAAATCGTTTTGTTTTCAAGAATAATACATCAAAAATCCATAAAATTCTTTTGTTCTGAAAAATCTCGCACGCCTCTGCGAACCAGTGAAATGCCCCTCACAACGTTCTACTCGCCCGATCTAAAGTCAAGTCAAGCTTGGTGGCTTGATGAAGTTGGATTCAGAGCTGTTTTCTGCAGTGTAGTTAGCTTCCTATCTTAGATTAACCCAATTGCTTCTAAAAAATGTCTCTTTTTTTAACAATCTATAGTTAGAATTCACTTGATGACGAAGGGACGACAAGTGTGTCATCGACACGTTTTGTTATTAGATTTTGCCTCAGTAAGTTAACTAGTATATATTAGTTTAATATTGTCGTGTCCTCGGGGACATCATATTTAGATATTTCGTTATGTAGTGCCAAAAACAGTTTCTTTTTTGTCAAAATTCTTGTCTCCAAATTAGGATTTTCTGCGACCGTTCCAGAAGGAGAACAGTTCCTGTACCTATCAATGTCGTCAATGGAACTTATTTTTCCAATTTAAGAACGTTTTCCTTGTTGACCAAACTCAGTTGCTGCATTTGGTACAGTTTGTGTGACAATTTTACTTATGATACCCATTGACCATGCTTTAGCAAAAGAATGCTTTACGCTTACGAAATATGAAACAATTTGCAAGAAAACCATAGTTCATATATACAGTAAAAGCAAAACCACAAATAAGAGTTAAGAACCTATTGAATTAAGAACCTACAGGCTAAAATCATCAAATTTTCAATTGTTTCATAAAAACCTATCCGTTGTATTCATTATTAAGAACTCAGGTTGACTTGCAAAATTGTAGCCTCTTATACGCGGGTTTCTACGAGTACTATATTCTACTGTAACAATAGCAAGGATGATGTAATCGGTATCAAATTACACAGCTGTTATTTTCATGACGAACCAAGGAACGAAGGAACCAAGAACCACGGAACCAAGAGACCAAAACTACAGTAGTCTAACAAGAGCAGATTTTGTAATACAATAGCAAAAGTTGCGTTTGATTGACACCTCAATTCAAAGCGATTAGCGGATGCAGACAAAGGAAATTCTCTCAGCCAGTAATTCAAAACAAACAAAGCCGCAAAAGTTTTCCCCAAAACTGGTAGGGCAAACTCTCGCCTTGTGCAAGCGAAAGATGGTTTTTAAGGGAAGTTATGTGCTTATAGCAAAAGAAGAAGGGTAAATCTAAAGTTCTGTCGCTTAGATTATGTTTACTTGATTTAGGAGCTGTTTTGTAATCGTTTCATTTTAAGCCCTAAAGAAGCGAGAATTACAATGCCTTCTGCTCCGCTCCTGAATCAAATAAACATATTCTAAGCGACAGAACTTTAGATTTACCCTTCTTCTTTCGCTATAAGCACATAACTTCCCTTAAAAACCATCTTTCGCTTGCACAAGGCGAGAGTTTGCCCTACCAGTTTTGGGGAAACTTTTGCGGCTTTGTTTGTTTTGAATTATTGGTTGAGAGAATTTCCTTTGTCTGCAGCCGCTAATCGCTTTGAATTGAGGTGTCAATCAAACGCAACTTTTGCTATTGTATTACAAAATCTGCTCTTGTTCAGTAGTCTTCACTGACATTACTGGACCCCCTGTGGTTTCTACTGCATCAAGCAAACGTCTGTCACTCTTCTTGTTTACGATTTAGAAATTTGATGACTTAAAATCCTCAAATGAGTTGAAATATGAACACGCTAAGTGCATTACCGTTTCGAAAAACATTCAAGAAGGTAGAAGTTCTACCGTAGAACTATGGCGCAGTGCACTAGTGAAAGTGTTCGATTTTTTGCGATTGCCGACATACCCCTTAACGACCAGTGGTTAAGGTGGTAGCGACGAACAAAGGCCGGCCTTCCATTTCCTTCAGGCCTGAAAATCAACCAGTGAATGACCAGTACACATCGTCTCGAAATATATTGAACAAACAGGCTGATGCAACTTTGGCTGATGTAACAACATTGCAGTTACATTGGTTGATCAACAAAACTTCCAACAAATTTGAATGTCAATCTCCTTCCAAGAACTTCGAAGACTTTCGTCGCAGATCAAGTTAGGCCCATTCATCACGTTTCGAATTTTAAAGAGAGTAGAAAAGAAGACATTTTTTATGAGAAGATTCTGTGAAAAAAAGATCATGGCTGGCGATGAAAATAAAGAAAATGAATTAAAGAAATCTGAGAAAGATGAAGAACAACTTGTTACAATCGAAACAGTTGTTGCAAAGGATAATAAAGGAATTGATTATGACAAACTGATAAGTGAGTTTTGTGAACATGGTGCTAGGCCTCCTTAGCTTAGGCTAAGCTAGCAGTGAATTGAATGTTCTTCTTGATGATGATATTAAAAAGAGTATGTACCACATTCCAAATGGCTACACATGTCAAAACAGAAATTTATTTTTCTTTGATGATAAATATCAAACAAAGTTTCATAATTAACTGAAAAAAAAATTAAATAGATTTTGAAGTGAAAACCGCATCATTGGAAATTAACTGCGAGGAAGAAAATTATGGCGCATGAACAATTACCAGTCTGCAGAGTGTGGCAACTGCACGCACAAGATTTTTACAAAAATCTTATGTGCACACCGATTTTGAACAAGATCTTTTGTTCCCTACTTTGAAAACAAAAGAATCAAGACCTTTCACGCAAGTACGCCACAGTTTCGTTGGTCTGCACATGTGAGATCTCATCGAAAACAGCCATACTCTGCAGACTGGAACAATTAGGGGTCATCACCAAAGAATTCTTGACACAGTTGACAGATTTGAGCAGAATTGTGCCATTTATGGCTCACTTTGCACCAATTTTTTTCCAGGGTGATTTGCTTATTGATGAGACCACTATTGTTTCAATGGATTCCTATAAAATGTTTCGTGACATCACAACACAATGATGCAGAATTTCACAAAATAACGTCAAAATTTGGAATCTACATCAAGAATTGATCTTAAGCAACTACAAATGACAAAACAGTCAGAACAGTTGTATGTAATATTTGCATGCCAAAAAAACGTTATCCGATAACCAGTGATACAATTAATCATATATCATATCATCATGATGCACTACCTAAGTTACAGGCATGGCAAGCTATCTAAACTAAACATAAAACATAACCTAACATAATGAAACTAATATAAAATAATTAATATAAACAATGCTGCAGCTAAATTTTAGAACATGAGGAATTGCAAAAATCATGTTAGACTAGGTTGCTCACTTGTGAGTATGTTAACTTCTTTTCCTTCGGAAATTGATCAATAGTTTGTATACTTCTTTTCTAGAACAATTTGGAAGTGCACCAATATCAAAAGAACAAATTGAGAAAATTGAAAAAGCCACTGGGAAAAAGGCTCATCACTTTTTAAGAAGAGGAATATTCTTTTCTCAAAGGTGTGAGTGAAAGGTTTTATTGGATATTTATGGTATGGCTTTTCCAGATGTACGAATCAAATTGATTCCTAGATAAAACCCCTCAGAGCGGCCACCCCTGGGCATTTGATCGTGTATGAGAATTCAAGGGGGTAGGGCATTTGAACCAAAATGAAAATTGAGTTGGAGGAATTTAAACCTTATTGAGTCTTTTGTACAGTCATGCAAATGTTTGCCAAATCTACATTTTAATTCCGCAAGACTGGGGAATTTGATGGGGACTGCTAGGTTGGGGGATTTTACAACTAAAAATGAAAAAAATTCCAAAATTTACTATTAGATAAGTAACTGCTTTGATTAACGACGATCTTCTTTCCCCGCAGGGACCTGAATATCATCCTTGAACAACATGAGAAGCAGAAGCCATTCTTCCTGTACACTGGTAGAGGACCTTCATCTGAAGCAATGCATCTTGGGCATTTGATTCCTTTCATCTTTACAAAGTGAGTTTTGTGGGTGTCTCCTTTATGTGAAATTATTTGAATTTTGTAATCTTTGTTGCCATTTTCAATTTGCAGTTTTGTGCAACATAATTTGAGCTTTATTATCGCAATATATAAAGCTCGCCTGAATTATTGGCAGCCAATAATTCAGTTTCCAGCCTCGCATGCATTATTTGGTCATAGGGATTAGTGCAGTTTCCTGTTGAAGTCAACAATATGTAATTTCACATATCAAGAAAAACAAAAGGATCTGACAACCGTCTCTCATGGTGCTAGTAGACAACTGATAAAGTGAGGCTAGGAATGTTCTTTTTGTGATAGCAAAGCTTTAACATTTAATGGTTTTCCTGCCTGAGAATTCTTGTTTAGAAAAATTTGCAGTCTTTCATATGGCTAAAGAATTCTTGTCATTTTAATGTGTGTAAGGCATGTATTAGCTGCAAACCTTGCATTTTTATCATTAAATTCTTGACATATAATATGGTAGTTCGAGGCACACCATTGTTGATGTTATTTGACAGATGTTACAATTTTAAATCATTTACAAAAAACGTTGTCTTTGAGAAATTCCTGTGCGTACTTTCTTGTACTTTCTTTCCTAATTAAAGGAGTCAAGTCATCTTCAGGAGTTCTGGCGCACATTGTTTTACAAAGTGCCTTGCTTTATTCTGTTCCTTGTTCTGAATGATAAATAACACTGCACCTCTTTCTAGATACCTGCAAGATGCATTTGATGTACCCCTGGTCATCCAGCTGACTGATGATGAAAAGTTTCTCTGGAAAGATCTTAAATTAGAAGAGGCACATAGACTGTCATTTGAAAATGCAAAAGATATCATTGCTTGCGGTTTTGATGTCAATAAAACATTCATCTTTTCAGATATTGAATATGTTGGGTAAGTGATTATTGTTGAATTTAATTTATCTCAAGTTGAATAAATGCAACTTTAACACTCAATGCACACTGTTCTCTGTATCGAAATTTAAAGATTTACTCCCCAGCGATAGCAAAGATTTACCTCCAAACGGCCAGGTCAGAAACTCCCCCAAGTCTTCCTTTTCTCATTCATAGCCAGTGTGACTCAGGTAAATTCTGAAAGGGTCTCATTAGAGAGGCAAGGGATATAATTGTGACTTCTATGACAAATGACAATGAGTCTACATGACACTATATCAAATACTGATTTTGCAGTGAGAAATATTCCACCCGAAAGTTGCTCGAATCGTTCAAGTTTTATACCTGCAGGTACGAAACTTGGGCGATTCGGGAAACTAGGTACGAAACTTTAGCGATTCGGGCAACTCGGGTGAGTATTTTTCACTTCTCACATTTTCGTACCTGGCCCTACCAAACATACCTTTAAACAAAGAGGATGATATTGCAGAAAAACGTAAATTTAAAGATCTCTTTCTCCGCAGTCAGTGCTCTGAATTCTACAAGAACATTCTCAGGGTCCAAAAATGTGTGACATACAACCAAGCACGTGGAATTTTTGGATTTTCAGAAAGTGATAATATTGGTGAGTGAAGTTTTTATTCCTTTGCTTCATCCCTTTTCTGCAGGGGTTTGCTTGCGGATTTTTAAAGTAGCTTTAAAGACGAGACACTTAATTGAACATTCACGGCATACAGCATATAAAGCACTGTCTCTGAAGCTCATCATGATTTTGCAAGTACTAATGGGCAATCTTGTTTTACAATTTATGTGATGGTTTCTTTCAAAGTACAGAATGAAATGGATAGCTTCACCCTTGCAGTTAGTATCAAATTAGTAAACTTTATAATATTCAGTAAAGTAAACTTATTTAGTAAACCCAAAATACGTTATTTGATTTAACATGCTGTCAACATAATCTTTTTCAGGAAAAATATCATTTTCTGCAATTCAAGCAAGCCCAAGCTTTAGCTCATCATTCCCTCATATATTTGGAACGTCCAAGAGTCTTCCATGTTTGATTCCATGTGCTATCGATCAGGTTTGTTCCCATCATTATTTCATGCAGTAAGACTAATGAAATTATTGAAATCTTTATCAATGGTCATTTTACTGTTGCTGGTGTCACAGTTGTTTTAGGGAGCGTTTTGTATTCCTTGGTCATTGGATTGGTTGGCTGGTTGTGTTTTGCCGTTTATCCGAGTTTTACGTTGTTCTTCATGCCGACTTTAAGGAGTTAGACTGTTGAAGATTGCCTTGAGATGACCTTCATACATTAGATTGTGTCTTTGCACAGTGGCTAAGATACTTCATCTTCATTTACCTTGATTTCTGGCTATCTACCACACCGTGTGAGTGTGAGTTATGTCTCTCGTCGAAATTCTGATTTTGTGGCATTTAGTATCGCTGTTGCAACCGATCAAATTCCAACTCTGGGCTATTTGTGAGTGATTCCAAAACAACCTGAATAACAAGTTTGAACTAAGAATAAGATATGCATGATATTCATTGGCCGACATTTCTTTGCTAAAGAAATTTGTTCGTTTCCTTTCAGGATCCCTATTTTAGAATGACAAGAGATGTTGCTCCAAGACTTGGATATCAGAAACCAGCATTGATTCATTCCACTTTTTTCCCGGCCTTGCAAGGAGCTAAAACCAAGATGAGCTCAAGTGATCCAAATTCGTCAATCTTCTTGACAGATACACCCAAGCAGATTAAGAACAAGGTTAGTAGTTATTGACCAAAGGTCACAGATATCAGAAGGGTTCTCAGTTCTCTCTAAAATAATTTGCCCAGCTAGACGGAGCAGGAACTGCGTAAATTGGCTTCATTATATCATATGACACAAGGATACAGTTAAGCCCGAAATTATTCATACCTATGCCAAATTTGGAGTATTTTCAATCGTTATATTTGCTAGCCAATTCACAAGATATTTCTTTCTTGAAATGTCTCTTGTAGCACTTGTTTCAGCCTTTTATCACATTCTTACGAAACTTCAGCCACAGTAAAACTGGTCATCGAATAGAGCGATGCAAAATACTCAGAATTTGGCATAGGTATGAATAGTTTGGAGCTTAACTGTAAGTGTTACAAAGTGTAACCTTTTTTAGACGAGAAAACTCCTCGGGAAGAAAATATCAAGCGTAGCCTTGTTTTTAGAAATGTTGCAGGAAGCTGAGGGGGGGCCTAAATTTTAATCCTCGATGTTGAAAATTTCTTTGAAGTAAAAGACTGCATGGAGTTTAAACCACGAACCACCGTGAGAGGCCTACGAACGTTTTGAATCCGCTCTCGTATTCCAATTGCTGTCACAATACCTAAATGCCCACACAAAAGCCCATAAATGCCAAATGTTTGTCTCTTTCTCTTAGCTAAACCATGGATTTCCATCGATAGATTAAGGCAACAAACTTTGAAATCAATCCATTGCATCAACTTCCACGATTATCCGAAATGTGCACCCTTTCAATATACCTCGTAGTTAATAGGATCGTAAAGTGACAGTTTTAGCTGTCTTGATACCGTAAATTCTCGAATAAACCCGTCTCGTTTGTAAAAATTAATTTTTGGATTGGGGCTTGTTCGATGGGGAGACTTATTAAATATGAAGTAAAAACGTGTCACTTTTGAACCGGAATTCATAGGAAATTATATATGAAAAATGCAACATTGAGCCATAACGACAGTAAATATGATACTAAGACAAGGAATGTATAAATTTATGCAACTTTCACCCTTTTGTGGGATTCAGATACCCCCATGGGGGCTGATTCGAAGGGATTTATTTGTAAAGGTTTATTCTGCGAGGTAGGGCGTTATACAAAGTTGGGGGGCTCAATCGAAGACTTACGTTACTGTTGTAGAAACAATGGGATAATCTTTTCCAAAGACAGCATACTATTCAAATGTACGAGGTTACATTGGAAAGTAAATGAACATTTTAGCCGTTCTACAAATGAGCCTGTCGACCGAGTGATACTTTCATACATTTTTCATACTAGAGGTTCGCTTTAGTGGCATTAGAGCTTCTATCACTACCATGCACATTCGAAATTCTTCAAAATATACCGGGTGTCCCAAAAAAAGTACTCCCGTTTGAAAAATCACAAAAATTTGATTACATGACCGATCTTCAATTTTCTTTTTTTGCCAAGTAGATGAAAGACCAAATTTTTTTTCCAGACATAGCAGATCTTGTAATTGCTTCAAAATTGGCAAATTTAGCTCTTTTTAGGGTTACTTGGTTTTGAATCATACTGCAAAAAGCATTTATGCTTGCCAGATCAATTTCTTTGTGCATGTAAATCTTTTAGTGTGGTCATAAATATCATAAAGAGTGAGATTCTTTTTTAGAATAACTGAGAGGTCTATTCTTATCAAATTAATCAAAAAGTTTTCACTGAATGGTCATTTTCTACCGTTGATTAACTGTAACAAGACCTCTTTATTCCTTTAAGATAAACAAGCATGCATTCTCTGGAGGAAGAGATACGATAGAAGAACATAGAAGACTTGGAGCAGATCATACCGTCGATATTTCATACAAATATTTGACATTCTTCTTAGAAGATGATGATAAACTGAAACAATTTCAAGAGGTATGCACGGTTTCATCCTTTGAATTTAAAATTTCTGAATTGTTTGAACAGCTTTAAACATGGCAAGGAAAAATTACTTTTTCATGGAAGAAACGATCAAGGGTGTCTACCTTGTAGGAACTGTGTTTATTTGCAGTACTGTTTTCGTGACCCAAGTACACATAGTCTGTCCTGTCAACAGTGGTGGAAAACATATTTGCCCTCCTGCGAAGGAACTCCAAACCAGAATTCTTCTTTCCATTGTTTTATCAATTTTCTATATTCCCAGTTGTCAATGTGGTTGACAATCCACGAGGAACTGAAATTACTCTTAAAGCTTCCTGAGATCACAAAACTGTAAATGAAAAGAGCACAATCCAAACATTGATTTTCTTCTCTTCTTTCCTTCCTTTAGTCCTTCCTGTCTCTTTATATTTTCAACTTTTGCTTTCTTCATCTTCCTTCCATTCTTCTTTCTTCCTCCTCTCCTTTTTCGTTCCATCGTTTTTCTTTCCATCCTTTTTTACAACCTTTTTCCTTTCATTTCTTCATTCCTCACTTCATCGTTTCCTTTCTTGTCTTTCATTCTATTCTGCTTCCTCTCTTTCCTTCCCTTTTCTTCCTTCAACACAAACAAGCTTCCTGCGAAGCTGCTTCGCGCACTTTTTGCACCTATGCCTGTCAAGGTCAAGATGACGTATGAATAACTTTGTGGTTTCAAATTCCGGTGTTGATGTAATACGAGATCAACTGTTATACTATACGAGATGACCAAAGTTTCATCGGACAAAGCAATCTCGTCTTCCCAACAAGTATTGGATCACGAAAACAGTACTGGGAATAAACACAGTTCCTACAAGGTAGGCACCCTTGATCGCACCTTCCAGGTTTGTTCCTAAATTGTGTGCAGTAGCTATGATGTACACACTTTTATTATAAGAATAATATTTATTAGAATATTCAGGCTCAGAATCATCCAGTTTTTAAAAATATTATAAGAATATTGATCAACCTCAGCTCGCCTATTTTGTCTCATTTTTCAGCAGTTGCCTGTCTTGTTATAATTGCTTAAATTTTCTTTCGTTCGACCATTCCCTCGTAATGACATAAAATTTCTTTTAACTATGTTCCCCTGAAACCATATCAGATTTGAGAAAATAAGAATATTTTAAGAATATATTCAGCGTAAAAACGAACATTTATTAAGAATATCGAGGCTCTGCACAAAATTTATAGTATTCATATGTGAAAAAAAGCGTGTAATCGTTGCTTCGTTGGATCTTTAAACATTAAAATATCCTATGAATTGCATTTTTTCTAAAATCTTGAGACAAATTATTCACCCTACGTACAGTTGTGCTCTAAGACCATTTGAAACACATTGGTTATAAATATTATGAAAAGCTACTGTAAATATTGCTGCCTGCAGATAATTGCTTCGATGGGATTTGATACGGGAAAGAGTTCTACGTACATTGGTGTAATGAAGTTCTGAAATGTGACGTCACAGAGCCAAGCAACCCAATCATGACTTGTTGTCTGTGCTGTTTGCCGAGAGAAGCTGTGGAAATTTCGTGAAATAAATATTCTTTTTTCATTTGGGCATACAATGCATTGTTTCAAGTTCGATTCGAAACAATTCTGTGCTCGTTCGGTATTAGCTGTTTCATTGCAACATCTCTCTGAGCAAAAATGCATCCAAAAATATGCCAATATGTAATACGTTGGTACCAAGAACAGATTTTGTAAGACAATAGCATGAGTTGCTTCTGATTGACACCACAATTCAAAGCGATTAGCGATCAAAAACAAAGGAAATTCTCTCAACCAGTAGTTCAAAACAAGCAAAGCCGCAAAAGTTTCTCTGAAACCCAGCTAGCTAGCTCGCTCGTTGTGCATTCCAGAAAATGTTTTCAAGAGCAAATATGAGCATGAATCGAAAGAAGAAGGATCTATTTATTGGTTCAAAAGCCGATTGGAAGGCGATTCAATTCTCTAATTTTTTTGGTGTAATTAAAACATTTACTGCTCAGCTTCTGAACCAAAGAAATAGAATTCCTGAGGTAGATGTGTTGATATATCCTTCTCCTTTCGATATATACTCATGTTTGCTCTTAAAAAACAATTTCTGGAATGCACAACAAGCGTGCTAGCTACATGGATTTCAGAGAAACTTTTGCGGCTATTGTTTGCTTTGAATTACTGGTTGAGAGAATTTTGTATGTCTGCAATCGCTAATCGCTTTGGTGTCAACAAAAGCAATTCATGCTATTGTGTTACAAAATCTGCCCATGTTTACGTTTGTATCAAACTGTAGAATCTCTTTCTCTACGCAAGGAGAAACTCACTATGTTGAACTCAAGGATCTTTGATCAAAGCCTTCCCATTCCATTCAATGATTCGGAAAATTATTATTTCTTGTTTAGGATTATTCAAGTGGAAAACTCTTAACAGGGGAGCTAAAGAAAGAGCTGATATCAGTTTTGCAGCCACTCATAGCAGAGCATCAAGAAAGGCGTAAGAAGGTTACAGATGAAGTCGTCAAAGAATTTATGACCCCAAGAAAACTAGCATTTCAATATTCATAGATATCAACAATTTAATGAGGATTAGGAGATTTTGTTAATTTAATCATTCAATGTTATGTAGAAGAGCAAGGTAAGGCAGAAAGCAATAACTTAATATGTCTATCCATGGTATTGATTGCTATCTTTATTTGTATCGTCAAACATTCTGTTCTTCCTGACAGATATACTATCACTTAGGGACCACATTCCAATATGATTGCATGTGCAACTTTAGAATGTTGGAGGAAAGTTTCCCCTTCCTTTTACTCCACAAGATTGGTGAAATTAATAAGAATGAATATGCTGGAAACGTTGTGACAAAGGAATGAATAACTCCAAGATTTTTATTTGAAAGCTGATAGAAAACAGAAAATATATCTGTAGAACAGTTAAACATGTTTCAATCACACTTTTCATTCCATCCCTTTCATGATGAAAGCACTCTTTCCATGGACCCAAAAATAGTTGCAAATGTTCCATTATTGGTTCGAAATATTACACACATTGCAACAGGAACGGTGTATACTAAAGTAAATGTGTCTACAATGTTTCCGTTACTGCTTGAGAAGCATGTTTTTCCTGGACCTGGAAATTTTCTGTTATTGGCTTCAAGTACTATTACTCAAGTTGTAATAACAGGAGCAATGTATACTGGACCAGATGATTGAAAAAATTTATTGATAGGAGCGATCAAATGAAAACTAAATGATAGGGAACAGTTATCAAGTTATGTACTGTATCTATGTACCGTTCTACAGAATTTATTGAATTTAAATCAATAATTTACAGATATTTTTTCATGCATTCATTGCCCAAAGAAACTTTATTTAATTCTTTACTTTCCTACAGTAGATTTTTCTATAAAATGCAGATCTCACAATATTTTGATGCTCTCTACGATTACTTCTACATAGAAAGGAATTATTCTGATCTCTTGTTTGTCCTATGCCTTTAACATGCATGTACTTTCGCTTCAGAATGCTTGGGACAAATGTTATGTTTTACAGTTGGTTGATACAGTTGTGTATCTCGTGCTTTCATAAAACGTGCATGTAAGGCATTTCGAAGACAGTTTCAGGCATTTGGATAGTTTCAGTTTCAGACAACATAAATGCATGCCAGAAATGAATTTTTGGTCTTTTATTTATTCTGGTGAAGTTGCTTTTCCTTGTGGACTGCTTCTTCTCTTTGGTAAAGAATCTCTCGTTCTGCCCTTATCTTCGTTCAAAACATCTTTTATATCTTCCAGCAAGTCCTCACCAACTTTATTTTCAGCAAGATTTAGCTCTTTCAAAGGAGTTTCATATATTGTTATAAGATCGTAAAGAAATTCAGCCCCGGTATCAGTGATCCCACAACCCTCGAGGTCAAGTACTTGAATCGTTTTTGAAGCTGCAAGAGCAACTGCAAATGTTCCTGCTCCAAAATCACCAATATTTGTATAATCAAGAAACAAGCTTTTCAAAGATGAATGGTTTCCAATAGCCATAGCAAGCTGCGTCCACCCAGCCTGGCTAATTCCCTGATTACCAGTTAGTGTCAACTCTACGATATCTGCTTTGTGTTCCTCTGAAGCCAGTAGTGAGCAAATATGAGACAATCCTTCATCACCTAACTGACAATCACCAAGATCCAGTGATTGCAATTTTGGATGCCCTTCAAGTGCAGTTTGTAGGATTGCCATTCCATCATCTTGTAATGGTGTGCCATGGAGGCTTAAAAGGTAAGAGAAAAATTGTTATTTTCCACAATTGGAGTAAGTTGCAAAAATAGAAATTTCATGATAGAAAGTAACAAAATGAGTTTTTAAATTTGCTATAGTAAATTTTATGAAATAGTATCGCCTGCTACATGCTTAGAGGGAAAACCTGTTAAATTAAAGTGCTCAGTTTAAGGGCAGACTTTCAGCAAAATATCTTATTTTAAAGGCACCGTCTGACAAAATTGGCTAAATAATCATGGCAAAAAGCAAAATCGATTATTGTGGGCTGTAAATCAACAAAATGTTTGCAGTGATTTCCCTTCCGGAGCAATATTGTGGAGTATTTTGAATCATGTTATGCGAGCTATGTGAGTTAAAAATGCCTCCTTACAACAAAGAAGTCAACGAATCATTTTCAATCAATCCTTGCGTCAGCCACTTGATCCTCTCTTTGGAATTCACGACTCCAAGATTCAAATTGAGTTGTGCCAAGCTGTCATTTCCCTTCAAGCTTTCTGTCAGCCTTTGGAAGTTCAGGTCATCCATGTGACATCCCCGAAGGGATAACAAACGAATAGAGTTGTTCTTCAGAGACTCGCAAATGTCTTTGATTTCAAGAGTGCCAAGCTCTTCGCCTGCGATTTGAACTGAACCCAACAACATTTTAATAACTGCTTCTTCTGCTCTACAAGAAGCTTTCTTTTGCTTGCTTGCTGTGGAGTTTTGTTTATTCCAAGATTTGGGGCCATTAAATCGCCTCGTTTTCGATTCATTTCTATTAGCAACGAAGCAACAAAATAATACGGGGGTGCAAAAATGAGACGGGGGTACTCACGAATTTCGTTCTCTTTGGAGGGTAAACAAAGATGGCGGCAGTTGCAGGTCACTGCTCCAAAGAATTTTTTAGATTTTTCACTCTCCTTGCTGTGATTGACTTGATGAATCATGTGTACACTGATGCAAGTATGCAACCTTTATGTAGCTATTCGTTTTAATAAATGAAAAAGGGGTTCTGATTCAATTTATTAACCTCTCTACAAACCAAAATGTATGAAAAGATGGGGGCCTAAAAAAGAAAGAAGCATACGTTAGAGAAGGCCTGAGAGATTCCACTTTGATTGCCCTTGCTGTGACAAAGTAAAAACGCTGAAAATTGATTTAAGAGAATATTTCATTCCTTTGTTCTAATTTTTTGTGAAAGCAACAGAAGCAATGTGTGTACTTAAACTTTAAACACACGCATTGTTTCATTGATAATATAGGCTATGTACATACTGTAGGTAGGTACATTCTAGTACATTCTTTTTTCTTTAAATTGCTATAGAAGAAAGAAATTTAACAGTTTGTTTTGTAAGTATGGGGAAAAGTTTTTTTATCCACAAGCAACTGTTCTTAACAAACTCTTGCATGCAGCTACATACAGTACAGCTACTGTATTATCACGATACAATTGATTTATGTTCAGTTTTCATTGGTGAAAATTTTTTAAATATTCTTTGATAAACAGTTCAAATTTTCTATTTAAGGTGATCAGCAAAAAATATCATTGGGCTACATTTGGGAAAACCCAAGACACGAAGAACACAATGCAGTAGAAGTTTTAGTTGATGGTTCAAGAAATGAATTGAGACTAACTTGCATCCTAGACCCTCCTTTACCTGTGACAAAAGAGAACTTTTTAGAAAGAGACAAGATTGTTAAATGGATGAATATACGCAAAACGCATGGACATCAATTAAAGCAAACATTTTGGTCAGATGACCAAGCAGTAACCGCTGTTTCCTTGACAAACCTGAGACTGAGAGATCTTGGTACTTATGGCTGCAGCTACAGATCCATCTTGAAGACTATCAATATTACAGGTATAGGAAGACTTCATTTTTTAGATTTACTAAAAACAGATTTGAATGTGCAAATATTGTCAGACAATGGAAAATTCCAAAAATGTTAGAGTCCATCATCTTTGTCATCCAAAATATCAGTTTCCAAAATTTTTGTAGTAAAGAAAAATCAGATATTAAAAAGTATTCTTATCGTTTAAAGCATAATGCTTTGCTCACGAAAAATTTTGCCCAGGAAAACGAAAATTCGTTTACACATAAGGATCCCTTTGAAAACTTTAGGTGAGGTACAATGTTTTTATCACAAAGCAACCAAAGAAATCTGTAAATTGACCGTTTCCCTTGTTGTCCAAATTTTTGTAAAAACATATAATAAAAAATCCTGTGAAAAAAGTCCAAAATCATTTTCTCCAAAATTCATTCATCTGCAATTTTTTTGCATTTGTGTTTAATGGTTATTTATCTTATTGTATTTCTTTATTTTCAAGTGAGCAACCTGGAAGAAGTAAAGAAGCTACCAGAGCCAACCTCACATCATGATTTAGAAGGTGTGGTTTTAAACAGCAAAGATCCAAAGGGACTAGAAAAGTGGAAACCATTATCTCAAAGCCTCGAGGTATAGTACAGTAGTTTCATTTTGTGCATTGGTTACATACTGTATATCTTTATCTGGTTATGTTTTAGTTACTGTTTATTTAAGAAAACAACTCAAGTTTGAAATCCCAAATTCATTTGCCAGTACTGCATGAAATTTTATAAAGTACAGTACCTCTGTTAAAAAGATCATATTCACATATAAACTACAGTTGATTTGTTTGGGACTGTAGATTCTTCAAACTACACAGTACTACACTACACTGTTGAACTGTAGATTCTTCAAACTACACAGTACTACACTACACTGTAAATCTTTGGTCATTTAATTCATTCATTTTGATGACAAATAATTTCCCTTTCAGCAAGTACCATTGGGTTTGAAACCTTTTCCATGTCAAGTTCCAAACACTCCAACTGGCAAACCTAATTCAGGTAACTTATTCATCACGAAAGACCTTTTGAAAATCTTAATTTGCGAGAATTTGATATGTGACAAGTTTTGAGTTTGGTGAAAAGATCTTATTTTGCAATGTCTCATTTGGTGAAATGAGTTATTGCAAAAAGTTATTGTTTTAAGCATTTGGTAACATACTTATGGAAGAATGGACAGTAGTTCTGATGATTGAATTTTTTCATACTTCATTCCTCTGTTTCGTCATCATTCTTCATTTTTCTTTACAGTTCACAAGTTAAAACCTGGTGATATTGATATCATTCTGAGTCTAGGTGGAGCGATCTCAGTAAGTAATCCATTTTGTAGTTTTTTTTACATCGGGTCATCAAATGTGGACACCTTTATTTTAATGAAATGTTTATTCCATACTATCATCTTATCTCAAGATTCTAATAAACAAATGGCACTTGCCGTTAATTCCACAGTAGGCTGTCATGTGTCAAGGCTAAACACATCTAAAAACCGTCGCTCAAAATCTAACTGTTTCTTCAAAATCGTTGATGGTATGAAAAATCTGATTGCATTCTGGCTTATTCAAGAGAATTCAAACATAGAAAATATCTTCATTTGCAAAAAGCATCTGCAGCTATTTGTCAGCAATAGGGAGAGAAAGTCGTGGTTTTTTGAAAGTTTAGCTGGTACAGCCCCTTTAAATGTGAACATGGCAATCTACCCCTACCCCTCTGGAGGAGCGTTACAACTTCATTTAATGGACTTGCAACAAGATTTGATGTAGACAGTACTACCTGTACAAAAATACAAGGCTAAACTTGGCCTTGTACAGGCCAAGTTTTAGCCTTGTAGAGGGGATTATGACCTTGTTATGACCTTGTACTAACCTTGGAAGAAAATTACAAGGCTATCAGTAAGATTCCAAGCTGCAACCAGTCTAACACAAGGTTTCCACAAGGCTTCTACAAGGCTAATTAGCATTTTTCAAGCCATTTACAAGGTTACAGCAAGGCTATTCCAGGCTATAACAAGGTTACAAGGCCATAACTACAAGGCTTGTACATGGCTATTACATGGCCTTGTATTTTCGTACAGGTATCTTTTTCAAAAATGATATTGGTAGAAAGTTGTACGAATAACTGTATAAGAGAAGTTCGGATGCAAAAAAGACAAGATTTTTAGCACACTGAGGCCTTTCTGACTTGTGTCTTCATCAGAGTGTGACTTAAAAAACTGTTTTTTAAGTCACACTCTGATGAAGACACAAGTCAGAAAGGCCTCAGTGTGCTAAATATCTTGTCTTTTTTGCATCCGAATTTTTCAAAAATGATATGATGTGAAAACTCAATACCATTTCAACTTGTTCATATCTTTATTAAAATTTTTATTTATAGTCTGGTATTGCTGCTAATTCATCAACTGTGCCAGGTTTATTTGTATCCCATAAGACACTGTCATTCAGGTGAGATTTGTACTTCCTAATCCTGTTATAACTTACTTTGAGGACTCAGAAGATTTAGTAAATTTTACTAAAAATATGTAATAGTTTATCCCAAAGCAATGATATGCTCCAGATTTCAACTTCGAAACTCCTTCTTGGGCAATTTTGCATCTTTTTTATCTTCGATATTGTGCAAAAATTTAGGGAAAATTTCAGAGATTTTCAGTTTTCCGTGTACAAATACAAGTCAATTATCACGTTTCTTTGCTCTACATCGATGTATCAGAGATCTTGAAGTATTGTGAAGATATTCTGTAAAGTAATGAGAGTTTCGAGGACAAGAGCTCAGAAGTATATTATATATCTGTATAAGGGAGTCCACATAAGTAGTTTAACCAACCATTACTGCGAGGTACGTTATAACCATTGGCATTTTCTGTTTTTAATTTTGTTTTCTTTGTTGTTGAAACAGTCATTTGAATTTTTTTAGTTTTGGTGGAAAATGGAATGTGGAACAATTTATCTCGCTACCAAGTAAGTTGTGTTACGCCATGGTTACACTTTTACCACTGTAAGTCATTTTTCATAATTTTGTTTATCGAAGAAACATACTTAGAAGAGCATTTCTTCGAAGCACTTAGCAATATGTTGTAAGCTCCATGGCACAAACGCTAGGCTGACTGTTTGGGTCATAGTCTAGGAGCCTAGCCTGCTTAAGCGATGCCAAATACTCTCTGTTTAATCAAATGATTATTTTCAGGCATTTTGAAGAAATTCAACGCCAACCTAAAAGGTGCAGTTATTCAAGAGGAAGACTTTTCAACGATACATTACGGTGGTTCAATAAGGTAAGAACACATTAGGTGAGATGGCAAAATATCTAACTAAAATTATTTCAATGGTATTATCGAGCCTTGGTGAAACCACTTCCAGATCGTTATTTGCCTTGCTTGGGAAAATGCTGCCTGAAACTGAAATGAAACTCTTTGGGAACTGTGATTGAGTGGACAAACTGGCGATTGAAAAAGTCATACACCAAAAAGCCCCTGATTTTTATAATTACGCTGAAAATGGACAAAATGGCGCATGTTGGAAATTGTCCGTTTTCAAAATAAACGCTTTTAATGAACTTGACATTCTTCGTTTTTGCAGAGTAATGCGATTCAATTATAGTGAAATACCAGCTTTTCATACAGACACTGAGCAGTATCTACGGGACTTAAATAGAGGATAATTTTGCTAAATATTTTAGCCGGACTTTTTTATCGCCAGTCGCAATATAAAAGAGTCACCAAAGAGGAACTAAGGATATTATGGTTTTAACTTGATCCTGACTTTATTTTTCATCAAACGTTTTATGAGGTTGATTCCTTGCTTAACTTTCTCGTCTATGTTTTCCAGAGGTAAGCAACTAAATCAAGTAAAATGTAAGCACTTGATGCGAATTTAATCCAGCCATCCTATGCTCGAAACGCCATGCTTAGCCGGACGTGTTGTTGTTTTGCTTAATTGAATTCGTAGCCAAGTGCTTATATTTCACTTGATCAACTTCTTTATCTTTGTACAATTGCACTGCATGCAACAAGAAGATTTTTTGTATATTTTACCAGGCAGCTACCATTGAGAGCAAATTATCTTATCAAGAAGCTTGAGAGTCGCAGGGTAAGTTTATACTTTTTATGCTTTATATTTCTAAGTTAAATTAAGAAAAATGAAAAGAATTAATTGGTACAAGTCTTTTTTCTTTGCTTAGCGGAACGTCTATCTTCTTCCTTGAATTCATCTAGGTTGTTTTATCTCTTGTAATTTGCTTGAAAGAATGCTGAAAAAAAACGAAAAGAACTAATTGGCACAAGGCTTTTTTCTTTGCTTAATAGAACTTCTATCTCCTTCCTTGAATTCATTTAGGTTGATTTATCTCTCGTAATTTGCTTGAAAAGAATGCTGAAAAAAATCAAAAGAACTAATTGATAAAAGTCTTTTTGCTTTGCTTGATAAAACTTCTACATTCTTCCTTGAATTCATTTAGGTTGATTTATCTCTCGTAATTTGCTTGAAAAGAACGCTGAAAAAATCAAAAGAACTAATTGGTAAAAGTCTTTTTGCTTTGCTTAATAAAACGTCTATCTTCTTTCTTGAACTCATTTAGGTTGATTCATCTCTCATAATTTGCTTTTCAGGACATTGACTTCAATTCAAGTTGGAAACTACTCACTTTATCTCTTGATTTTGATGACTATTGCGTTGCTTGCCGATTGCCAATGGTAAGCAACTAAAATTGCTTTGTACAGTATTCGTTTATACCTATGGCAGCAAGAATTTCACTTTTCCTACCTTCTGAGAGAAAATCATTGATCCAACGACTATGATAGACTTACGACGTGGTTCCTTGTATTCGTTCAACATTTTTAATCTGATTTTTATTTAACCATCCAATTCAATGAGCGATGCTGAGACATACGTAATGAGTCTGCGACCATGACTGAAATCTGTCTCAAATTAGATGTCATGTGAGATTAGTGATAACGCAAAATCGATCATGCAATGCACTTCAATTTTTTTCATTCACTTACATTTCTATAAGACAGCTAATTTGAGGCAGACTGTATTGACCGACTTACCTTTGAGATTTGCAGCTACACAGAGTGAGTCAACAAGTTTATATATTTCTTAATGCATAACTGTTCAAAATTCGTTTTTTAGGGATGGAACGACCAAATAAAATCAGTGGTTGAAGCTCTAGATACCCTTTACATGAAGGTAAGTAACACTGTTACTTGAAATGATCTTTTTGAAATCTAAGTTACTTCTTAAAAATCATTTCACTGATCTTTTTTCTGAAACTTGTTAAAAAGCAAGATATGTGAAATATCAAGAAATCACATAATATGAGTAAACTTGTGAAGCCAATTTCTAATCTCCTAAACTTAGAAATGTAATCAGAAATTAAGAATGACAAACTTTGAAATCTTTTTGCAAACGAATTACTGTAGCTTAGCTATCACTTAGCTTCCCTCGCATACTTATCCCTAATTTCTTAACTTTTTTATATCATCAGATACCACGATTGTTTGTAAATCTTGTCATGGCACCCAATGTTTCACAACTATACAACCTTCCATCGAGCAAAGCATGCCCACAACTTTACAGGTAAAATGAAACCAAAGTTTGATGAATCTTCTTTTTGAACTTTAGATCGTATCTCGTAAGACCTGCTAGATTGATTTCAGAGTACATTGTATTACGTTTCCTTCGTTTTATTTGAATTTTGCGACAAATATTAAAAGAGTTCGTCTCGATTCCAGATTTACGAGTGATGATTTTTGTTGCCAATGAATCACAATGCTCTACGCAAAAATTTCTTGGAGCATGTGGTGAAATTTGTGTTTGTACATGTAAAATCCAGTTTCCTTGATTGATGCAAAATGTGTCCTAACGAGAGACGGAGCTACTCTTTAATTTAGTACACCTTTTAAACATGGCTGTTATCCTCAAACGTTCCCATTACTCTTTTTAGGAAAACGTGTGAATGCTTAGAAGCGTCGTTTGACGAAGATAAGAGGAAAGTCGACCAAATGCAGACAGAGCTGAAGGTATTGAGCAGTCTTCACTTAACATTTACTGTCAATCTCTTGGCAAAAATTTTCGATTTTTGTTTGCAGAACAGAAGACCTTTTCTTTTGTGTTTGAGTTCTGTTTCTGGAATGAAGAATTTCCTAACTTACAAGATGGCTTACAACCTGATGCCTTACAGTGCATGAGATGAATCGTTGTCTATTGTGTTCAACTGTACCATGCTTACTGAATACTCTTTGGGGTTTCAGATCCCTCAAATTCAAAAAAAGACTATGATGATGCTACTGCTCTATTGAAGCTACATTTGGAACTCAACTCGTTTACTTTCGTTTTTCGAAGTACTCAGCATAGGTTTCAAATCTTTAAAAAGGTGGGTGTAAAATTATATGACCTATTTCTTTAAACTGAACGGCTCCAAAGAAACTTTATCTATTTTGCTATAATTCTACCGTTGGACTTTTCAAAAGACTTCAATATTTTCAGAATTAGAGTGTTTTTCTTCTTTTCTAAGAATTCAATGTTGAAAAAATCTTGAAACCATCGTAATTTCTAGCTTTGTCGATGAAACATGAAACAATTTTTTAGAAAACCATAGTTTATGAATGTCTACAATGTGGTAGCTAGCAAAAGTCTGTCACTCTTCTAGTTTACGATTTAGAAATTTGATGACGTCACATCCTCAAATGAGTTGAAATATAAAATACGCTGTAATTTCGAAAGAATGGAAGATTTCTGAAAAGTCCAATGGTAGAATTATGGATAAGTAGCCAAAGTTTCTTTCAAGCCATTCAACTAGAAGAAATACTTCATACAATTTTACACCCACGACCCACCTTTTTACGTTGATTTAAAGATTTGGAACCTATGCTGAAATACTCATCATAATTAATCATTCGTAGAAAAATAGCCCATCGATAATTTTGGAGGTAAGGACCAATATGCTGCGAAATTAGCTTTCGGAAGACGTTTGCATTCCAGGGTGCAAAAATGTTTGATAAAGTTTCCAACAAACAAAAGAGTGAAACATCAGTTTTGAAGTTCAAGAGTTACTGCAAGGATTTTGACTTTAACTTTTAACATTTTCTTTAAACTCTATTATTGTAAATAACTTTTAAAACTATATTTGTGTAAATTATATATTTAGGTATTTTAGGTTGACAGGTCCTTGGTTGATAGCAGCAAATCCATTTTGCTGAACAAGTTTACCTGTATGGTTTTATTATTATTATCATTTTTCCCCTTTTACATTTCAGAACCACTTGACTAAAGTCATCCAAAAGTATAATACAAGGCCAGATTTTGCAGTTGTCATTCAACCATTCTGGACAAATATAGATAAAGATAAGGTAAGTTTACATGATTATTTTTGGTCTTCTGCATTACATTTGGTGTTCGAGAACTTTAGGAAAAGTGGCTAGTCATTCCAAAAGTTAGGACAGAAACTGGACGTAAAACCTTCTTGTTCCAAGAAGCAAAAATATTGAACAATCTAGCCAATAACTTACAAACTGAAACATTGCTTTTAGAATTTAAAGCCTACAGCAAGGACACAAACTTAGACATTTAGCCATTTATCAGTTGTAATTTTCAATCTTGTAATATTTAACTTTTATTCTTGTAAATTTTTAATTTTAATTCTAGTAAATATTAACTTTTAATTTGTAAGATATAGGTCTTTTGCTTGATAACAGTAATCTTATTTACTTAACAAATTAACCTGTATAAATATGAAAGATTGTTATGAAAATTAGCAATAGACATTTTTAGCTATTCTATAAAGGAGTCTATAGTCTCTTTGAATGTGCACAATTTTGATCGATTTTGTTTTCTCATCTAATTCTATATCGATCATCTAATTAAATCTAGCGTGCTATATACACTGATATGTACACAGTTAGCTAATTTAAATAAATAAAAAGTTTGGATCAAACGATAGCTTAGAACCTCTAACGATATGTAGATAGAAACTCTAACACCACCCAATCGAACATTTCGAATGAAAATATATAACAATTTACTCTCTAGATTCAACAGTTTTATCTCTAGTTACAAGGTTATTGTGGTTGTTGTTCTTTTACAGCAGTTAGCAGTCTTCTATCTACAGATTACGGTGTTTTTGTTGCGTTTATGGGTTTTTTTACGATGAGTCCGTTATTCAAGGCTGTTTTGAAAACATATAAAGGCACCGCTCAAGCCAAATTCTTTTATGGAATGGCTAAAGGTACACTTACTCCACTCGTCCCAATGTTTTCCCTCCATTCCAGTTTTACAGTACGATCACTGCAGTGGAAATACGTTGCTGCGCAGGAGCATAAAATGTCGGTTCATTCAGACAATTCAATTCAGTCATAAACATGTTGTTGTTCTTGCATTAACGGGCACTTTGTATTGAGTCTAGCTGAAAGGTCAGTTGATGAGGCAAAATGATGAATTAATGGAATCGATAATAGTAAAGGAGTGATAACCAATGAGAATTTGGCCAAACAAGCATTATAGAAACAGACAACATTTTTCGCTTTTATTGTTCAAGAATGTCGGCAGGTTTGTCATAAATAAAGTACGGTAAAGCAAACCTGGGTGGCTTGAAAAAACAGGACATATTAAACAAAGAAGATTTCAAACAGATTTATTACATGAGCTGTTTATGTCCCTGTGGTTAACTTTGCTCAGCTACAAATGTGATACCGGCAAAATCACAAGATGTATGAAACAACTTCATTGGTTACACTTTTTTTTATTATAAGAAACCGCTTATAAGAAACGGTAGGCTCAATTTTTCGAAAGCTAAGAAACAACCCTACCTAAATTGAAAAAATCTAAGAAACTTCTGCAGTTTTCAGTTTTAATTTTCCTATCGCACACAAAAATATTTTGACATTGTGCAGTTAAAGCAACTGTTAGGACATTATTTTGAGTGCGAATCATGTTATTTACTCGTTTTGAGATTTTACTGAGTAATTTGGGAGCCCTTTAGACAAGACAAAATCAACTCTAAACTTCCGGCAATAAAAATATAAGAAACACGTAAGAAACTTGTGGTAGCAAAATGGCTCAGAAATTTAAGAAACTGCCTACCAGCCCCGGACCTTAGTTTCTTATAAAAAAATGAGTGTACCTATATATCTTAGAATTGAAGATAAAATTTTAACTCTAGTTTTTAAAGGAAGTGTGCAATGGTATACAGGCTTCTCTATAAATATAACAAGGAAAATACTCAGACACACACAGCATTGTTTCTTTGGCTATCAATTATTCGCAAGAGGCTACCACAGTTTTTATGAGCGTTTTCTTATAAAAAAAATGATAGTACTGTTTCATGGAATTTGGTCCTCGTTTGGTCAATTTCAAATCCACAAATACACATTTTTTATAAGAAACTGGTTTGTAAGAAACTAGTACCAAGACGGCCAAAATCGTAAGAAACTCTGAAGTATGTCTGAGAAATATCAAGAAACTTTTTAGCTAAATCCAAGGATATTATGGAAGATTGGTCGTTAAATAAGAAACAAATTGATAAACTTTTGGCACTAAAATGCGAACATTTTCATGTTGAGTTAAGAAACTTTTAGTACTATGGCCTGATTCAAGTTTCCATTAAGAAACATGTATCCGTTTTAACATGATCTCATTCATTCCAGATTCATATAAGCCACTGTTATCCTTCCAATCGAACCGGAAATATTGCAAAGACAATTGCTTCAATGTTCCACGGATAATCTGAGATCTGATTTACTCTTTACAAAACAAGCGAACATGCTTTTGCAATTTCCGAAATCAGATGGGTGTCTCAAATGTTATGACTGTCTGTCCGTTTGACTATTGGCTCATGCAGCATTCGATAAGCCGGATGGTTCTTTTGATCCTAACGCTGTGCAACTAGAGGTCCAAAACAGTGACAGGATGTTTGTCACTTAAGGCCAGTTTCCATTCACTGGAATTCTCCGAGCGGGTGGAAATCCTATTGTTTACGACAGAATGTATCACTTTGCAATTGAATAGAAATTTAAAGGGAATCGAAGCAAAAATAGTCGTGCGAAGACAATGGAGTTTGACACACTCCGAACCATATTTGGGTAACGGATCTACGGCAAAAGGAAATACTGGTATTTGATAGGCTAGAATTTGACCGCAAGTGGCTTGAGCCATTTAGATGGAGTAAAATTCCGCCCGCTCGGTAAATGTTACTGACTGGAGACTGGCCTTTAGGAAGGATAGCTCCCTGATTCAATACACGTATTTTCTATAAGAAACTCAACTCTCAGATCGTCAAAAAATTAAGAAGTTGTTGCACTGGGAAAATACAGCTTAAGAAACTATCAGTTTGATATATGAAATCCATGGGCAATTTTTACTCTATTTTCACTTGTTTCCTGTATCACAATGCTTGGAAAATACCATAGTAACATCTAAACATTGGAAAAAGCTTCAACAATTGCTTTGAAGTTTTCACGAGGGCAAAGATGGCACGCACGAAAATCGTTATGGAAACTCTGAGTTCTCAAAATCGAAAAATTTTAGGAAATATATGTATGCTATGTATGCTCTGAATACGCTTCAAGGTTCAAATGGGCCGAATCACTGCTGCAAGAAGATGACGCAATTTGTATATGAGAACAAAAGGATTTTCAGAGATTTTTTAGTGATAACTTGCAAAACCAAAATCATTTTTGCGCAGGTTGATGAGATTTCTAGAGAATGATTTGACCCTTGTTACGCCTAACCCTATTCCATCAGTTTGTGCACCATTAAATTTAGTTTCAAAACACCGTTTGAATTTAATGCTTGATTTTGATAATGAGTTCCTCATAAGGCCGTACACGGGGGGCAGCAGGGGCAGTTGCCCCAAAAGAAAACTTCTGAAGAACTTTTGAGGATATTTTCCTTCATTGCCCCCGTGAAAATTTTGAGCTGTGAAAATTACGGCTATGGTTTTTTCGCCGTTCGTTTGAAAGCGTTCTCAACCTCAAGTTTATTTAGTTTTGGGACTGTGAGTTTTGTATTTGACAATAAGTTTTATCAACTGATTAACTCTGGAAACTTCTGTTGTTATATTTTGACATGTTCGTTGCTCTTTTACAGAATGATTTGTTTGCAAGAGACTGTTTTCATTTATCTGCAACTGGACAAGAACTCGTCGCTGTAAACCTGTGGAATAACATGGTAAATAGCTTTTCAGGAATTGTTCTAAGTATAAATTTAACTTTTGAAGTTGCTGGTAGAAGACCTAGAATCTAGAGTACAAATATCACACGTGAAGGGACAAATAATCTCATAACCTGAATAGTTAGCGAGGACCTCTTTGGACAGTTTGTAATCACTTCTACAAAACCCACTTACTGTACTCGCTTTTCATCGAAAACCAACATATGCTAAATCCTGCTTATTGACCGTCCCATGTTGCGACCAACTTTGAACTACTGTACTTTAGTTGCTTAAGATCACAGGGAATTTGTCAACGCATCTTTTGAAATCACAGCCAGCGATCTTAAACCAGGTATCAAATTGATAGGATATCTGGTTTCAGATATTTGATTGGTCCTTGCCAGCACAACATGAAATCAAATTTCGATTGAGCACAACTTCTTGAAACCTACACCCCTTTTCCGATTATGATTGGCTGCTCGGTTGTCATGAAAGTCACATTGCCAGCTTTTATGGTCTACGTTGAAGTGAAGGGCTCAGGCTTATCACTCTGTAAAAATTTCGTGTGCCTTTTCCAAAAATCCGTTTGCTTCAAGAAAAATCAGTAAAACATCCCTAAAAATCCTGTTGTTTTTCCTAGCTTCAGCCAAATGGACAGAAAAGAACTAATTGGAATTTAGGCAAAGCAATGAGATGCCCAACTGAGGTTAGTACTCACTTGTGTCTTGCGCAGAGCATTTGGTTGTTACTGGTTATAGCATGTTACTTTTTAGAGGGGCTCTGCTTGGTAAGCGACAATGAATCGTTCTTACAGCCTACAAATCAGTTAATTTTCAAGTTGCCTATACCTTCAAGCGTCCTCATTTTTGACTTTCAATTTAAGGAAGACAGTTTACATAGAGATTGAGTTTCTGACCTACATAAAGTGAGAACAAGAGAAGCATTTGAGGTATAATTTCTTTATGTTCAACGTTGTGTGAAAGATACGAAATGGATTCAAAAAGTATCGAAAAAAACTTTCAAATAGAGGATGATTCCATCATTGATTATAATATTAAATTCATTACCATCCGAAGACCGTTCATCGTCTACAATTTTCCGTTCTAGAATCATCCATACTTATTTACATGGTCAAATGGCCCAAAAGATGACACCGCTGATTTTTCAGTTGCAAACGATATGGAGGCAGAAACTCTTCAGGTGACAGGGCCTAAATCCAAGTCATCGTCAAAGTTAAAAGTTGCTCTTGGAGTTGGTTTGAGTCTTTTTGTTGTTGTTGTTATTATCGTTGGTTTGCTTCTTTACACAAAGAGAAATAGGCCTATCTCGATGAGAGATAGAATAAGGATTCTTGCAACACCTTGGAAAAGGATGAAAGAGAAAGTTTGAAAAGCATCGATTCAGAAGTTCATGCTGGCCAAGGCTTCGGTTGGCAAGAGAGGGTTTCCAAAGAAAGGAAAAATCTTGAAAATGTGTAGCAAGGAAAATTATTACTGGAGAAGACTTGGTGTTGGGACAGTGCAAAGTGTCAGAAGAATTATATATTTTCAAAAAAGAGTTTGCCTTTCTTTAATGCAGTAAAAGCATATCAAGAGGCATGAACTGTTCGTCACGAGGCTCTCGTGCAACAACGAAAAAGGCTTTTTCTCTAAAATGATGGACTCTAGCATCGTCTGTAACCCCAGGAGAGTATATGTGTTGATATTCTGGCCAAGATGACATATGAAGAGAGAACTACTAGTTTTTTATCAGGAAAGAAATGATTTTTAGTGGAGTTTTTTTAGGTCTTTGTCTTGCAGTTTTTGTATAACCATGGAAAAACAGGACCTAACATTGACAACAAAAGGCCTTTAGATATTCAGATGGCTTTGTAAACTGATGGGCTTTTTATGGACATTATATAAGGAGGTATAATCTTCCAGAATGGTTGTTATATATTTCATACAGATGTGAATACTTTTTTAATGATTTTATTGATTTCGTACCCTGGGTACCAGATAGACTCATTGCATAAGTTTCAGCATCGCTCATTGAATTGGATGGTTAATACAAGGAATCATGTCGTTAGTCTAGGCACCAGAGCGTCGAAATAATGAAAAGAAATAATTAGAATTTGTGAAAAATTATGAAAAAGAAAAATCGAAAAGGGAGTAGAAGACTTTTTCCTTCTTTACATTTTTTCTTTTCATCATTTTTTCTTGTTTTTGTTGGCCCTGGTACCCAGGGTATTGATTACGTTGATGTGATAAGTAATCTTATATGCACATGCACCATGCCATCAGATATCTAATTTTGACTATTCACTTGTCTTATTTGATGGTAGCTCTTTCTATTGTGTTATAAGTCCGCGGCAGTCAACTACCGGGTGTCCCAAAAAAAGTATATGGATTTTTTTGACTCCAGCGATGTGAATTTAGCTTTAATCAATGGCTAATCACTCTCAAAATGTTCCTCGATAGTTAACTTGAACATAGATACTTCGTGTGTAGGTATTGGTGCTTTGAGAGCAGAAATGTCAATCTTGAAAGCTCAAATTTGCGCGTCAACCTGCAAACCAGAGATTTGGCCTTTTGGCCTAAGCAAGTTCCTGAAGCACATCAAAATCAAGAACTGAAATTAATGAAAACTTAAGAAACTGACTAGGGGGTGACTTTTTGAAAACAGAATAACACAAGATCTAATATTGCTCAAATTTTATCAAGGCTATCGTTGATTTATACGCTGTGCCTTAAAAATTTGCTTAGGCCAAAGGGCTAAAGCTCTGGTTTGCAGGATGAGGCAAATTTGAGCTTTCAAGACCAACATGTCTACTCTCAAAGCACCAATACCAATAAAAGAGGTACATATGTTCAAGTTAACTATCGAGGAACATTTTTAGAGTGATTAGACATTGATTGAATCTAAAGTCATTTCGCTGTAGTCAACCAAATCCGTATACATTTTTTTGGGACACTCGGTAATATTTCTTACCAAACACATGTTCGTTATATGAAATACGTCCCTCAACCCTAGGGGAGGGAGTAAAAGGCCTGGATACAGATGGGGCTTGACACCAGAAAATTTTTGGCCGTTACCCTATTTTGGAGTAAGTATGTGAAACCTATACTTTTGAGTAAAACGTAGAAAAGAACACATTAATTCATAGAAACCCCTTATAAGAAGCGAAAGGCTAGATCGATGGCACAAAATCATTAATCTTTCTTACCCCAGCCATTTACCTCAAACTCCCTGATACTTAATGATTGTTCCCTTATTTCTTTGTGACAATACAGGCTTATTGAAGTTTTCTTTACCCTCACCTTCCGGCACACTTTGGCAAATTTTTTATGTTTCGTGAGCTAACAGAGTTGGCAAAGTAAAAGTCACTGCTGTCATCATATATGTTATCAATTTTGTTACATCAATACTGTCTATAAACATTTACCCATTTTGACGCAAAACTGTACGCCAGCCAAACAGTATAGTTCTTTGTTTGACGTCACAAGCTTATGTATCCATCCGTCCTATAAATATTCACTTTCCTGCTTTAAATATTGAAATACTGAACTTTATGGAACAAGATGTTCTATAAAAAGCGATACACACAGATGTTTCATAGAAGCCAGTACGTTAAAGACTGCTGATTAACAATGATCCTTTGCGGCAAGTTGGCAGGATATTTGACAGAAAATTGTGGTGGCTGGGCCTTCATTGTGTTTTACTAGACTTACTCCACAAAGACCCTCAACTTTAACTCGCCTTATTTAATTGAATTGATATTGTTGTTATTGCTTCAGTAGGGGCCTGGTTTGCCAGGAGCTGTAAAATCGGACAAAAATCTCAAGAAACATTCATCTATGTGCTGATAGCTAGTTGTATGGAATTCGATACCCACCATGTCCCAAAAGTATATTGCAATTTCCCGTGATATATATATCTTAGCCTTATAATCTTGCTTTCAAGTGGAGTTTGGGTTACGTCCGCGCCTAACTGCAACTGTTACTTTGACTTGCCCAGGTCGTAACTTGGGCACGTCCAACTTTTACCTTGCTTCATAGGCCTACGAATCAGGGGGCTGGGGGCGGTAACCCCCAAGATGTAAACATGTTAATAGCCCACAGTTTTTAGCAGCGAAACGGTCAAACAAGTCACTGTTTTCTCTGGTCTGAATGAAGCAAATTTGATCCATTTTTCATTTTTTTTTCATTTAATATTATTTATACACAAATTAACCCTTCAGCAAATTAAAATATATAACATCTATTTACAATGATAAAACCTTATGAATAAAAACCTAAAGCCCTATAAAACTTAATCCTTGCTGTTCTTCCAGGGAGTTGTGTTTGGCTTGAGAGTCTAGCTCTTTAGATGCGTTTTAAGTTGTTTTTTAAAACGATCAAGTGTCGGTAACTCGCGAATTTCAGCAGATGTATCATTCCATGACTTCAGAGCTGCGTAATGAAAGCCCTTTTTTGCAAATTCAGTCCTCTATCTAGGGATCTGGATATCCTTACAGTGCCTCGTATTGTAGGTCGAGTGAAAAGATCTTGGCTTGTATTTGTCCCAGAGGTTTTCAGGGCATAGTCTGTTCATAATCTTGTAAGTCATGACATTCCTATCGTAACGGAAAAGATTTTCTACGTTTAACCAGGATGCCGACCAGCCATCTTTTATGCTTGCGTTTGCAATTATCGAATACGCCCGGTCTTGAAGGCGTTGGAGAGCAGCTACTTTGTTTTTGAAAGACTACGCCAGATAGCCTCGACTAACGCATAATATACATTACACAATTGGGATTGTGGAACGACATTTTTCAATTTTTTCAAAGCTGCAAGACCTCCACTCAGTTTGCAAAACCAGACGTCACAACCTATATGGCAGCCGGTTATCGAACACAAGGGCGCTGTCTTCTCGTGAACTTTGGGGGAAGATATGAAATTTAGTGGAAAAGTTAAGTTTACTAAAGCATTAAATTAACTCTTACATTTGAAAAGATTCTTAACACAAAAATAAAGTAAAAAAAGCCGGCAAAAATTAAACCACAACCGGAGGAGAAAACATGAGCTGGAAACCGCGTAAGATAAAACATGTCGGGTCTTGCATTTAAAACTTTTGTGTTCGTTTACAGTTTTAGTCATATCAGATATAAAGTTAAATCCGTTTAATTCAACCGAAATCAGTATCATCTTATATTTGAAGGAAATTTGTCATTGTAATGTTGACGCAAGAGAAGTTGCAAAAAGATAAGACGACGAGGAAAGGGAGTTTTAATTAGTCCCTTGTTTCCCTGCGTTTTTTATTTAGGTGACCTCGTCCCTTGGGCCTTTTGTCATATGGTCATCTGGGATTTTAGATTTACCGAAAATGACACTCTTAGAATATAATTTTGTGCTGTGACTGGACTTTTATGCCCAAGGGGGACACTCATCACATGCACATATGGGGAGGTAAGTCGATATTTCTGGGTTAGAATATATTCTAAAAGACTGAAATTATGGCCATGAATGATAATCTTTGGCATTAGATATAGTTTTATACTGATATTGCTGGGTTCTTTTAAGGCAATCCTCACCTCAGTTTGCATCGCTTCATGATATTATATGGTTCGTTTACTGAGCTGATATTTGGGTTTCGTCCCCAGGGTCTTTTGTCATATTGACACATTGTCATATTGGTCAACCCCGTCCCAATATGACAAAAGGCCTTGAGGATGAGGTTGGCAATTGATATTCCTGGGTTGCCTGAACATTTCTTGGACTTGTCTCCCGTATGTGCATTTACTGAGTGTCCCCCTTGGCTTTTATGAACTGAACTGGGACACTGAAGCTGCACTTAAAATGTTATCAAAAAACATTGGATGTTTTAACCGAAGCATCTGGGCAAATCCCAATGATCTCTTATATTGTCATGTCACTTCTCACCTTTTGACCAAATCAACCTAAGGGTAAATCTCCCTCTTGACATCTGACAACAAATGGTGAGTGATACAGGGACAAGTTAAGTGTAATTTCATTACATACCTGTTGTAAAATCAACACCTTACAGTTGGCAATATATGGGGGGGGGGAGGAAAATCACACAACTCTTTTGCTTTAGAGGTGAGAGGTGACTACATTTTCTGGAATCAGTATATTTGGTAGAAATTTGTAGCATTAATTAAAGCTCGTCCCCAGGGCCTTTTGTACAGAAGGCCCCGGGGACGAGGTTGGAGGTAGGCATTAATTTTGGTAAGTTTTTCGACAAATCGAAAAATGGAAAAACAAATGTGATAGGACCGCATTATGCTGGTGTAAGTTTTTGTGTGTCAACCAACTGTTTAGTTGTGATCCAATGAAATATATTGTAAGTCTTCTGTTGATGAACTTTTTTATGAAAATTGAAGAAAATTGTAGTGTAAAGAACCCATCCAAGGTAAGGGTACAGCCTGTATGAAGACAATCCAACTTGGATCCAAATAAAACTTGGGTAGCTAGCTCACTTGCTGTGCACGCAAAACACTTTTCACAATAAATATATATCGCAAGAGAAGGATACTTCTAATCTGAACATACATCATTTTCATGGCATATGTATCATCAACTTTTTCGGCCTGATTTTTATCGTAATACAGTACAGTAGAGTCCCGCATATAAGAAACACAAATCTAAGAAACACAGACCCTGATTTTCAAAATAACACCCCATTTTATAAGAAACTAGTACAGGTCTAAAAAAAACCTTGTTTCTTATTTAACAAAACTAAGCAAAACAGACCTTCCTGGAATAACTGTATCATTTCCTAGAAATGAAAATTTACAAAACAAATGAACATGATATGTTTTTCATCACAATCATGAAGCTTGTGTCTGAGTAGTTGATCGATAGTGCATGATATTTCTAATAAGAAACTTTACACTGATTTGAATTTTACCTCATTTTATAAATAAGAAACAGGTCAGACCTGAAATTGAAAAGGTTGTTTCTTATATGCAGGACACTACTGTATTTCAAATGTGGGTAAACGGAGGGAACAGATCGAACGAGGATCAAATGGCCTTCGAATGTCGATCGAGAATATATTGCATCTTGGCATCTTTCTCTCATTTGCGCTTTCTTTATTCTCTCATTTGCGCTTTCTTTATGGTATTGTAGGAATATCGTAGGAGTTATGATATTTTTAACGACTTCGATAGCAAACAAGATTAATGACAATTTCCACAAAGTTCCTTTCGCACATTGTGTTGTTCTTTGAATGCTTAAAAGATTTATTGTTTCATTATTGAGCAGCCTAGGCGCCGGACACAATTGCAATCGATTCGGAAAATTGTAATATTAAAGTCTACAGGGAATAATCGTCATAAAAAGTTTTTCAAACCAGATATTTGGCATCAATCAGGGCACTTCAGAGAGAGAATGGCCGAGAAAGCTTTCTTGTTCGGAAAATTTCAGTGAGTGACAGCAAACAATGAAAGTAACAATCCTCAAAGGACCGACCACAAAAAAGGTCAGCTGATGGAAAATATGGCCTGATCTGTGAAGCTTTCGTGTCAGTAGTGCCACGAAAAGTGTATTTTGTCTGCCAAGGTGATGTTGGACTTGAGCTTGTGCGCTGTTTTGTGCCGTTTCTACGTCTCAATCTTTATTTCTTCATATATGTTGGACCATGGTATTGGCCCATAAGGTAGTCCACTACTCCAAATTTCAGATATTTTGAAAAAAAATCGATTTTTTGTTTTTCTACCAAATACCATCATCAACTATCATAGAAACTTTTCCGATACTATTTTTAGTTATTAGACAACATTTCCTTGTGATATACGTTTTATTTGTCGAAGCAGTAGGCAAAATTTGTTGAAAATTGCTCTTGTTTACTCCCAAATAGTATCCACAACATTTGCCCCTAGAGGAACATCCCCCAAATCAATCCCTTTCAACCTATACATCATTTGAAAGCCCTGTGGCCCTAGTTTCTGATGCAATAAAGCTATTTATCGTTTGAGCTACCTGTGCCTTGAAAATCCTATTTGTTTCTCAGCATTTGGACAATAGTGATATTTGTTGTTATGGACATAAATCTTTGTTTATCAGTTCTGATTGGCCAAGCAAAGGATTCTTTGAGTTTGATTGGCTGCTTGCAGCGTATCATGCGGAACCGGATACCACTGAAATGTGCAGCCATCAAGGAACTTGCAGCCATTGCAGCCTATATTTGCAAATTTGTTTATTCGAATTTTCGCATAGTTATTGAAGTTTCATGGTTGTAAATGTGAGATTATGGGAAGAACGAAGTTCAGGACAAGGAAAGCATTTATAGTGGAAACAAAATTGTTGGCAAAAGACGGGTTAGAAAGGAAGTTTATGGCGAGAAGCCACGGAGTGATGAACTGGTGATGATGGCCTAAATATGGAAGTGGAACTGGTCGAGGATACAGCGCTATTATGGGAGAGCAATGAAAGACCATTCATCTAATTTGGATCTAATGAATAATCGTATCATGACAATCTTGCTACATATGTATTCAACTGACAAAGTTGGAAAACATGCACAGTTTCCACTTGGTGAATCTCATCATTGTGTTTTGGCAGAGAAGTTCTGCAAACAAATGAATTTCCAGGACCCTAAACATTAGCACCAGGAATTGGAAAGAAGCTTGTCCCCATTTTCCAACGCGTCTCAGACAAAGACTTGCTGAAATGATTTCCTGGCAATAGAACTGAAAACCCCAATGAATCCTTTCACATCATTATTTGGAAGCTTTCCCCAAAAAACCATATTTGTTTGGAAAAGAATAGTCACAACTGCTCTCACATTAGCTGCTGGTCAGTTTAGTATGGGATCATCAATCACAAGTGTTCTACTTTATGCGAAATCCTGAATTTGAGTCCAGAGAAACACCTTGAAAATTCAGAGCATTGAAAGAATCAAAGGGGCAGAGATGGCAGCCAGTAATAAAAGAAAGACGATAGAAGGAACTTTTAATATAAAAAGATTACGAAGCAGAAATACATAACTAGCGCGGACAGCAGCTATGCTGTAGGATCATTTGTCTATGTATACAGAAAAATTGTGAAGAAACCATACTTAGGTTCCACTGATGACAAAGTACCTTTGCCCAAAATTTTTTGCAAAAAAGTCAATTCTAAGTTAACTTTCTATGCAGAAATCATATTTTGAAATGTTTAACAGCAATTTTCTCAAAACATGATTTTGCACGATACCGACTGCCTTTGTGTTTGCATAACTTTTACATTTTTTGTCCAATTTAACTTACCTATATATCAGAAGAATTCTGAGAGTCTGAGGAGTGCACTGGTGCCATGATATTTCTTGTCAGTGGCCTCCATGACAAGTTGTTGATCTTCGAAGTCAGATTATTTTCTCAAAAAATGTCCCTTTTAACAAAATGCTATCAAAAAATAAATTTTCTTCAACTTCCTTGAAATCATTCACACCAGTGCACTCACCAACTACCAGAGAGAGACTTTGAGCTATAAAAATCCAACATTAAGCCACCCTTTAAAAAATATGCGCGAACAAAGCTTAGGTGGTCATATCCATTGTTTTCTCGTTGTCATGGAAACCAATCAAGACAAAGAAATTTTCAATTAAAATTTGGAATCAGCATGTCTATATCTTCAATTGCCTAAAGTTTCATACCTTTATCTCCCATAACAAAAAAGATTTTTAATGGAGTAGTGGACTACCATAAGATCATTTCCCACTTGGCAATTTTTATCATTGGACGAAATATTTGCTTGCAGAGATGTATGAACTGGGGCCACTTGGGGCACGTGCCCCCATGATTTTTGCAGCAAACCAAAAAGTACTCTCCTTGTTGCAGGTGCCTAGCCTGTTTTCAAAACTGGTGTGGAAAAAAAATTTTCATTTTGTGTATTATTTACTTTTTTATTACGTTTTACATTATTGTCGTTCCTTCTAAAGAAACCTTTATCTTTATATTTTCCTCGCTTAGGAGTGAAGCAAAAATAGAATACTGAGATCAGTAATTTTTTACAAATTATTCAGCTCTCTCACAAACGGGATTTTCTTATTACATGACTTTGATTGTTGAATCCTTCGTATTTGGCCACATGGCAGCCACATGAGTAGATGAAGCTGAATGGTTGATGATGGTTTATTCTATTATCATTTACCACAAGTAAAAATTTCCAAAAAACAACCCTGGAGGTTTTCACGTGGACAAATCGTAAGTTTCCACAAACTAGCCTTGACCGACCTTCACGTGGGTCTCACGAGACCTAAATGATTGTTTCTTTTTGTAAACAATTTTGGAGATTATAAATTCATGTTTTTTAAAGTGAACATGATCAAAACCGCGATAAAAATATATTATCAAACCCTCAAAATTATCAAAGAGCGGATATGACACCAACATGGCTTCCCAATCAGACAAAGAGCTAATATTTGGTCACCGTTTGTTCACAGCTTTGTATTGTCTTAACTTCCTTTGTTCTGGACCAGTTAATTGTCTTAAAATCTATTGTGCTCAATTGTGTAGGAAGGAACTTTACACTTCTTAGGTTTCCGTATTGTTCACAACAGAGGTTTCCGAAATGTTTCCTTCGAAAAATTGGTTAATAATAGTCGGATCCTACTGAAATGCGAAACGACGGAATGGAACAAGGAGCACAGTGGCTGATGAACATCATTTCTTGAATTCGAGGCGACTCTGAACTAGTTTAGAGAAAATTCCTGAAATAAAAACGGTTCAAATGATTTTAGAGGTAATATCTATTGATATTTTAGAATTTTGCTTTGCGTTTCAATATTTCCCAGCAAGAAGCTGAAGGCATTTTTTATATCTTGTTCTCTTTTCAGAAAGTTTTTCTGCTTTTTATGTTTCATTTGATCTATTTTCATACACGTATTTTCTTTAAGAAACCCCTTATAAGAAACTCAGATTCTTAGATCGCCAAAAAATAAGAAACTCCAGCATGTTTTTCGTTATTCCCACTTGTTTTCTGTATCATATTACTCGGAAAGTACTAGGCTTCAAAACCCGTTTTGTTTTGAAATGTTTAGGAGGGCATAGCACAGGAATTATAATTTTAAGAAACTTTCAGTACTGGCCCAAATTTTCAATTTCTTGTAAAATATACGTGTTTTTGATTCAGTGATGTAAAAAGTCTTCAGAGGGAACTCTGCTCGCTGTAAATAATTGTAATTTGCAACTATTATCATTATTTGTCATTGCATATGCAAGTCTAAAATTCGCCTATTCTATTTTATGGTTTTGACACGTGTGTGGACAGTGGACATTTTTCAGCTAAAAAAATAGAGGTTTAGGCATTTTATTCACCCTAGTAATGAGTAACCTCTACTTTGCTCCATTAGTATTCAAATTTGAGAAATTTAACGGATGCTATTCCGTTCCTCATTCTATTCCATGTTTAACATTTCAGCATGATTCTATTGGTCAACGTCCGATCATGTGACATTGTGGTGAGCGAAATCTGAGTGTTGCAAAGCCGACAATTGTTTGGAGCTGCGAGCGAATAACTCTCAAAAATGTTCACCCTAAAAGTCTGATAAACTACGCCAAGATAAGAAGAATCAACTACGGCGGCTGAAACCAAATGAAGATGGCTGTTTCACTATTAGATGTCTTGTTTTTATTCTGCTTTGTCCAGTATGGTGAGTGATCGGACTACCGAAAATCGGGGTATCCTTATGTTGACACAGCAATGCTTGTTTTTAGCCTAGGCCCGTTTAGGCGTTGGAAAACCCTTCCCACATCATATGTAAATAACTGACCCCAAACAATAGCCTAAGAGCTAATATGCGCACATTGACATGACGAAGGCCTAGTTATACATTCTGAGTACCCATTAAAGTATTTATTAGAGAGGTTGCCCTTATTTTGGCCCGCGAAAATGTTCTTATTTGATGCTCTGCTCTTCTCTGCTCCCTCTCCTCCCTAATCACCGCTTAATCCCCTTTCTACGTTTTGAATGAAACAAACAATTATCAGGACATTCCCTTTCCTAGATTTAAAAGGAAAATACCCAGACAGTTTATTTCATATCTGCTCTATTCATAAATATAATTTTAAACAAGCTGGAATTGTGTATGAATTTATTTATTGCTACTCTAAACTTACAGTCCAATAAATTTTCGTCCTGGAAGACGCAGCATGTTGATGGAAGGACGCTACTTTGAAACCTCAGTAGTTTACTTTATAGAAAATCTGTAGCCCGTCCTTGTTGAAAAGATATGGTTGATTAACAATTACAAAGTATAATAGATTATATTCTATTTGCATGCTTTATAATTTCGACTTCTCATGGGAATAGAATTTTGGCTTGGCATGTCCCTTATGACGCCTTTTTGATACAGTGCTCCTACCAATTTAAAGATATCTTGTTTTTTTTGCTTCCTTTACTAATATCAAATTTTAATCAATTTCCAGTCATCCAAAATTAGATTTTAAAGTCGATGAAAGGTCTTTATTAATTATCATCAAGATATTATGGCTAGTCACCAATTAAATTTGAACCATTTGAACTGAATCAATTGTGAGACTTTCCAGGGCGAAAGAATTGAGACGGCGATGGGTGAAAGGATTTTATGATGGATTTCAAACAAAACCAACAAAACCAAGCCAATATCGTAATATTTGTCCAAGAGTTATTTACTTTGGCCGACGATAGATAAGGCTTCACAAAGAGAAGAAAACAGACCAAACTCACAGGTCAAATGAAGCAAAAATCTCCGAAATTGTTTCTCGCATTCAGCATCGATAAGCTGTTCATTTTAATAGAAGCAGGTGATTGTCAAAAAACATTCTCTGGTCAAAAAGATTTCAATGAAAGCCTTTCAACTGTTTCATATTGTTGCAATGCGTGAATAATCATTCGAAATGAAAGCCGCCAAGATATATTTAATGAGTTATTGGCCAATTTGAAAGAGGACTTAGCATATTTCAAAGTTCTGCAAGTGATTTAATCCTTTTGGGACTAAAAATATGATAGAAATATGGAATTGCTGTTCCATATGGAGAGGGTGTCTGCTGTGGGATTAAAAAAGAACATTGGTTTCAATAGCCTGCTTGGATGATTTCGAATAGCGGTATCAATCAATGGTTTTCTGGATTATTGAGGTTTCATTTCCAAATGCTTTGCAGTCATTTTCAATCACCTTTCATTGTCAAATGTCATCTTGGATTGTTATTCATCCTCGCAGACAGGAAATGGCTTTTACCACGTGATTTCAGTTAAATTCACATGACCAAGCCTGCTTTGTTAAATATTTTGAGGTCAAGAGTTTGCGTTCCTATCTACATAAACTTTCTAATGGTCCTTCAAAAACATGGAGGGTGGTTTCTCTTTCTAGAACAAGGTGATATATATTCTTGAATTTTTGACATCCTTGTGCTCATGCGAATGTAATAAGGCAGAGCACAAGGCAGACCACATCTAGGACCATCTATTGTGAAGAACAAAGAAAATGCCCACACTCTTTTTGTCTCATTAGCTCCTGCAAGGACTCATTTCAGGGGACTATTATGGAATTAAGGTCATATTGACCTTTTAATGCTAACTCTACCACTGTAATTAGGGGTGTTTTTCCTTGAGGTCTTTAACCTATATATTGTATTGTATCTTTTTTTATATTATAAAACTTGTAAATATTTTAATTGAGGTGGCAAATTGATACATACATTCAACAATTTCAATAGATTTTTGACTGGTGCTCAGCCCCTCGATTTTGAACACACACAGTTAAATGGAGTAATGTATAAATAGGGCAAAGAAAACGCCTGCGCACCCTGTTGTCTCACTAGCTAAATGATATCCTCACACATGTCATAATATTCCATACAGTAGGCTAATTTTAGACTTGCTCATGTATGCAGCTCTTTAGTTGGCTAGTTTTCTCCATCAACCATAAGCTAAGGGGAATCTAAAGTGGCTGCCCGATAAAAGGTCCATTGTTTACCAAAATTTTGGCCCAATTTAGGGCAGATTCTTGGCCCAAAAAAGCCTGATTTTTGTAAATATTTCGAATTTTGGGGTTTTGTCATCCTCCCAGTCCGCCCACTGTGGCTTGTATGCTCCTGTAGCTATCAGGGCTATATTTGAAGCTATTCATCAATTTGCATTTTCAAAATACTTCCACCCCCTCATCATGCTGTTGCTTTGCCATTTCTCAGATTGAGGTCTTTCTCTAAAAATTCTCTAGAAAGCTATGAATGTTGCTAAAAAGACAACAGAAATGAAATTTCACATCCAAAATTTGAATTCAAGTCCAGGATTGGCCTTTAGGCCACTAGGCCCGTAGGAGCGTTTTTCAGATTGGGGGGCACTAATTCATGCCGAAGGCGTAAAGCTCTTGAGGGTCTGGGGATGAAGCCCCCGGAAAATTTTTTTGGTCAATGACCTCTTTTCTTTTGGCAACGCCCTTCTGTGCATTGCTGAAAGGGCATGTTATGCTCGAAAGTCCTGGAGAAAAAATAGGAAATTTATGAATCCAAATATATGTAAAACAGGCTAGCTAAAATCAAACTATGACATGATAAGAATACTTTGTCAAGAGCATTGTGTAAGATTTTCTTGATATTTGATTTACAAGAGTCACAGCAAGTTTTCATGGTGTCCGAAAGGGTCATGGCATGGCCAGAGTAAATTAGCTAGAGGCATTGAAATGAGGGGGTTTGGGGGCACAGCCCCGAGGAAATTTCTTTGGGCCATGCCATCAGGGCCGTCGCCATAGGGGGGTGTAGGGGGTGTGACACCCCCCCTGGAAAACAGTGGCTGTCGGCAAATCAAGCTCAATCCTCAGGCCAGCATTTGCCGATGAATTTCTATCCAAAGGTCGGAAGCCCCGATTCGGCTATTCTATTCTTCAGAGCACTGATACTGCGAGAATGTCAGACTGTAAATTAAGATGGTTTGTTACATTACGGTTACATACATGTATAGGGCAGTCTAACCCTGGTCTAACCGTTGCAGATGCGCAAATTTTTTGCTCGCTTCGCTCGCACTGCCCTACTTAAGTTCACTAAATTTTTGTGGCAAATACGATTCCTTTCTATCAAGAAGCCTTTGCACAATTTCATTGACTCAGCATTATACTAAACGAAATGACCTATAAATCACTCAACTTTGCTGGTGAAATGCGAAGTTACGCTGTGTTACGATGAAATACGAAGTTAATTTTGGTACCCTTTTACAAGAAGATTAACCAAAAGATAATCGATAGCCAACAGTATTTTTAACAAACCACATTTCAAAATGTAACTGTCATATCATAGAAGATGTATCAACGATAAGGTTGAATTTTCAACGACCACGCCCAATGACCACGCCCTTTGTCGGCAAATTTAAGGTTTACACCCCCCTTCCTCAACTTCCTTCACGACGGCCCTGCATGCCATTTACTTTGGTTTAGAATGCATCTCCCACTATCATGCTTGCCATTAGCGACAAGGAAACTTTGATAGGTTTGTGACAGCTATCCTATAAATTGGAACATGAGGAGAATTTTTGAAGATACATCATTGACTTTGGCTTAGAATGCATCTCCCAATATCATGCTTGCCATTAGCGACAAGGAAACTTTGAAAGTTTTGTGACAGCTATCCTAGAAATTGGAGCGTGAGGAAAATTTTTGAAGATACATCCTTGACTTTGGCTTACAATGCATTTCCCAGTATCATACTTGCCATTAGTGACAAGGAAACTTTGATAGTTTTGTGACAGTTATCTTATAAATTGGAGCACGAGGAAAGTTTTTGAAAAAACATCCTTTACTTTGGCTTAGAATGCATCCCCTGATTCCATATTTGCCAGTGCTAAAATGGAAGATTTGACATTTCTCGGAAAATTCTTACCCAACCGATACCCAGCTTTTTTCTCTTTGGTTTTGGAGCGATCTCGAGGACGATCTTTCAACAAAAATGGGGGCAATTACCCCCCATAACCCACCGTGGCCACGCCACTGCTCTTGAGTTTTGATATGAATATTGAAGTCTGGGTATTTTTCGTCTCACTTGACAAAGTGCTCCTGATGTTAAAAGGGCTATCTTTCCAAAGTAAAATTTTCTTGCATCGGAATCTCCAACAAATTCATTTACGATGCTGACAAGGTTGAGTTTATCAACCCTGTCTTCTTGCACATGCTGCACCATTAGGTGGTTGAGGTGGTCGTTTGCTGTTGTTGACCTTCGTACACATGCTGCACCATTAGGTGGTTGAGGTGGTCGTTTGCTGTTGTTGACCTTAGGTCTCGACTCGCTTCAGGGCTAAGGGCCTGCCACTGATGATCAGTTTACTACGTTATTATGAAGAATAAAAAAAATCAACTTTTGGAAATTATTGGGGGGCCCCAGGCCTGACCGGCCCCAATAGCTGCTACGGGCCTGGTCACTACAAAGTGGTCAGCGGTGTTTTATGCATTGGAAAATATGCAAATCTGGCTCTTTCCTAGGTTCAAAAGTCAGTCCTCAATGAATTTCATAAACTTTTAAATTCAGTTTCATGAAAACTTAAGAAGCTCTGCAAGAAGCCTTCATCCCCGGGGGGGGGGTACTTGACTTAAATTTGTACGGGGGTGTGCCCACGGAAAAAATTTTTTTTACCCTGCTCCAGAGTTTTTCGCTCAAAATGATAACCTGTTCCAGAAAAAAGTGGTGAAAAGTATACTCAAAAACATAAAATTTGACCGAAAAACGACCCAATCTAGCAGAATATTCCCCTTTGACATGTTTTGACAACCTGCTCTAGAAAAATTGCCTCATTTTGATACCCTGCGCTAGAAAAATTTGGTGAAAACGATACCCTTAAAAACGGCACATCCCCGTCGGACAAATATACTAAGTACCCCCCCCAGGCCTTCATCATAGGTAAGAAAAAAATGCTCAGAGCTAAATTTCTCTTAAATTAAGCAAGTATGCTATGATTGCTTGTAATTGATTTTCTGCCACAAATTATGAAGTGTATGTTCTCTCATAGTAAAACAACTTCATTAGGTTGAAGAGCAGATGTTTTAGCCAGGGGTATTATTTTGTGTTGATATTGGATCAAGAAGTTTGGTTTGGATGTTCCAAAACTTTGCTTGGATGAACTCATTGCCTTTAAAAGTAAATAGATTGGATCAGCCTCATTGTGCATTTTAAAAGAGCCTTTATTTGATTTCTAGGCTGTGGTTATAAGGCTTATGGTTAATGAAATTTTGTCAATTCAGATCAACCTAGCTTGAATACATTTTAGTCAATAAGATAATGCTGATGGAGTAACTTTGAGTTTCTAGAATCCTTTGCCAGATTACTGTAAGTGAATAATATAACGAGTGCAAATAAGGGTCTTCCAGCACTCCAGTCATTGTGAATTATTTATTTTTGGTAAATTATCTGTTGAGAAGTCCCAACATAGGACGAACAATCTCTTCTATTCACCTCATCCCAGGGACTAATAAGCTTTTTACTGAACAGAAGAGAGATGCGTATGGAACTTATAAGATCAGTAGTATTTTTCCCTGACTGAATTCAACAGTCCCTTTTTTGCTTTGTATTTGGTAATTTGATGGTACTCTCTTTGGCTAAGGACTCATCAGGTATAAAATGAGCTGATAGTTTTGGGTTGTAATGAAGCTAAACTGATATTTTTGGGTTTCCTGAAGATTTTTCGGACTTACCCCCCCCCCCCCATATGCGTATGTGCTGAATGCCCCCCCCCCCCTGGGATGAACCTGTTCAAAAGAATATGTCTCAAAAGACAGTTTCCTTTCCCACGGTTCAGCCTGCTCCTCTCAGATTGGATAAAGCAGTTTATTATATTGTGTAATCTCATTGTGTTCCACATGCCCTATTTTTGCCCTCAGAGAAAATCAAATTAATCTAGAAGCTGATGATAATAATGCATAAATTATATGACTAAATTATTTATTCAGGTTTAAGGATAATGACTAGCTGATTAAGCTAATTAAAGCCAACAATGCTTGAGAGAAAATGTGGACTTGATTTCGTAAATGAAAATATTATTAAGATGCCTTGATTCCTACATGTTTTGTTATGAATCTAACAGAAGTTATGATGTTCTCGAGTCATCATATTCAATTTTGCTATGTTTGAAGTGTTTTTTCTGTTTGATATTTTGATGGCAATATGACGAGGGGCGTATCACTCTGTAGAGATCTCGTATGCCTTTGGCAAAAATTCTTTCATTTTCGAAAAAAATCTGCAAAAAACCCTAGAAATCATATTTTTTTAAAAATCTCGTGGGCCTTTTCGGCAGAGTGATATACCCCTCGAATTTTGATGTGAAAGACTAGATTTCTCTGTTATTTCGTGAAATTTGTAACCAGTGCTGCCAATCTTTTGATGCTCGCTGTAAATGCAGAAAATGATAAAAATGCTCATAATCTATGATCTGAAGCAAAAATTTGACATTATGTTTTTACTCTGATCTCATTTGGATGTTTTACTGCAATCCAGATTTAGATACCTACAAGTAGTTCCATTTCTCAAGTGCAAATTTTAGTCTCAATACAAATTGTTGCTGGAACTCTAGAGGTCAGTTTCTACAATTAATTCATTGAGACATGATATTTCCCTGGGTAGCCAGAAAGTTTCTTGAAGTTTTCATGGTTTCTGTGCAGATATGGGCTATTGTTTTGTACACGGAGACCCTTTGCAAATAATTCCATCACTGAAGTACAAATTTTAGTCTCCATCCAAATTGTTGGCTGTAACTCCTGAGGTCCTTTTCTCCAAACAATTTTTGAAAATGTAACTGTCCGTGAGTAGCCAGAGGGTTCCTTTTGATTTTATATCCCAGGAAGAGCCTGTACAGGTTGGACTCATGTGTTTATACGAATACCCAATACAAATAATTTCATCACTGAAGTTCAAGTATAAGCGGGGATGGCTCAATGGTAGGACGCTTGGTTCACTACCAACCTTAAAGGGGCTCCGTCGTCAAAATGTAAACAAAACGATGATTTTTGCAGTTTTTTGAAAGATGATATCGCACTGGATTTTCGTATTTTTTTCAAAATGAAAGTTGCTGTTTGGGCATTAATCCTTGTACTTCAATAAGGAACAAACCAAACATTCATATCTTCTACGATTGCTCGGATATAAGTGGATTTTTAGCGGTCACTTTTTTTGTGGCTTGGGTGAAGCCACCAAACAAACTGCAGAGAACAATGGATGAACAATGGATAATCCCCGAACACGTGCGAGTTTACGGATTTGTTTACTGTTTGACGACTGAGCCCCTTTAAGGTGGGTGGTTCAATTCCCCGCCCGCCCTGGCGAACCTGCTACACAAGTTGTGGTCACATCGAGAGGAAGGACAAGGTCGTTAAGCTTAGCTTCTCAACGTCCTACTTCGGATGCTATGTAGCAATATTGAAAAACAAACAAACAAACAAATTTTCTAAAAATTACTGCCGTGTCAAAGTACTTATTTCAGACCCCTTTCGGACACCCGGAATAGAAGTTTCTAATTTTTGGTCAGATAAGTACCCTACTTACGCAATATACAAGCACATACAGTCCTTAGCCTGATTGCTCTTTATCCTGTGCCATGCAAACGGACATAAAATCCTATTTTAGGAAATTTACGAGATTAAGATGGATTTTTATTATATCAGAATTTCAGCACTGTGGTTTTTTTGATTCAGTAAAATTTCACTTTTTATAGCAAAAGCTTTTAAAGTGGTTTTAAAAATCCAAACTTGTAATGCAAGCACATTTGTTTGGTTGGTTTGCGGATGGCACACTAACGGCATGGTATTATTTCATAATGCGGATTTCCTATCGCTATTTTGGAATTTTTACTTGCAGTTTCTCATGCAAGTGCATTTTCAAAGTATACACGTATTTTTTAAAAGAATTGCTTGTAAGAAACTGAATTCTCAAATCGCCAAAAAAATTGAGAAACTCCAGTACTGGGAAATATAACTTAAGAAACTATTTAATTTGACGAAGGAAATCCTTAGCATAGTTTTACTTTATTTCAGAGTACCAGAATTGCTACGATAATCATGTTCATATTGAAAAAGACATTACAAGTTTGACAAGTCAATTTTGAGACATTTCCAGGTTACAGTATGACTAAATGAATAAAATAAATAAATAACTTATCGGATTTGTCATGCTGTAACCTGGAAATGTCTCAAAATTAACTTGTCAAACTTGGAATGTCTTTTTCAATATGAACATGATTTTCGTCGCAATTCTTGTACTCCGTTTTTCGGTGAAACTTCGTTTTCCTGCCAACACTCCAATTTCTACTACTTTATTTCACTTGTTTCCTGTATCATATTACTCGGAAGGTACTTGAGTATTGTCTGATCATTGAAAAGGCTTCAAGAACAGTGTTTTGAAATGTTCACGAGGATATTTGAAAATGGTCACGTGGTAGCGAGCGTGTAGACTGTTGTAGAACCGTAAGGAACTCGTAAGAAACTCTGAGTGCTCGAAATCGGATAATTTTAAGAAACTTTCAGTACTGACCCAAATTCTTAGTTTCTTGTAAAAGAGTACATGAACGAGGGTTGGCTGAAGAGTTCTGGGGGAAGGCAGGACATGACTCAACTCTCAGATCACCAAAAAAAGTAGGAAACCTGAGTACGTAAAATAAATATCACTGAAGAAACCTTTTTTGTTTGGTTTTATCTTATTTCTTGTAATTTGAGGTACATACTCACTCCTTATTTGAACTTTGTTACTCATTAAAAATCTTCAGGAAGACAATAGAGACCCCCATCCATATATATTTTAGGAGATATCTAAGAAACTGCTAAGAAACTTTCAGTAGTGAGCCAATTTCTTAGTTTCTTGTAAAAAAATTTATGTACACATTTTATGCTTGTTTGTCCGCTTATTTTATATCGATTATTTACATCTCGCTTACGATATACAATTTCAATTTTTCCATTTTTCTCCATTCGTCGAAATTTTAGTATCAAAATTATACAATTTCATATGTACACGCAAACTAATCCAAATCGATGAAAAAAAACTAAATAGATAAATTAATTATATTATGAGACAAATGTACATGAATGAATATTTTTACAATGTTTTACTAATTAATAAGAATACACGAAAACTAACTTTCGGAGGCATATTGGCAAGCATTGTATTTACATTTTGGGCCATTCCACATTTTTATCATACGTTTGAAACCACTTAAGAACCTGTATTTTAGCCTTTGTTAATATGTGATATTGTAATTTCAGGTTTTGCAGAACTAACTGTCAATGTCAATCCAACTCGTGTCATTCAAGTAAAAGGCAATCCTGTTATGATTGACTGTACAGCGAGCGGGACAGCCAAAACTCCAATCATCAGTTGGTCCATTGATGGTGCTGCTATACAGAAAACAGACGATAGAGAAGTGTTTGCTAACAACACACTGTATATTAAAAGTTTAACAAAAGCATACAGAGGTTCTTATGTATGTGCAGCTAAAGTTGATGCAAAAACGATAACAGCTGTAGTCAAAGTTGATATTGCAAGTAAGTTGTGTTTATATTTGTTTTCTAAGGGTGTATTTGGTTGGTGCCACTTCTGAAAACGGTATACTTGGTGCATTTGGATTTGTGTTTGATTGATTCCGAAATTCTCAAAACAGCCTAGAATCAAAATTGTCCCCGACATTGAAAACTTTCAAAAAAGCGTAGCAAACCTTGCATTTAGCTAATTCTCTCTCATATCATATCTAGCATATGCATGATCATATCTACAATTTTTATACACTGTGCTAATAGCTGTATAGATCAAATTGATTGTAGTTTTATTTTAGATTTACGTTTAAATTTAGATAGTTTCTTTTCGTTTGTAAGTTTTTTAACAGGGTACATTGTAAAACAGTATAACTGAATGTTTTACCCTGTATAAATATTATAAAATAAGAAATTAGAAATTAGAAAATAAAATAAGCAGGTTTGGTAGGTGTGGAAGGCCTTCTGAACATTCTGCTCCAAAAAGCAGAGGTTTGGCAAATATTGGAGAAATTCTCATTTCCTTTCGCGAATCCAAAACCTACCGTTTTTGCGATTTTTTGTGAAGGTGAAGTTGCGGGTTTTAGCGCCAAGCGCTGGGATCGCAGAAGTAGAATAGGCCTGATCAAGTCTGCGACCCCTTGTCATGACGCTCAAGTGGTGGGTCTCTACCGGGTATCAAACACTGTCCGCCTGACCGTTCTGGCTGCAATTTCAATAGATTACACCACTGCGCCACAACACTTTTTGTCTTTGATTGGGAACTATATTTCCATTTCTGTGAAGAGGGCTACGGGATTCGAACCCACACGGGTAGACCCCACTAGATTCCAAACGCTGCGACTTTACCACTCGGCCACACCACCAAATCTATTGCTAGATCGTCTGCTCCTTACTATTTGACCTTTTAGCTATTCCACGAAAAAATCTGAATCAAACGATATTTTTATGCATTTTGTAGAGTTTTCGAAGGTGCACAATATTGATAGAAGCTCTAACGCCACGCAATCGAAACTCTCGTATAAATATGTATTAAAATATTCCTCGATCTAGACTCTTTTCGTACCGGGTTTCCCAAAAAAGTACCCCTGTTTAAAAAATCACCAAAGATTGAACCTTCAACCTTTCATGAAATTTTCTTGTTGAATTGCTTTGTCAAAGACCAGAAAATATTCACAGATGATAAAATGTCTTCTTTTGGTGTATTAAGGTAGAAAAATTACACGTTGAAGAGCCTTATTTTCAGCTACAGTTTTCAAGTAAAATACTCAATCTTGCCCAAGAGTCACATTTTTCAGATATTTTATCATCATTGAGGTCTCCAATGATAGTGTGCATTTATTTCTGTCATTTATGATCAAACTAGCAATCATCAGTGCTTTTTTGCAGTATCATTCAAAACCAGCTAGCCCCAAAAAAGAGCTAAATTTGCTATTTATTTTAAACTAATCACAAGATCAGCTATGTCTCGGAAAACAATTTGGTCCTTGATCTACTTGGCTCAAAAAAGAAAATTGAAGATCGGCCATGTAATGAACTTTTGGTGAATTTTGAAACGGGGCTACTTTTTTGGGACACCCGGTAGAATAGCTAAAAGGTATATTGCAAGCTGCAAAAAATTGAGTTGCGTTCATCTCAGAACCTCACTATTCTAGGCAAATTTTCATTTACTGTAAGGTTCGAGATGGCGGGTTTAATTGTATTGTAATATTACCTTTTCGTTAAGATCAAGGAAGCATGTCTAACAAGTTAGGATACTCATTATAACCCTCTTTTTTATTTCAGTTCTGAGGAAATTGCCCGAGATGAAAGATCAATTCGCTTTTGTTCCACACACCATAAATATATCATGTCCTAAACCGAAAAGAGTAAGTCTTCCGACGCCTACAGTTCGATGGGAGATTGACGGAGGAAAGCCTTTGCCGAGTGGTACTGTGCTCAATGATGGTGGATGGTCGTTCACGATAAAAAGTTTAAATAGTAAAGCTCATACTCATAACTATACATGCATTGTGGAGAATATAGCTGGTGTAAGAAAACAATCGATGCAGCTGCATGTTTATCGTGAGTGAATTTATCTTTATGACTGTATGACTCTATAGAGGTGCAAAATTATGGAATGGCCTGTCAGCCGAGTCAAAACAGGCAACCTCCTTGTATAGTTTCAAGAAAACTATTTAAAAACTGTTTCCTTTCATTTTGATTTTAGGTTTGAATTTTTAACTTCACCGTAAATAGGTTTTGAACATTGTAAATAAGGTTTTATAGTTTAATTTATTTAATAGCTTTTTACTTTGTTTTCTAAATTGTAATTAAATGTTTTTATCGGAGGGCCCCTTGAAAATCAACTTGTTGAAGGGCAACCCTCCTTAAATTTATTAAATGAAAAATGAAATGAAATAAGGCCGCCGTTCACACTGCTCCGTTTTTGTTATGATATGCGCTACCTGTTCACAATGCTCCCTCCGTTTTTGTGCAAAAAGAAGGGGAAAACAAGCTTTTTATCCGTTCACATTGATCCACATGATGACAAATATGGAACCAAAGATATCTGTTTGTTTGCGTTGACATTATTCAGGTTTTGTGAAACTCATCGTTCAATATTGGAGTGTTTTCAAAAACCTCCGTTTTCATGCCGTTTTTATGCGGATCAGTAGGAACACTTTCACCAAAACGGAGGTTTTCCTCTCCGTTTTCATACAAAAACGGAGCAATGAGAACGGGGCCTGAATTGACTCTAAATTTCAGATATGACTTAAAATACCATTCACAAAACTGGTCTGTTTGACTAAGGAAATCCTAAACTTTTGTTTCGCACTTCATAGTCACTAAGTCCCTTTACTTCTTTTTCTTTTGCTTGTAAGTCTGTTTCACATTGGATGTTACGTACACTGGGCACAAATCTATCCAAACGGAAATTGAGTCTTCAGATCACCCACTTTGGGGAAAGGGCCTGATTGCATGGGCTCATGATCTTGAACGACGAGGACTCTGGACGGGGAGCAGTGACGGCAGTATTTGTTTTCGTTGTAAATTCGTAGACTTATGACATTTCGTCCCTTGTTTCCCTGCGTTCTTTGACTTGCAGATATCACTTGCTCAATAGGGACTCATCATAACTCTTATAAAATGGGCCCCTGTGTCAAAATGGCCTAAACTAGCGGGAGTTCTCGTACACTCAACAAAATCGCTTCAAAGTCTGGTTTAAAGTGCTTCAACATTGAAAAGCAAACTTGTAGTACAAAGAATAATGTTTTCCGGACCAACCCGTCGCAAAATACATACCTTTCAAGCAGTAATCTTCCTCTGTAGAAACAAAATAGATCCATCGCAGCTACGAGAACTCTAGGCCGTATCAATCGTTTTTTGTTCGCAACAACAACAACTGTCTAAATAGCGCTTCCTTTTTGGTTGAAAATTAAATTCTAGCAATTTGATTGGTCAATACAGATTCACACCATATTGGCCTAAGTGGCCACACTTTATAAGAGTAATGGTATGAGTCGCTATTGAGCAAGTGATATCTGCAAATCAAAGAACGCAGGGAACAAGTGACGAAATGTCATAAGTCCTGAAATTCGCTCGACTAGAGTCCTGTTGTTCATTATTGTCACCTGTGTTAGTTTGCCCAAAGTTAGCCTGTACACATTAGATTCAAGTCATTTTTGTTCCTTTGCACAAACTTATATTTTCAGAGTGTTCCTTGATTAACCCTCCTTAATCTCTTTTCAGAACGAAAGCCAAACGAAGTCCTTCCCAAATTACTTGAAGTATTAGAAAAGAAAACTGCCTCGTTCAAATGCACGTCGTTAGCCGAGCCTCCTTTTCCAAGCAAATATTTCGTATGGATGAAGGATGGCAAAGAAGCAGTGAAAAGCGATGGCCGAATTATCATATCATCGGCAGATGGAACGCTAAGAATTAATCCAGTTCTTGCAACGGATGATGGAAAATACGACTGCCGTATCAAAATGACTTCAGCTTGGGGAAATGATTTTAATGTTAAAGGAGAATTCCAGCTTAAAGTATTAAGTACGTATATACATTGTGTATTTTTCATTTATTTTTGTCGCGCTGATTGGGTAAATAAGACAGTTGAAAAGACCAGAATTTGGCAAGCTTGAGTAAAATCACTGTACATCAAATTTCATTAAGATCGTGACGACCTGACTCCCTTTTTTCTCGAATTAAGGCATGCCCCAAAAGCATAAAGTTTTGTGATTATTTAAAGGCCAGATCTTTCGTCAGTGATGTTATCCCTGCAACTAGCCAATCACATGTACAACAATGTACTCTTAAAGAGCCCAGCAGCTGCAGCTCACTACCATTGCCAAACAGACTTTCTCCTTGTGGTATCTAACCCTCCTCAGCGTGCTACATCCCACCTGTAGCAAAGTGAGATGCCATGCGGCCCCTGTTGCGCAGAAAGGGAAGACACAGCCAAGTTTTGCGGTACAAAAAATATGTTTCCCAACCCAAGAGCGCATTTTCCCATATTGTCCTGTTTACAGTTACTTTTTGCATAAATCTTGACATTTTAGGGAATGTGTATTTTCTTTGCCTTGTCATGAATGAGATATTTTGGCCACCAAGTGGGCAAAGGCTGAAATTGTGGTTGAAAGCACTTAGATCGACTAAAATGTCATCTGAGATTTGCGATAACGCAAAATTCCTTGGACAAACACTTCTATTGTTGTTGTTCGCGGGCATTCGCAGGTGACATCTAGTTTGAGAAAGACTATAAGTACTAGCATGATGCCAACTTTCAAAGAAGACCAGGTGTGACCGCCTACAGCCTTTACTCATCATCATCATCAAATTACGCTATTACGTCAGTCCCTGACATTGCGAGCCTGATAATTACACTCCAATTGTTTCTATTATTTGCTAGTTTCTTTAATTTGTTTGTGTCTTTTACATTCAGGCCTTGTCCTCCTAGATCTTTATCGATGAGGCCTAACCAAGTGAGTTTTGGTTTGCCTTTGGGTTTCTACACAGGTCTTAGTGCTTCATATAGGGCTCGTTTGGCTGGTGTTTCCTCTGGCAGTGTGAGCAAATGTCCTAGCCAGCTTAATCTTCTCCTCTTAATTTCTTACAGCCTTTACTAGTTGTCCTTAATTAGCAATTATAGCTATGATTTTTAGCCTACGCTAAATAAAAGAATTATTAATAAAATAATACTAATAATAATACTTTTATTTTAGGCCATGAATGATTAATTAGCTTTTCTTTATTTGCAAATTTATTTAATTTTTGCTTGAGTCAATCCTTTTTTCACTACTAATCAAGAAGGACAATATTCCCATGGAAAATTTGCTTTTTCACTGACCTATTGACGCCACTGTTTCTTACAGTCACGCAGATCTTCCCTGAGGCTAATTGTCATCCATACGCCTTGCTTGTGTTCTGGATTAGGTTTAGCGAGGTTGGAGTGACTATGATATGCTGGAGACGTTCCCTTTTTGCAAGACAAAATTAGTCCTAAAATTTTCAAAATACTTGGAGAACTTTTAGTGTTTGAAAATCACAGAATTTTATAAATCTCAATTCATTGAAGTGCATTCCATTTCAATGCAAGCTATTTCTTGTGCGATACAGTAATTTTTTAAACAATGAAAATATTCTCATGTACTGTCTGTACTCGTGTCATTTATCGAAGGTGTTAAGGCACAGTGGTGTAATCTTCTGACTTCGCAGCCAGAACGGTCAGGCGGACAGGGCTCGATACCAAAGAGCCTCGCCACTTAAGCGTCGTCACAAGGTGTTTCGGACTCAATTAGGTCTTCTCCACTTCTGCGATCCCAGTGCTTGGCGCTAGAAACCGTAGCTTCACCTTCACTGCTAAAATGTTTGGACAGTAACTATTTAAATGTTTTAGGCTACAAAAAATGTTAAATGTTTGGATCTTCGGATCTTTGAAATGTCCGAAAATAGTAGCGTCCGAAATTGTTTGCGTTTGATGTACTACATGTTATAGCATGAATAGACCTTTTAGCTATTCTCAACAGAAGCATAATCGAACAATATTTTGCTACATTTTGTAAAATTTTCGAATGTGCACAATAGTGATAGAAGCTCTAACGCCACTCGATCGAACGTCGCGTATGAAAATGTATAAAAATAACGCTCGATCCAGGCTCTTTTGTAGAATAGCTAAAAGGTCTATTAAAATTGTAGTGTTCTGTGTAATTTTGTACTTATCAATCATCTTTTATAGGGGAACTACGGATTGATAAACCACGATTCAGAAATAAACAGTATCTCAATCTAGCCAGTGGGAAGGAGCATGACGTAATTTGTGCGATTGACGGAGATGGGCTGATGAACGTCACGTGGAAAAAGAAGGGATCAGCAGCGCTACCCAGTCGAATGAGCGCCAAAGCTAGCAATAATGGGAGATCGCTTGTCATCAAGGATATGAAGTTAACCGATACAGGGACCTATGAGTGCACTGCTATTGGGAAATATAATACTGTTACTGCAACTGTGTCTGTTATCATCTACAGTACGTACATGTCATTTTTTGTGATATATTCCATTAGACAGGCGTGCATAAACATGGGAACATGGGAACAAAGTTCCCAGGCAGCTTTTTCCAAAGCAATATTTTGCAGGGAGTTTTTCTAAAATAGTTTTTGATGAAATGTAATTGCAGTAGGAGATGAATAATAGCAAACAAATGGTACAAATTGCTCATGTTCTGCTGTTGAATATATGATTAATCGTTTCGTTGCTCCATGTGTAAAAACTTACTGTTTGATACCTGCATTATTACTGGTTCTGGTAACAGGCTTTTCTGCCCTAGCTGTACAAAATTGATATGCAGGCAGGTTTTCAAAGAATTTCTGCCGCTCCCAGGCAGGTTTGAACATTATGCACGCCTGCCATCAGAACTTCTAAGACATACAGGGTGCCCCAACAAAATTGTGCCCCGTTTGCGTTGCTGTTGCGGAGGAACTTTACGTTCTATTGTCCCGTTCATTCCAAAGTTTCATAGGATAGGCGTCAACTTAGAGTTTTAGACCTCGTGTTAGTTTCAGACCTTGTTTAAGTAAATCTGATAAGTCGTAGCTGATTTGTGGGAATGTTCTCCAGCAATATAAACCTCAAGCAATGTTTGATTTGAACAAAGGGTTTAGCATCATATACAAACTTTCTCTAAATTTTTAACAGTGTTGTCTCATGTATAGATAATCACGTTATATTCACAATACCGGGTGTCCCAAAAAAAAATGCAACACATTGTGAAAAATTTTAATGCCAACTGCTTCATATTCAGTATAAAACAATTAGTTTTATTCAAATCTGCAATAGTTAGATTGAATTTTGATATATTTCCCAGTATTTTTGATGACTTAGTTGTAGAGTTAAAAATCAGCAAACTTCAAAATTTCCCCTAGGTCAAAGCCAGAGCTGCTTTATGAACAATGGTGAATTATAATATCAAATTAAAAAACATGACAAGCCCTGCAATCCCTGAGTATTTCTGACAAACACGCAAACACACAAGTTAATTGAACATTATTGACATCCGTGTTGACATCCTTATTTTCCTTTTCCATAGAGGGTCCACAGTTCACCGAAAAGCCAGAAAATGTGACAGTAACTGTAGGAGAAACAGGCAAGACAACATGTGCTGGTACTGGCATACCCGTCCCAAAGATCACATGGGTGAGAGCTGCTGCTTCAAACTCAGCACTACCTAAAAACTTCAAAGTTGTGAAAAACAAGACGATGATCGTCGAGAAAGCAGAACTCACAAATGCAGGAACGTATTTTTGCATGTTGGCAAATGGGCCTACCTCGATCAGTGTTGAATTTGAGGTTATCGTTAATGGTAAGGGCGAGACTTATACCCCTGTCACACTGGCAAATTAAGTCAGCTTAATGCTGCCTTCTAATTGTCAATCCAACAAATCGAATTCGTTTGATTGGGTAAGATTTAACCTGGCTAAGATAAAGGTGGTTTAAAGGTGTCATTGTGTTCGTTTGGGGTATTTTATGTTATCAAAGAAAGTGATCCTTCACCCGAATGGCTCATTTTTCGAGGGTTCTTTTGCATAAAGTTTGGAATATATGGAAATAAAATGAGAAATGAAACGAAAAGGTAGCCATCGAGATAAAAAATTCGTGTAAAACGTCCTGAAAGTAAGAATTTCATGAAATTTGCACTGCGTCCAATATGAAATAGATTACATTTCTTGAGCAGCAGTCGGTCTATATCAGCTGAACTTGTAGGTAGTTACTGTAGATAAGTTTATTTTCTGTGGCATTTGAAGTATTTTTCGGATAGAAGTTATCTGTTGTTTGATCTGGAGAGATGACAGAGAAGTTAATATTCATATACTTATTTATTACATTTTATATTTACATTTTACATATTCTTATACATAGTTATTATATATGTATGCATTTTCTTTTTCATATTCATATAGTCACTAGTCACATACTAGTCATATACTTTCCCTTGTGAAGTTATTATATACTAATTTTGTTATGCTCCTCCGTAGAAGCAGCCGACAATGGCACCAAGAAACCCAAAAAGGGTCAGCAATCGATGGGTCGCACTGTAGGCATCGCAGTTGGCTGCGCAGGAGCATATATAGTATTGGTCATTGGTCTGATGATTTACTGTAGAAGCAGGAGATCGAGAATGATGAAAAGACAAGGTGATTTTAACTTTAAGCACCCTTTAGTTCCTAATAACTTTCTTGTATCAGGCCCCGTTCACACAGCGCCGTCTTTGTTAGAATCCGTTTTTGTGGCATCCAAGCTACCCATTAACATTGCTCCGTTTTTGTACAAAAAACGGAGGGAAAACATCCGCTTTTGTCCGTTCACATTGATCCGTTTTTGTGAAACTCATTGTAGAATATTGGAGCGTTTTCAAAAACCTCCGTTTTTGTGCGTTCACACTGATCAAGTGCATTTTCAAAAACCTCCGCTTTTGTGAATATCTACTTTTGATAGCGTTTTCGAAAACCTCCGTTTTTGTGGCGTTTTTGTGCGGATCAGTGTAAACACTTTCACAAAAACGCAGGTTTTTCTCTCCGTTTTTGTACAAAAACGGAGCAGTGTGAGCGGGGCCTGGTTGATTTTCCTGCAGAAAAAATTTGAAATTTGATGTAACGAATTCTTGGTGAGTAACACGCTGTGTTTAGATTTCTCTTTGCCCTATTTATAGACTGATGCCATATACAATAGTGTCCCTCATATAAGAAACAACGTTTTCAATCTCAGGTCTGATGTGTTTCTTATAAAATGAGATGAACTTAGAAATCAGGGTGAAGTTTCTTCTTACAAAAATCATGTACTATCGACTTAGACATGAGCTCTATGATTGTGATACAAAGAATATTATTTTGAATTGAACTGTATTTGTAAATGTTCACTTCCAGAAAATGCTTCAATTATTCCAGGAAGGTTCTTTTTGCTTAGTTTGCATACATTATTCTTGTTTTCATTTGAATAAGTACTGTTCAATTCAATTGGAAAGCTGAAAAATTCCCAGGTTTCAATACATTATTTCTAAATAAGAAACAAGCTTTTTTCAAACCTGAACAAGTTTCTTATAAAATTGGGTATTATTTTGAAAATCAGGGTCTGTATTTCTTAAATTTGTGTTTCTTATATGCGGAACACTACTGTAGCTCAGGTCATTCACTTACGTCCATTTTTATTTCCGGAAGAGCAGAGTTTAATGGAGCTCCGTCTCCAAAGTTTGGTCTTTTTGATCGGCAGCATCACACAGACTTTTCATATTTCTTTCAAAATGAAAACCTTAATTGGAAGATGAATCCTTATACTTCACAGAGGAAAAAACCAAACATTCGTATCTTTTATGATTGCTCGGATACAAGCGGATTTTGAACGGTTACTTTTTAATGGGTTGGGTGAAGCCACCAAGCAAAAAATAATCGACACGTGCCTAAAACAATCGTGTTTACAGATTTGTTTACAGTTTGGCGACGGAGCCCCTTTAACGTTGCCTTTATTGCATTTATCCAGGTAATGTCATGACGGAGATAGAAGATGGCGAAATCCAAAAAGATCTTCTCGAAAATGGTGATGAAGAGTACCCCATGAATGGTGATTTGAAGATCTTGGAGAAATATCATTTTCCAAGGGAGGACCTAAATGAGCTGTCTGTCCTCGGACAAGGAAAATACGGAAAGGTTGTCACTGCGAAGGCACGTGGTATCTGTGAAGGAGAACTGGAAATGCTTGTAGCTATGAAAAAGCTGCCAAAAAGCAATGAAGCAGCACGTGAGGCTTTTGATGGTGAGATGGAAATGCTTGCCCAATTACGACATGAAAATGTTATCAAATTGCTTGGAATTTGCGTCAAAGATTTTCCACTACTGATGATAACAGAATATAGTGAACAGGTGAGCGTATAATTTTCATTGAAATTGATTCGTTTCGTAAGGCCCGTTTTATAAGTCGTGCTTTGCCGTGCTGAATCGAGTGAATTTCGAACAATTTTGTCTGGTTCGGCGCTACGCGACTCTTATAAAACCAACTTGACACTTGGTTCGACTGAGTCGAACCATAGGCCAAAGGCATCTCGACTGGGTCGACCCGGTGCGACTTATAAAACCAAATTTCAGTCGCGCCGTGCCGCATCATTTTCACACATGCGCACAACGACAAAAGCCATTGTTTGTTGTGGATGTGCAACCCAACCATACCCAACATGCGCATGCGTTACTGTGGTTCGGCGCGGCACGGCACGGCCCGGCAAAAGCTTTTCCTTATAAAACAGAGGCGCTCCAAGTCGAACCTCGGTCGAACTCAAATTTCTATGGTTCGGCACGGCGCGGCATATAAAACGGCGCGGCACGACTTATAAAACGGGCCTAAGGAACCAAGTTATAAGAAACTAGAGTCTAGACCTTTAAGCCATTCTACAAAATAGTCTGGATCGAGCGAGATTTTTAGACATTTTTGTGGTTCGATTGGGGGGCGTTAAAGCTTCTACCTCCATTGTGCACATTCGAATATTCTACAAAATGTATCCAAATGTCCTTCGCTTCAGATTTTTTTTTAGAATAGCTAACAGGTCTATGGGACGTCGCTTGAGATTTGCGATAACGCAAAGTTAATCATGCGAAGCACTTCAATCACCGTTATTTTTGGACATTTTTACGTGACATTTGATAGACCTTTCAGCTATTCTACAAAAGAGCCTGGATCGAGCGTTTATTTTTATGCATTATCATGCGCGAGTTTCGATCGAGTGGCTTAGAGCTTCTATCACTATTGTGGATTTTCAAAAATTCTACAAAATGTAACAAACTGTCGTTCGATTCTGATTCTTTTCAGAATAGCTTAAAGGTCTATTTGAGACAAACGTTTATACAAATTACAAAGCAATTTATGTGTGGTGAGTCAGTAACCATAGGCCCTTGGTATAACAAAGCTCAGGAAGAAAGAAAATTTTCAGTGCAATCTGTCTCATTCATGATTGGCTGATAATTGTAAAAGGGGATTCAAAATTTGCATGGTATGAGGAAAGGAAAAGAACTGGAGTGAGACCGCTATGAATTTTTATCATCATTTTTATTTATCATTTTTATCGCTATGATTCTGGGCTCAAGCTTTCTTTTCCAAACCAATCACCTGCGTGACAGAGCTCCTTCAAGTTTGATATTTTAAGTGGTGGAAAGCTCTGTTGTTAGGAGATCATTGAGGAATAGCACTAAGCTTTATAAAGTTGTGAAATTTGTAATTTTATTGTTTTTTTTCTGATGTGATGGCGATATTAACTCAGTAAGGTCTCGGTTTGGTAAATCTTGTTGTTTATAAAGGCAGGAGATAAAATTATATATATATATATGTGTAAAGCTACGTAAATGATATGAAATAAATATTAAACTGATAAAAAACTGATACCTCATCTACCGACTCTCTCAAAATGTGCTGAGTTGTACAATATTATTCATTTGAATTTCAGGGTGATTTGAAGAAATATTTGTCTGAATCACCAAAGAACGGGACACGTCCAAAAAGCATGAGTACAACAAGCAAGCTGGGCCTATGTGCACAGATCGCAAGAGCTATGGAGTATCTTTCAGCCAATCGCGTTATTCACCATGATCTTGCATGTCGAAATTGCATCGTCATGTCACCTGACCTCGACATCAAAGTTGCCTTCTTTAGTTTAAGCGAGGATCTCTACGCCAGCGACTACTACATTTTCAACAGCGCAAGTGTTCCTCTTCGTTGGCTCAGTCCTGAAGCTTTGTTTGACGAGGAGTATTCAGAAAAGAGCGGCGTCTGGGCATTTGGTATTGTTTTATGGGAAATTTTCAGCTATTGTAAACAACCATATCATGGCAAGACTGACGAAGAAGTTATCAAGAGCTTAAGAAGAGATCAGTTATTGGACCGCCCTAAAGAATGTCCTGATGAAGTTTTTGAGTTAATGAGCAATTGCTTCCGTAAGAAGCCTGACGAAAGACCCAAATTTGCCGACATCGTTGCAAATATCAGCGAAATTCCTGTCGATAGCAACGTTTGAAGTTATGACAACCTCCTCGACCCCTGAACTACAAATTCAAAGACCCCAAGAACACGTGCTTTCAGGCCTAAGTGGGGAGACAACATTATGAGCGAATTGACACGCTGTTTTGCAGAACAGATTTGCTCCTAAGAGGCCTTTGACTACTTAGAATAGCAAGGCCAATGCAAACCGATTCGACTACAAAAGGCGTGAAGAATTCAGTGGGACATTTTTAACTCGGACTTTAAACTAGGGAAAAATAAAGTGGGATGATTTTCGCTCGAAGTTAGTTGGTGTAAAAAATTTTACACGTTTAGGTATGATTAGAAGTTTGTATTGGATAATTCATCTATCCCATCTTTGATTAATTAACTTTTAAGTAATCACGAATTTAGTTAACACAACACGTTTAGATTTTGATATTATTTGTAAAATTGACAATATTTCCTTCTGGACTGTTGAACGACGAGCTATAGGAAATTGATACACATGCTAAGTTGCCTGAAAGTACAGCAGCAAAATAAGCTTTTAAACATTTCTTGAAAAACGAAAGGTGACCGAGAACGACCGGATTAAACAAATAGGCAACGGCCTAAAACCAATAAACGAAACAGTGAACAAACTAACAGAGAGAATGAACGAACTAACAGAGACAGAAATGAAAAAGAACAGTGACAAGGGTATGTCTGGACTTGCTCCAAGTCTCGCTCTTGATCAATAAACACAGGAGGGGAAAGGAGGAAAGGGGGAGGACACGGGGAAGGAAGTAAGAAAGGGAAGAGAAAGGGTCCCGTATTTATTGATCAAGAGCGAGACTTGGAGCAAGTCCAGGGTATATGTCTTAAACAAGACGGAAGCAGCCCATAAGAAGAATAAAAGCAGAACCCATGCTTAAATCTTCATCCCCCATAAAAGAAACTTAGAGGGAGATATTTATAACAATTATTCCACCGAAATGTGCCCCCCCCCCCTTAGATGGGCAGATACGCGTTCCTCTTTTGCGCAATTATTCCAATATTATGTGCCTGCTACATCTATTATTGTCAGGTGATAATTAGTAATGTGCAGAATATTTACCAAAATTTCCCCGAACCAATCTGGGAGTTCCTGACCCAGTGTTACAAGGTTAAATACATAAGGTCAAGACGTTTGCAATCCTGTAATTTGCTAGCCACTCGTCAGATTCCCGACCATGGGTACGAGACTTAGAGAGTCCGGCACCTAGGGTACAGATTCCTAAAACTGATTATCATTGTGTGGGTAATAACTCAAATTAGGTAATAAAGTTTAGTTGATTAAAATCTATCATATTTTCTTGATTTATAGGACACAAGTGATACAGTAAATCCCCGCATATAAGAACCTGCAAAAATAAGAACCTAGAGGCTGTTTTTCCTAACTTATGCACCTTGTAATTAAGAACCTGTTTCAGTTTGATGAAAAATATGTTCTTATAGCAGGGGTAGCAAAGTTGATTTTGGATTGTCATTGTTAAGTTCTTTTTTGTCCCAGTGAGCCTTTAAAGTTTGAATCTCCTCCCTTGCAGTTTGAAAGCTTAGCATTGGTTATTAGATATATTTATATAACCCTGCTAAAACAAATAATAGGGCTGAAAATCGTTGGCGAAGCTTCTAAAATGGCCTACGCAAGGCACTCTTCAAATAAGAACCGTTATACCTTGAAATTTGTCTTAGTACCTTTAAAGTAAGAGCCTATTTCAGCCTAGCTCTCAAAAAAGTAGGTTCTTATATGCGGGGATTTACTGTAGTATAAGATTGGTTTTATCTCAGGATCTTTCAAAAACAGGCCTGAGCTTTTGTGCCAAATTGTCTGACTAAATTAATCTCCAAGTTGTCATGTTACTGTCATGTTACCTTCATGTTCCCTTCATGTTACCGTCAAGATGATAACCAATTTGAAGAAAGGTAACAGACTACTGGGTTTGAAATGTTTGCTTTTCAAAGCAGCTCCTAAGATATTAATATAAACAAAAATATTTGAAGGTTTCCATGGAATGATTGTACGATATTCATCATGTGGCATTTCGCTGACTTTCGAGTTTAAACCTGACGAAAATATTCGCACTAAAAAATATTCACCACTTTTTGGCATTTTAGAACTCAATTTTAGCGTCCCCAAAGTTCCGGGGGCTGTCTCTTGAAAATTGCGTGACAAGGGACAGCAGGCAGAAACCCAATCGATGTTGATGAATGTTGTAAAAATGACCACTTTCATTTTTGTAATTGTTTAATAAGTAGTAGCTCATTTTATTAATAAAATTGACGACATTATTCTACACAGTTGCTTCCATTTATCCTCTGGATTTATCTTAAAGAGTCATGGGTCCTTTGCGGGCACTTTGATTGTCAGACAGTCTGAAATTGTAGTGTGCCCGCAAGGACCCTGGGTGATAGTGGATTTTTCAAGGACATCAGCAGCATAGGGATAAAATCTTTTGAATTTTTATAAAGGTGGGTATAAAAGTCTATGAAATTTTTCTTTGAATTGAATGGCTTCAAAGGAACTTATGGTACTCTGCTGTAATTCTGCCGTGGAGATTTTTTGATATCTTGATTTTTTTTCAAAATGGCAGCAATTTAATGATTTTTAAGAAATTCATGGAAAATTTTGCAGAAATTTAAATCATCGTAAATCCTAAACCAATAGAGGAAGAATGATATAACCTTCAAGAAAACCATAGTTTATGAAGGTCTACAACATGGTGGCAAGCAGAAATTTGTAGCATTTCTGGTTTAGGATTTAGAAATTTGATGACGTCACAGACAGCTTCACATTTAATAAATGCCGCCATTTTGAAACTAATCGAGATATCAATAAATTTCCAAGGCAGATTTACTGCAAAAACCCTAATTTCCATCCAAGTCATTTGATTAAAAGGCAACTGTAATAGAACGAAGCTTAAAGGGGCTCAGTCGTCAAACAGTAAACAAATCCATAAACTTGCACGTGTCGGGGATTATCCATTGTTCATCCATTGTTCTCTGCAGTTTGTTTGGTGGCTTCACCCAAGCCACAAAAAAGTGACCGTTAAAAATCCACTTATATCCGAGCAATCGTAGAAGATATGAATGTTTGGTTTGTTCCTTAGTGAAGTACAAGGATTCCAAACAGCAAGTTTCATTTTGAAAAAATACGAAAATCCTGTGCGATATCACCTTTCAAAAAACTGCAAAAATCATCGTTTTGTTTACATTTTGACGACGGAGCCCCTTTAAGTTTGATGATCTTGTTTTGTGATTTCGGAGTATCTTCAAAACACGGTATTTTTTAAACAAGAATTCCCACAGGTTCAAAGCCAGGTCTAAAATTGAATTTTCCATTCCATCGTGATCCCACGACGCATTTGCATATGAAGAATTTTTAGTAACGGTTAATATGGCCAATTTTTAGGGACCTTGAAGTTGTTCACTTTTTGGGGGCTACGCCAAAAACTAAAGCAAGAAAGCAAGATCAAAATAGTGTACACGTATCTTTTTTATAAGGAACTAAGAATTTGGGCCAGTACTGGAAGTTTCTTAAAATTATCAGATTTTGAGTACTCAGAGTTTCTTACGAGTTTCTTAGAGGTTCCATAACAATCTTCATGTTCACTACCTGTGCCCTCGTGAACATTTCGAAACAAGGTTTTTTAAGCCTTTCCAATGTTTAGACATTACTCAAGTAACTTACGAGTAATATGATACAGGAAACAAGTGAAAGTAAAATAAAAACATGTCGAGGATTTCCTTTATCAAAATAAATAGTTTCTTAGCTTATATTTTCCCAGTACTGGAGTTTCTTAATTTTTGGGCGATCTGAGAGTTGAGTTTCTTATTAGCAGTTTCTTACAAGAAAAAATACGTGTATGTCGCAATTTTGGCTGTAATCTGCTTTCACCTTCTGAAAGTAACATACAATATTACCCCACCACTAAGAAACTGACTTATAAGAAACTGCAGCCTGCCATATGGCACCATAGTCATTGTCCAACATTTGATTTAATATAACACTTATGAATAAATACAATCAGCTAATTGATACCAACTAACATAACAACAGCAGCTAAAAACTGGAGATATACTATAATGCGTTTGTAAACAAAATGAGAAATATGATATCAATCTATGGGATGTATCCCAGGTTTGGTATATACTGGGTGCATAATTTGCAGGAGCATGGAATCGTAATTGGTTTATTTGTCTTTTGAAGATTTCCAAGTTGCTTTGTTTGCATTTCTTACTTCTGCAGATATGTTACAGTATTCCAAGTCTGACTGCATCTGCAAGAAATTGTTTCAGTCCCATAAATAACTGTGTTTCTAGTTTCGTTTTCTAGCAGAAAATGCTTCATTTCTGATGTCATATGGAGATTGCTGAAAATATCATTCAAGAAATTTGGATTTTGGTTAATCTTCGTTTTATATATTTCAAGGGCAAGTCTCTGTAGGTTTTGTTGATGTATCGTTGAAGCATGATTTTTAGAAAGCAAATATTTGCTAGCAGGCCCGTCGGAACGAATTTCGTATTGGAGGGACTGAAACTCAATGCGAGCGTAGCGAGAAAAATGGGGGTCCGGGGGCGAGCCCCCGGGAAAACTTTTCATGACCAGGTCCAATAGTTCGATGGAAAACGCCCCAATTTGGAGAATTTGCGTTTGCACAGGATCATGACTGATGGGGGTCTTTCCGCGAAAATTATGAAAACAGGACTTTAATTTCACGAGGATATAGATTGTTTTTGAACTGCACAATATCAAAAGTGATGGCTTGATAAATTCTGGTAGCTTGCTCGAATACAGATAAGTTTGAATCTTCATTTTCAAGGGTTTGAGTTTCACAGCCTTTTTCGAGTACAAAAGTGAACGAACTTCAGCAAATTATTGGGGGTGTCTGAAGCCCCCCAGCCCTCCCCCCCGGTTCCAACGGACCTGTTTGCTAGTTCCGTCTTACTTTCATTTCTGAAAATTTAATTTCGCGGTGTAACTGTCCCCATTTAGCCCACCTCATATGACCAGGAATTGAGTTTGATTGGTTGTAAAAGGGGCCATTCACACTAGGAAAGAAGCATTGGTAGTACCACCAGCCTCCTTTTAAGAAATCAGCACAATTCCTGTAACTAGTTTCGTCATTATCATTATCCCAAGTGGAGAATTTTGCTTCATTTGAAGTCGAAATTCCGTCCCCAATGCTCCCAGAATGTGGGCCAAGAGTTAATCTGTACTTTGCAGCCTCATCGTGAACCTTCGTGTTTGGGTATTCAGCGAATCCATAGCTGTCGTTGTCATTTTTGAGGTCAAAACGAAGCGTAGCATTGCCAAATGATGTTAGCTGATGAATAGCTTCTAATCCAAGCCAAAAATCACCATCTGGATTGCCAAACCCTGAAAGATTTACATATACGGGACAAGTTAAAACATTTTTCTATAAAATGCAGAAAAATACCGTTCAATCCTCTATTCAGGTTGTAGAAGAGCTAAAAGGTTTTGACTGGCGTCATGTTCCCAGTTATCGCAATCACAGCAACACTTTTTACACTTTTGATACTTTTAATTGAACGGAACAGACCTTTTAGCTACTCTGAAAAAGAGTCTGCACTGGATAGCATAGGTTCCAAATCTTTATCCCGGCGTAAAAAGGTGGGTGTAAAATTCAATGACCTATTTCTTCTGATTGAATGGCTGCAAAGAAACTTTAGATACTTATCTATAATTCTACCGTTGGACTTTTCAGAAATTTTGAATATTTTTGGAAATTACAGCGCAAGCGTATCTTACATTTCAACTCAATTGAGGATGTGACGTCATCAAATTTCTAAATCATAAACTAGATGAGTGACAGACTTTTGCTTGATACCATATTGTAGGCATTCATAAAATATGCTTTTTTAGAAATTATTTCATGTTACGTCAAACAGTTTAGAAATTACGATGGTTTTAAGTTTTTTTGAAAATTTTTCTTGAATTCTCGAAAAAGAAGAAAAACACTCTAATTCTGAAAATATTGAAGATTTAAGAAAAATTCCAACGGTAGAATTATAGAGAATTAACTAAAGTTTCTTTGAAGTCATTCAGTTCAAGCAAATAGGTCACTCAATTTTACACCAGCCTGTTTAAAGATTTGGAACCTATGCTAGTCTGTACTGGATCGAGCGATATTTGAAAATTGAAGTCTTTTCTATTAAAAATTTTAAGAACGGAAAAATTAGCTACTCAAACAGAGCACATGTTTTTGGGACACCCAATACAAAAAAGTACACGAATATCGTTTGCTCCAGATTCTTTTTTTACAATAGCTAAAAGGTCTATTCAGTAATACTTGTATTCACTTTGAAGAATTTTAGAATGTGTACAATGAGCTAAAGCCACTCAATCGAACCTCTCGCGCAAAATTTATGAATATATCGCTCGATACAGGATCTTCTGTTTAGCTACGAGGTCTATTGTTCGCTCAGCCGGTTTTGGTTTCTACTTTGAACGTCCCGTAGGCAACCAAGTAATCAGTCTAGAAATTGAGGTAAATACATACCCTGTTTGTAATCTTGCCAATTTCTTGTGAAATTCGTTGAACCATCAGCCCTTCTTTGGATGACAGTCCATCCACCGCCATTTGTAGTCATGTCACAATATGCCTCAACATATTGCATGTTAGGTAAAAGAAGAGTGATTGTTCCGCTCTCTCTAACCCCTGCGTCTTGTGCCTGCTTGCAATCTGCAAAAGCTAGAAAAAAATTTGATTGGCTGATTCATATTTCCTGACAATGATAGATTTCGCAACAATGTCATCTTTTGCCTTCAAGAGCTATTGTCATGCAGGGCCTATTTCAGACTGTTTAAAAGCCAACTTTGGCTCAGACGGAAACTAAAATCCAATGTGCAGTGGTTTAAGTGACCCAAAAAATTGTGCCCCGCTTACCTAAAGATTGTGACAGAACGGCAAAAGATTCTCGCCTAACTTTTATATCATGTTGCTCTTCAGATGTTCAAATAGATTTTGCTGCCACCCCGGTAAAAATCCGTTGAAAAATGATGGAGCTATGTATGAGCTTTTGACGACCAAATTTGCCTGATGACTGAAACCAGCGGTCGGAGCATAGGGCTCAAATCTCTCAAATCTTTAAAAAGGTCGGTGTAAAATTCTATTCTATTTTTCTTTTAATCGGATTGCTTGAAGGGAACTTATGGTACTTTGCTGTAAGTCTGCCGTGGAAATTTTATGATATCTTTATTTGTTTTCAAAATGGCGGCAATTCGATAATTTTTGAAAAAGTTCATGGACAATTTTGAAAAAATTTAAATCATTGTAAATCCTAAACTAATAGAGGAAACATTACATAACCTTTAAGGAAACCATAATTTATGGAGGTCTACAATATGGTGGCAAGCAGAAATCTGTAGCTTTTCTAGTTAGTTTAGGATTTAGAAATTTGATGACGTCATAGCCTCAAATTTAATAAATGCCGCCATAATATTGAAGCTAGTCAAGATATCAATATATTGCGACGACAGATTTACAGCAAAAGCCCCCAAGATCCTTCCAAGCCATTTATTTCAAAGAAAACTGTAATAGAATTTTACACCGACCTTTTTGAAGATTTGAGCCCTATGTTAGCGGTCGGCCATTTTGCCTTATTATTTTCAGTGGTAAGTAGCTTTCTGATAATTATTTTCAGCGGAATTTTCATGAGAGCTATGACATTGGAGGCTACTGTTTCATTTCATCCACGAAACTATTTATCGCTGCAGAATAGTAAGACAAAATGGCCAACCGCTGGTTTCAGTCATCAGGAAAATTTGGTCTTCTGAAGGTCATAGCTCCATCATTTTTCAACGGATTTTTATGGGGATGGTAGCAAACTTTAACTGAATATCTAAAGAGCAGTATCATGCAAAAGTTTGGCGAGAATCTTTTGCCGTTTTGTCGCAATCTTCAGGAAAACAGGGCAAAATTCTTTTGGGACACCCTGTAGATAAAGAAGGAAATACAGTCAAACCTTTGCACTTCGATGCGAATTAGTTAAGAACGACGTTTCTCGTTATCAAATTTGTTATCAAGGCCTTTAAGAATCTAAGCGTAGTTTTGAAAGCAAAAACAAAAACCATCGTGACTTATGATTTTAATGGAGGATTTCGTAGACTTTTCAAGAAAGCCATAGCTTATGCAATTCTACCGGGTGAGTCAAAAAAAGAATCCCTGTTTGAAAGATCACAGATCCCTCGATATCAAGACAATAATGTAGGCAAGTATATCATTCAAAAGTGAACATGTTCAAATACATTCTAAATTTTACCTGTCTGAAATCGGCCACTCCGTTCTGAAATTATAAGAGATTTAAACTGCATAAAATCACGACCAAATTTCTCGCATGTCTATGCCTTATAGCAATGACTTGTACATTCTTTGGCACCATTTATCCCTTTAGGAGATGAAAACGTCATCCCTGGGGGCAAAACAACATTACTCCGGACGATTTCATCCTCACAAGAGGATAAAATATGTTAGAATGTGTTGAACTCATTGAGATAAGGCAGAAAGTTAGGGAAATGTTAGTCGTTGCATTGAGCCTGTTTTGAAGATTTCTCAAAATGGCTTTCTGGAGAAAATCCCTCATAATTTCAGAATGGAGTGGTCGATTCCAGTCAAGTAAATGTTGAGGTCTATTTGAACATGTCTGCTGTTAAATGGTATGTCTCCCAGTATCATCATCTTGATATTCAAGGAATGGTGATTTTTCAAACGGGGATTCTCTCTATTGACTCACCCGGTATAATATAGTGGTAAGGGTAAGTTGAGGTCTGACGCAGAGTCCAGAAAAAAATCAAACCTTCCTCCGGATAAAAATCTGATGAGTTAAACCTTCCTCATTTCATCAAGTCAAAATAACCCTCTTCTAGCGTTGAATAGAACCTTATAATTCATATTGCCAAAATATTCCACAATTTTCTCAAATTTCTAAAAAGATGACTAAACCTTCCTCAAATATGACCGGAGGAAGCAAAACCTTCCTCCGGCTCACAGCCGTGGAGCCGTGACCTTTTCTGGACTCTGGTCTGACGGTCTGAACGTGATAACATGGCATCTCAAAAGAGCTGAAATGTAACAATGCTACCTTTCTTGAAAATAATCAAGATGACACATGAGTCAACGGTAACACAGAATTCACTGAGATCACCGAATTCTACGAGCCTGATCTCAGGCTGGTAAAGAGCCATTCATTTTCAAGATAAATAGCCGTGTTCACTACTTTTTGAAGTTAAGAGACAGAATCTGTCTAGTTTGATGAAATTTTGACTCAAATACGCTGCGAGATTACTACTCACCTGAAATCGAAATCTTCTTCCACACTGCCAAATACAACGATAGGCTTTCCAATGAATCCTTGAATTCTACTGCCCCATTTTTGCTTGATTTTACAACATAGTTGCACCCTTTTTTTAAATTGCAGCGATGAAATCCTCTCGTTACACCGACCATTGATATTTCATTACCATCACTTTTGTCGATTCGTCCGAAATATGTCCCTTGAGACAGAATAAAGTGAAATTGCAACCAGATAAGAACAGCATTATGGAACCAAGTGTCTTTCATCTTCGGTTATGCCAGAAACAATGTACATGCACCTTTATCAAGCAATGTAATGACACATTCTTTACTCTGATTTTGCAAAATTTGCTACCATTTCCAGTGATATGATATGTACTATTGAAGGCCCGACAGATCAGCCACTGATTTATCCGTTACTTTGATGATGATGATGATGATGATGATGATGATGATGATGATGATGATGATCATGATGTTTTGAATAGGTTTGAAATTCAAGCATTAATCCGCAATTTGAGTCTTTTCTATGCATACAATCATCTTTCCTCAAAGTAATTAAAATTTCGTTCTAATCTCTCACCAGTACTAATAAATGAAATTTCGAAAAAACGTCTTGTTTACAACGTTCCGTAAAACATTGCTTTCTTCCTCAATCGAAGACAAAAAATACGCATTGAATAATTTTCTTGCTAGCGAACGAGGTCAAGTTTTCAAATATAGATTAAATATTTCCAGCATGACATCAGGCCCTTAGCAGTAAAGATGGGTATCTTTTGCTAGCTTTGATCAATCTTATCCAGCAGCGCAAGCAAAAAAGGGACATCTGTTTTTTTGCGAAACGGAAAGGTATCGCTCATAAGGCAGGAAATATCAAGCTGTGAGGGAAATTGATCTCGACCTGTCTTATTCCCACTCAGCACGAATAAATTACCCATTGTTTGAAATATTGTAAAGGATTACCTTTGAAACCAATTTGTAAAATGTCAATTACATCATCTTACTGAGGCTTCAACTAAATTTTCAAGATTCTTCTCATACTCTTATGTGCATTATTACCTTCTGAAATCAGGAATTACCCGCCAGTCCTACTTCTCGTTATGCCACCAAGGACAGATTTGGTAAGACAATAGCACGAATTGGTTTTGATTGACACCGCAATTCAAACCGATTAGCGATCGCAGACAAAGGAAATTCTGTCAACCAGTAATTCAAAACAAACAAAGCCGCAAAAATTTCTCTGAAACCCAGGTAGCTAGCTCGCTCGTTGTGCATTCCAGAAACTGTTTTTAAGAGCAAACATGAGCATAGATCGAGAGAAGAAAGATATATCTACACACCTGTCACTGGCATTTAATTTATTTTATTCAAAAGCCGATTGAGAGGCGATTCAATTCTCTTCTTTTTTGGGTGTAATTAAAGCACTTACTGCTCAGCTTCTGAACCAAAAGAATAAAATGCCCGAGGTAAATATTTAGATATATCCTTCTTCTTTCGATAAACACTCATGATTGCTCTTAAAAACAATTTCTGGATTGCACAACGAGCGCACTAGCTACCTGGGTTTCAGAGAAACATTTGCGGCTTTGTTTGTTTTGAATTTCTGGTTGAGAGAATCGCTAATCGCTTTGAATTGCGGTGTCAATCAAAACCAATTCGTGCTATTGTCTTACCAAATCTGTCCTTGTTCGATATGCCTAAAATCAAATAAAAATGCCTTGTTCACAATCATGTAGATTAGCACATTCTGATGCCCAGCATATATGAGGAAGCATAATAACATTTCAAGAGTTTCCATATCATTGGAAAGCAATACACTCTTTTTTTTATAAGAATACTATACATTTTTTCCAGCCTCAATATTCTTAAGAAATTTTTCGTTTTGAGCCTTAACATATTCTTAAAGTATTCTTATTTTTTCAAATCTGATATGGCTTCAGGGGAACATAGTTCAAAGAAGTGTCATATCATTATGAAGAAATGGTCGAACGAAAGACAAATTTAAGCATTTGTAACAATAAGAATGTTATGAGCATCGCAAAACAGGCAGCTGCTGGAAAATGAGACACAAATATACGAGCTGAGGCCAGTGGCGCCGCCAGGATTTTTTATTGGGGGGGCGAAAGAGAAAGGGGTCTGGGGCGGAGCCCCAGAAAAATTTTCTTGGACCACGCCCTCTACTTTGGCTGTAAATGCGGCCAACGCCCCTTTTTAGGTTGACATAAAGATAAATGAGTCTGTTGAAATAACACAAGTAGGGTACCACAGTTAGAAAATGACGTCCTACCGGCGACCGAACGACGAACTTCGAATTTCCAAAAATTTCTGCAACGAATCTAAAACGTCACTCCGTAATGGAATTATCGAAGGGATTTCAAGTTCTCTCAGATTCAGAAATCTGAAGTATATGGTTTGTGAAAAAGAGGGCATCGGGACCAGCAGAAGCTTCCAAGTTCAGTATATATTCAGGGGCGGATCTAGCCGGATATTTTAATGAGTTCCCATGATGAGATCGAAGGTGAGCGAAGCTAGGGGGTGCGGGGGTACTCCCACGAGAAAATTTTTGCAGCCACGTCGAAAATTTTAGATTGCCTTAAAATGCTGTCAAATTTTTCTTAACTAATTAATAACTGATAAAACTTTGAAATGAAAAGCATCCCACGAAACCAATTTTGGACATTCATATGATCATAAGGCCTAAGTTTACCTCAAATTTTTCTCCTTCAGCCAGCCACATTTTGCCTTATTGACACATATAAGGGGCCTAGTTTGTAGCCCCTTATGTAAGCGCAGTTGAACAGATTTTGAAATCGTTTGTTATTTTCATCGCGGATCTCATTTCATAATGATCGTAATTCTATTCTCAGAGAGAAATCTATCTATGAAATCTTGACTAAGTTCCCAAACTCATGGAACTCACGTCAAATCCGCCACTGGATGAGGGGGTCTGGGGGCAAAGCCCCCAGGAAAATTTTCGGGAACACGCCCTTTACTTTGGCTTAGAACTCTTCTACCGATCACATGTTACCTGGTGGTGAAATAGAATTTTTGATCATTTCGTAACAGTTGTTTAAATTAGCATCCCCTGGAAACTATTTTTGTAAAAATATGATATTCTTTGGTTTAGAATGCATCCCATCTTTACCAGTGCCCAATTGAAAACTTTCATAATAAGGTAACAGTATTTTTATGAATTACCACCACAGGAAAATTTTTGGGCAAACACACTATAATTTGTCCCAGAACCGTTCTAACAATCCAATTTGCCTGGCCTCAAAATGGAACTTTTGACAGTTCTGTGATAGTTTGTCTCGGAAATTTTTCAAAAATCCAACCTATACATTGGCTTAGAACGACTCTACCATTCACTTTCCATCATTTCTCCGAAAGAATCTTACCCTACTACCCATCCTATACAGAACTACTTTCTCCTCATTTGGTTTGTGAAAAAGATCTTGACTTAGATCTTTCACAAGCTATGTTGTTGAGATGTGCAAGCTCGGAGGGCACATAGGACGGGGGTCTAGGGCCTTCGCGACCAGAAAAAAAATCCGAGTCAGTGCCCTACAGATCGTTGGAAAATGCAATAAGACAGCAAGATTGTACAAACCGATACTCACATTATAATTGCTAAAGATCATCGGCCTTACCCCCCCCCCAATAATTTTACAACGGAATTAGACGAATTAGAAAAGTGGTCCTGGAGAATATTGGGGGGGCGACCGCCCCCCCTTGCCTCCCCCCCTCCCGGCGCTTCTGGCTGAGGCTGAGCAATATTCTTATAATATTCTTAAAATTTGGATGATTCTGAGCCTGAATATTCTTACAAACAATATTCTTATAAAAAGAAAGAGTGTACCTGAGCTAAAAAAAAACATCGTTTTCCATTTTAATGATTGAAACATTGACAAAATAGAGCCAATCACGTACGGTTTTAGGAAAAGCCCATGGAAGCAGGTCATGGAAGCCGGGCAGCAAAACGTTGTATACTATAGGTGAACACAGCTGCTTGCTGAAGAACTTTCAGAAACAGCATTTTGTCAGACTTCACTTAAATAGCGACCTTGACCTTGAAGGAAACGTTGCAAACTCACAGCATATTCACGAAAATGTTGCGGAAAAAACACAAAGTGCTCCATTGTAATAATTAAATCTGAAAATAAGATGGGCCGAGTTCTTTCGTTTGACGTTATTTTACTGTTACTTGCAAAAGATTTTGAGGAAGCAGCCTTTAGTCGTATTTCACTTGAAAAGGGAGGACTGGTCTTGAAAGAAACGTTGCAAATTCGCTATATTTTCACAAAAACACCGAAAAAACAGCGCAAAGTGCACCATTGTGCTAATTAAGTATCAAAATACGATAGGCCTACTTGCTTTCGTTCGACTTTATTTTACTGTTACTGGCAAAAGAGTTTGAATAACCAACACTTTGTGGTACAATACTTGAAAAATTGAGATGACATTTACTGTATTTTCACAACCAGATTATCGAAACAATGCAAAGTGCCGCATTTTGATAATTGAGTCTCAAAATATGATAGATTTTCGTTCGACGTGAATTCAAACTGTGGATGTTATTTCTTTCAAAAAATTTTGAACCTCAGAGAAAGAAGCACGTTGTTTTGTATCCTCTTGCATAAATGATAATGAAACATCTTTTGTTCCAAACTATTGTTCTCATCTTATTGAAATGTGATTTGGTGCTGTCTCAAGGGACATATTTTGAACGAATCGATGACAATGAAGACAATTATCAATTGTCAGGCATTGGCAGCACACAAATGCATGGTTGCAGTTTAAAGAATGAATGCAACTACGTCGTAAAGACAAATGAAAATGGTGCAATGATTTTGAAAGATTCCATCAGAAGTACATCTGATTATTTTGCAGTTTGGAAGAAGATTTCAAATGTTGGTGAGTCAATTAATCTAAGATTTGACGCCAGTTCTTTGGAATTACATCCTGGAACACCCTTCGCCTGGATATGATGTGTAAGGTGCTGTAAAACACCTCACCTGCCAGACCAGGGGCTGACAGGCGAGGTATATTTCAGCCACTGTTTATATGAGATATTTACCTCGCCGGGGCTCTTCCGTGCAATCTGAGCGAATTAACCAATATAAATCAACGAAGAAAACCAATAGACCTCACCATACCGGTAGCGTTTCGTTTATATGGAACAGGTGAGATTCCACCTTTGGTGAGGTGGGATCTCACCATACCGGTGGGATCAACCTCTCTTTTGCACTGTTCCTGCTAATCTGTAACGTTCGGCTCGAATTCAGTCTAATTCTGAAAAGGTCTGCTAGGCAGGCTCGACAGCTTTTGATCTTGTGATCGCAGACTTGTGACCGCTACAATGACCATAAGCGTATGAGCCGGGCGATGGAAAAATTATCGAAAATCAGCCCCAATCGGGCAAAAATGTTGGTAAACAATCGACTTTGTGTCGGGCAGCCCCCCAAGATTTTTCTTTCCATACGCTTATGACAATAAACCAATAGATCGGAAGATTTCTGCTCTGTGTTTTAAGTCTGTCAAGTTACCTCTGATCGGCAATTTCACGAAAAGCATCAATCCATGAAATGCATGACTTTCAATAGTTTTGTCGATGAAATGCTAATACCATAATTTGGGAGGTACCTGGTAGCTTTGGCTAACTTTGGAGAGTTTACTAGAGTCAAAAAGGCTTTGCAAAATCTAATGACTTATATGTAAATTTCTCCTGGCACCAAACTTGCCAAAACTCATCTAGTCCCTTTATTTTCCAGTTTTTACAGACTGTAAGGAGGCACAAGACGCAGGAGTCAAAGAGAGCGGAACAATCACACTCGTTTTACCAAAGATACAATACGTTGTGGCATATTGTGACATGACTACGAATGGCGGTGGATGGACTGTCATCCAAAGGAGGGCTGATGGTTCAACAAACTTCATCAGAAATTGGCAAGACTACAAACAGGGTATGTGGCTTACTATATGATATCAGCACGATTGACCAAAGGGGCACATCATTCCACAAATCTCGTACACCTTCGTAAAAATCCTGAAAAAATCGGCAGTCCTAAAATAATTTGAGAAATTTTGGAAATCCTAAAAAATCCTCGCAGAATTTTAGAAATCCTGAAGAAAATCCTGAAAAATCTCGAAAATCCCAGAAATCTCAAATAATTCTTTTGACAACTCTTTGAAAATCTTAGAAATTATTTAAATCCTCAAAAATCTTTCACAAATCTCGCAAAATCTTGAAGATCTTTGAAAATCTCTTAAACCTAAAAAAACTCACAAAATCTTGAAGATCTTTGAAAATCTCAGAAAAGATCTCAAAACTCTGAAGAATCTGAGAGACTTTTAAAATCTCAATTTTTGGAGCGACTTGCCCCTTATTAGGTTGAGCGTCATTATTGTCTTGAATACCGGTTGAGCCAAACCAAAGGTTGAAATGTTCTACGGGGTGCAAATAACAAATTATTTGTCAACTTACCCTGTCTGTGTATTTTTTTAGGGTTTGGCAATCCAGAAGGTGACTTTTGGCTTGGACTGGAAGCAATCCACCAGCTAACATCATTGGGCAATGTTACCCTTCGTGTTGACCTCAGAAAAGTGAACGACACTTATGGATTCGCTGAATACCCAAACACAAAGGTTCACGATGAGGCTGCAGAGTACAGATTAACTCTTGGTCCACATTCTGGGAGCATTGGGGACGGAATGATTACTTCAACCGAAGAAAAATTCTCAACTTGGGACAACGACAACGACAAAAGTCACATGAATTGTGCTGAATTGTCAAAAGGAGGCTGGTGGTACTATGAATGCTTGTATTCGAGTCTGAATGGCCTCTTTTACAACAAGTCGAGAAATGCAACTCAAGATACTCCAGATCATATGAGCTGGCCTAATTGGGGACAGTTTTATGGAGGCATCACGTTTTCTGAGATCAAAGTGAAAAGGAACTAGATTTACGGAAATGTGTACGTTTGTTAAGAAGAAACGTCATCCTATATTCTATATATTGTATATTGTATGTAAAGGGCGCCCTTGTGCTTGTGAAAAAGTATATGAAAATACCCGGAGGGGGGGGGGGGCACTACATATATTGCGAGTACTGGGGACGTGCAATCAGGAAAGGTATCAATTTTCACGACTTTGGAATAAGGTACAAAAAACAGAGCATTTTCGAAAAATTGGTATGAGGGTATGTTTTTGAGCCTGGATGGCACGTCCCCGACCAAAACCTGGTCAAGTGCCCCCCCCCCCCCCGGGAAGATACCAAAACTTCAAATTAAAGAACGTGAAATAGATTCCTAGATCGATAAGAGGTTCGACGAAAAACTTCACCTGAAACACATTGTAACAATTAGCCAAATACTTAATTTTCAATGGGTTATATGATCAATGAGATGAGGGACAATGTGACACAAAATGGTGCAACTTTCGAATCGAAAATCGCCAAAATTTTGTTATGAAACTAATCACTAGCAAAATTCTTTATACAAAAATGTTTCAGATTGAATGGCATGTTGAACAGTCTATTTCATAACGACATAAACAAGTTTGAGTCTAATGGAATGAGCTGGGGACATTGGAGAACTCCTCTTGGAGGAATTAAGTTTGCTGACATGAATCTGAGGAGAACCTGAAGAAAACTTCTCCCCGATTAACATAGTGGACATGGTAGATAGGACAAGAAAGTGGCAAAAATTGATCCGAGTGGCGCAAAATAGGTAATTTACAAATTCATGGAATTCATTGAGGGTGTAAAAAGATTTTGCAATTTTCCCCCCGTGATTTGCAAGATCTTTTGACATAGGCTGTTTATTTTCGTTGATTTTATCAACCTTGGTTCATTTATGTGGATTATGACGTTGTAGAGACCCGTTTTGTTTCAACTTCGTATCGAAGTAGAGGTAAGGACACGTTTTTATCTAACCCTAACCCTAACCTAACCTTATCTAACCCTAACCCTAACCCTTTTGTTGTTGTTGTGTTATTGTGAAACTTTTTAGGCCAGTTTGGCTACAGTGAGTTGGGAGTTCTATATGCTACACAATTCGGCATAGAGCAAAACCGAGGAAAGAAAATGAAATAAAGATGAAGTTTATTGCAACAAAAATCGATCGTTGATTGTTAAATAAACTGTAAATGCATTCAGCGCAATGTTAACTGATAAAAATAGTAAACTATTACAAGAGTTTTATCTCTATTTTTTTTCTTTTCTATATCCATATAAAATATTACAATACAGTTTTACATTTTACTATACTTTCTAACTACCATGCAACACTACTGGGACGATACCATGACCAGCAAAAGACACTGGCAACCCAAGGCTAGCAACTAAAAACTGCTACAAAGATATATAATTAACATTTCAATGAATACAGATACTTTGAATAGAAAAATTACAAATAAGTAGTCAAGTAGATTAGGCCATGGTCCAATCTTTATCTCTACTACTTGTAAAGTCATAAATATTAGATATAGCTAGTTTTGTGCAGTATATCATAGCCAGCAACTTCGTATCTATCTGATCACTTCTCTTTTTAAATTGTTTCTCGTATCAAAAAAAGAAAATCAAAAGGGAATAAACCTCGGTCTTCTGGGATTTAGAAAATATGTTTTAAAATAGCAATTGCTTTTGATTGACACCTCAATTCAGAGCGATTGATGATTGCAGACAAAGGACATTCTCTCAACCAGTAATTCAAAACAAGCAAAGCCGCAAATGTTGCCCCGAAACCAGTATGGCAAACTCTCGCCTTGTGCACGCGAAAGGTGATTTTGAAGAGAAGCTATAGCTTATAACAGAAGAAGTTCGGCAAATCGAAAGATCTGCCTGGCGGATTTCGCATATTTGATTCAGGAGCTGTGTGGTAATCATTTCATCTAAGCCCTAAATTACTGGTTGACTTTCCTTCGTCTGCAGTCACTAATCGCTTTGAATTGAGGTGTCAATCAAAAGCACCTCATGCTATTGTCTTACAAAATCTGCCCTTGTTGAATCAGAGTCATGAATGCTACAGTAAAAACCCGCGTATAAGAACCTAGTGGATTAAGAACCTACACATGCTGAAATTGTCAAATTTTCAATTGTTTTATAAGAACCAATCCATTGTATTCATTGTTTAAGAAACCAGGCTGACTTGCAAAATTGTAGGTTCTTATTCGCGGGTTTTTACTGTACTTCTAGGCATCGTCTACACTGTACCGGAACAGTTTTGAATAGCTACACATTTTTTGACGGTGGCCCGGAACAAAAATATTCTTTAGATATAAGGAACAACAGTGTTGCTACGGACAAGCAGGAGCAGTGCAAAGGAGAAGCTGATCAGTGACACTTCTGTTACGGATCCAAAATTTTACAGGTACAATGCAGACGGGGTTCTAGTCTGTGCATGACTTCTTGCTTGCCACAAAACTATTGCACAACAATTGATAATGAGTTGTAGATAAAATTGAAAGAAGTGCAAACAATGATTGTCCTCAGGCGCAATCATGCTGGCTACAATTTCTGCGAATCTATACTTTTTCTAAAATTGTCAATGAATTATGAAAGACCTCCCCAAGCTACAAAATTACGCCAATCCACAGTAGCCAAAAATACAAAGTGCGCTCTTTTGGATGGAGTATAGCCTTCTTTAAATGAAGCTTAGCTTCACTTTTTAAAGTGGAACCATTTTGATGACAAAGAACGATTCATTTTGCTGCAAAACGTTAACCAATCGGTAATTCTGTGAATCTACTTGCTTCTCCTATCAAGGGGGAATAGAAAATGCAATGGATCCCAAAAGAAAGCACCAAAATCGAAGCATGTCTCCATGTGCCGGGTAAGTAAGAAACAACTTAACGCGTTTGGCAGGCTTTGGAATAAAACGTACGCGGCCATTATTCGAAATTAAGATTTCAATCTATCAGTCAATGGCTAACTTAGATGTGAACATTTTGTTTGGTAGAATCGATCATGATTTAGACCGAGAAATTAGGAAAGTGCTGGCAAGGGTTTGTATGGGAACGAGAATTCCATGTTCGATGCTGGTCAATGATTTACTTGCCACTGAAATTTAAATTCTTTCTCTGAAACTGATAATTGTATTGAATTTAGATTTCAACAGCAAATAAATCATGGACCAGAACGGAACATGGAATTCTCATTCCATTACAAACTCCTTACCAGCATTTTCCTTATTTCTTAGCCTATCCATATCTAAGTTAGCCCTTAACTGATACATTAACATCTTAGTTTTGAATATCGGCCGCGTACTTTTTATTCCGCAGCCTGCCAAACGTGCTAATTTCTTTCACATCTAAGTTAGCCTTTGACTTGTAGATTAACATCTTAGTTTTTAATATCGGCTGCGTAATTTTTATTCCACAACCCGCCAAGCGTGTTGAATTTTCTCCGTCTCACCTGGTATAGTGCCAAAAGAACGCATTACCATGTTGGCAAAAGTGTATTGGCGGAGAAGCAACATAAGCTAATGCCACAAACAAGAAGATTTACCTTCATCAAGTTACCCAGAAACAGTAAAATCACAGCAGAGCACAACAGCAACGAGATACGCAAAGCAACATATAACTAATTTACAAATTTGCCTGGTCCTAGCAATGGGAAGTAGACCCACTGCATAGTCCCTGTTATCGCAACAACAACAACATTTTTTTACATCAGTCTTTGCAGGAAGTAAACGTTGCTTGTGCTTGTTATAAATCAATTCTAAACAAACCGTCCAAATTGTATCGTCGAAAAACTTACAACAGCTACTGTGGACTGCAGTATTCTAACTGCAAAAATACTACCTCCTAAATGCCACTTTACTGCTTGCATTCTTGCCGAAATTCTAAAATGTCATTTACTTGTATTCAAACTCAAGTTAAAGAATAGACTACATGACTTTTCCACCCTCGGGAAATTAGCGAGTTTTATATTTCCAAATATATAATCAACCTAAGCAATTACGGAGAAAGAAACCAATGTCCAGCACTGGTCTCGGCTTAGGTATTCAAAACCTCCTGATATTTCACTCATGAAAACATTTTTCCCTTCCTGCGACCGGACAAAGGATCATGCTTAAATTTCCTGCAGTCAAAATATCCAGCTTTCTTAAAGAGAGGTCAACATCCAAAGATAGCTGTTGTGTAACCGGCTTTACTTTAATGCACATATTAATGCACATAGGGCATCGAGAAAAATAAATTTGTATGAAGTTTGGAGCAATCGAGCTGGGACCCCATAAAAACCATTTATTTCAATGCACATAGGGCATCGAGAAAAATGCATTTGTATGAAGTTTGGAACCCCATGAAAACTATTTATGATTTCATGAAGGAAATCCAGTACTTAACTGATCTGGTATTGTTTGCATACAATATAAATACAAAATGGCCTATACAATTTATCTCAGGTAACTTTTGCTTGACTTTGTAAATTTTTATCTTACTTTGAAAAATGAGAAACAGAGTGATACACAAAACAGGTTATATTTGGAAAAATTTCCTGCGACCGCATGGTCAGACGGATTTTCCTGCCATGAAAAATGTGAATTTCACATTTTGCAGTATATTCGTATATTTCGATCATATATGTCACAGTGTCAGTCTAACTGCACAAAAATTGGTAGCGATCATTTAGTAGGGTCATTTCTCAACTGTTGAACTTGACTGAGGACCACCTTTTCAAGATCCCGAGGATAGATTATATAGCTGGTAGACATTAAAAATATCTTCTGGACGAATCTTGTACTTGTGCACATGAGTATACTGTAATTTGTTGTTCGCACTAAGACATTAAACGATATTGAAGATAAAATATATGTTTATCGTATCATAACTTGTCTACTGGATATTTCTAAATCGCGGTTTCTGTTGATGAAAAAAAATTTACGTAAACTTAAAATTGTTTTTTGACCAGATGAAACCCCAATCTGCTTACTTCTTCATTTCAAACGTCAATGAGCCCTGCGGCGTAGCCACCACTCTAAATAAGCTCATACAATTTTTTGAGACATTGTCTCTCGAAAACAATAAATAATCCGTATTCGATAAAAATAAAAAACTGTTGGGAGCCTCTCTTCGCAAAAGGGTGTGGAGGGCCTCTTGAAAATCAGCATCGCTGAAGGGCTACCCTCCTTAAGGTGCCTCATAGCTAATTCATGGCCAAAATTTTCGAATTTTTAACTTCATGCATTCTAATTCTAAATTTAATATAGAATCTGATTTCTCACTCGAAAAATTTGCCTTGTGGCCCTTTTTGATAAAAATTGAAAATTTGTGCAATGGAGTTGTTAAATTTCTGCTTAGCAACCACTTAGCAACCAGAAAAATTTGTTTTACTGCAATACAAATTCTTTGCAATCCCTGTATTTGATCCATGTCTTCTTCTTGTCCTCGTTCCCCCTTTTCCAAGACAACATGAGGTTGTCAATGCTAAAACGAGGCTGTTTATACATGGTACATCTACAGTGAAGCCATTGAACTAAAAATTGGCTTATTGCAGTGCAGTTTCGAAATTATTTTGCGATCTTTGATATTTGTATGATAGTTGCTAGTTCTGAAATGGGAAATAAACACAACAAGAGCAAAAGCTACTGGGAAAAGGAAACTTGGTGGCAATAAATCCATTAGTTGCAGTTGACAGTGTTGGAATTGAAACATCAACAGAACAGTAGAGGAGTCCATATATCTTTCTGGTGCCTGCCTTTAGATGAGCCAAAACATTGTGATGAACACTGCTTGAACTTTAACGGTGATTTACTCAAAGAGTTGAAAATACGGCATTGGGAAACTTTGAGAAATTCTTAAAATTGAACTATAATGCTGATCAACTCCAAATTTCATAATCATTTTTAGTATGCCATACTTTATGGGCCCTAGTAAAAAAAATTAAATCTGATGACTAAAAATAGAATGAGGCTGATGAGATCAATGACGCGTAACTATTGAAATCACATTTATCCGTATATCTTTGTAAAAACAAAAGCTATGTCAAATATTTTACTAGGGCCCATGGACATAGAGGCAAGTGTTCTCCAGACCAAATTTCACACTTGTAGGACAACCATGGATTTTCTGAGAATTTTTCAAAAATTAGAATTTGACGGGTTGCCACGCCCAAAATTATGCTAATTTTTTATAATATGATGTGATTTTTATTTTTGATAAATGATTGAAAACACCTTAAAAATTTGAAATGAAATGAAGGGTTCAGGGTTATTTTTATCCGAGAGCCATTGGGTGGACTGAAAAGAAATTCAACTGTTTTGAAAATTTGTAATGCGAAGAATACTTAAGGTATTGCAATGAATCAAAGTTTGATCGATAGCCGAAAGTATGAAATATTTTTGTGAATTTTCATATGCAGTAGAAACCCGCACAAAAGAACCTAGTTTTTATCAGAACATTGAGGCTTAAATTCCATGATTACAACTTTTCAAACAAGAACCCACATGAGGCCGAAATTTCTAAAGGTTCTTATATAATTGCTTGATAGATGGTACTTTACTTGAAAACTGCCAAATCTTTCATGATGTAAACTTTATCAAAAAGGAATCTATCGAAAAACTATTCAATTCATAGAAGGAATGCACTGGCATGTGTAAAAACACATTTGCACAGTAGCAACAATAAGCACCTTTTTAAGGGCCTTGCATGCTAGACTTGATTATGGCATCAGTTAATCAAGAACCTCATTCAGGCTGCCTTGAGAAAGCCTAGGTTCTTTTATGCGGCAAAACTAGATTTATGAAAATCTTTTACTTCGAAATGGTGGAAAGGATGAGTAGTCTCATCACTTAAAGCAACATGCAAATATTTTTTTATTTCCCGTGAGCCTTAAAACTGCTTTTTGCAAAAGTATCAGATCAAATACGCTTTTTGCTTTAATAAAGATTTGATTCTCAAATCATGAGAGGAAAGAAATATGTTTGAGTGATGAGATTGTTAATAATTTTGATCTGCAGTCTACAATGTTATTCTCTAAAAAGGCTCAGCCCATGACGTTACCTACATTACATTTACATTTCCTAACTTACATACAGGGTGTCCCAAAAAAGTTGTGCCCTGTTTGCCTGAAGATGGCAACAAAACGGCAAAAGATTCTGCCCAAAATTTTGCATGATGTTGCTCTTCAGATATTCAATTGAAGTTTGCTACCATCCCCGTAAAAGTCCGTTGAAAAATGATGAAGCTATGACCTTTAGGAGACCAAATTTGCTTGATGATTGAAACCAGCGGTAGGCCATTTTGTCTTACTATTTTGCAGCGATAAGTAGCTCCATGGATGAAATGAAACAGTAGCCTCCAATGTCATAGCCTCGTGAAAATTCTGATAATCATCAGAGAGTTTTCAACTATTTCTCACCTAACAGGAACTATTTCTTACCTCGCATGAAGCTATTTAGCACTGGAAAATAGTAAGACAAAAATGGCCGACCGCTGGTTTCAGTCATCAGGCAAATTTGGTCTTCTGGTAGCTCCATCATTTCTCAACGGATTTTTACGGGGATGGCAGCAAACTTCATTTGAACATCAGAAGAGCAACATTATATAAAAGTTTTGCGAGAATCTTTTGCCGTTTTGCCGCAATCGTCAGGCAAACGGGGCACAATTTTTTTAGGACACCATGTATAATTGCATACGATATGTTAAAAAGAGTAGTAATTTTGGTGCAAGGGCACCAGGTCAATATATTTACTTGATTGACGGTTTTAGGCCTCTATTCACGAATTTTGAAGTGACCGACATTTTGAAACTAAAGCTAACCTTTATTGGAACTAAGCTCATAAAATAGAACAAAAATGTATGAAATACATCAGCCTTTTGACGATCAACCAAACTTTGATTCAGTGCAATACCCCAGCAATACCTCTGCGTAATGAATTTCAAATAGTTGAAGTTCTTTTTAAAGTGATAAATGTTTATGCATAAGTCTGAATGCTGTCTCGCCTGAGAAACGACAGTGCCTTTTCGAAAATGGGCCCTGCCTAGCAATTTCTAATAAATAAGCTACCCACAGTGTAAGCGGTCAAAAATCATAACTTTTAATCAACTTAAAAATATTCTATAAAATAAACTACACTGCGACAAGGATGCAAACCTAAGCATAGAAAACTGAACTACAAACCGTTCATTTGACACAAAAATTCATCGTCAGAAATTATTTCATATACTTCCCAATCTTCCTCATCAACTTTGTCCAAAACACCGTTATGTCGTTTAGGACTTTTTCCAAATCGATACGATGTTGTAATGACTCTTTCTCTTCGGACAGCTCTGATGCAAGCTAACGCACGACAATTGTTCAGTTTCAAATCATAAACAACTTTCTTTCTCCACAAAGCCTTGGACTCTTCACTCTTCCCGCGCTCTCGATTATGTCCCATCATATACGGGGTTGGATTCTCGGACAGTTTCAAACTTTTACCTTCTTTAAGTGCCATTTGAATTTCCTTTTGTCTGAGTTCGATACACGAGTCACAAGATAAATGCGTTGGTAACATGTCAAAGTAATTTGTTTCTTTTGCATTTCGTTGGCCTAACTGTATCAATGTGTTTTGCCTCCAGCTCTGTATTTCAGCGTACCTAGATGACTCATCGAACACCATCAGATTGTCCATTCCTAAATCCTCCTCTCTTCCTCTATCGATAATAACACGTCTTAACTTCGGTAGTAAATTCGTGTCCAAAAAGCACTCGAGAGTCCATTTCATCTCAACTTTTTTCTCGCCTTCAAATTCAAAATTATCAGTCCTTGGTAGTTCTCTTTGGACAGTTCCATTTCCCTTCTCCTCTTTTAGCTTCTTTTTGGTCTTTCTCCTATTTTTATTTCTTTTACTCCGTCGTTTACTTTTTCGTTTGTGGCAGCCATTTTCTCTTGCATGATTACTGGAGTCAACGCCATTCGAACAAATATCACATCTCACAGATTCTTCATCGTCACCTGAATATCCTGTCCCTATAGGATTGAGCATGATTGTTGTCACTGTCATCAAGTTTTTCATTCGTTACTTTATTTCAAGTAGGCTGGAAAAATTCCCAGCTATTTTTAGCTAATTTAGGCCTACTATGCATGCCACGCCAGGCATGGGACGCCTGGAGTCTAACGTCCCTTCCGAAGGACGCGATGTGCGAGAGGCACCTGGAAGGTCACCCATCCAGAGTTTGACCTCCAGCGACCAAGCTTAACTTCAGTTGCCAAACAGAAATTGTGTAAGCCACTCGACCACTCACCCAACACAAATGCGACATGCAAAGTCTACTTTGCATACACAATTGTGTCAGAACATAGCCTAGGTTAAATTTGCTGTACCTCTTCATGGACCTTCTCGCAAAATTTGGGATTTTAAAAATACTTTTCTGAAGCTAGTTTGAAATGTTTTTGGATAGTAGTAACACTTTTTAATAAATCACCAATAGAAGGTTCTGTACATTCAAATATTCGACTTTTCGAATGACTGCCGATACACAGACCAATCAAATTGCTTGAAACTTGGCATACATGGTCACAAAGCATATAACGATGAAAAAGTGTCAGCGATTTTCGATAAATCCACTGGTCCGAGTTTTACGGAGGTTTGAGTTAAAAACGACATTTTAGAAATTAACACAAATTATTGGCATTATTTCTAGACAGTACGTTTTATCAAAATTTCGTGACACGGTTTTGCAGTTCAGGATCTTAAGTCTTTGGTAAATAGGTAGTCGTGGTCCAACAATACTCGCTGGGGTACACAAAGATTTTTTCGCAAGGGTGATGGATTTCGTCTAAAATCTGAAATAAATCATTTGTGCTTCATTAAATCGACTGCACATATCTTTATGATATTCTGTGTTTAATTCTGCATCAAATGATACATAAGTTTAATTGGTATATTTTGATGAACGGCAGTGGTAAACAGAGTTTCTTAATCACCATCTGAACGGTTACAGTAACCTTAAAGATCATCATCATCAATGCATAAGACAGCTAACTAAAAAGATTAAACGTGCAACCAAAACAGTTTGATGGTATTTCATTGTGCACCAATACGCACCCTTGCAGGAATTGTGTGGAACATAAAATTGGAGAGAAAGCCCCCTTGGGTGGTTATTTCTCTGAGGAATTTCTAGATAGGCTGTGGAACTATTCTCTTGAATAACTAACTTTGTGAGCATTTTGTGAACTGTAAAAGTTGAGAAATGCATCAAAGTGTTTATTAAGATTCATTTTTGGATTCTTGAATACAGGTTTTCGCTCAAGTTGAACCGAATTTACCCTGCAGGGTCCTCATGACTTATGCTCACCAAGTTTGAAGTTTGGTCTTGGCCATCAATTAGACCAGGCGGAGAATACGGCAAGGGTAACATCTCTCCGAACTTTGTGCGACTATGATATTTAGCAACCCATACCCTCTGGTAATGAGAAAATTTTTGGTAAACGGCGAATACCTGCTGCGTTTACCAAATATGGGCAATTTCCAAAACGGGGGTTAGAGCCTTTGTCCCAACTGAACGTACTGTAGCCTTTACTCTACCTACTGTTTTCCTGCTTCGAAATGACATGATTTTATTATGATTATCGCAGTTAAAATGACTTTTTGTGGTAAGGTGATAGTAGAATGTATGAATTTCTTATTTCATACCTTCAAAAGACGGGGGTCGAACCTTCAATCGGTGCCAATTTCACATAATTTCCTATTTCGTACATTGAACGGTATCCTTTCCATCAAACATATGAGAAATTTCTTTGCTAATTTCTCTATTACCTACTTTAAACTCATTGCCAATAGTTACTACCAACGAAAGTACTGGCTGAAACGGGGGTTATGTCAGTCAAAATTATTTCATAATTTTCATTTCTTAAAAAAGCTATATATCTATTCTTACTCCTACCATATCCTTGTCTTCTCCGTCGCTACTATCTTCATTATCAAGTCCTTAATCAAAATTCTTCAGTATCATCATCATCTTCTTCTAGAATCTTTGTTACATCTTCAGGAAATACAGTTTCCACCCGAGCAATTTCTCCTGACCAACCATTAGCTTCAATGTTCCCAACTTCAGTTTCCTGAACGAAAGTCGATTTGCACACTTTTGCTACATAGTTTAAGTTAGCTCATTTAGAATGAAGCTTCAATGCCTGTTTGCATGGTAGAAGCAGTGAAAGATCCTGGATCTTTCATTTTTTCTCGTAAACGTCTTTGAATATTTTTTAGCGAACTTCATCGACATCTACCTTCTTCTTCCCGTACATGCGACATACAACTTCTTCCAAAGCAGCAAAGAGACTGTCCCTAAGATACCAGTCAGTTCCAAGCGATTGAACACTTGAACAAATCTGTTGTTTTTCTCCAGTTGTCGCCAGCAATGATTTTTTTATTTCTTGAAGAAGGATACCACGTAATCATTGCCGGTAAAGGCATGAAATCCATTCAGCGCCGTTTTCAGCTCCCTGCTCATTTCCATTCAGCCAACACTAAGAATTTTGCGATTTTACCAGTCCCGTAGTCGATATGTATCTTGTCGGAATTTTCCTCCAACATGGATACGAAGAGAATATTGTCCGGTGAACGATCAACGATGGCTGTGGTAGAATCTTTAGACAATGCATGATTTGCATGTAACAGCAACTTGGTATCAGCCTCTTCTTGGTTCCTGCTTAATTCTTGTATCACATCAATTGTCTCAGAAGAGATTTTGTGGCAAATACCATCCATAGAATGTATCAATTCATTGCATTTCAACTGCTCAAGAATTTCGATCCCGTTACCTGCTATCACATCCCAAATGATTTCAATCAGTCTCGTTTTGTTAGGTGGGATTTTCGAAAGAGATGTTGCACGATGACTTTACCTGCAACACCACATCTTGCACGTTCTAGATCCTTCAGTGACTTTTCTCTGTAGGTGTCAGCAACGATATCGATTCTGTCATAGCCATTCGGTAGTGCTGATATCAACTTGAATGCAAGCTCGTGGTATGTGTCACAGATTCTTGGGGTTGATCTAACCAATGCCATCAGATCTATGAGATACGTTGATACTTTTCCCTTTGGGACTCTTGTGGACAGTCCTTTGGGGTCAATTGAACTGCTTTCATAGGAGAGAACAATTTCCATGAACTTGCTTTTGTGATGACTTTGTACAGCTTTCTGATGGATTTTTCAGAATTCAAAACCTCAGATGGACGATTCATCTTGTACACTCTTTCGGATTGCTTCACACCTGCCATACTGTAAAGCTCCTTTGTATTTTTGCTTGAGCTGCACAATTAAGGGTCCATTTCATGATCTCATTTTCATCAGATGCAAAAAACTTTATTCCACCGGAAACTGGTGCATCCCTGTTCATCCCCTGCTCTCCCCTTTTGTCTGCTGTACGACATGGATATCTACCCTGGGCTTGCACTGAAAATCCTATGAGTTCTATTAAATCCTTGCAACCAGGACTGGTTTCTTCTAGGGTCTCCAGGAAGTGACTAATACGGTGCAAATGGGATTCCAGTCATTGAAAACAACTCTTTTGGTCTTTACCATGGAAAATAGAATATTATAAAACACTTTGACTGACATAACCCCCGTTTCAGCAAGCACTTTCATTGATGGTAAATATTGGCAGTGCATTCAAAGTAGGTTAATGAGAAAGTTAGCAAAGGAATCTTCTCGTATGTTTGATGGAAAGGATACCCTTAAATGCACGAAATAGGAAATTATGTGAAATTGGCACCGATTGAAGGTTCGACCCCCGTCTTTTGAAGGTATGAAATAAGAAATCTATACATTCTACCATCACCTTACCACAAAAAGTCATTTTAACTGCGAAAATCATAATAAAATCATGTCATTTCGAAGCAGGAAAACAGTAGGTAGAGTAAAGGCTATAGTACGTTCAGTTCGGACAAAGGCTCTAACCCCCGTTTTGGAAATTGCCAATATTTGGTAAACGCAGCAGGTATTCGCCGTTTACCAAACATTTTCTCATTACCAGAGGGCATGGGTATCTAAATATCATAGTCGCACAAAGTTCGGAGGGATGTTACCCTTGCCGTATTCTCCGCCTGGTCTAAATTCTCTTACACAGGGTGTAAAAAGGTTTACCCAGACATTTTCATCACATTTTTCAATTACAATTTTGGCCAGATTTTTACCCTACCCTTCCCTGGCTCGGCCAATGAGCAGTTCGGTACTAATTCCCAATCGGAGATTTACTCCTGATCGGGCACATTCCTGATTGGGATAGTTTTCCTGATCGGGAGTCAGTGAAAGACCCCTGATTACGAATAAATGCCTGATCGGGAATGATAGAATGCCTGAAACTTGTTTATTTTGTGAAAAAACAAAAATATTTATAAAATCTAGCAATATTGGTTTCAATCTCTAATAAGATTTCTGTTTTGAATATTCTAAAAACTAAAATGATTTTGTCATTTGAAAGTCTGAATATTTTCTTTTCAATGATCCTATTGAGGCAACGGTCCCTGCCAGCCCCCCTCCCCTCTCACATTCATTTTAGATCCTCCTTTCTAACCATTTCACCCCCAGAGCAGTTTCTAAAAAAATCCCCTAAATACATTTCCTGGCTTCGCCATTGCTAAAAGTGTGTTCCCGATCTGGATCTATGAAAGATTTTTGCACAGTTCTCCAAAATTCCAAGGTCAATTTTTTTTTCGTGCGGTCAAAATAGGTATTTCCGGACACTGGATTGATCTGTGAGCATAACAAAGAGGTCCGTCAGTTAGTTTAGTGCGCAAACGAGATTTCTCAATTTCTCATTATCCTGTGACTATGTTCCTAATCAGGATTTTACTCCCAATCAGGCTGCGATTTGGCTCCCGATCAGGAATTTTTCCTGATCTGGAGCAAATCTCCGATCGGGAACTTGTACCGAACTGATGAGGTGAAGTATATGTTATTAAATGTTTATCAAAAACTAAACTGTAGGAATCCACAAGATACGAGCAGGATCAGAAATGCTGAAAAAATCATAAAAGGATTCTTACCATCATCTAAATAACTGTCATGTCCTGAATCATGGCTTGCTATTCCATTTGAACTTGCATCAGAAATTGATAACTTTCTTGGCATCAAAGCAAGATCTTCTATGGAGATAACTTCATAGTCAACCAGGCCTTTTGGTTCAATATCCTTCACATAATGCAAGTAGTTCTCTGACAGCAACATCCTGAAAGAAAATAACTTCTATTTTAATGAACTTACAAGCTATTTCAAGCTACTTTTAATGAACTTACGAGTTATTTCAAGCTACTTTTAATGAACTTACAAGTTATTTCAAGTCCCCAATGATTCATATCTTTAAAGCCTTTTATTTCTTAATTAATCCCTTTGGGAACAAGAAGAATGATCCAATAAAATCAATGGCTTGAGTTCTATAAATAGTGCTAACACAGTAGTAATGGTGGCCTCAACTTGAAGCAGCAATTGATAAACAATAGAAGTGATTGCCTTCATACACAAGGACAGCATAGAATACATTTTGTATTGTCAAATCTTGGAAGATGATTCATAACCCTGCATTGTGAGTTATGATTACATAACCCTGCATGACAGTACCCAAATGCACACAACTAAAAATTTTCATGGGGAGAAAATGGCTGCTGGATGTCACAGTTTGCAATTCCAAGGACAACAGGGTCCATTCAGTCATTCCAAGTGCTAAAACACAAGAAGAATATTTCAGTTGTTGACTGGCAATAAAGTGACAGCCTTGCTTGACATTGTGCAAAACTATGCCCAATTTCACAAAATTTTGACATCAATTCTTCTTTCAAGCCTTGCAGAGGGAGGGGGGGGGGATTTCCACGTCACTATTCTCAGGCTGGTTTTATTCTTAACCAAAATTGATGCAAAAAAGTTTAGGTGTATCCTTCTGCCAATCAATTTTATCTTGAGTCAGAGTGCTGTTCAAAACCTTGACAATCTTTGCTGCCTTTGGGACTTGACATTGCGCAAAACTATCCAAAAATAACAAAACTCCTAGCAACATGATATACAAGAAATAATATCTTTTTAAATTCTTCAGACTTATTAAGCCCCAGTTGCCACAGTTAACACAAGATAAGCCCCATGGGACCCAAATCTTTCACAATAAATATTTCACAGGATTAGTGCAGCTGCTTAAAGTTCTAATGAAACATTCATTATATATCAATGCCAGCTTAAAATAAACAAAAGCTACCAAAGCTGGAATTAAGAATGAGCAGGACAACTGTATATCAGTCTTCCAACATAATGCTATATTGTTTTCATGATACTAAGTATAGATGACATTTGTGAATTCTGTAGGTTTATCCAGTTTCTTGCAAGTTTACATAATTATGATTCAGCCAAGTAGATCCACTCTTCAGCAGCTTTAGCCTTCAAATTGAGCACTCTGCTTTATATTTTTCGTCCATACAATTTATTTCACAATCAAAGACACAAAAATTTGCATCTTAAATTCAACAGCAGAAGTATGAAATGATTTTCTTTCTTGCTGCTTCCTTCAATGATGTTTAGAACTTGTCCTCATTACTTCAAGGAAAGAAACTTCTGCAGGAAGAACCTCTTGCATTCTTCGCACTTTTGGCCATTGTGAAAGTTTATTCCACAACATTTTGGAAATGGGAAATTTGAACCATTCCCTCTGAACTGCAGGTATTTTTTATAAGAAACTGCTTATAAGAAATGGTAAGTTCAATTTTTCGAAAGTTAAGAAACAACCCTTCCTGAATCTAAAAATTAAGAAACTATTGCAATTTGCAGTTTTAATTTTCCTATCACACTCAAAAATGTTTTGAAACTGTACAGTTATAGCAACTGTCTGGACATTTTTTGAGAGCGAATTATGTTATTTACTTGTTTTGAGATCTTACTAAGTAATTTGGGAGCCCTTTAGACAAAAAAAATTTGGTAGCGAAATGATCCAAAAATTTCAGAAACTGCCTACCAGCCCCGGACCTTAGTTTCTTATAAAAATATGTGTATTCCCACCCTCTACTGTAAGTCAGAGAATCAAAACACTCCAGTTACACTTTCTGTGAAATGCAGTTTCATACATGCGGCTTTCACTACTACAATCTTGAAGCGTCAATTATTTCTTGACATAAAATACATCATAGCAATCTTAAAACATAAGATCCTTTTGGATGATTACAAAGTCCGTCCTGAGCTAAGCAAGCATAAGAAAATCTGAAAATTGATTTCTTCATAACCCCAAATGATCGTTGATGCTGTTTTTAGCTACAGTCAGAGAGATGAGTGTTGCTGCTAAAGTCGCCTTCAATAGAAAATCAAGCGCCTTGTATGTCTCAAATTAGATGTCATGTGAGATTTCCGATAATGCAAAATTACTTATGTTTATGCAGAACCCTGCAGAATGTTTCTATTCGCGGGCATCTAGTTTGAGACAAGCAGTCACGAAAATAACCTCCGTGCATATGCATAAAGATGTTTTAGTTCAGTGTGATCATGTGCCTTCCCCCAGTCAATGGGGCCATTGTTTGCTGGAATTCTGGACCTTTCCCTCAACTTCACCTGCGACGTTTGCATCCGTAGCTGTGTAGGAGGATGGTCCTTCTACCTTCGGTGATGCTGCGAATGCTAGCCTCTGTGCAGGCCGCCGGTTACATCATCCCCCAAGGTTGACTTATTTGCATAATGAATACTATCAATAAGTGGCTAATGATGCGTTCGTTCTAGAAAACGATTGTTTTAACATCATTAAGCTGCTAATGAAGTTAAGAACGTGCCAATTCTGAGTAAATTTGTTGTTGTGCCAGGGTAAACATCATGGTGATTTGTCCATCTTACGGTGTCAAATCTGTCTAACATGAAATAAGCCGACGTCAAATGTCGCTATAGGATCGCGGGAAACTTCTGTCTTGCATGCGCTTTCTGTGCGCTTTCTTTATTTCAGTGCCAATTAGTAGAGATAAAACGTTAATTAATTGTTTTAACGACTAACGAGCGTGACGGACTTTCTTTCTTTCTTTCTTTCTTTCTTTCTGACTTTCTGACTTTCTGACTTTCTGACTGACATCGGAGCCCCTTCTTAGATTACAAAGGACTTTGTAATCAAAAACTGTTTCTATAAAATCTATCTCACTGCAAAAAAGGTCTGAAGATGTCAAAGGAGAAATCTAAATTTACCTTACTTGTTTGTGATGTTGTCTGTTTTTCTTTGCTGTTTTTAATTGCTGTTCTGGTGGGCGAGCTTGTTTCTTATTTTTGATTCAAATAACTGTTTCATATGTGGGTGTTTTACTTCTTTGGCCAGAATTTAAACCATCACCGATCTAATCTGCCACACAGCATGTTACTTTTATGGCACACAATATTTTAATCGGATCTTTGGTAAGGTTCGTCGTGGTTTTATTTGATAAGTAACGCTTTAAATTCATTTCATTTTCCAGTATTGTTTACAGAAATCTTGTTGGCTCATAGTTTTGCGGCTTATAGATTGCACGGGTCATTCAACTCTCTCTACACTATATTGAACACTACCGGCTTCTTCGAGCAATTATCAGGTGAACATTTTATGGGCCTAATGTAGGCCCATTTTAGAGAGGGGAGGTAACAGGTATGGTGAGAAATCTTGGCAAGAAATAAAAGGATCTTAATGCTGATATTTACCTAATATTCAGTTGCTTTAACTTGGCTTTGGTGCTGAAAACCATTTGGGATTGAAATAGAGTTCTTTATTGAGCTTTGACGCCAAGCTTGATTGTCTTTCCGGGTGTTGCTTTCACCTCTCTCGTTGCGCTCTGTTTGCAATGTGCGGTGTCCATCTTTGTTCATGGTAATGATCTCGCTTCATTGGTTTCGCAAGAATCATTAATATGTGATCACCAAATGAATTTTCATAGCTGAATTGTACATTCTGTTCTCTTCTTTTGTTTGAACAATTAATCATTTTTCTTATTGTCTCCTTGAACAATCAAAAATTCTTTATTGATCTGTGTCATGCCGCTGCAACTGATAGAAATGTAAGATTCTCGCTTTCCTCCTGTTTTGGTGCAAATAAAACCAGTTTATGTATTATGTTTCCTTCAAGCTTGTTGAAATCATTTGAAATCTGAAGTCCATCTTAAGACTGACGTCAAGTGACACTGACACTTTGTTGTTGAAAATATCTTCTTCTGGAACAGTGTGAGCGCTCCCTGGAGTGAACGTCTTGAATCGTATGAACTTTGTAACAGCGCAGGGTAAACGTGGTCTCATGCAAATTTTGCCATGCAAAACCTGCAGCGAAGATCGGTAAAGCTTTCTTCTACCAGGGGCGGACTGGCAGTATAGTTAGGGCCCGGGCGAATAAGCCATAAAGGGGCCCAAGATCAAAGGCGAGCAAAGCGAACTGAAAATTTGGGGGGGGGCCTCAAAAACATTTTTTGCAGACGAGCTCCTTAGATTGACTTAAAATGGTTTTGAAATAATTTATAGTAATTTTGATAGTCTATCAACGCGCTGCATTTTGCTATCTACGTTCTCAAGCTATCATTGAAGAATCCAATTCTTGATGAAGACCTATGAGCATCCAAAGGTTGAACGCGAGAACAGCGAGCTACAACTTGGTGCGGCGACTTGCGCAGTGGCTTAGCCAAGGCAAAATCGGAATGCATCAAAATGATGGGGTCTGGGGGCAAAGCCCCATGGAAAATTTTGAGGACACGCCATCCACTTGGGCTTAGAACACTTCTACAGATCCTATATCAACTGGTGCTAAAATAGACTTTTGATCATTTGTAACGATCTTTTTTGTAAGCCAGCATCCGTATGAAACTTCTAGATCAAAGATAATTTTCTTTGCCTTAGAATGCCTGTCTTCATCCCATTTTCTCCAATGCCAAATCATAATTTTGTCACAGTTTTCTGTGAATGACCACCTTCCGAAGATTTTGCGCAATCAAATTTACTGATGGAAGCCTCGACAATCCTAGTATGACTTGTCCAGGAAAATGTTTGAAATCTCCAACCTCCACTTTGGCTTTGACCGACGCACCTGGTGATTTTTCACATAAGTTATGCCTTTCCCTAACTATTCCCAACTACTCTCTCCTCGTTTTGAAAAAGTTTGACAGGAGGGGTGAGGGTAAATGCTCCCCCAACCCCATCCGTTGCCACGTCATTCCTTTTTCCAAAGTATACTTTCGACGAAAAGTGCTTCAAATCGTTGGAAATGCTTCTCTTATGAAAATTTGACCTTTTTGCTGAAGGAAAGGATTACTGTTGACAAAAAACTTTCCTGGGAGAAGTCCTTGAAAGCAGAACTTGAAAATGGCCTGAAAACAACTTTTTTGTCAAATCATCTACTAAATTTTCTCTTATCTATCATTCTTTCCTTAGTCATATTTGCTCTAAAGTGGCAATTTTGCATTCCAAATCTGAAAAGTATCATTCCAAATAATAGGGTCTTTTAAATTTCTGTATATTGAGTGAATTTTTCCATTCGTCGAAATTTTAGTATCAAAATATTGAGTGAAAATGTAGGTAAAAGTATCGTTTAAAGTGAACAGGCTGTCAAGGGCCAGATGTTAAGTGAGAAGGGCCCCATGTGTTCCTCGAACCTCGACCATGTTTTTATTGGGCCCCTAGGCCTGACGCACTCAGTTTCTACATTTGCAGATTTCCCAGACGTTTTCTGCCAGTCTGCCAATCGGAAGTCAGTCAGTTCATTGGGACCCAGTCACGTTCTTTTTTTAATGCCAGATAGATAAAAATTCACAGCTGAAAGAATTATTACAGGGCCCTTCATAACCACTTTCGTTCATTTCATTTGGTTGCTTTGCATCTTCTACATACTCCCTCCTCGGTAGACTTGCCCCAAATCTATTTCGTCAACTGTAATAAGTCTATCTGAAACTTTTTTGACGAAATAGACTTGGGGTGACCTCCTAGGTGACTTTTTATTAGAGAAGTAACAAGGACGGTACATTTATCAATAAAGTGTATTCCAAAAAGCAGCTGGTCAAGTTAATAGACTCAAAAGTTTTCGCAAGACAAATATAAAACTGACAAATGGCAGGAATATAATTGCGCCAAGTAAATGGCTCCCGGGCTCCCGTGAAATCAGTTGATGCCGTATTTCTTGAAGTTATGCACCTTTCAAATGAACTACAACCACGAAACCGAGTAAAGACGTAGCCTTGGCGTATATGCCGTGGCAGCTTTCGGTTACAAATTGCCCTAATGCTAAAGAACAGACGCGTACGGCAGTATGCAGACATGTCGCTGCAGATACTACCCTTACATTCGGTTGATAAATGCACGCAGAAACATAACTGACAGAGAGAAATCCATAAAAACAATCTACATCATGTCATCCCAAATAAAATGCCAACTCAAGTGCTGTATACGTATATTTCTGGCGTAAACGCGTTTGGACCTACCTACTTTTAACAAAACAGGATGAAATCCATTCGAGAGAAGCTACCTCAAATCGGAGAAAAGGGTTTGAGATTGGGTGCTCCAAGAAAAGGCACTCATTTGAGCGAAGGTGAAATTGCAAATAAGTTCCTAGGAAATTTTAGTACAAATGGAGCTTCTCAAGATTTTTGTTTGGTTTCCCAAAAGGATTAATGGAAGTAGACAAGAGGAGGATCAACCCAACGCGAATAGAAATTTATGACTCAAACTGGTGCCTCTGATTTTGTGCTGCTTCCAGCGGAGGATAACATTTAAAAAAACCTATCAAATAGTAAAATAAATGTTACATCTAAAAACTACTTTCCCAGTCTATCAAATACTGATACTGATGCAGCCTTCCCAGCGGATTTCTTTGAAGTCTGTGATTTACTTCCAGTGTCTATTTTAATAGTTTGTTTCGGTATTTTCACTTGAATAATTGGTTCTGAGTCCATAGCTAAGGGTTTTCTTGGGATCGGCTTTACATGTTTCACAGGTCTAGGGACACTTTTGCTACCTCCTAGCCCAAGACGAGACGAATCTTTTCTTGATAAGTCGACAGTGAGAATTTCCCTTGTGGAGGAATCTGTTACAGCAGTTGATTTCGTTGTCGTCTTTGCTGAAGGTAAACCTGCAAATCGTGCAGAAAGTCCAGATTTTGTTGTTGAGGAAGATTGTGTTTGTGAAGCTTCACCAAGACGACTAAAGACATTACTTGACTTTGTGTCCTGTTGGAAGATAAAATAAATTTATTTGGAAGGTAAATAAAGTTTATTTTGATACATATTTGAAGGTATCTAATTTTGACTCATGTCATATAGTCAAACGCATTTTGTCACTGTTATGTCGTTTAAGTTTAGCGTAATTTCATAGGCCTAAAGGAGTTGCTGTGGCAACAAAAGTCATCCGTTTATCGTATTATACAAGACTACGAGAAAACCGCGGGAAATGTGTGATTAAACAATGGGAGTGGCGAGATTCTTGTACTGCCTCGTTTTGAAACTTCAGTCAGGTAATAATTAGGATAGGATTATTAAAACAAAACCACCATCAAAAATAACAGAAAAAAGTATATGAAAAACAAAACTGTTAAAAGCAAAACGTTTCGATTATAAAATCTTCATCAGTTGTTTACAACCACAGGACAGCCAAGTATTTATAGGACAAAATAACATTAACATAAAATCGTGATAAAATCCCCCCGAGGCCCCCCTTAAAAACAATGCCAAACAACACACCTAGACAGGATAGGATTATTATTACCTGACTGACGTTTCAAAAATGAGGCAATACAAGAATCCCGCCAATTCCATTGGTTAATCGCACATATCCCACGGTTTTCCCGTAGCCTTATATGATACGATACAAGGACGCATTTTTGTCACCACAGTAACTTATTTAAGCCTGTGAGATTCACAATAACCTTAAGCGACATAACAGTAACAAAATGCGTTTGACTAAATGATATAAGTCAAAATTAGAAGCTATCAGGCAATAAGACTCAAATTAACCGATTTTTTAATTGTACAGGAAAACATAAAGCCCTCGGTCTTATTGCACAGACCTTGCAAGCTCGTTCTGTACTTTTAAGACCTCGGGCTTTCAATTTTCTTGTACAACACAAAACCGGTTAGTATTCGTGCAACATCACATACAAATTTCAAAAGATCAAACCTTTCTCGGTGGTGATTTTGATGGCGGTGTTATTCTCGTTATTTTCTGTAATTTCGGTGCAGACGGTGCTTTCTCTTTCTCAGCTCTTGTGTCTTTTTCTGCAGATGCTGCTCCTAATCTGTCAAACACAGTTGTCTTCTTTGGTGGTGGTGGTGGTGGTGGTGGTGGAGCTTCAACTTTTTCTAGACATCAAGGAACAAACAGAAAATAGGAAAACTAACAGCCTAGCTTGAAAGACAGTAAATTAAAAAAAAGCTAACTTCAGCAATGTCATAAATGAAATAAGACCAAAGTCAAACAACAAAGATCTAGCAGAAAGTGGCATACCCAAAAACTAAAAACAGAAGTGGCTATCTTACTAAATGCTTTTTGGAAATCATTATTCTATTCTCGTCTGCATATTTAACATTAGTTTTGGAAACTCGATGACCTTATGTCTTTTTCCGCTATGATTGGCACAGTTGAATTGTAGTTGTAGTTTATTAGCTTTTTAAGATTTGATAGAAAAAAAAACATTAGTTTTCATGGCTATGTTATAGTTTTTCAGAATCCAATTGCTCGTGACTCATTAAAGAATTATTTTAGGCATAAAATAAGCTCCGTGGGACAGTTTTGCCATGTATAGGCACAGGCATGTTTGCAACAAGAAATTTATCTATTTCATGTTAAAGGGGCTCCGTCGCCAAAGTGTAAACAAAACGATGATTTTTGCAGTTTTTTGAAAGGTGATATGACAAACGATTTTCATATTTTTGTCAAAATGAAAGTTGCTGTTTGGACATTAATCCTTGTACTTCACTGAGGAACAAACCAAACATCCATATCTTCTACGATTGCTCGGATATAAATGGATTTTTAACGGTCACTTTTTGGTGGCTTGCGTGAAGCCACCAAAGAAACTACAGAAAACAATCAACGAACAATGGATAATTGATGACACGTGTGAGTTTACGGATATGTTTACTGTTTGGCGACGGAGCCCCTTTAAGGGGTGTTACAGGTTTACGTTGATGTTTCCTACTCACCTTTAGGTGGTTGTCGTTTCTCTTTCACAGGTACTTTCCTTGTTTTTGGTTCTTCATCCAAAGGAACACTAATCGTAATAATCTCATCATTATCATCTTTTCGTTTCTTAGCAGGAGAACGATGGTATGCTGCAAATCTATCTGAAAGTGATTTTGTTGTTTGTTTTTCTTTTATTGCAGCTATGGTCGCTTTATCCAATGGTTTCTGAGATTTCTCTTGGGCTGGTTTTGGAAGTGCTTTCAATGCAGGAACTGGCTTTTTCTCTGAATAAAGTAAATGTAGAAGATAAAATATCCAACTCAGAAATAGTTTGATTAATGGATCTATTTGGTTTGTATGGATGTATGTATACATTTGCCAATAATAATAATAAAAAAATATTTACAATTGTGTTAAAAGCCAGAGTTCCACTACATTCAAATTATCACACACTCTTCATTGTAATTTGTATACCAGCAAAATACCTTGCTCTTTGATTGAAGTTGCCTCAGAGTTGGCTGATCCTATGAGTTAAATATGCAGTGTGTGTGTGTGACATTTTGCACTGGGTGGAATCCAGCTTTGTGAGAGACTGCCTTTAAAGGGGCTGGGTCACGTAAGCATAAACAAATCTGTTATCTTTTCTATATTGCTGCCCGCACGCGCCCATTGTGTTCTGCACAGATTGTGGTGGATGGGGTGAATCCACAATAAAGATACTTCTAAAAATTCCATCAATATGTTTGCAATCTTACAACATATGGTTGTTTCGTTTGTTTGTCTCTGAAGTTCAAGAGTTCATCTTCAAAATAGCACTTTCATTTTGAGGAAAATAGTGGAAAATATGTGTGATATGGCCTGTCAAAAAAACTGCAAAATCGTCATTTTGAAAGAAGTTTGTTTACTTTACGTGACCCAGCCCCTTTAAAGTACTCTCTCTATGATCAGAGGGATGTCATACCTGTACAAAAATACAAGGCTAAACTTGGCCTTGTACAGGCCAAGTTTTAGCCTTGTAGAGGGGATTATGACCTTGTTATGACCTTGTACTAGCCTTGGAACAAAATTACAAGGCTATCAGTAAGATTCCAAGCTGCAACTCTAACACAAGGTCCACAAGGCTTCTACAAGGCTAATTAGCATTTTTCAAGCCATTTACAAGGTTACAGCAAGGCTATTCCAGGCTAAAACAAGGTTACAAGGCCATAACTACAAGGCTTGTACATGGCTATTACATGGCCTTGTATTTTCGTACAGGTACCTGGCTCAATGCTTGTCTTTGTTGCAGTAGAAGTCTTTGCCTTCAAGTCATCATACAATCTACTTCTTCTCTTATCCTCTGTTGATTTTGTTCTGTTGACATCAAACTCTGCAGCTGCTGATCGACTGATCTGAAACATGAACGTGCAGGTAGATGAATTTAAAGTGACATGCAAGTAAATTATACAATATATAATAAAGTAGAGTAATATTAAAAGTAACAACAATCATATATACCCTCTTGAAATTTAATTCATTTTTTTCTGTAACAAGTGAAAATTAAATAACAAATAACAATACAACTCAATTTTATCTACTGTTGAGATGGAGGCAAAGAACATAATTTTATCAAGTCACCTCCAAACTCAACAGATCGAATTAACTATCATTTTACAACGAATTATAAGATAACACTACTTAAAAGACGATACATGAACAAAAAATACTAGTATTCAATTCATCTGACAATCTATGGTACAGGCCTTGAGCACATTAACTCTGCTTTCTTGTCAAAGACTTCTTAATTAAAACTTACCTCTGCATAAACTTTTTTGCTGTGTCTCAAAATAGCAATTACATCACCCATTACATTCATGCCAAGATCAGCCAATATTTCCTGCAATTGACAAAGTAATAAAATAAAAGTGTCCTTGTTATTGTTTTAGGAAAGAAAAGGTGCACAAATTTGACCCAGGTTTTCAGTCCTCAATTTCTAGAGGGATATATTGTTAAAAATTGATCACTATAATTCAGTTGTCAACTCAGCTCTAAAATATCAAAGCTCTAAAATCAACAAAGGATCTTTGAAATTGATTGACCTAATGAGCATTAGAAATTGGAACTGACTGGGTTTTCAATTCACCTGGTACAGCAGAGGCTGGCAAAGTGTGGGAACAGGGGAACACCACCCCCAGGAAATTTTTGCAAGCTTTTTAGGCTGCAGCCAAATTTTTTGAAAAGAAGCTGAATTTCATGTCGCCGTCAAAACACGGAAGAGCCTGAACCTGTCATAGTTATCTAGAATTCAATATTGAATAGCTGCAGTAAATTTAATTAAGCAGAATCTTAACCAAGAGGCTTGCTTGTATCAAGAATTTGAAAAAATTGGTTGTTTAAACTAGAAGATTTCGTCCAGATCAACCTATCATTGAGCTGTTCAATTGCTTTTGCACATAGTGTTGTTTGTTTCAAAGAAGGAAGAAAGTGGCAACAGGATTTGTATACCTAGCAATCATGTAAACAATATACAGTAAGTATTTGTTTATGTTATGTTGAAGAGCTTAACCTGAAGTTTTTGATTTATGAAATGTGTTCACTATATCCTATCAGCCACTTGCATGAATTATGCTGTACAATCCACCAAATCAATGTAAATAAAAAAATTTTTGCAGGAAGTTTGGATACAATTTTTTTCATTCCCTCTAAAGCAAAACATTTCTGTCGGCCTCTGTGGTACAGCTGATGAAAATGACCAATAGGCAGCAGCACCTTGGTATTCACAGTGTTATTTAGGTGATGAGTTGCAATGGTCTTCAAAATACCTCCATGGTAATAATGTTTGTAAATTTGGAAGATATGCTTGAAAAGGAAAGAAACTACAAGTAAAGCTGCTAACTTAGGAAAGAAAGGAAGGGACTTGATAAATAAGATTTTCACATAAGAAAAGTGTTGTTATACCTTGTTTAATTCATTCAACATGTCCATTCTCATGCGATTATCTGTGAATATCATTGCATAGCTACAAAAGAGAACATTGATCAAATGGTTTTTATTCATGCATGTTGACAATTTCGGCAAGAGAGATGTCCTGAAAACATTTCATATCATAAAATATCTAAAAATTTATACTTCCAGTGCAATGTTTTTGGAAATCTAAATGTTATTTATTCAATCAACTCACTCTGTTGCTGGCGCTTTGGGTATGCCTGCATCTTTGAAAAAGTTTTCCCATCTGGTGGTTGCTAGAAATTGAAAGGAAATATAATGATAAATGTATTTTCAATTACAGAAGACTTAACAAGTGGTGCTAAATTTACTGATTGAAATGAAGCAAAGGATTGTATACTATTTTGAACCAAGACAACTAAGTTTTGACTCATGAGGATAAAGTCCAAGTGAGGTTATAGGATGATGGGCAAATTCGTGTTTTGCATGGTCTAATTGGGTAACTGTCCTTCAACAAACAGTGATAGTATGATTGATTGTTTTTTAACAGAGCTTTTAAAGATGCATGGCGGACATTGCTTGTTCCTAGTCGGGGTAGTCGGGAGGGGGGGGGGGGGTACTTTGTAGCTCAGTTTGATTGGATGGGAAAAGAAGTAAATAAATGTATTGTTTCCAAAGATATCTCTGTGACGTCAATTGATTCATTTGCAATTGCCCTGCTTTCCATTTACTGGTCCCGCACTAAAAACGAGATTTGGCACAACGTGCATACTTTCCAGCATGGCTTTCCATCCAGGCCAGCATATGATGAATGCATACCATAACAGGCTTATCCACAGACCTGTGATCCGCCAACCTATTCACCCAAAGCTATTTGGTGTGCAGGATGGAAAATGAAAAGAGAGCCAAAATTGATTTTGCACTGTTGGCTATCGATTGGAGTCTACCACCGACATAATTTATTTAAAGGTAGAATATGGAAAGTGCCTTCATTCCAAAAAGTGTAACAGGTTGTACGATTTCTCCCACTAATCGTTGCTACACATTGCACCTACAGAAAAAAATTGCCGAATTATCTACAGTTCTCTTTCATTGTTACTCGATTTAACCAAGCAAACTTTAAAAAATGCGTTAACTCACCCATGTTCAAATCTTTTGACGTCAACTGGAGCAATGTAAAGGTGAATTGGTGAAAACAAAATGAACGGCCTAAGGCGCCATCACCATAAACACCTGCGAGGTACTTCGTGTAAATTCCTTCAAATTTCATGACGTAACGTGAGGGTAAGGTAATTTTCAAATTTTTGAGAAGAACTTTTTGTCTCATGGTCGGTGGTGTGCATTGAATTTGGTGTTTAGGGCCTTATAGATACATTTTAACCACAGGAATTTTTGATATTTGGAAATCCTTAGAAATAGAACACTCTTTCGGAAAAGTGATTTTCTTGTCATGTTGCACAAACTTGTATGTGCCGAATTTCTTGATTGTGCATTAGTATTTTAATATCAACTCTAAGTAGTCTCATTTCTGTGGTCTTGGCCAAATAGCCGCCAGTCTAGTGCAAGCCAATGGTTGAGTTTCAACTTGAGAAAACGAGGGATTTATGTCAAAAAGGCCGGGGGGGGGGTACTTCATTGTTATGTTGTACTGGACGTGCCGCTCATATGGATGTGTTTCTTCATCCAAAATTCTCTTCATATGGGTCTGTTTTTAACTACAATTCTGGTAGATGGGTAGTTCTTAGAGAATTTTCTTATCAATGGCCCCCATAATGATAATCCGCACCAAAACACTAAAATTTTCCTTTGTTTCAAATCGACAAATTCATACACATGGGTGAAAAAGTTCCTGATAATCATGCAAATGGGCTCGAAATTTTTGAATATTCCGTCATACGAATGGGTCCTTTTCTTAAACTCCATATTCAGGTTGAATCATGTTGCCAATGAAGTATCCCCCCCCCCCCAGGCAAAAAGATCGTTTGAAAAGCAAAGCCGAGAGAATAATCAACTAAGAAACAACGAAGGACAATTCTGGTACCTGGTATGATTTCTTATTTTACACTAAAATCATTTAAGAAGACATCACAAATCCTGTCAAGAAGTCGATTTTCTCTGCAAATGACGCACAAATGTTACATAAAAAATTGCTGAAATTTTAAATAACAAAATTGATTTTCAACTTATTTTGATAAAAACTAATTTACTATTAGGGATGCATGTTCTGTGGTGATTTCTTAAATTTTAGTTATCATTGGCAGTTTGGCTCTGAATTGTATCTGACAAACGAAGATCAAAGAAACAGAATTTCACTTGCTGCGGATTTAAATGGCGGAGAATTTTGATGGTAAAAATGATGAAATATCAGCCAATTTATCATTGTAAATCAGCTGTATTCCGCAAGAGTTTTCTTGGTAAGGGAAATAAACGAAACAAAGCATGGCATCATCTTGTTGCTCTGCGGTGCGGTCAGATTGGACGTTTTTACCTCGTTGTATACCTTCCAAACAACGGGTTAACTACGCTGTGATATGTGACCGCATTTCGTTTTCATATTCCACATTCATTTCACGCTGTTACAGCACTTTGATCCTGAGAGCCGATTTGATAAGAAAACTATCAGATACAAAAAATGGGTGAAACAAGGTGCCGAGTTATGTTTTAGCGTTGTTTGGGAGAATGAACCAATTGCAGCCTTGCGTAGTTGTCACATGATAAATCATATCACAGTGTGACCGAGTGTCATTATACCGTTATATTGCGGTACTTTCTGGCGACAAAAACAAATTGCAAGAAAGTGAAGCAATTCACATTACAACGGGAAAATATAGTAGTGACCGCAGCCAATGTGTTGCCCTAAAGATAATTCATGCAGTGTAAATATCTTCCTTCAAAGACAAGGTAGTTGTTTGAGATATGTCTGTAATATTTGAAGAAAATCCTAACTTGATATTCAACCATTTAGAAAATTGAACTCAACCGAAAAATTTCTGTGATCCAACATGCTTCAGTCTTAATTGTCTACACCTGAAAATGACATGTTACCAGCAAAATGTTGTTCATTTCAGATCTTTCTTTCTAAGTACCTAAAAGGTATTGCATTGCATTGCAAATTCGATTGAACAAGAATATCACAATGAAATATTCGCCCCATCTTCATCGCCCCTTATGGTCCTTTCATCTTTACAAACGATTTTTCGCTCCCCGTTCAAGACATTGTAAGTTCGATCAACAAGAATATCACAATGAAATATTCGCCCCAATATTCGATCTTTACATCTTCATTATTATAAATAAAGTCGCCCTCTTCAATGGTCCTTTCATCTTTACAGAACGATTTTTCGCTCCCCGTTCAAGACATTGTAAGTTCGATCAACAAGAATATCACAATGAAATATTCGACACATCTTCATTACTATAACCATCGTCGCCCTCTATGGTCCTTTCATCTTTACAAACGATTTTTCGCTCCCCGTTCAAGACATTGTAAGTTCGATCAACAAGAATATCACAATGAAATATTCGCCCCATCTTCATCGCCCCTTATGGTCTTTCATCTTTACAAACATCGCTCCCCGTTCTATGGTCAGTTCGATCATCTTTACAATGACACGATTTCATCGCCCCTCCTCCTTTACAAGACATTCGCTCCCCGTTCAAGACATTGTAAGTTCGATCAACAAGAATATCACAATGAAATATTCGACACATCTTCATTACTATAACCATCGTCGCCCTCTATGGTCATTTCATCTTTACAGACACGATTTTTCGCTCCCCGTTCAAGACATTGTAAGTTCGATCAACAAGAATATCACAATGAAATATTCGACACATCTTCATTACTATAACCATCGTCGCCCTCTATGGTCCTTTCATCTTTACAAACGATTTTTCGCTCCCCGTTCAAGACATTGTAAGTTCGATCAACAAGAATATCACAATGAAATATTCGCCCCATCTTCATCGCCCCTTATGGTCCTTTCATCTTTACAAACGATTTTTCGCTCCCCGTTCAAGACATTGTAAAATTCGATTAACAATGAAATATTCGCCCCATAATGGTCCTTTCATACAATGAAATATTCGACTCAGCATAATCATAACAATGAAATATTCGCCCCATCTTCATCGCCCCTTATGGTCCTTTCATCTTTACAAACGATTTTTCGCTCCCCGTTCAAGACATTGTAAGTCCGACTCAGCATAATCATAACAATTAAATATTTGACACATCTTCATTATTATAAATATAGTCACCCTCAATGGTCCTCTCATCTTTACAGACACGATTTCGCTCTCCGTTCAAGACATTCTAAAATTTTGTTAACACGATAATTATAATGAAATATTCGACACATCTTCATTACTATAACCATCGTCACCCTCTATAGTCATATCATCTTCACTGTCTTCATCAGCAACTGAAGGGATCGTTAATGTTATTTTTGTGGGTGGCTTTTCAGCGCCAGTAATCTGTCGATTATCAAACACATCGTCTGCACCAGAATCTGGACCACTGTCCCTTCCAACTGCACCAGCATCGACTGAGTTATCACTAATCATATCTTTCAAATCTTGTTCATTCAATGTTCCAAATTTTTGTTCATTTAACGAGTCCGTGAAGTTAAAACTTGATGCTGTTCCAAAGTTTCCCGATTGCACGAGAATGGTCCTTGGCTTTTCAAGAGGATCACCTTCTGTGTCATCTCTCTCAGGAGAGGACAGAGATTCTAATAACTCTCCCTGACCCACATTTACCTCGCTTCTTTGAGTACTATTTCGCGGCCTAACATCAATACCACTATAACGTGGCAACGAGTTTCCAGAAACTTCTTTTCTACGAGTTGCAGTTCTGTTATCCAAAGTCGGTCGTCTTGAGCGCACTGATTCCTCGCTTGATTGTTTCTTTGAATATCGTTCTGCATCAGTCGCAGATAAGTCTCTTACTTCCCCGATTGAATAACTTGGAAGCCTTGATCCGTTGTTGCTGCTCGATGGAACCTCGCCTACTGACAATATTCTTCTTTGGATTCCTGGAAAAAAAGGACCTTGAGGGTAGAGAAAGTGGAAAAGTGTACATTTTGACACTGCAGGCCAAAGAGTACCATGGGTGCCAGAGCCTCATAGTTTCGAACGAAAGGGAGGGAAAGAAGGAAAAAGAGGCAACTCTTCTGCTCTCGTTCCATTTTCTTCTTCTTATTTTTGTAAGGATCTGGCACCCACGGTAGCTAAAGAATGAAGTCTTGTGTGGAAAGAAGATAACCTATCCTAGAAACTTATTTTACGGTAAATTTGATCATTAAAAGCTCGACGGAACAATAAGGCCAATATGATTAAAGATCTCATGTGTCCAGAAATTTTCTTTAAAAGCGTTCTCATGCACCAATATTACGAAACAATTGTTTCAAGCCTTGATCCACAGGTAGTGTATCTGCTGTTCCAGAAAAGTATTAGCGCCTCGACGGATACTATTGAGGAGACATTTCTTTAAAGAGTTATCATCTTTAGAAAGTAAGAGATGGTCTGACTTAAATTTTGCTGTATAAGGCCAAGGAGACAACTGGAAAAGTAGGAAACGAAGGGGAGGGGAATTAACAAAAGAGGAGAGTTTCAGGTTTTCTAAGAGCTGTCAAAATATTTTCCAATCAAAAAATATCGAACTATAAGTGCAGTTCTGGTGAAATGACGGAGAAGATGAAATTTAGATGATTCTACAACAACGTACCTTCATTCTTTTTTTTCCTCCAATCACGATAGCCGGCTTGATTTCTATTCCTCGAATCAACTTGCTCCTCACCAATGCTGACCTCTCCTTCACTTTTATCTCGATTGATGCTTGCATTATCATTGACTGCTGATTGAATATTTGGTGGACTCTTTATTTGGGTGAGAAGTTTCACAACAGCATTATCACGTTCAAGGAATTCACCTTCACTGATACTAACTTCCCCTAGAGTGTCCTGATAGAGAAAAATAATTGAGTAAGTTGAACTGCAAGTTATGAATATCGATTGCTGTCAGTATGGCAAAAGGTTAATTATCAAACAACAGCTGACATCATTTGAGTGGATAAGAAAGTCGAGTTTGGGGCAGGGAGGTTGACAAACCAAGCCAATGATGTGCTAAACTCAAAAAGCGCCTCCAAATGGTTTGGGTGTTAATGTCACGTGGCATTGGATTTTCATTTGTTCTTCTGGTGTTAAAGCGACTTGGTTGTATCGTAAATTTGTTCTTTGGAAACTGAACGGAACTTACGAGTTGTGCGACGAAACGCGTTTTTGGTTATTCAACGTTGCTTTTTATTGCAGCTACTATTAACTTATTTCTTCCTTTCAAGGTTTCAGATTAATTCGTTATTTCTCCTGCAGGATTTAGCAGTTTTCTTCCCAGGTATAGGTTTATTTTGGTTGTTATCTTTTGCAAGAGCTAACAGTTTTTGTCTGCTGATTACAGCAAGGGCGCCTACCTTGTACTGTATCCGTGACCTAGTGTTCACAGATTAATTGGTGTCCCGTGACCCAGTCCTGTTTATCTCTGCATCAGGGATTTTCAAATAAATTCTAACGTCTGTTAGTGTTGACCAATTAAAAATCACGCTGTCTGATTCCCTGTGGCCAACTCGTATAACAGTTGATCTCGTATTACATAAACACCGGAATTTGAAACCACAAAGTTATTCATACGTCACCTCGACCTTGAGAAGACTGACTCTGTGTACTGCTGGGTCACGGTGCGGTTCTGGGACACTCTCTGTACTGGGTCACAGGACACCAATTACTCTACAGTACTGGGAATAAACACACTTCCTACAAGGTAGGCGCCCTTGATTACAGTGTCCAATATTGCGTTTGCGGATTTATTACCATGATTCCGTTATTCAACGCAACTTAAAAATTCTGTACCGCAAATTATTTGTTTAAACATTAACAAAAGAGAAATTTTCTAACAGTTTGCATCTGTTAAAATGGAAACATAAAGGTAAGATAAAAAACAGTACAGATGAGAATAAAGTTTCAGAAAAGAACTGAAACGAGCCAATTAGAAATATAAATTAGAGAAATAATATTTCAGTTCACAAGAAAAAAAGAATCAAGAACTCCAAGTCGTCTTTTCATTTGTACACCTTTATTTCAGTCCAAACATTCTAAATATAATCGAGGAAGACCAAAACAAACATGGATCAGACAAATAAATAACGATCTGAAGCCAATAAATAAAACAGTAGATTAACTAACTGAGAACTGTGTGAATAAAGTATTCTTTAATAAAACGACAATGTACTGAGAAATTGATAAAACACAACGTTTCGAGCTTTGCTCTTCATCGTATTTTTTTCAAAATGAAAGTTGCTGTTTGGGCATTATTCTTTGTACTTCACTAAGGTACAAACCAAACATTCATATCTTCTACGATTGCTCGGATATAAGTGGATTTTTAACTGTCACTTTTTTGTGGCTTGGGTGAAGCCACCAAACAAACTGCAGAGAACAATGGATGAACAATGGATAATCCCCGACATGTGCGGGTTTACGGATTTGTTTACTGTTTGACGACTGAGCCCCTTTAAGAATATAAATTAGAGAAATGATATTTTAGTTCACAAGAAAAAAGAGTCAAGAACTCCAAGTCATCTTTTCATTCTCATCTTTTCATCTCTAATTCATCACCTGATGAAGAGCAAAGCTCGAAACGTTGTGTTTTATCAATTTCTCAGTATATTGTCGTTTTATTAACGAATACTTGATTCACATGCTTACGACGTACTACACGCAAACAAACATTGTTATCTAACTGAGAACTACTATGAGCGTAATGAATGGAAAAGAACAGTGGCAAGGCTAATTTTTGAATCAGATGGAAAAGGCCAATAAGAAGAAGAAGATTCAAAATATGGTACCTCTTCAATGTCTTCCGTATCCTTCATGGTTGCTGTTCCATTTGCATCACTAACTCCATTTTGAAGATTTTCTTTACGACCCGCCAAATTTTGCAGTAGTTGCTTGAAGTTACTTTGAACTTCTAAAATCAAAAACACATGTGAAAAGTAAAGTTCAATCACGCAAGTTAAAGGAATTTCATCTTCAGATGTTTAAAAATTGGATGAAATGTAAAGTAGAAATTATTAGCTCAGATATAATCGTATCACTTAAGCTTAGGTGTGGAACGATGAACTTCGAGCTATTCTTCGATCAAAACATAAACACTCCAGTCTAGTCTGAATTCTAATATTCTCTCCATTTGAACAGGGGTTTCTTTCATTTGATTGAAAATTTGTAAATATCATTGTACATTTGTTTTGAATATTGTAAATAGGGTTTTATAGTTTAATTTGAGTAATAACTTTTTAATTTACATTTTTTAGATTGTAATTTTTGTTTTATCGGAGGGCCCCAATAAAACCAGCTGCTGCTGAAGGGCAACTCTCCTTAAAAGAAATTAAATTAAATGAAAATGAAATGAACGACTTTAAAGGGGCTCTGTTGCCAAACTGTAAACAAATCTGATGACACCGCACGTGTCAATTGTTCTCCATCGTTTTTTGCAGTTTGTATGGTGGCTTCACCCAAGCCACCAAAAAATGCTCGTTAAAAATCCACTTATATCCAAGCAATCGTAAAAGATATGAATGTTTGGTTTTTTCTTCTGTGAAGTACATGGATTTATCTTCCAAATTACGCTTCCATTTTTGAAAATACAGGTAAACGTCCGTGTGATATTGCCCACCAAAAACTGCAAAATCACCGTTTCTTCGACCAAAATTTGGGGACGGAGCCCCTTCAATGTAGATGCCGTTTTAGGATGTATTTAGAAAGATGCTATCATTGCCAGACCAATCATTGCTTTTATCACTGAGCGTACAGCCCTGGCGAGAGGTGCACGCAAGGATTTTCCTGACAGAGATACTTGTCCGAGGGAAGATTTATGCCCTTAAAAATAAAACATAAATAAATAGATTTTCGTCCAAGTAGTTCCATTAGATAATAGTGTTTCACTTCTTGTATTCGAAGGAGATTGTGGCTTTTGAGAATATCTTATCAACAAGAAAGCTGACATGTCGGTTAAATGAGAAAGAGGCGCAAATTTTAGGATGCCCTAAGAATAGTGAGCATAGTCTTAACTTACCATCTTCAAGATCTTCCAATGCTGATAATATTGCCTGTCCTTCAGACACAGGGAATTCCCCTTCGCTGTACAGGCCAGGGATAATACTGTCTGGACACAGTTTCTCTCCTTCGGAAATTCCTTCAAACAGACTGGTTCCGACTGCGGTTGAAGATGATATAGTAAAGCTACTGTGTTGGGGTGAAGCTGGACCGGGGATGACATGAATCACCGGTTGTAATGGTGACGGGGCTGCACGTGGTGATATCATTGGTGACTGCGGGGGTGCTTCTTCGTCAAGGGTTTCTGAGTATTCAAGTTCAGTCCTGAGAGAAGAGTAGACAAAATTACTACAATGACATTTAGCCTTTGATTCCATCGTTCATTTGAGATGAAAACGAGGGCTTGTATCCTTCATTAAAACAAAACTGTCGCCGCTTTTCACAATCCTTGTGCACGGTGTAAACAATTTCATTGAAATTTTGTTTGCATAAAGAAGCAAAAAGAACAAAGTCCACTAAACTGAACATATTTACAATATTTCTAATCCAAGGGACAAAAGAGGCACATTGAGAATAGGAACCGTCTGAAAGAAGTTTCATTTAACGAAGAATTTCCTTGATAGATGAAACAGAAAGAATAACCTCAAGTATCATTCACGTTAATGAATCCTAACTATGCTAGATTTGTACACTATGGAAGTGTAGGTCATCTCAGCTCCACAATGAATTTTGCTGGAAGCAGTCGCATCATATGCTCTTCTCTTTTGGCAAAAGAGAGCTTGCGAAAGAAAATAATATTGTCTTGTGAATTTTGCAACTTTTCGTAAATATTTGATGAACGACATTTAGTATTTTAAAATAGATTAATTGCTCTAAAAATCATTGCCAGATACATGGACATATTTGTAATTTTATACTAAACCTTTCAACGAACGGATAAAATGGAAAAACTGAGGTGAGACCGGGCTTTGAACCCGAGACCATCTGCTATCTAGGCAAGCACATTCGTAAATATATTTAAACTCACCCTTGGAATTCATCAAGCGTCCTTACTGATCCAGTCATCTCAGATGCCTCAGGAGTCAATGCTCGGGACATTATTTCTGATTTCGCTTCTTCCCTCATTGATGGCAATGGAGTTTCAACATGCTGGCTAAATGGGACGGGGCTGCTTGTGATTGTTGGTGTTTGCGGAGGAGTAGACACCTTCACAGCGTCAATCAGTTTGTTTGGCATTTCTGGAAGAAACAGAGATTTTATGCAACGAAAAACAACAATTGTTTCCATCACAGCTCAAAGAATAAAGCAGATCAATCTAAATCAACCCAGAGATTTTGGTTCCTGAAGGCGGAAATTTTGTTATGGTCCACGAATAATTTCGTTTTAGTGGGCATTAATTAGCTGCAATTTAACTACAATTTTTAACGCCTACTATAAAAAATTAAGACTAATAATAATAGGGATCCATTTGTATTTGAGAGTAATACAGATTTCTTATTTCACAACAACTGTATGCCAAAACGCCAGATAAAGAAAACTTCATGGAAGGAGGGCAAGAACAAGTTTGTTAATTTTGGATACATCCAGTAATCAGGGTGTAGGTTCTTAATATAAGGAAATATGTCAATCTATGTCTTATTTGCACTCTTGGCCCTATCCATTTCAACCAAATCTTACCTAGTTTACCCATGCAGGCCCTGCCTATCACAGTTCTGTAAGTAATGGTTTGGAGTTCATGAAGGAGGTCGATTGGCAAAAATGTTGCATTCATTTATTTCCCAATGAACAATGAATGAATGAATGAATGAATGAATGAATGAATGAATGAATGAAACCCTTTATTAAGAACCTAGTTAAGATATCAGCCTGAAATGGTTCTTGTTTATTGGGTATAAAATATATTATTTCAGGCTGTAGGTTCTTAAAAGATGAAGGTTCTTATGTGCGGGTTTTTACTCTATAGAACTAATGATGTTGCAAGAAAAAAGGCAAACAGAAGATCTTCAGCTGTCCCACAGATTGGAAGGATGAGAAATACGAGCAAAGCAATAATATTGCCAAGTAATCTATTTAAGAATGAATCTAATATTTACCATCTTCTATTATCGTGTCTTCCTTTTGTTTGTCTGGGTTCAATTCTTCCTCCTGACTGCTGTCTTCAGTAAAACTTGATAAAGCTGGCGTGTGTACACTTGAAGCTTCAGATTGTATTGGCGTATAAACAGGGGTCTGTAATGGTGTAGACACATGCGAGGCTGCTTCTGATTGAGGCTCATCAGGAATAATCTAAAGGTGTAAAAATAATAAAAAAATCATTGCAGAGAGTGGCGTGTTCAGCATTGAAAAAAATTCTGCAAATTTTGAACGCTGTGACTTTCAGAGGGCTTTCCTTCACATCGGCTATAATGGTAAATAAAAATATCCTCTCAATTCCAAAAGTTTTTGTGTGACAAAGATGTTCAAAGTACAGATTCCTGTCCAAATATTTTCTGCTCGAAAGACAATCTAGCCGAGCATAGTTGCTTCTTTTCTGAATTTAGGCCTGAAATTCAAAGTAGTCAGCAATGGATAAGAATAGATTTGATCGATTGAAAAACACTTCTTTAAAAATTGTCAATTCTCACCTCCCGTTTTGGAGTTCTCATCTTCTTTGGATGCCCCATAAGAGAAGCAATCTTTTCTGCAACAACCTCCCGAATTAATTCCGCAAGAAGTTGATCATTCATTGAAATACCAGCATCAACAAATAGCTGCATGCCAGAAGGACCAAGAATTTCATCTGTTTAAAAGTTGAGGAGAGCAAAAAAGTGTTATTTCATGAGACCTATTTCACATTTACACAGAAAAATAAGGGGGGGGGGAGGGTTTGATCACTGTTGCATTTAAGATGAATGATTTCATCTGAAGTTGAGGAAGCTGCAATGAAATAAAGATGCAATAATACAGAAAACCTATTTTAACATCAGTGCTATGTTTGAATACACTGCAGATACAGGATTCCATCTGTTTACCACTTTGAAATCAATGTTCTGAACTAGGCAATGCCCCAAAGAATGAAAGCAAATGACATTGGATGTATTGAATCCAGTTACAATTGATTTCAAATCAACTAACTGCTTGTTCTACATCACTATCCTTTGCACTATTGTTTATTGCATTTTCGTTTAGACATGTTCCGGGGAGACGAAATAATTTTTCATTTTCATGTTATTGAGCTCCCTGAGAAAGCTGAAAGACATCCTTCCGCAAAGGAAACTTGACCAGGTCTACAAAGCTCTCTTTGAAAGCCACCTTCGCTATGGCGACATTGTTTGGTGTACTCTTTCCAACACCAAACTATCCCAACTGCAACGATTACAGACAAGGGCAAAGAAGCTAATACTGAACGCCAAGTATAAGGACGGTTGGAACTGTAAATGGCTCAATGTAAAGTCTTTGCTCTCATTTGACAAAGGAGTCATGACATATAAAATTCTGCATGGCCTTTGTCCCGAAAATCTTCGCCATAAGTTCACTGAAAGATCCATGATTTCAGAGCATAGAACCAGAAATCATGGAGATCTGCAAATTCCCAAAGTTAGGTTAGAATATGCAAAGCGAAGTTTCTACTTCTCTGGTGTCAAAAATTGGAATGATATCCCGTACAACATTCGAGAACAAGAATCAATCGCTCGTTTTAAAACAGGTTTTAGAAAGTATCTTTTGAACCTATGTTACAACATTCATCAAAGCGACTAAAATCTGACCACATGTTTTCGACGCATTTTCTTATTTAATTACAAAATAGTCTGGCTTCAGAAGCGGCTTCAGAGTAAAAAACATTTGGATATAATATTCTCATCGAAAATTGTGATACTTTTAAGTTTTGCTCAAAAAACGGTCGATAAGATGAACATAGAAAACATCAGCACTCGTATAAGGGAAAACAAGACCGAAAGCCTGCAAACGAGAAAACAGCCTCACAAAGAAAAAAGGACATACGTATCCAGTCATGCTCCTCTTCGTCGGAAGATTCCGATGATGATTGACTTTGAATTGAACCATCGTGTGGCCTGAATATTGTTGGATCTTGAGGTACATTCATTTTATTTACGATGCGAGCAAGCAGCTCTTGCTCTACCCTGCAATAAATACAGAAAGTGATGCTACAGAATTCAGCGTTAATAGGATATAGTTTGGTATAATAAGATACGGTATTAAATGGGCTCCGTCCAGAATCAAACAGTAAAACAAACAATCCGCATCAAACTCTTCAAATGCACGCAGTCGTGCCTGATTATCCATTTCGTTCATCCAATAAGAGGTATCTCTGTCTGTTTTGAATATTTACTCACAAGCGTGTGTGTTTTTCTTGAGGCACCAAAAGTCAAGTGGGCCCGACTGTAAAAATATAAATTGAACGTCGAAAGATAGATGTAAGCATCTGTTTCTGGAATTCTATTTCTCTAATTCAGGAGCTGCGCATTAAATGTCTGAATTATAAAAAAATACGAGAATTGTAATGCCTCGGTTCAGATGCAGCCCTTAAAAGGGCTCCGTCGTCAAACAGTAAACAAATCCGTAAACTCGCACGTGTCGGGGATTATCCATTGTTCATCCAATGTTCTCTGCAGTTTGTTTGGTGGCTTCACCCAAGCCACAAAAAAGTGACCGTTAAAATCCACTCATATCCGAGCAATCGTAGAAGATATGAATGTTTGGTTTGTTCCTTAGTGAAGTACAAGGATTAATGCCCAAACAGCAACTTTCATTTTGAAAAAATACGAAAAATCCTGTGTGATATCATCTTTCAAAAAATTGCAAAAATCATCGTTTTGTTTACATTTTGACGACGGAGCCCCTTTAATATTGAAGAGCTCTGCCACATGAGATCATGAGCGATAGGTCACCAATTGTGTATCAGTATGAAATTTTTATCAGTAGCAAGCCACCTTAACCAATTGTTTTCCTTGGAGGTTTAAGCTTAAGGTGGATCTGCACTTAAGGTGGCATACTATTGAAAATTTCAAAATCATGAAACAGCGATGAGGTGGCTCATTACCAAGTAAAAATAAGTTCAAAACACACAAAAAACAAATGGTTAAAATGGCTCACTATTGATAAAAATTTCACACTGATACACACTTGGTGTCCTATCGCTCATGATGAGATTTGCGATAACGCAAATTTGCTCATCCAAAACATTTCAATTGGTTTTATTCGCGGGAAGTTTCACATGACATCTAACCTGAGACTTTAGTTGACTTACCATTCCTGTGCTCTTTCTTCCAACGATGTTTTACATTGTATCTCAGCAGTAGCAGGTTTAGATTCCATTTCACATGGAGGTCGTTCAGGTGGGAATCGAGGCTCATTGTATTCTCTAGGCTTGCTAAAATCTTGTCCCCGAAACTCTAGTCCAGGTTCTGTCTCGCTTCCACTCTCATGTTCATTGGGTGCAATGACGTCATCACAAGCAATGTAGTTCTGAAAACCATCATAGTCTTCTTGCTTGGGTGGCGTTAGGGATATCCTCTTGTTGCCACTGTCACTTTCACGATCATTTTCTTCTTGTTTGGGTGGAGTTTGAATATCCAGGCTTGGTAAATTCTGCAGGAAAAGTGTGTTTATCAATTTCTGTTCATGGAAGGAAGGCGACGGTCATAAAATGAACTAGAATAATTTCTAACTACGTTTTAAAAAATTCCAATTAAAAAACAAGCCTCGTCAACCTATCCATCTTTCTGAACAGTTGAAGCAACAAATTCCTTTCAAAATTTCACAACAAATTCGGGGACTAGGGTAGATTGGAAATATTAAGCGAAAAAGCAAAATCCTGATAGCTCTCGAAGAATGATCTTTAAAAGACAAGTGCACGGTCAAAAGCTTACATTTGCAAACTTCAATTCGAAGTTGCAAACCCGTCGCGGACAATGGATAGCTAAAGACACAATGCTGTGTCCGAGGGTTTTCTGCCCCCTGATTTTCTCACCTCCCCGTTTATTTGGCAGTCGAAAGTTCCATTGCAAAATCCCTTGAAGGTGAAATTTGCACAAATTTTTGATCTATAGCCCGTGCAAACTTCAAGTTCCACCGGCTGAGCTCTTCTGAATAATACCAACATAGGGCTCAAATCTTTAAAAAGGTCGGTGTAAAATTTGATTACAGTTTTCTTCTAATTAAATAGCTTGGAAGGAACTTAGGGCTTTTTGCTGTAAATCTGCCGTGGAAATTTAATTATAAAAGAAAAGATAAGGTCCGGAAATCATAGTACGTTGAAACACAACGATATAAATAGTCCAGAGACGAGACATGCTTTCAAGACCAGCTATGCATTTCTCACCGAAATTCCCAACGTAATAGCGAAAAAATGAGCAAATTTCACAATCGAATATTCATAAGATGGCTGGGTCAAAAAAGATCAAAGAAAAACGACCGAAAACATCACCTGCACGAATCACAAAAATGCATAAAGAAAACAGATTTCAAGATTTTCGTAAGGAATTTCCTGCACAGAAAGCTGGGCCGGTGATTAGCTTAGCTAATAAGGGCTCAAAAATGGACAATTTATGAGGCTTCAAAGAGGAATTTCCTCCGCAGAAAACTATGCTGTTCTTTAATATTGATAGATGTCAAGACTTTAAGGAGGACTTTCCGGGGCAAAAGCAGCCGTGCTGTTGAATTTAGCTGTAAATGAAATCAATAAACGGAGTCAAAAGAGATTAAAATAGGGGGCTGGCTCAATCTAAATATAACCTATCGGGTGGAGTGGACAAAAAGAATTTCACATGTTTGAAAATTTGTTAAAGGGAGTACAAAGACCAGCAGCCTTTGCCGTCGTTTGTTTTTGTTGTCGAGAATTTCGTACAGTCAGTTATTCGGGAAGCTGTGCAGAGCGAGCCGCTGACTTCGTGCAAAGCATGCTCTTGAGGTATTGGAATCAATCAAAGTTTCATTGATACCCGAAAGACTGAAACAGGATGCAACATTTGAGTATCGCTCGATCAAGGCACTTCATAGAATAGCTAAAAAGTCTATTATATTTCCTTAAAGCACTTTCGTTAGATGCCAGCTTCTACAATTTGATAACGTTTGATAAGATGATCTGAAGCGAAAATGTTTATTGATGGAAATGAATAGCACTGCTGAATGATAAAAACGTTTGCTTTAATTTTTTGCTACCTTGTTTCATTTTCGAGTTATCCACTATTTTGTGGGATTGGCTGATGACGTCATTTTGTTTGCACAACTTATAGAAAGTACACAAGGTTGACGACGCTTCTGAAGAGAAATCTCATCAAGAACATTTTTGCAATTAACATGCCTTCTAGACATCATATTAATTCACGAGACAATCTGTATTACATTTGTTGATCTCAGCTAAAATATTTCTTGCAGCTGTAACCTTTCAAAGATAAGATACAGCTATATTTCCATATATTACCCTAGTAATTTGCGAACAAAATGACGTCATCAGCTGGTACTTAGAATCAGTGGATAACTCGAAAACGAAATGAGGCATCAAACATATTTAAACAGGATTTTTTATCATTCCACAGCGCTATTCATTTGCATCAATAAAAATGTCGCTTCAAGCATTCTTTTTCGCTCTAAGCCACAAATATCATTGCTAAAACCTTTTGAGCTGGTAACCATGAAACTCCTTTTCTTCCCACACAGATCACTACTGAATCGTCTGATGACATTTCATTTTATACTGACCTGTATTGCTAGCCTTTCTGCTTTCTTTTTCCAGTCTGGGGTCCTTGGTTCATCAGCTTTTATTTCAATTACTGCTATATTTGACTGTGTATCTATATTGCCATTCGTCTTTCCTAAAATGCAACTTTGAGAAATTATCTGGAACGGTCTACACTCTGACTTAAAATCTGCCAAGAACGTTAACAGTTTTAAACATAAGATCAAGGACAAATTCTTTAAAGACCTACGAAATCAAGAAAACTGCCCCTATGTATATCACTCAATTTCCAAAAGCTACAAACATTTCACACAAAAACTGAAAACTTTTCTTTCAATGATACCTCTGGAGGGACCATTATGGAAACAAGGTTGCACTGGCCTTTCAATGCTATCACTGCCATTTTAACCTAGGGGTGTTTTTAGATTAGATTTTAATTTTTATGTCTGTATATTGTACACATCTAATTAGATATCTCTTTTGTTCTTCCTAATATTTTATAGTACACTTAATTTCAATTCTGATGGCAAATATTACATACATACATAATGTGAGTAAACCTATGCTGACTTTTCAAAAAATTCACACTTTTGGGTCACCTGGTATCGAATGAGGCAAAAATTGTTTACAAGTTTGGCGGGCTGTGGAACGAAAAGTACGCAGCCGATATCCAAAACTGAAATGTTTACCTATCAGTCTAAGGCTAATTTAGATGTGAAAGAAGTTGACACGTTTGGAGGGCTGTGGAGTAAAAAGTACGTGGCCGATATTCAAAACTAAAATGTTAATCTATCAGTCAAAGGCTAACTTAGATGTGAAAGAAGTTAACACGTTTGGAGGGCTGTGGAGTAAAAAGTACGCGGCCAATATTCAAAACTAAAATGTTAATCTATCAGTCAAAGGCTAACTTAGATGTGAAAGAAGTTAACATGTTTGGAGGGCTGTGGAGTAAAAAATACGTGGCCGATATCCAAAACTGAAATGTTAATCTATCAGTCAAAGGCTAACTTAGATGTGAAAGAAGTTAACATGTTTGGAGGGCTGTGGAGTAAAAAATACGTGGCCGATATCCAAAACTGAAATCTTTACCTACCAGTCTGAGGCTAAACTATGATGTAAAAATTTCGTTTGGTAATCTCACTCAACTTTCGTACCCAGAAATTAGGAAATGCTGGTTTGTATGGGAAGGAAAATTCCACGTTCGATTCTGGTCCATGATTTACTTGCCATTGAAATTCAATTCTAAATCTGAAATTGACAATAGTATTAAATTCAAATTTCAACGGGAAATAAATAATGGACCAGAATCGAAATTGGAATTTTCATACAACCCCCTTACCAGCATTTACCTAATTTCTGGGTTTAGAATATGAGTGCTGTTACCAAACAAAGTTTTCCCTTTGACTGATAGATTAACATATCAGTTTTGAAAATCAGCCGCATATTCCAAACGTGTTAACTATTTGGTTCATCGGGTACACAACCTACAATACTCACCAACATGCCGTGTTTGTGGTCTTTCAGTCGATGGAATCGCAAGCCTGAATTTTGAATCTTGTCTTGGCTTTCCAAGGGGCTGCGCTACCGGAACGAGCTCCCCAGAAGATGGATACTTATTTCTTGCAGCCTCGTCACCATAATGAGGATCTGACGGTTGGAAATAATATTTAGTTTGCTTTGCCCCCTTTGCGCCTCTGTCATCTTTGGTCTCATAGATCGGGGATGTAGTTCTGCGTACGTCTTGAGGCTCTTGGGTGTATTGAGGTCGTGATGGAGCTGATGATACTTTACTTGGTGAATGAAATTGAATGTGAGGTGGGCGAACAGTTGAGCGATGATGGTCGTGTACTCGTTGACCAAATATGGCAGCTAACAGATCTGGATCATAGCTTGTGGGTGTGATTGCATCTTGCAGTTGGCTGCCAAGCTATAGAATAAACAAACTGAACTTTTAGAAATCAAAACATATATAAACCGGATCACTATGACCTGATCCTCAAAGGCCTGTTTTCTACCATGAAAATCTTTTAACATTTTTTTTCTTCTTTTTCAGTTGTTGTTGTTTGTTGCTGTTATGTTGTTGTTGTTGTTTATGTTTAGCGTCACACCCTCGTTATGATGTTCTTACATACGGGACTTCTGTGATGTTACTCGAGCTTAGTCATGGCCTAAATCAGTCGTGTACTTTCTGTGAGCTTCCTGCGATATCTTACTAATACTTATAGGCACGATAGACCACATAACAGAAACAACTTCTGTTTTTTTGTTTCTACCTAGCATTTAAAGGTAGTTTTGGAACATTGAGAAGCTAAGCATATCGAAGCAATGACCTGGTCCTTCCTCTCAATGTGACCACATCTCGTTGTTAGCCTGTTCCTGCTGTCAGTTTCAAAATTATCATTAATAATTGGGACAAGAATAAAACATTTCGACGAGAAGATCTCAAATGACTGCTTCCAAACCATTAAATTAGATGTGAGCCCAGAGCACTTATTTGAGGAAGATATACTCTCTTTGTACAACCATTTTCAACAATATTTGTTGGAATTTGACCTAATCGGTAGCAAACAGGCAACGGAATCAGCTACTTTACGCCAATATCAAAAGAAAAACACATCGCGATTAGCATATAAAACACCACGAACAGCTCAAAATAGAATTGAAAAACTCCAGACTCAAAGAAAAACGTTATACGCCAAAAAACGCAATCGTCATTAATAAGCTAATCTAAGTTCATTCCTAGTTCATTTCTACAATCATAATGATCGAGGAATAAGTCACTTTTCGGCTTTTAAAAAGACCCATTGCATTTTCTAAATCCAATTTCGGTTAATCTGTGAACACAAGAAACGCTCTAAGTCTTTTACGAGGACCTCACTGGATAACGTAATGTCTAGACCCTATCAGTTAATTTTAGGGTTACTGATTCAAAATGGTTTCACAGATTTTAGCGACAATTTTGATATCATCCATTTTTATAGCCCTTATGTAAGATTACATCTTACGATTTTCAAAGAGAATACAAAATGATACAAGATACAGCTTTGAAATTGATAAAAGAGCAATTTTGACAATCTTATATTACGAATTTCAATCTGCATATTTGCCGAAGATTATCATTTGAAAAATACAACAGAATAAAGGGCTCTAAAGCTAAATTTAGAAGTGCAAAGAAACACGAGATTTGGCGACAATAATTAGAGACAATCACTTAAGTTAACGGAGATATGGTGTGCACGGCAGACAAATCCGGTATACTCGGAGACCGAAAAGTTTGTTTCGTTATTTCAAACGCAACAAAATTTGATGAGCCACTCTTTGTCAGCACGGCATTTTATTTGACCATTTCTTGATAAAGTTTCGTTACTAGCTATTAATTCGCAAAAATTATCTCTTTGCTGGAAATAAACACCATCTTTAACAAGATATTTTCGACCCCTTTTGCTTGCAATAAAATCATTAAACCCGATGATCTGGACTGGGCTGGGCCTATATTTTCAGTAACGCACGTCCAGAGACATCAAGCATTGCTAAATTCTGTAAAATACAACATTACAAGATTCGAAGATGATGATAGCGATGATGATAATGATGATGGTGATGATGATGAAATAATAATCTTTTACCAGTGGTAATTAAAGCACAATCACGTTGGAAATAATTTAGTCATTGGGACGTTCGCATGAAAATGAAGTTTTACGATAAGCAAGATACCTCAATCCTTTTTCAAAAATATGTAGTTTCTCTTTGGGTCAGCCGTTTGACAGGAAAGCAAATTCTACAGCATTAGGTCAACAAAAGGCTGTAAGCTTGCAGGAAGAGAGTTTACAACAAATAGATTTGAAAAGTCAGGAAACGAAATTTATGGGATAACTTAAACGAAAAAGAAAAATTAAAATAAACAGCAAAAAAATTTATTGGGATCTGATTGTAAAGAAAAAGGAATCAAAATTGCAGGAAAGCAGTCCAAGAAGCGAAAGAAAAGGAATTTAAAATTTATTTGGAAAAGAGAAACCTCAGGGAGAAATGGAAGAATTTAAAACAAAGTTTAAACACAAAAAAAAAGAAATTAACGGACAGGGGATTTACTGGAGAATGCAAAGAAAAAAGAGACTGAGAATATGTAAAAGCTTTTTTAGAAGCGAAATTACAGGAAATTAGAATCTAGTGGAAACGAAAAAAGGAGGGAAGAAAGCACAGAAGTGACATTCTCGAGAAAGAGATGGATGGAAAGACGAAAAATAAAGTCATACCGCGCTTTCTGGTTTTTGGGCAGTTCCTTTCTTTTTAGTTTTTTCTTTGCCTTCTAGTTTTTTCTTTGACTTTGCAGATTTCTTCCCTGTATCAGACTTATTATCGATTTTTTGTCTTGCTCCTCGTGCAGGAAATCTTGTGTTTGGTTTCACAGACAGCTTCTTCTGATTCTCTACCTTTTCAGGCATCTTCGGAATTTCTTTCACTGGCGCAATGGTCTCTCTCTATGGAAAGAAATTTATCAATTCATGAAGGACCTAGCAGACGCAATTTCTGTAACAGTGTACAGTTCTTGATATGGTCCTTGGGTCTTCTACGATGACGTCTTTGAATCATTTCCAAGGATTTCATGATCTTTTGACTATCTCTTATAAATTGAAAGAGTTCATTTATATCTTCGATCAATTCCTTACAAAATAATTCACAGCTCCTTCCATTGTCACAATCCCGCAAGACTTCATCTATCATTTGGACAGCCAGTAGTTGAACTTAAAGAGCGGGCATGTCACACTGGTAACGATGATCCTAACTTTTTCCGAAAACCGGTAGTTCATGAAAAAATTTTGCACCACCTTTGTCCCAAAAACTGGTCGTTTTTGATGGCAAATTTCCGCTGTTATTTTTCTTCAATTTGGAGGACAATTTTAACATTATGTATCATTGACGATGTTTGTCCCAAAAACCGGTAGTTTCGACCAACTACTGTTTTCGAAAGCAAGTGGTAATTATAGATATGAAAATACATGTGTCCCAAAAGCGGTTGCCAGACAATGATAGGACCGCTTTGATGAAAAATTAGAAATTCTGGCCTTTTTTCAGAAATAAGCCGGACAAAAGTAGAACCGCTCTAGTGAAAAATTAGAATTTCTGGTCCCTTTTCCGTAAATTTGGTGGAAAAAGGTAGAACCGCTTACGTGAAAATTTGAAATACTGGTCTTTTCTGCTGAAATTTGGGGGACAGAGGGAGAACCAGCTTATAGATAAACTTCTGGATTTTGATTAGATAGGAGGTTAGAAAACTTGATTTTTGTGAAAAACTGATGAAATAGGAAGATTGATATTCAAATTTCACCTTTGTCCCAAAAAAAGGTTGTTTTGGGCAGGAAAGTCGTTCTATTTGATAAAAGAACTGGTTATTTTTTCCAGTTCCTCTGGACAAACATGGGGTCAAATATTTTACAGTACTTGCCCGCCCCTGGTTGAACTTAAAAACTCTGCGCTAACCAGCAGCCTTTGCACGCGTTCTTTGCAAAACAAAATAAACAAACTTTTCCTATCCAACCAAAGTTGACGGCACGTGGAAGGTATGCAGGTTGCAAAGGCCTCTTTGAGAAAGGGAAAAATCGACTTTTGGACTCCACGACTTTGTCTATGTTGAAAGCTCTGTTCAGTCAGACCTTGATGCAGTGATTTGTTTCGCTATCAGAGAGAAAAGCGTGTTCCCATAAGAAAATTCGAAATATATTTGTAAACAAGTGGACGTTCTAGAATTGCAATATGGGATTGAACATAATTCATTGCGATACAGCTTCACTGTGCAGAGGCTGCTGGTTAGCGCAGAGTCTTTAATTGCAATTTTATGAATCTTTTCTTTCGTTTTTTCGTAAACATAAATACCAGGAGAGTAAAAAAAAAAAGAATCCCGGTTTGAAAGACGACAGATCCCTCGACATCAAGACAATATTGTTGGCAAATATGTCCTTCAATAGCGAACATGTTCAAATATATTGTAAATGTTACCTGTTTGAAATCGCCCGCTCCGTTCTGAAATTATAATAGATTTTTCGAGGACTCCCCCCCCAAGAAACTTGCAAAAATTGCATAAAATCTCTACAAAATTTCTTGCGTGTCTATGCCTTATAGGAATGCCTTGTACATGCTTTGGCACGTTTTATCTCTTTGGGAGATGAAAATGTCCTCCATGGAGGAAAAACAACATTTTCCGGACGATTTCACCTGATAAAACACGTTAAAATGTGTTGAACTTGCGACACTTGCGACACTTTGCGATTTAATGGAAACCAGGCTTATTTCAGCCTGGCTCTCAAAAAGTAGGTTCTTATATGCGGGGATTTACTGTAGTCATTGTCTGTATCTCCCTATGGTATCGTCCTTGTTGCATTGTAATATAAAATGCATTAGAATGTAACAAGTATTGTAATATTTTACATGAATTTAAAATATTGAACAGGGAGCGTTGCAATCAGATCCTAGATTGAGAAAAATGGAAAATTGTTGCAGGCGAGATGACATTTTGAAAAATTTGGACGGAGGAAAACTAAGATTCTATGGCATGAAAATAAACTCTGGAATATGGACATGGCAATGACAGAAATATTACAAACCTGCAATTGTGCAGAGATCTCCTCGATTTTCTTATCTACTTCTTGGCGAATGCGTTGGATGTCATCTGATTGATTGCTGAAAAGTAAGATGTAAATAGTTGACGTAGTAACCACCGTCTGCAGTAAACTCCTTCGAGAAAAGCATGACAAGATATGTAGCATATCATGAAACCATTTATCAATGAAGGGAAAGTACATGTAAAGAATGTAAGAAGATTCTAGCAGAAATTGTGCAAAAATGCCTCTTGATTTCTCAAAACGATCTTAAATTTGCGTTTGACCCTTCTTTGCACAATTTGAGGTTAATAAACTGCGTTTCAAAAACAAAACTCCCACGTTCATTCCGTTGCCGCAGAGGAGCTGTATATTCAAAACTCCCCTTTCTTTTGTCTGAAACTACCCTATTTATAGAATTACTTCAAGGCGTCAGGAGGAGTTAATAATGACGTCCAAAATTGTGAATTCATCGAAGGAAAAGGAAAATTCTATGGGGATACCCAATATGTTGCGAACAAAATTCCAACATCAGTTAAAAATCATTACAAAAGTAGAACGTTACCTTCCATGTTGATCAATGTATTCATACAATCTATTTTGATCTCTTTGTCTGACTAGAGTATCCAAATTACATTCAAGCCGATTTCGCCGTTCTTGTATCTCCGATAACACTCTGCTAGCAGCAACATAATGACCTCTGGTACTTTCAGCTTTGATACTTTCACCTTTGATAGTTTGCCCTTCATCATCCTTGCTGACTGTGCATGATCGCTGTATACCTACAAAAGATAAATTGTAATTCTCGCATATTTAGTACTTAAATAAAACGATTGCAAAACAGCTCCTGAATCAAACAAGCAAAATCCGCCGGGCAGATCTTTAGATTTACCCTTCTTCTTCTTCTCTTAAAAATTACCTTTCGCATGCACAAGGCGAGAGTTTGCACTGTTTGTTCAGAATTACTGGTTGAGAGAATTTCCTTGTTTGCAGTCGCTTATCGCTTTGAATTGAGGTGTCAATCAAAAGCAACTGATGCTATTCAGTGCAGCCCTCGACAAGTTGCAAAAACTCCAAAATCGAGCCACCAGGATAGTCACAAACAGCCCCTATGACACGTCAGCGTTAGCCCCGGTCAAACGCATCCAACATTTCATCCAACATGCTGAAAACCAATGTTGGATGAAATGTTGGATGGGTTTGACCACCCATGTTGGGATCATCCAACATTTGCAAACTGATGTTGGATGAAGTTTGATCGAGATCAAAAACAAATTTTGTTTTTAAATGTTGGATGCAAAGTTGGATGCGTTTGACCGCCTCATCCAACATTTCGTCCAACATTTCATGTTTGGGTATGCGCAGAACATTTCGTTTTGTTTTTCGCGCCTTTTTTAATTGATGTAAACACGTTGCTGCACAGGCGATGTACGATCAAGGAAATGTTGGATGAAATGTTGGATGAAATGTTGGATGCGTTTGACCACCCCCTCATAAACATCGGCAAACTTTAAATTTTTTTGGGTGGAAATGTTGGATGAAATGTTGGATGCGTTTGACCAAGGCTTTAGAGAACTGATCGATTTTGAGACCAGCAAGATGGTCTATAAATCCCTGAACGCCCTTGCCCCTGATTACTTGAGAAACATCTTTCAAAGTGTATCTGAAGCTACTGACCGTCAGCTGAGGAACTCGAAAACGGGCCTTAGATTTCCTTTACTGAGAACATCAAATGGTCAGAAATCTTTTGCCAACAGACAGGCTAAGGTCTGGAGTGACCTAGATAGTGGTGTCAAAGCATCCTTATCTCTCCACAAATTTTGTAGAAAATATAAAGCCAAACTATGACTCGTCTCGTTTTCCTTTCTTTTTTTGTCAAAGATTATTGTAAATAGGATTAAAGTATATATTTAGTTATTATCAAATTTCATTTCAGCATGGTTCCCTGTAAACAGTATTCAAATATTGAGTGGACTACCATAGATAAAAAAATTAAAATGAAATGAAACGAATGAAATGAGTTGAATATAAATCCAATTTTCATGGGTCACTCAGCACTTTGAATAAAGAATCACTCAAGTTTAACAATCTTACGATGACCGTCTTTAGGTGATGACACAGTTATTTACACGAGGAGTGCCCCAAGATGTCATTTCTTCATTACCAAATATGGCCAAGGAAGTATGTTTATATTTTTCATGACATATTCCGAAACTCAATTAATCAAAAATATTTCTCCGCCCAATTTCACTGTCGGGAGAGCTGTGCGTTGCAAAATACAATGCGGAGAGGAGAAAATAAGAGCTAATTAAATCATCCAAAAGAAAGTTTGAGTCTGTTAGCTTTGAACGTTGTTGATAAATTTCCGGAGATCTCTATTTTCAAGTCAGTCAAGTTGAAATAATCACAAAAGAATGCTCTCATTTTGAACTTCCCACGCGGGAAGAAAATTTGATTCTATTACTGTGTAGATAATCACATAACTTCTTCTTCCTCAGAATGAAATTCCTTACTTTTAACAGTTGACGTGGGAGGAATGTCTTTGAACTGAGAATAATTGCCTCGAAGTGGGAAAGTCTGAAATAAGAATACAACAATTAAAAAAACAAGAAATTTTGAGTTTAAATTTTCTGCGTTAGCTGGGTCATCACATTGAGTTCAAACTTCTGAAATGGGGCTAGAATGTTGAAAAGAATTCACAAAGAAGTTTGAACACAAATGCAAAACGTTAGAAGTAGTCACTGCTTCAAGGATCAAAACAACTGACTTTCTCAGAGAATAAAAGAAAAGGGTAAACATTTTGAACTAAGAATAAAAAATGCTCGGCGTTTTGCCGTAAAGAAATTGTGGCCTAAAAACTCCTAATACAATGAACCATACAGATATCAAGGGCCGGAGTAAGACATTTTAAATACATTTAGAGGTTTACATTTGGCAGGTGAAATACTAAAATTTAGTCAGAAGAAGGAGGAAACAAGACTTTAAATCAGCACACTAAGGCCTTTAGAACATATGTTCTCTTCAGTGTGTGACTAACATTATGACTAAAATGTTAGTTGCATTTTGAAGAGAATAAAAGTTCGAAAGGCCTTAGTGCGCTGATCTCGTGCTGATTTATTAAAGTCTTGTTTCTTTGCCTCCATCTTCTTACCAATTTTTAGAGTTTTACAGATATACACATTTTTAACTACTGTTACCAGGTGAATGAAAAAACTTAACATGTTTTGTGGGTTGTGGAATAAAAAGTTCGTGGCCGTTATTCAAAACTAAAATTTAAACAAGTGATTCGTGGTACAAAATTTAAAAATAGCCTTAAATAACGGACTCATCATATTAAACCCATAAACGCAACAAAAACACCGAAATCAGTAGAAAGAAGACTATTAACTCCTGTAAAAGAAACAATAACCAAAATAAGCCTGAAATAAGAGAAAAAACTGTTAAATCCTGTAAGACAAAACCGAATTAACCATAAAACCCGAAAGGAAAGAAATAAGTTAATAACTCAACAGTAACTGCTGAAAAGATAAACGTGGAAATCATCAAATACTAGTTTCGTCGCACTCAAAACTAAAATGTTAAATATATCAGTCAAAGGCTAACTTAGATGAGAAAATTTTATTTGGTAAAAGCACTCATCGTTTAGACCCAGAAAATAGAAATATGCTGGTAAGGGGTTTGTATGGGAACGAGAATTCTACATTTGATTCTGGTCCGCGATTTACTTGCCATTGAAATTTAAATTCTATTTCCGAAACTGACAATTGTATTGAATTTAAATTTAGATGGCAAGTAAATCATGGACTAGAAAGCATAGGTTCCAAATCTTTAAAAAGGCTGGTGTAAAATTCAGTGACCTATTGCTTTGAACTGAATGACATAAAAAAAAAACTTTAGCTATTTCTCTATAATTCTACCGTTGGACTTTTCTGAAATCTTCAATATTTTCAGAGTTAGAATATTTTTCTACTTTTTCAAGAATTCAACAAAATTTTCAAAAAAACTTAAAACCATCGCAATTTCTAAACCGTTTGACGCAACATGAAGTAATTTGGAAGAAAACCATAGTTTATGAATGCCTACAATATGGTATCAAGCAAAAGCCTGTGACTCATCTGGTTTATGATTTAGAAATTTGATGACGTCACATCCTCAAATGAGTTGAAATTTAAAATAAGCTGTAATTTTAAATAATATTCAAACTTTCTGGAAAGTCCAACGGTAGAACTATAGATAAGTATCTAAAGTTTCTTTCAAGCCATTCAGTCAGAAGAAATAGGTCATTGAATTTTACACCCACCTTTTTACGCCGAGTTAAAGATTTGGAACCTATGCTGGACTAGAATCGAACATGGAATTCTAATTCCAATACAAACCCCCTGCCAGCATTTTCCTAATTTCTGGGTCTAAAAGATCAATGATTTTACCAAACAAATTTTCACATCTACGTTAGCCTTTGACTGATAGATTAACATTTTAGTTTTGAAAATCGCCCGCATACTTTTTATTCCACAGCCCGCTAAACGTGTTAACTTATTTTTACTCACCGGGTAGTATCTTACAAAAAGAAGGCAAATTCATATTTATCACTTTGATATGGTTCTTTCTTGTAAATCTGGACTTCAAGTAGTCCTCAATTAATTATGGTAAATGGTGAAATTCAACATTATGAAAAATTGAGAAATTCTAAAAAAATTCTACTGTATGCAATGAACCCAACGTCAAGAAACCTTACTACAAAGCCAAGAGAAAATTTCTCATGATAAACTCTTCTATAATTTTATAAATTTTTGGAAAGTGAGAAGCCCAGATTTTCTTCAAAACTACCGGGTGAGTCAATAAAAACAGTCCCCGTTTGAAAAAGTACAGCTCCCTGAATGACAAGCAATAAAACTGTCTTGTTTCACTGCCAATATATTCAATTAGATTCAGCAATTTTCTCGGCTTCAATCGTCGGTCACTCCTTGCCGTTGGTATGGGAGATTTTCTGCAGAAAGCCGTTTCAAAAACCTGCAAAAACGAGTGAAAACATCGAGCAAAATTTCCTTTGTTTTGATACTTAATGTATCAGTATATATTTTGTCCTCTCTTGGGAGAACGGAATCTCCCTGAATAAGTTTTTCATGGCAGGAGGAAGACTTTTACATCCTCCCAAGAGGAAATAGCATGTGCTAAAGCGTGTTCAAGTCATTGCTGTAAGGTAGACATACTGCGGGGAAATTTGCTCGTGATTTTAGCACGTTTTTTAAGGTTCTTGAAAGGAATTCTCGAGATTATCCCTTGTAAAATCTGAACGGAGTGACCGATTTCAGGCAGGTAAATTTTAAAATATATTTGAACATGTCCGTTAGTAAATGGCCATTTGTGAATACCACTGCCTTGATATCCAGGGCGCAGTAACAAGGGCAGATTTTGTAATACAATAGCATGAGTTGCTTTTGTTGACACCTCAATTCAAAGCGATTAGCGATCACAGACAAAGGAAATTCTATCAACCAGTAATTCAAAACAAACAAAGCCGCAAAATTTTCTCTGAAACCCAGGTAGCTAGCTCGCTCGCTGTGCATTCCAGAAATTATTTTTAAGGGCAAACATGAGCATAGATCGAAAGAAGAAGGATGCATCTACACATCTGCCGCGGGCATTTTATTTGTTTGGTTCAAAAGCCGTTTAGGAGGCGATTCAATTCTCTTATTTTTTTGGGTGTTATTTCTGGACCAAAGAAATAAAATGCCGGCGGCAGATGTGTAGATATATCCTTCTTCTTTCGATCTATGCTCATGTTTGCCCTTAAAAATAATTTCTGGAATGCACAGCGAGCGAGCTAGCTACCTGGGTTTCAGAGAAAATTTTGCGGCTTTGTTTGTTTTGAATTACTGGTTGATAGAATTTCCTTTGTCTGTGATCGCTAATCGCTTTGAATTGAGGTGTCAACAAAAGCAACTCGTGCTATTGTATTACAAAATCTGCCCTTGTTGCGGGCAGTAGCCTTTCAAACGGGAATTGTTTTTAATGACTCGCCCGGTAGAGTATTGGCTATGTTTTGGACTTGCTCCATCAGGGGCGTCGTGGCCGGGGGGGCAGGGGGGGCCATGGCCCACCCTAAAATTCAAATCGTTGGCTTTTTCGGAAATTTTAAGGTTTCGTCGGAAAATCACTGACTTTTGGGCTTTTGGCTTGGGCTAATACTGTTATTTCATCGATTCAGATTGTGTGCATTGCTTTCACATCTTCCTACAACCATAGCTACAACACGTGCACTTTTCGTTGCATCCCATAGAAATTTTCCACATATTTGTTCTCGTTTTAGCAGAGCGGTTTACATACACTGCGTATTAGCGGGTACCAGAGCCTCAAGATAATTTTTATACAAAGACTTTTTGTAGGCTTTGTATGAAGACCTTGAGAAAAAGCTCATCGCTTCGGAAGTGAAAATTAATTGAAACAGGTAGGTCTGAAATATACATTGGAAGGTGGCACTTGACAAGTTAAGTTAATGAAATACTGCTGTATATCACGGAGAGGTTTTCATGACTGATAGTTATTATTCACTTCCACAAAAAACAACCATGGATCATGCATTTTCTTTTCACACAGGATATTTTCGCTTCAGCCCCAAATTGTTTCCTTTTTCACTGAAAAAGGCTCTGAAAGTCAAGCTTATGGAAAAGAAGATTTAAAGAAATGAAGATGTCAGGAAGTTATCAGAGTTATCAAGCTATCATGCTTATATTTCATACAATTACAGCAAATACCAATCCATTTCTAAGTGATTTTTAAGTTCTATTTTGAAAATTTCCCAGGAAAGCCTTCTGTCAGTCAAGTTCTGCTGCCCCTTTCAGCGGCGACTTCTTCACGAGAAGGGGCACTTTCTAACGAGGTAAAGAATGTGGTCACAAAAATTGTTTGCTCGCTTCGCTCGCATTTCATTTCTCCACCCCGAATATGAATTTCGTTCCGACGGGTCTAGCCGTTGGGTTTCATCCCAGGAGGATTGGCCTCTTCATCGCTATTCACATGGACCTAACCAATAAACCCAAGAAAATTTCCATTAGCCACTGCGAGCGTCTCGCAAACGGAGAAAGGGCGAACTTAGAAAAATTCATTTTTCGGAAATTTTGGGGCTTTGGCCCCCCCTAATAGACAGGCTCCACGACGCCCCTGTGCTCCATGTCTCGCTCTTCATCAATACGGGAGGGGGAAGGAGGACAGGGGAGAGGGCACGGGGAAAGGAAGAAAGAAAGAAAGAAAGAAAGGAAGAGAAGGAGGCTCTCCTTCCCTTTTCTCTTCCCCCTTTTCTTCCTTCTTCCCCCCCCCTGCTGTTTGTGCTTTGAAAAGAAGAGCGAGACTTGGAGCAAGTCCAGCTATGTGTAAACTCACCAAATAATGGTCGATAGGTGCAATTCCTCTTACAATGTCTTCTTTTTCCAATGCTTTCTGAGAAACCTGTCAACAGTAGAAAAATAAAGACAATTTTCAAGCTTCTTAACAGAAATACTCGCAAATACTTAGCAGTGATGTAGCAAAGAAAACCAAAATTGTAAAAATTGTTGTTGCTAAAAATTTACGATTAAAATATTCTGAAAACCCAATGATATTATTGAAGCAGCAATTCAACAGTTGCACAACTTTCCTTATCATTTTTGGTATGTAATTATATCAATTTTTTAATAATACAAGAATATCTATTTCTATTTATTTTTTATTCTTCGACCCAAAAACAACGCAACAGTTTATTGTCAATAAAAATGAGAAACTGAATGTTTATTTGTCCTGCTTCCTGCTTTGAATAAAAGCATCAACTTCGAAAGAACATTTTTGTTACAAATTTAGCAAATCTGAAACGGACAAAATGTTAAAAAGAAAAATATAAGCCCCTACTGAGACTTGAACTCAGGACCCCTGGTTTACAAGACCAGTGCTCTAACCACTGAGCTATAGAGGCTTGATATCCACCTGCCGAAATTCATGGGAAAATATCTCCACACAGTTACGTCTTACGTCAACAATGTCAAAGTACATGCATGTTGCTATCGTTTGGGTACTGATGAATGCCGATAAATCCTCCCCCCCCACGTCACGGCCCTGTGTTTATTTTTTAAACATTTTCCAACCCCCCACTTTTATTAATTCTTGAAAAATTGAAATGATCATATGATGGTGAACCATAATAAACATAATTTTAGTGAACATAAATATTTTCATATGAAAAACCGTAACAAACCGTTACTTAATTTTTTTGATTTCATTACCCTGCACTTCATGTGTACCGTCCTACATAAAATGTTTTACTGTATTCGAAATTTTCTTAGGCACAGGGCATTCCCTGCAGCTGCCCCTAACTTTGATTGACACTAACACAAATGCAACAAGCAACAAGTCTGCAAAAATCAATGTTCACAGTCCATATCAGTCAAACGAAGATGTAAAAACTTAGGCCTCCATCCTGAGTTCAAAAATCCTCGAGATCTGAGCTGACAAAGCAAGGTTTATGTGAGCACTGCCGCCTTGTGCCTACATACAAGTATTTTTCATAAAAAAAACTAAGAACTTGGCCCAGTGCTGAAAGTTTCTTAAAATTATCAGATTTTGAGTACTCAAAGTTTCTTACTAGTTTCTTAGAGGTTCCATAACGATCTTCATGTTCACTACCTGCGCCCTCGTGAACAGTTCAAAACAAGGGTTTTTACCCAGGGGGGGGGGGGGACTTGGTAGTTCAAGGTGACGTACCCGTTGCAAAATTTAGGGTCCTGAATTTTGCAATTTACTACCCTTTAGGGTAGAAAATTTTCAAATTTACTATCGCTTAGGGTTGTGAAAATCGATATGATTAGCTCGCGGAGTTTTAACAAAGTTTGATGAATTGAATTTTTGTTAGTAAGACTCTGTAACAACAGAAATCAACCAGTTATCCAGTTATTCACTATCTTCAGCAGCACCTCAGGTTATTGCAATTAATTTTTATCAATGATCTACGATTGACCACACAAGTCTTTTTTTGCTCATATCTGCTATACAATAGCACTATTGTTTCTGGAACAATTGACCTATTGTTATTGCTGCTTACGGAAAAAGTTTACCGCTTAGGCTAAAAGCTACTACCGCTTAGGCTAAAATCTACTACCGCTAAGGGTTTAGGGTTTTACAACATTTTGCAACGGGTACGTCACCTTGAACTACCAAGTCCCCCCCTGGGGGTTTTTAAGCCTTTCCAATGTTTAGACATTACTCAAGTACCGTACGAGTAATATGATACAGGAAACAAGTGAAAAAAAGTAAGAATATGTCAAGGATTTCATTTATCAAAATAAATAATTTCTTAACTCGTATTTTCCCAGTACTGGAGTTTCTTAATTTTTTGGCGATCTGAGAGTTGAGTTTCTTATGGGCAGTTTCTTATAAAAAAATACGTGTATTCGAAAGCGCAAAAGGGTTCCTTGAAAAACAGCTTCTGCTGAAGAGCAACCCTACTAAAAAGAATGAAATATGAAATATATGAGGAAGCTCTGTGCATTAGAAAGCCCTTTTTGCAAGTGCAAGTATCATGACAAAACTATCTCAACTGTGCAGGAACTAACGCATTCAATTTAACACACATCATCTGATCTTTGACGATATTTAGGCCATGCTTGTTGCAAAAAATCTGGTCTACCACTGTTTCAATATATTGTGAGGACCAATGTGTTGAAAAGGTGCCAAGCTGGGCGTAAAAAACCTTAAACATCTCAATATTGTGCAAGAAAAATCATACCCAGGACATTTTTCTAGGACGCTAAGTATATCTTTGGCAAGCGATTGATACGTTGCATGCAGCAAAAGGGAAATTATAATAAGCATGGTGAACGGATAAACATGGGGCCCGATAACGTTCAAAGTTACGAACGCTTGTCGAAAGTAAGTATTTTAAACTTGGGGGCCCGATACTTCAGGGGCAATTTTTCATTAAGCTAAAGGGGCACTTCGCAAAACAAAAAGGGTACTTTTTGTTATGATTGCAACATCTTGGGCGCATGTGCATGTGCCCTCAGTGCCCCCTTCCGGTTCCTACGTCTCTGCTCGAAATTTGAAACGTGAAACAGTGCGATTCTACAGAATTTAGCAAGAACATGCTTTGTTGCAGCAATGAAACAATACATCTATTGAAAAGGAAAAGGCCCAACAGGGAGCCTTTAGGACAACCAGCCAGTTAAACAATGCTGCTACATCATTTATGCAAAGAGGAGCCACAGACTCAGAAGCAAGCAAAAATACTTGAATAAATTGCTGTCAACAGTTGTTTACATGCACAATATTCATAAACAAATTCATTGCTTTCGCAAGCAGTTTTCAAACATAAACAAGTGTGCTGCAAAATCTATGAATACACCCCGCTGCCATTTGCTGATATCCCTGATATCACAGCTGAACTTGCTGATGTCCGGACATCCAGCCAGTTGCCATTGGATCCAGACCATAGTAATGTCCAGACTCAAACCTGATAAACGGTTTATCTTCAAGAATGACGTCATTATCTATCAAACACATCTGGAACTCCGGGAAACATTTCTGGCAGTCGAGATATGTGAGAAGTCAAAGAGATAATTTCGATGAAGAGGGGTAAAGAGGGAAGATAGGACTGACAAATAAACAAATATGTGTACATGGCAAATGATACGTCCGTAAAAAGTCGTAAACATGAAAACATGAGGTGTAAACATTGGCTGTCGTTAATAAAAACACACAATGCAAATAAACAACTACCAAGGGACCAAAGGACAGTGTATAATACAAATGTGTTTATTCGATTTTTACGTTTGAATCCCTTTCTACGTTTGATCACATTTCAAGCAAGCAATAGTAAATACCAAGTGCCTCGAACCGCACCTGTAGCATTGAGGCCTACTGAACCGGATGGGCCTACATAACCGAGCGAATGGGCCTAAAGGATTGGGCCAATTCGAGTTTGTCGAATCCATTCCAGCTTGTCGAGACAATTGAGACAATACTTCTCAAATCTATCTGCCATCTTCATGGCAGTAACTACGATAATCTCATAGTTTATTTCGCCCGTCCGTTGAATACTTCTTCAACCTCAGGATCAAGTAACCTCTTTCCCAATCAAAAACCAGTTCAAACAGGAAAGACCAAAAACAAACAGGAAAGGCGAAAATATCGAGACGCTCTGCATATCATATGTTTACACTGGTCCTCGATGTTTATCTTTGTGAAGAGTGTCAAAATGATTCCCTGCTCGTCACATGCATAACACATTTTGTGAGCAAATTTATGACTGTGATACTTGCCAGACACTGCTAAAAATATCTCATACAGTTCTATCGGTGACGTCACATGTCCCCTGCAACTGCCATCACAGCATGTTACGACATACAGCAAAATGTGATGAGACTTGCAGATACTACTAAAAATATCTCACATAGTTCCATCAATGACGTCACACGTTCCCTGCAACCGTCATCACAACGTGTAACAAAATTTCGATATTTAAATGCAGCAAAATGTAGTGAGAGTTGCATGATGAAATTTGCGGAAGGATGCGAACCTGCAAACATCTGCTATGACGTATCAGGCAACAAATATCTAAATCTCAATAAACAACATATCTGCTCTTACGTCACACATCTGATCTCGATTAGCAAATGAGCTGAAAAAGCATAAACACGAAATCCGCAGCGATCATTTTCAAATCCCCCTAATGTAAACAAGATCATTCATGATTTTGATCAAGACTGAATAAAGGAACCATGCGGCTTACTATCAATGCTAGAACCTACGCGTATTGTCCAGAATTGTCCATATTAGCAAGGAGATTTAGTCACCTGAGGAACAAGCGAATAGGGAAAACAACTTGTGTGTTCCCTAACGACTGGTAACGAATTTTCAAACATGTGAACTTCTTCTTGGTCCACCCGGTTCAAATGGTCCACCAAATACAGGGTGTCCCAAAAAGTTGTGCCCCCGTTTGATTAAAGATTGCAACGAAAGGGCAAAATATTCTCGCAAAACTTCTATATATCATGTTGCTCTTCAGATGTTCAAATAGAATTTGCTGCCATCCCCGTAAAAGTCCGTTGAAAAATGATGGAGTTATGACCTTCAGAACACCAAATTTGCCTGATGACTGAAACCAGCGGTCGGCCATTGTGTCTTTCTATTTTGCAGTAATAAGTAACTTCACGTGAGGTAAGAAATAGTTTCTGTGAGGTCAGAAACTCTCTGAGGATTATCGGAATTTTCACGAGAGCTATGACATCGGAGGCTGCTGTTTCATTTTCCATCCATGAAGCTATTTATCGCTGCAAAATAGTAAGACAAAATGGCCGACCGCTGGTTTCAGTCATCGGGCAAATTTAGTCTTCTGAAGGTCATAGCTCCATCATTTTTCAGCGGATTTTTATGGGGATGGTAGCAAACTTTAATTGAATATCTAAAGGGCAACATCATGCAAAAGTTTGGCGAGAATCTTTTACCGTTTTTTCGCAATCTTCAGGCAAACGGGTCACAATTTTTTTGGGACACCCTGTAGAGATTTGAACAATGTATTGCAACAAACGTTTTCAAATTTTTTGATAACTCAGCCCTATCCTATATGTCAGAGATACTCTTACCAGTTGGCCAGAGTCGGATCACTCGAAGATCTAAAAACAATTTGAATCAACCTTTTCGAAAGAGTAACACAGGGCAAAGTGGTCTCTCCTTCCTATGACTTAAAATCTGGAACAGTCTACACTCTGACCTAAAATCTGCCAAGAACGTTAACAGTTTTAAACATAAGATCAAGGACAAATTCTTTAAGGACCAACAAAATCAATAAAAAGGCCTCTTTGTAAATTATTAAAATCCCAAAAGCTGCAAACATAACTAGATTGCACCATTACTTTCTACCTTTGACACAAAACTTGAACACTTTTCTTTCAATGAAACCCCTGGATGGACCATTATGGAAACAAGATCGCACTGAACTTTTAATGCTATTCCTGCCATTTGAAACTGGGGGTGTTTTCAGATTAGATTTTAACTTTTATATGCATACATTGTACACATGTAATTATACATCACGTTTTTTCCAAAATTTGATAGTAAAATTAATTCTAATTTTGATGGCAAATATTACATACATACAAAAATGCAATGACTTCAAAGAAAACATCTTTTAAAATGCAACGTACCTCATTTATCAAATCTCTATCCCTGGTAATTCTTATGATGTCTTCTGGGTTTTGCCCTTGCCTTTCCAATGAGACATTGTCTTTGGCCATCTGCCTACTAGGAAAAAAATATCTGTAATTATTTCAGAACAAAGAAACTGAATGTCTTGAAACTTGCAAAAGTCTTATACTCCGTAGCCCCCATTTTGATAGTTTTATCTTCAATCAGGTTCGTAAAATATGTCAATTGTAACTACAACCTTGGCCAAAAAAGACTTCGCACAAGTCTTGAGATTGCACTACTGCGGTCTTTTATTACATCCCCCCGCTCCCCCCGTTTCAATCCTGCTTGAATGAAACGTCATTCGACCCTTCTCAATATTGAATTAGGGGGGGGGGGGGGGTCAGAAGGTCCTAAACGTAGGTTTTCGCCTCGAGATTATAGGAAACATCATGAAAACACGGAAATTTGCCTAATTTGCCCAGCTTATTTTGGCCAGGATTGTAGTAGACTTTAATTAAAATGATGATGATGATGATGATGATGATGATGATGATGATGATGATGATGATGATGATGATGATGATGATGATGATGATGATGATGATGATGATGATGATGATGATGATGATGATGATGATGATGATGATGATGACGATGATGATGATAATGATGATGAATATGTCAGTATGTCAGATTTTGAAAAACTGCAATTTAGATTGCTGGCGTTGACAAAGTAGTTAACTAAGTAAAATTCTAAATATTGTTGCTTTTAATTGCACACAAGACAGAATTTGATCTCCTTGCCATTGCATTGTTGAGATTAGACTCAAAAAATGAGTCCTTTTTTCGCTACATTCCCCAACGATAAAATAACAGTTCAAGACAAGGGAGCAAAACTAAGACTCATTTCATCAGACTATATTGAAATGGGAGCATGACTTTAAAGGGAGTACAAAGACCAGCATGCTTTTCGCGAAGACAGCCACTTGCTCTGCACAGGTTCCAGAATAACTAACTGTATGAAATTCACAAAAAACAAAGACAAACGATGGCAAAGGCTGCTGGTCTATGTACTCCCTTCAAAGTGAAGAGTACAGCAATAGAAGAATAAATCATATAGACTTATGACATAGAGTCCCTTGTTTCACTATGCTCTTTGACTTGATGTTGGCGCTTCGGTAAGCAGAGACTCAGAATTAGACTCATTACATAAGTCACTCTAATTTTCATTTGTTGTTGTTGCTATCGTTTCAGTTCTGTTGTAGCGACAAGCAAGTTTGGGGAGCGGAACAAGAGATTTTGGAATGAGTCTAACTCATAATATTACTCTAAAAGCCTGACCCTATTTAGGCCCATACAGACGGTTTTAGGCAGACCAATCAAATTGCGGGATTTAAGGATTACTATGGTGACGGCCATCATGATGGAATTTTCCATTCGACTGAACAACCAATAACATTCGGACCGTGCCCGTATTCTGTGTTCCTGGCGTTGTGGTATGTAGCTTTAAAATTTCTTTGAGAACAAGAGTGTCTCCAAAGATATCTAATTGCGGTTCACGTTTGCAGCGTTTCAAGAAAACCGCGCATGAGGTGAAATTCACAGTTGGGTTCGATGTGTGTGATGTCACAGAAGACAGCTGGATCTCGACCAAAATCTGATAGTTGGAATTATGGGGCTTACGGAAGCGAAAATTTGAGTCGGAATTATCGAGAAACTGGAAACCTTGAGGCAAAAATGAAATCCAATTAGCCACAGCTTTGTAGCCTTTTTCCATGTAACGAGTTTGATTTTCTGCTCGGGGATTAATTTTTGTGTCAAAAGCAATAGTTGGGATTATGAGTTTTCGTCGCATTCTCAATCCACTGAAGGTCGAATTTAGGGAAACGAGGTGAGATGGACATTTCAGATTAAGAAATTTGGAAATGTCGCTAAATTTTTGCGTAACTTTTAACTGTGAAAGAATAATCCTGCATAATGACGAGCGTTCAATATCTGCAAAATTAATCCAACATTTGCATTTGAAGTATGATGAAGGGACCGTCCAAATAGACCTTTTAAAAAAGAGTCTGGATCGAGCGATATTTTTATTCAGATTTATACGAAACGTTCGATTGATTGGCGTCAGGGCTTCTATCACATTCGAAAATTCCGCAGAAAATTCCACAACATCTTCAAAAATATCGTTCGATGCAGGTTCTTTTTAGAAAAGCAAAAAGGTTAACTTGATCGCTTAACTTAACTTACAGCACTAAGAAATCTCTTGATGACTTTTCGTCCCTTGTTTCCCTGCGCTCTTTGATTTGGTGAAGTTCCTTCATTTCCAAGCAAAATGAAAGCAAAACCTTAAGGTAACTCACGGAGAAAGTCAAATGTACCTTGTAGACGCCCTTCTACCGTCGACCTCATAAAACTGGCGCCTGGTGTCACAGCTTCGATGAAATGACGCGCGAAATAAAAATCTCAGACAAACAGCAGTAACGAAGCAATAACGAAAGATACAAATCCAGAAAGAACCATATTATCTGAATCTAAGCCGCCACAAAGTTCGTTTGATACATTGGTTAAAATGATGGTTAATTAATTGATTTAGAAAATCATACGTATATACATTTCCAATACGGAATAACACATGGGCACCACTGTGCACAATTGCACCATTTTACAGTACTGTAATATAAATGTAACGAAAGCTCCATCGCAGCACTCCTGGCAACGAGCTACAGTCTGATCCCCACGTAATTTTCGAGCACAGGGAAAGTGATGCATAATTTCTAGGCTTAAATTATTTACATTATCGACGACAAAAGAAATATGGTTGCCTGCGTTCCTCTGCGAAGTTTCTCATTTTTCTTTATTTGTTCCGGAGTTCTGTTGCCCATTTCGACAACCAAAAAAGGAGACTGGGGAGAGAGGTTTGTTCTGGTAAATGGTGGACACAAATCTGGTAAATGGCTGCCACAAAGCTTCTACGAATGATAGATTTCCCTCCACATAACTGTTGGTTTTAAATTCATCGTTGAAATTAAGAACCATTGCCTGAACCTACCCTGCACTACTTTCTCATATTTATGACCATTCATTAACCATTAACCTGGCTATCTTTTGTCTTTTACAAAAAGCAATGGTCACAAGAGCAAGACACCTGGGAGCCAGGTTTAATCCCCCACAACTGGATCATCTTTCAAGAAACGACACAGTTCAGTATACTTGGTCTTCTTGACTCATTAATCATTATACCCTGCTCAGCTAACTTATCAACGATTCGAAAATCTTACCAATGAATACAACTGAAGTTTACGGTATGGTTGTGTGGTGGTACACCAATTTCTGCAGTGTAATCAAATGTGATTGACTGAAAAGCAGCGATGCCGGTAGGGGCGTGGTATTTAGGGGGCAAACTAACAAATTGAAGGGTAAACGGTTGTAAAATAGCGAATTTATGTCATGTTTAAGAGAGCAGGAGGGGCGATCCCCCCTATGGCCCCTCTCTAGCGTTCCTGTTGAAAGGATTAATATACAATATGAAATTCCTCACGCTAAGTCATAATTTGTTGCAAAACGAGGCTGAAGGGGGGGGGGGGGGGTTGAGGAAGATACTCTTTCAATTTTTCTCGTGACCACAGGCAATTAAATTACAGAGGAAAGAACAATTTCCAATTTAGCCACGTCTTGCAAAGAAGGTTGGATCCAGGCATTATGTTACAAAGTCCTTACAGCCAACTCAAGGCCCATCTCAGACGAACGGTATGGAGGGAACACTGCGATGGAGCATGCCTACGTAATTTACCAAATTCTGTGCCACTACTAACTAACATGAATATTGCAAACTTTGACTCCCTAGGCTGAAAGCACATGACCTAACAAAACACCAATCATCATCGTAAACTACTATAATACAACAGTTCCCATTTTTCAGCTATATCATTAGTATGGGTACATTTAACGAATCAACGGACTACAGTAGCACAATGTTTACATCTACTGTTTGCTTGCAGACACTAACAGTGTGAATCATTGTGTATAAATGGGTGGGGTTGCTGACTAACACCTTGTTAGGTGTTAGGTAATTAGGACGAAAATCAACATAGTTTTAATAAATGAATAAACAAACACTATATATTTTGGTCTAAGCATGGGAGGCAGGAATCAAATATTGAAGCTAAAAACTTAGGTCTATCATGACTATCGAATCGATTAGGCCTATAAATTAGGCCAACCTAAAACTTAGGCCTATTTGCCTTTCACTTTTAACTCCTTAAAGCATGATGGCCCCTCCAGTTAAAGATGGCTGAAGTACAACGTAGGCTAGGCCTAACGTTCAGCTTTTAATGCAGAGCATTCGATTCCTGCTGCCCAATGTATCAGCAAAGCTATGACTAAATTTGCAAAACTTACTTTAAGGCTTGATTCAATACGTTAGAAATCAATTTGGATAGAGAATTTATCGAACGAACAACAACATATATGGTCAAAAACAAACAAACAAAACTGGAATAAATTTATATATGGGCCCAGCAAAACAATTAAAAAATGTCAAATGCCTAAAGACCAGTTTGTCTGGTGGTCTCCTATAAAATTATACTGCACTGGAGACCTTCGTGAATTCTAGCTACTTCTGAGTCGCTATTAGCGAATATATGTCCACAACTAGGCTATAGAATCTGATATAAAAACCCATAGCTAACCATGATCCTTTGTGGCACGAAGCTCAACTTTCGTACGATATGAATTTTAGTCGTTACTGGAGTTCGTTCGTTTTGCCTTTATTTGACAAATTACCCCAAGTATCCAGCGAATCGTTTGCATCAGAAGGTCTGCCATTTACGAAAGGCTTTCAAAGTTCAATTCGATTAATGTTGTTTCCATGGGGTTTCCATTTATCAAACAGCGGATAGGTTCCTTTTCGCATTGCAGACAAGATTTGACATTTCCAAAAGGAAACCTGCCAAAAATAATTACTTTGCTTGAAGGAGATGGCTTAAAATCATGTTGTTAACCCCCGTGAGCTACATTACAAAAGACTATTTGGTTACACATAAAGTTGTATCTTACCCCCTGTACAATGGATAATCTTGCTACTGTTGTAAAATCTTGTCAATAGGCTGGTTTGCCTTAGCCTGCGTGCAGACTCGACTCGAGTCTGCACGCAGGCTAGTTTGCCTCAAATCCAAAATAAATTCTAAAACTTCTGTCTGTGATGGGACTTTTTGTTGTAAGTAGTATTCATCGTATGACAAAAACTGGAATGTGGAACACACACCCATATTCTAAAGTTTCATTATTTGACAGATCACGTGCGACCTTAAACCCCTCTATGACAATCAGAACCTTTTATGACAATCTGAATCGGTGTTTTCCTAAAGCATGACATCATAATCCTTGCAACTCAGTTTGAGGAAGAGAGCTGGTTTTTCCATTGTTAGAGAAGAAAACTCCTGAGCCTTTGCGGTTTAGCAGCCTCTGGGGTTTGCATTGTGGCTTCTTCAATGGAATTCATGGATAGCAAACAAGTCTGTCTTTCACAACACAGTTGAATGATGTCACCAGGGCGCTGTTTGGTATTAATGCTGACTAAGTCTGCTCAAGGCTAACTGGGAAGGAGTGGAATGGCAAATCCCTACTTTTGTTTCATTTGGTTTTTTGTTCTTGTTTACCCAGACAATGATGCATAAAATCGAAAATCTAAATAAGGAGGGCCTATTTCAAAGAAGGCAGTGGCAATTTGCGTTATTCAAGGGTGCAGAATTGCCCCCCTACAATTTATGAAAATGACTGCTTTTAATAATTTATATGAAGTAACTCCTACAACTGTTCTCATTGTTTACAGGTTGGTGCAGCCCTCCCCTTACGAACTCTTCATAGATATTGTGCAGTCAAAAGACCAGTCATCTTAGCAGCAAAGCCAGCTCAAGCCCTCAACAAAGAACAAAGTGCTCTCAGAATCCTACATCTTACTGAGGCAGTTTTTGAAAAGTAGTCACTTCAACGATGCAGCATTTTGCATAACCTGCACCCATATTTAAATAGCCCCAGGTCAAATGAAGATCATCATAGGTTCCAAATCTTTAAAAAGATATGATGTAAAATTCTATGAACTATTTCTTTGAACGGAATGGCTTTCTGAAAATCCAATGGTAAAATTATAGATAAGTAGCTGAAGTTTCTTTCAAGCCACTCTGTTCAAAGAAATAGCATGTACAAAATACAAGGCTAAACTTGGCCTTCCAAGTTTTATCCTTGTAGCGGGGATTATGACACTTTATGACCTTGTACTAACTTTTGAAGAAAATTACAAGGCTAAAGATTCCAAGTTACAACCAGGCTAACACAAGGTTTCCACAAGGCTCCAAGCCATTTATAAGGTTACATCAAGGCCTTTCTAGGCTAGAACAAGGTCACAAGGCCATAACTACAAGGCTTGTACATGGCTATTACATGGCCTTGTATTTTCGTACAAGAGGTATAGAATTTTACATCCACCAATTCTAAACATTTGGAACATATGCCCCCCTGACGAAGTGGATTCAAGGCCAAGAGAGGAAAATTTTGAGGAATGAGAAAATTCTAATAGTTTAAAGGAACGGTTTCCTAGAAAACTGAAGCTTTTCAAACAGAATCAAAGAACTCATCTGGAGGAGTAAAGGGGTATGCTACCCCCAAGAAATTTGTGAACACTAGTCTCCAAATGACTGTATAACCTTAAAGACTTTTCCTTGGAAACAGAGAACATTTCCTAAATTCATATATGAAAAGGTTTCCTACTGAAAATAATCACCTGGACTTTATGAAACTAATTAAATGTTGCATATGATTTCAAAGCCAACTTGATACTTAGTAGTTGAAAAAGGCATTCTCTGAAACCTTCCATAACAGAAGTACCCTAATCGTAACCTTGATAGATATATATATATAAAATGTCCTCACATGAGAACTGTGGACTCTAAGCACATCTTAAACAAAGGGACACACTACTTCCAAAGATTCTATTTGGGTTCTATTTACAACGATATTGGGCAAGCTTCTCCACTTTGAATTGTCTATGAAAGTGGCAAAAACTACCAAGAATCATAAACCTGCGTTTGGCCATGGAATCATCATTTCATTGCAAAACATTGCCAACAAGGTACACATAATTCAAAATTTCTTCAAGAGATTAATCTCGATAGAGTAAATGAAATGTTGATACTCTTTTCTGGGTGCTTCTAAAGTGCAACCAGAAATAACCGTGGTCATCATGTCTTGTTCAATTCCTGCCCTGACCATCCCCCCCCGGGCATTTGCACAAAAAATTTTCCCAGCCCCCAGGCATTTGACCCTACATTTTTTCCCGGCCCCCGGGCATTTGAGAAGCATTTGGCAAGAACAAGAGCTTTTCCTTATACAGTAACTGGGAATATAGCATTTTTCCAGTGCCCGGCCCCCGTCATTTGACCATCAATTTTTCCCCGGCCCCCGGGCTGCCCGGGGGAGGGATGGTCAGGGTAGGAATTGAACGAGTCATAACTATTCATAATTTAGAAGTATGTATCCCAGAAATTTAACTCTAGCAAAACAAAAGTTATGGAATTTTATTGCCAATTTTGATTTTGAATCAAAATCAAGAAACAAAATTGTACAGCTCAATTGGTACTTTTGGAAGTAATTTGTCCCTTGTTCCAATCCAAACAATGTACCCCCACTGAACCAACTATGTCTACTCTACCATATACGAATTACTTACATTTAATGAATAGTACAACTTGATATCATGGATTGCACTTAAAAAGTACTAATATCATACCCACAGCATGCAGATTTGTTGAATAGACACTAGTTTATGTGTTCTCACCATTTTCCCTGCTCTCTTCCTTGATCTTTGCTTCTGTTGCTAGAATTGTTTGGATTTCACTCTGCATAAATGCCCAGGGCAGATTACTTCCAACTAATGGACATCGCTTTCCGCTTGGACAGAAGACATCACTGCCAGACCCCTGCTTTTTTATACTGTCCTTTGAACAGGGGAAACAAAATTTGTGATTTCCAATTGAGGGGCATTGCACAAAATGGGTATCCTCAAGGAGATCTCCACAAATACTGCACTTGAGGTGATTGCTTTTAGCTCCCTGTCTTCCTTTGGCACTTGTTGTTACAGTCCCTGATGACTGAAAATTTGACTCCGCTGCTTCTGATTTCCCTTCTAAAGGAGTGCTATTCTCTGCAGGCAATTCTTTCTCTTTCTCTACAGATTTACCATTACTTTTAGAGAGTGCTTCAGATGTTGGTGGATTACTATTGCTGCTGCTGTTGCTTTGCGACCCTGGAATAACTTGTGGATTTGCAGACCCAGGTTCCACGCTTCCTGCCGCACTGATAAGAGCTGCCATAGATGAGGGTAAGCCCCAAGGTGCCCCTCTTGGACTTGGTGGCATGGGTCCATTGTGTTGGGGGTGCTGATGAATATGGTTTGGAGAGGCACTTGACACAGCAGCAACAGGGGGGACTGATGCTTGTGGGCGACCATGCTCAACAGGGGGGCCTCCTAGTGCAGGACGATACATGCCATGCACTCCTGGGTGTGAATGAGGGTTGGTTAATGGCGCCATTGAAAGGCGTAGGGCGTCAACTTGCGATTGCATCCATAAATGTCTTTGAATCTGTTCATCTTCCCGCTCTTTGTATGTTCGCCTTGGAGCTCGTGTGGGTTGCGGGGGTGGAAAGGGATCAGGCTCATCAAGTTTCCTTTTTCGCATTTTGAAAGCGTTGTTCATGTTCGGAGGAAAAGGGTAGCTTTGCTCGCTCAAACGAACAGGAAGGGCATCCAAAGAGATTGGCTCTTTCAAATAACGCACAGATTCAGGGAGAAAATCACCAAGAAGTCTCCACTCATTGTCTTTGCCCTGAACTTCGTATTCTAAATATTTGAATCCCGATGACAAATTTTTACCAACTTCTTTCAAAGAGTCCTGATACATTTGTTTTGTGACAGCTGAGGCACTTTGATAAATCATACCTGAATTTCTGGGGTATTCCATAAACATTTTCACCTCAAAATCGGAGCTACCTCCCCCGCCGCGATGTACAACTTCAAATGAAAACACTCTGGCAACTAATGAATGGTCTTTTTTGAAGCGTACATCGAAAGGTACGCACCCATTCAAAATATCTAAATTCTTCACAACGATGGGCGGTAGTTCTCCGAGATCAGGATGCCGTCGTGGCATAGGCATAGGCATCTCATGTTTCGGTCGCGGAGGAAAATTTGGAGGTCGTTTCTCGGGATCTTCGACATCAGGCGGCATAAACATTTGATGTTCACCTGGATGACCAGGGAAAAATCGCTTCGTATAGGGATCTCCGGGCACTGGCGTTCCATTTTCATGTTTCAAAATGATATGCTCATCTTCACCGTTAATTTTATTGGGGTAACCCCTCTGGTGCATGTGTAAATGATGGTAGTTGCCCGACGGGGGCAGACCATTGCTGTTCAAATTGGGAGGCCCGTTTTCAACTCCAGAACCGTTGTTACTCGAATGACTTCCTGGGCTTGGACTCGATATTGCAGAAGTTCCATTAGATGTGATAGACTGAGATTTAATGGCACGCATCTGATTCTCCCATCCTTTGCGAAGGTAGCGAGCGTATTCGATCACTTCTTCGATTCGATCCGGCCCTTCATAATTACAACAGCCTCGACAGATCGGCTCTGTAAAGTCATGCAAAATAGCCCATGGCGTCCGGGGCAAGTCGCACAAATAACAGTGAACTCTTTGCATCCTGCTACTGCTCATGTCTCCAGAATAATTGTTTTCATTTTCATAAATATAAATTGCAGTATTCCAACAAATTGAGCGGCGTGAAATCGTTCAAACAATCCAACATTCGGTGGCTAGTTTGCAGGAAATCAGCCAGCTGAAGTCCACAACTGTGCAAGGCCAGAGAGAGCGATCGATAAAAATGGCTAAATCACTCCAAACTTCGACGGGCCTTTCCTCTCTTGTAAACATCAAGCGGCTGCAACTAAAACGTGCACAAGCTTCTTTCAACTATCAGCTTTTAAAATATGACAATGGATTTCGATTTTAAGATAATCTAAGATGGTTGATCAGTGAAATTCGTGAGGTAATGATATCCTGGTACTACAACACACCACAACTCTGACGCAAATGTTTCCATACGACATTCATCACCTGCCCATGACCATTAACAATAAGATTACGTCACATAGCACGCCCACGCTCCGTTGAGCCGAGCCACTGCGCTGCAAAGCAACTAAAACAAAACATCAAAACAAATTTGCATTTCTCAAAACAAAATAAACAGATTATTAATTTGCTGTAAATAGGCCTTTGTTTTGGAAGATTTACTTTGCTTTTCATATCGTGCACAGCGAGGCGCTGCAGTTGAAATCACTTGAAAATGAAATCTTAGCTTGCGGCTATGGCCTAAAGGCATTTGTTGTTTTTCGCCGAAAACTGCAAATCAACATTATGCAAAACAAACATGGAGGTCTTTTCGTCGATATAAATAAATGTGGAAAGTTCTCAAGTTTCATATGCCTGGTATTTGTTTTGTAAACAATTCATAACAAGCGGTGTTTTGCAGACATGCTTCCTTGTTTCGCAGGGGGGACTGCAAGTGAATTTACGTTGTGCTTAAAATAAAACTGATTCACAAGTTTCGAACGAAAGCTAAATATGTACGTTTAAATTCAATAGCTGATGCACCATTCACGGCCTTTCAATGATATATACTTGAAGTTCAGAGCATAACTGAGGTCATATTGAAACAAATATTATGGCGGGAAAGTCGTGAACGTAAATACAATGGTAAATACTGCAGTCTAGAATGACGTAATCGCTACAGACAAAACGAAATGATTTCGTGTCGGTTTTGGCAACCAAAAGTGTAATATCGCCGCTACATTGTTCCTTATTGAATCAACTTGTACATCACGGAATGTTCAACGAACAAGAGCAATTTCATTCAAAGGGAAAGCTGAACAGTTGCCAGGATTTCCTGGTTTGTCGTGCTCATTACGTTAGGAGATGACATTGAGGAATGTTCTTCCGTTTTCAATATCTTCCCTCTGCAGGGGTAAAGGTGGCCAATCTCTCAAAGCTCAAATTGGCAATGTTTTGGACGGTTTTGGATATCGAACTAGGTGGGCCTCTGTCTGCAAGCTGAGCTTTCGATCCTTCGACTATCCTTCGCGTTTCTTTCCTCTGCCCCAAAATTAAGCCTAAAACGGGTAGGGGTATCACTCTCTTAAATGGAACAAGATTTCTGGAAGAGAAATCTATTTCTTGGACATTTCAGAAGTTTCTCATGAAAACCATGACGATCTAGAAATAAAATAATCCCCAAACAGTTTAAAGGGTTTGTGCAAGGTTAAAAGCTTGCATTTGCAGAGAGCAGAAAATCTAAAAATATTCAATTCAAATCGATGTTGTACATAAAGTCAACAAAGGATAGCCTAAGAATAAGATTTTAATCTTGGTAAGAAACTATGTTGTGTCTGAGTGATTTATTTGTTCTTAAAGGGAATCGACATAGTTAAAAGCTGGCCCGGGCCAAGTTAAAAATAGAATCTATTGTATTTGACAACTTTTACACCTGCTGTGTCATTGTGTGGCGGAAGAAACAATGGGTTTGTGGGCGTTTCTTCAGACTATTTATAGCAGCTTATCGATTAATTTTGCAATTTTGCCCCTCGTAGAAGGGGTTGGCCGGAATTTCGTTGCTAAATAAGATCTGCAATGGGTGCAGTGGGTGCAGCTCATATGATTCACCTTCCCCTCTTGTCGTGCAGACTGAAAGGTCACTTACCGCCGACCTCTGCAAATTTACACTTTGCCAAGGATTATGCAAAGTCAACAGGCGGCAGGCAGGTAGCGAAAGGTAACCATGGCAATCCCTTGAAGTTAAAATTGGCAGCATTTTTAGTATGATGACATCATCAATAACATCGTAGCAACATGAGACCCCCCGGAACGCAAGGAATTTCATTCATCAGGGCAGTTTCGTTTCGGGGTTCCCTTCCACAATTTTTACGTTAAAGCCTTGTTTACTGATAAAACGTAAACCTCACAACCTCTGGCCTAAATCATTAAACCAAAAAAGCTCTTTTTATCTTATTTTGAAGTGCAAATAAAGATTCGTGACGTGAAGAAGGTGTTTACAATAGATCCGACCTCAAGAAGACATCTAGTGCCGATTAAAACCCGGACCAAGTAAAGGATCCCAGATGCCATTCCTCTTCCGTCACCCAAGAAGATGGCAACATTTCGGAATGGATAAAACAGTTTCGTGTTCCGTGTAGCCTATAATAAGGGGCTCTTTTCTACTCGAAGCCTATACTTTCTATTCGAAGCCTACTCGAAGCCTAAAACGAGCTACAATTTATCCCAACAGATTAGAAATTGCGTCTGCCAAGCCTATCCTACACTACAGAGGAACCAACAGGGTTCCTGTAAAATTTACCGTACTACTGTGACATTTGTTCCTTCAAGCAAAACATTCAAAAGCACACACTGGAAACCGAGAGAGAAAAGCCCCACCATTTCAATCACTATAACATTGTCTTCTACACCTTTGAGAAAGTTATGACCTGACAATGAGGCCTCCAAGACAGAGCAGCAACCCAGCAGCAACTGTGCTGTTTGCACATGGTCGAAAATTTGCAACTTTGAAACTTTTAGCTATTTGCGACATTCTGGTAATAAGGCAGCACTTGATGCTTCTTTGTATCAGATCGCATCATGACGTCATTTTAGGCAGATCGCGACATGACGTCATTTTGACGAAGTTTCTGCTCAACCGCGCGCCCGCCAAGCTGCTCAGCTTCCTCTAAGGAGCGCTGTCTACATTTCTCAGTCCATTGGTCCGGTTATTATATCATTTCCAGACAAGCATTTGCATGAAACTGATTTACATAAAATTCAGACATACCGGTATCCGCCATAATAAATCTATTTTCGGTAACATCGTCAACTAGGCAGATGGTTTTATCCTATTTGCTAAAGTAACCAGTAAACAGGGGGTATGGCGCTGCACAGAAGCTACTGTGGTTCCAATAGACGAAATACAGGACTTGTGTTGCAGTACTTCGCCTGATGACAGGATGCTGAAAAGTTACGCAACCTGACGCCTACAATTCTTGCAATTTTAGGGAATGACCTAACTGGGAAGAGTGTAAGTGCAAAAGTAATACTTTCAGGAAAAGAGGTAAAACATGCGAGAGGCATTTCAATCCGTTTCAATCATTCGAAAAAGCGTCCAAGATTTTTTCGGGACAATAGAATTTTTACAGATTTTTGATGGATTTTTCCGCGGATTTTTCTTGAAAAATAAATATTTTTGCCAAAGGTAGGTGTACAAGATATTTTGGGAGTGAAATGCCCCTAGACAGCATAGTTCGTGAAATGATGGCCGTTGAGGACAAACAAAAGATTTCTGTGATTTCTGTGTTTGTCAAACAATGCATATGCGTTCAGTTGACCAAATTCCACATTGATGAAATGACCCCTAATTCTCAGGGTGGTCGAAATGGCTGCCAATATGAGGGACATCACACTGAGAACATAATAGTTGCAGGCGCAAAAATTAGAGACAGGCAGGTAAAATGATACTGTGATATTAAAGCCAATATTTCTTTCGTCTTTTTGATCTTCTTTATCATTTGCGGTAAAAAAGGTCAACCAGTTACGTCGTGTCCTACTTTAACCGCCAAAACGTTGCTTGGATTTAGGCCGCAAATATTCCTCCTCAGCAAATAGTTACTTCGAAAGGATATTATGTCAGCAGATAGACATCCGAAGACAATAAGTTGACTTTTGCGTTCTAAAGATGATTACATACGCAACAGCATAAAACAATGCGTTCCCTTTGACATTGTTAAAAGCCACAAACATTATCAGTCTGCATGCAGGGGGGTAATATTATATTTAGCATCTTCATATGATACATTGTGAAACTGGCTTTTGTGCAGGCTTTATCTTTCCACTGTGAAGGAGAGCCACCTTAACTACTCTCAGCGTAAGCAATGTCTGCACCCCTGCACCCAGGCCATTGCGAAACAGAGTCGCAATGAAACGGAACAGAAATAAGTGCAGCACAGCAACGCGAATGAGATTTACTGATGCAGAAGTTACAGAAGAAATAAGAGAAATTCACGAAGCAAACTAAACTTCATCTCCTTCGTCTCCTTTAGGGCAAACTAAACTTCAATACACAGGCTCTCATCTCGATTACACGTTTTTTCTATAAGAAACTTGGATCAGCACTTAGTACTAAAAGTTTCTTAATTTCGCATGAAAATTTCGGTGTTTTAGTAGTAAAAGTGTCTTAATTAGTTTCTTATTTTTTGGGCCTAAAATTGCGGTATTGTTCGAAGTTGAGCCTGTCTTCTCGAGAAAGGGCTTCCATTTTGCATTGACATTGTCATCGAGAAGGAGCCATGCACATCAAGGCAAAAATTTACCAATTTTGCAGTTAAAAGTCAAGAAAAGACGAATGTACCTTTGTTAGAGAGACATAGAATAAGAGAGACATACAGAAAAAAAGTTTTAGAGTTTCTTAACTGTTCTCAAGCGTAGTACTAGAGTTTCTCAAATTTTTGGTCATCGTAGTACTAGTTTCTTATAAACCAGTTTCTTATAAAAAAAACGTGTACTCGATCTCAACTACAAAAACAGATACTGGCTTTGGACATAAAACAAGCAAAACTCTTCCAATCAATTAACATGAGCGCACCATCAGTTCTTTGGGAGAAGAGAAAACATAGTGAGATACCATCATCATCTGTAGCCCTTCCTTCAAGGAAACAGCATTAATCCAAAACTCAACTTGCAAATGTATATCAAAGGAACCCTTCACAAACTCACGGGCAAAACGTTCATATAAATCGTTCGTTTGTTTGGAGAAACAAATATACCAAATTCGTAGTTCTAGGCCAATAGGCCTAATTTGATTCTTTTTATCTCCTTAGGACACCGTCTCGTGCTGTACAGTGATATGATGAGTCAAAGCTACTGCTTCACCTCATTTTCATTTTATTAGATGCACAATACAATCAAATATTGCATATGGCCTAAACAGAACATAACTTAAAAAATACAACTCTAACAAACTACGATAGAACGTTACAGCGAAAAACAGTGACGGAATATTGTGCAATAAAAAGTATAAAAATTGTTATTTTCGTGGGTTATCGCAACATACTCGGTTTTGGTGGGTTTTTACGGGCGGACATTTTATGTTTAGGCATGTTTATAGAGTTTTTGTTCCGAGTTCTGCTGCTTGTTGCAAGAATTGTGCGAGGTTTTTCTGCTTGCTGATATCTTGGGATGACAATATCTCAATGAATGTGTGCTCTACTTGTGTCACTGTCAGTGCCCTGTAGGAAAGTATGTCTTAGGTCGCAATATATCTCGCATTTAATCAGGAAATGAATTTCGTTTTCCACGTTGCCAGACTTACACATGTCGCAAGTTCGTTTTGATACTTCTAGTTTTTGGTGTCTGCCAGTTTCGATTCGGAGTTGGTGGTCACTGCATCGGAATTTGGCGATAAGCTTTCTGAAGTTGAATTGGGGGAGGTTTAGATAAGTCTCCGCTCTGAGCTCCTTCTTGAAAGGTTTATAAGTTCGTAGTTTAGAGTTCAACACTCACGCACTATTTTTCCTCGTTTTTTTCTACCTTTATCAAACAGAAAGATCGTTGTCACTCTTAAGAGACAATCATCCATCACCGTATGCTATACTTACAGTACACGCATGGGCACGTTAAATTCTTAAGGATTCTTCACACTCCGACAAGAACCCACTTGAGGTATGAAATACCGTAAGAATTTTCAAACAAGAACTGTGATGAATTTGAAGCTTTCGCAACAATTCTCAGAAATTTTCAGGCAAGAAAACAACATTGATGTACACAGTGTCTTTGGTAAGGGAAATCGTGTCCGCTGTGCGTAGCAATGAATCGATCCCTTCACAAGAGATCCCTTTGCATTTCAAACACAGCCTTCTTGCGTCAGAAGGAAAATTGTCGCAACTCGAAAGCATTAAAAACTGCGAAGCTACTTTTTGTTTGACTACAATAATAGGCCCTCTGTTTAGGCCTTTCTAAAATCTTATCCCCCTGTTATTGAGTCGTTGTCACCCAGGGTCCTTTGCAGGCAGGGTGCAACCAACTGAAGGGGAACTGTTGTTGAACTTTCCATCAGTCTAACTACTTCACTACTGCAGTGTAGATCCGTGCCGCAAAGGATCCTGGGAGATGATGACTCTTCAAAGTCTAAAAATAAAAGATTATGCGGTAAGCGTCGATTTTTTTGTGGAAAATGTTTTTGATGGAGAAAGATCGTGCAAGTGATAGCAGAGAGTTAACAGTTTGTTTGCTGAAAAAATCCATTTAGAATTATTTGCTTCAATCAAATACAGTTCCTAGCGTTCAGTAATCAGGGAAATGATAATCTGGCAAATAGCATTTAAGATAAGTAAGTGTGTTCAGCTCTTTTGCTGTCTTTCCCAAGTCTTTTATCTGCTGAAATAAATAACACATGACATGGGCCTATTGTTGTTATCTTACAGCGTTTAATTTCGATTAACCAGCTGCTCTGAAAGCTTTTGCGAGTTGACTGCGCCTAAGCTGAGGCGAATCAAGGTAGAAATTTCAACGTAAAGTGTGACAGAAAAAGAAGCATGTGGCATGCTGTGGAAAAGTTGAACCATGAAATAGGGTCTTCGCAGGTGATATGTAAATTCAGTGCCCCTCTAATTATGGAGGACTTCATTTATTATCGACAGTCGTAAGAATTGGCCTACGGGTACAGTAAAGTCCCGCCTTTTACAAGAAACTCAGATCATGAATTTTTGATAGAACAGTAAGAGAACAAAAGGCAAATACATGGAATAATATACCTTTTAGCTATTCTACAAAAGGGCCTGGATCGAGTGCTATTTTCATACATCTTTGAGCACATTCAAAAATTCTACAAAATGCAGCAAAATATCGTTCGATTCTGATTCTTTTCAGAATAGCTAAAAGGTCTATTGGCGAACGACGTAGCTGCGAAGGAGCCTGCGGACGGAGAAGAAGAATACGGGCCACGAAAAAACGTGGAGAAGCTGATGTACGAAATTACCCAGAAATGACAAGTTTACTGTCATCAAGATTTAGTTTTGTTTGTGATTTGATTACACATTTGATGTTTACTTTCACGTAATTTTCATGTTGGAGTCCTTAAATATACACTCATTTTTTTTTATAAGAAACCGCTCATAAGAAACGGTAGGCTCAAATTTTCAAAACCTAAGAAACAACCCTACCTGAATTGAAAAAGCTAAGAAACTTTTATAATTTTCAGTTTTAATTTTCCTATCGCACTCAAAAATATTTTGACATTTTACAGTTAAAGCAACTGCTTGGACATTATTTTGAGTGCAAATCATGTTATTTACTCGTTTTGAGATCTTATTAAGTAAAAGGAGCCCTTTAGACAAGACAAAATCAACTCTACACTTCCGGCATTAAAAATATAAGAAACACGTAAGAAACTTTTGCCAGCAAAATGGCGCAAAAATTTAAGAAACTGCCTACCAGCCCCGGACCTTAGTTTCTTATAAAAAAATGAGTGTAGTGTGGCAACAAACATGGCCGGTGGACAAAATATATCCTTGCAAAACATCTGCTCACCCGCATAATTTTTTCCAAAACAAACCAACTGCCCCGTCACCCTTTCCTAGAATAATATACCGGGTGTCCCAAAAAATGTATACAGATTTGGTTGACTCCAGCGATGTGAATGTAGCTTAAATCAATTGCTAATCACTCTCAAAATGTTCATCGATAGTTAACTTGAATATAGATACCTTGTTTGTTGGCATTAGTGATTTGAGAACAGAAATATCAATCTTGAAGGCTCAAATTTGCGTCCACTTGCAAACCAGAGTTTTGGCCTTTTGGCCTAATCAAATTCCTGACTCACATCGAAATTAAGAACTGAAATTAATGAAAAATTAAGAATCTTCCCAATGGGTGACTGGGGGGTGACTTCTGGAAAACAGAATAACACAAGATCTAATATTGTTCAAATTTTATCAAGGCTATCGTTGATTTATACGCTGTGCCTTAAGAAATTGCTTATGCCAAAAGGCTAAAGCTCTGGTTTGCAGGAAGAGGCAAATTTGAGCTTTCAAGATTAGCATGTCTGCTCTCACAGCACCAATACCAACAAACGAGGTATCTATGTTCAAGTTAACTATCAAGGAACATTTGGAGAGTGATTAGCTATTGATTAAAGCTATCTGTTGCCGTTTTCAAATTGAAAATGTTATCAAAAATCCGCCCTCCTGGAAAACCTGTATATGGGATTCATGACCCAAAAGGTCTATCCTATCTAACTCAACTTAGAGTCGGTCTTAGCAAGTTAAATTTTCATAAATTTAAACACAATTTTAAAGATACCACAAATCCTATGTGTCCGACGAATGATGGTATTGAAGATACGGAACACTTCTTGTTGCTCTGCCCTTGTTTTGATGTACAAAGACGAGACCTCCTCGCTGGAATCTATGCATTAATACGACCACTTGGATATGTAAATCTTGCAAAAGAAGCTTTACTACAACTTTTATTGTATGGCAATAAAGATTTTCCTATTTCACTAAATAGACAAATTGTTGAGCTAACGCTACATTTTATCCATGAAACTGGTCGATTCGAGTGAATTTCTGTAGCCACTTAACCATCCCTTCATAAGCCACCCGTTTTTGTCCCATAGTTAAAGTAGTTTCTTTTCCTTTATTATCTTTATTTAATGGCCTCGGGGTAGACACAGCCTTTTGCTCCCTGGGGTTGATCGTCCTAGTAGTATTGTAGAGTAATTTCATAAGTAATGTAGTTCGTAATTTGTATTGTAAATTTTATTTGGAATATATTATATATAAAAAAAAAAAAAAAAAAATTAAAGCTAAATTCGCAGCGCTAGATTCAATCAAATCCGTATACATTTTTTGGGACACCCGGTAGTCGACCGTACTCATGGGCATTAGCTGTTAATCTACAGATCCCTCTTCATAAAACATAACAAGGCACGTTAACTATTGAAGATTTCACATATACATTTTGACTGATAAATTGTGAAACTGTCAGTTCAAATTTCATTTTGAGACCATAAGAAAGTTACTGCCTCGTATATATTTGCCCGAAAAAAAGTGTCACTCTGCGTAGGTTAAAAAAATAGTGTCCAAGTTACGTTTAGCACAGGCCATATAGTACAATAAATCTTCAATCGTGCCTTTGTTAAAAGTACAGTTCTTCTTTAAACATAGTAAACCATGTATGTATTTGTTTCGATTCTCTCAACAAAAGAGAATTGAGCATTAGCCAATGAGAACCAATCCACAAGAGGATAGGTATTGTCCTGAGAATACCAATCACAACCGTGCAAAATCGGCGTTGGCTTGCAAGTGGCAGGCAAGCATAATACAGAAGTGAGATTAAATTCAATCATAAGCACAACTGGGTATAAATTCACTTTACATCTCTTGGTTGTTATCAAGAATTGTCTACTGTTGCCAAGATTAAATAATGGTTCCGGTCTTCAAGACTATAAATTCAGAATTTATTAAAATTTTATCTATCTTTTTCCCATCAATAACCTACCGAGGGACCAGAAATGAAGTGACTTTGAGAAATCACTAAAATTTGATTGTGTGGTAAAGTTTACCCTGGGTACCAGAGCCTCAAAATTAGAAAAAAATTGAAAATTTTGAAAAGGAAGAGAGAAGGAAGAAAGGAGGCTCTGGTCAAATGATAACACAACCTCGTTTTGGTTTATATTTGATTGATATGAATCACTTCAATCACCCATTCTCCAATCATGGTGATCAACAAAAGATGTGATTAACCATGTGATTAATCACATTTAGACCGAGGCACTCATACTTGCATGTGTTATCTATGTTTTGGGATGTTGCTATGCGTATTTTGTGTAAGAAATTTCAAACAAAGTCAACAAAGGGAAACATAAGAATAAGATCTTTATCTTGTGATTTGTTTGTTCCATTTATTTTCACTTGTTTCCACGTTTGGCAAAAATCCATTTGTTTTGAAGAAACATCCATCAAAAATCCATCAACAATCAAGGAGGAACACCGGTAAAAGTTTGTCGAAAAAAATCAGCTGCACTGCAGACTCAGAATGCCGCATTTGTGGAATACACTTCCTTACGACGGGAGTCAAGATTTATACATTGGTTATGGTCAAAGACGATCGATATCCAGAGGAGAAAAAATAGGAGAATTTGCAATGCTATGTTTGGAGCCCTGCTAAACTTACATTTACGAGTCAGTACGAAATTGCTGCATCTTTTAAAAAAACTCTTATTATAAGAAACTGTAGGCTCAATTTGAAAAAATGAAGAACCAGACTTAGTGGTAAAAGGCTAATACAAAACTTTTGTAATTTGCAGCCGGGGGGGGGGGGGGGTACTTCATTGTGAACATGATTCAACCTGAATCTGGACTTTGAGAAAAGGACCCATTCGTATGACGGAATATTAAAAAATTTCGAGCCTATTTGCATGAATATCATGAAATTTTTGACCCATTCGTATGAATTCACACTCAAAATAGTGTCCAACTCCAAACAGTTGCTATAGCTTTACAGTGTCAAAACATATTTGAGTGCGATAGAGAATTAATCTGTCAATTACGAAAGTTTCTTAGTTTTTCAATTCAGTTAGGGTTGTTTCTTAACTTTCGAAAAATTGAGCCTACCATTTCTTATAAGCGGTTTCTTATAGAAAAAATACGTGTAGTTTTTTAAGAAACTGCTTACAAGAAGCTCAACCTTCAAATCACAACACTCAAATCATCAAAAATTAAGAAAATTAGGAAATACTTTGCATATTCTTTCTTCGTATTCACTTGCTTCCTGTATCATATTATTCGGAAGGTATTTGAGTGATGTCTAAACACTGGAAATGGTTAGAAACATTGTTTTGAAATGCCTCACGAAAGAGCTGCAATCCATAATCTAGGTGTAAACCTTCATGAAAAGAAAAATGCAAAGCATGAATCACATGCATTGGACTTCTTGCAGAAAATGCTGGAGTCCACAGAGAAAGACCTAATAATGGTAATGCCTGGAGGACATCACAAAGTTAAAAGCAAAAAGGCTGATATTGACAATCTAGTTAAAAATCTGTTATCTAAGAAAGTGTTTAAGCTGAATCCTGGAAGAGAACATGAACACTTTCAGAAATTTGAGAGAAATTTGCATGCACCACTTAATGTATCATCACTGATAATTTGGTTGAATGACCTCAGAAAGAACTTCTAAATAAGGAGAGCCAAAAGAAATCCAGGTTTGGGGCAAAATTGTTCATCACAAGAAAACCACATGTTACACTTACTAACAATACAATACATGAAACTGATACACTACTTATACATAGAAATAAGATATATTTAGCTTGCATGTCATCCAACAATATGTAAATATTCCTCCCTTGCTTTCTTGCAGATATGGCATTGAGTGGGGTGGGAGAGCGGTTAACAAAATTCAACAATATTTAGGCATTGCTGGCACTAGCAGATGGCATCAGACCTCCAGAATGAGAAATACGTTGCGGGGAGCATATATATATATGATTCTGTACTACCCAAATAAGGCCCAAAGGAATTAGGAGCCTAGAAGCCATTGGATGAAGGTTGCATCAGCTTAAATCTGATGCAAGAACTACTGCTGATGATTTATGCCATGCAATCTGACAAAGCCTTGGGCCTTGAAATGAACAACTCAGGCCTAACCGAGACTCCCCAAATTTAGACTAACATTGTATCAACAATGTTTCCCACTAAGACCTATTCAAAATGAGGTGAATTCTGTACAATTGACATTCAGTATACACAAACTTCTCATCATGTTTAGATGAGTAGTGTATCTTTCATTACAATATAGAGCCCTACTGTACTTACAACATAGAGTTCCTTAAAAGTACTGTTGATGATCTTGCAGAGCATTAACGAATAAATTATCAAGGAAAAGGACGACAAAAGAACTGTCTTGTATGACCTTTTTCATTATGATCCCATCAGTATATTGGAACATGTCGAGTCAATACATATGAATTCTATAATTAACAGACAACAATGCCCCTGCCCCTACCCCTGCTCAAGCCTTTCAAGATTCAATAATACTTTGCTGATGATAACAAGTTTCCTTAATGGGTAATGGTAAAGCCCCCCCCCCCTTAATTGCCCATTACTACCAGAAGATATGATTGTAAGTAAATCTAAGATAAAAGTACCCCCTTTGTTCGTTGTTTCAAAGTAAATCATTCAGTGATCATGGAGGCACATTTTTTTCTCATTTTGGTTCAGTGACATACATGTTCCAATATACTGAAGGGATCCTAACAGTGAAAAATTCACATCTGGCTGTTTCAAAGGTAAAGTTGCAGTTTTTAGTGTCAAGTGCTGCTGGGACTGCAGAAGTAGAATAGTTGAGTTCGAGTCCGCGACCCATTTTGTCATCACATTCAAGTGATGGGGCTCTACCTGGAATCGAACCCTCTCCGCTTGACTGTTCTGCCTGCAATGTCAGAGGATTGCACCACTGTGCCACAACACCTTCAGGTATCAAATTCAAAGCTTTCCTTGGTAGGCCCAAGCTATATTATGCTGTAAATACCATGGTAAATTTTATTCAAAGAAAAACCAGACAGCAATAAGTTTGTAAATTCCTTCCATTATGGAATGCAGTGGGCCTCATCGGCAACAATAAGGAGGGCTTTTTCTTGATATGTTTTGTTTGTTTTGTAACGTTTTCCACCACTGCCCCTGCCCTGTGTCCATTCTTTGGGAGCGCCACAATAGACGATATGAAATTTCCTTCAATCACATCGAATTTAGTGACACTGATACGCCGTGCAGGCAACAAGCGGTAATTCCAATATTAAGTTCTTTCGCCTGATTGTCCATGATTTACAATAATGGCGAGACAACAATCACAATACTTCGGTTACCAAGGTCAATGTGTTTACAACTCATTTCTCCCTCGCCTCCACTTGACCTAGGCCTATTGTATATACGTATGCGTAGGCCCACTAACGTTCACTCGCAACAAAGGCGTAACTTTAAACGGCAACGATTTTCCATGACCATTAGGCAGTATAGCAAATGTATCTTTGACTTGCACAAATAATAGTTAAAACTGCTGTGGAGTTCAACTCTCGATTTTGCTGAAAAACTTTACCAGTACGACATCCACAGCTCGCCTCAAATCGTCCGCCATTGCTGTGATCAAGCAATCGATCATATGACTGATAACCGCCCGAATCATATTTTCTGATCACAATCGTAACCTTGTCATGTGACTCACGCTACCCAATCAAATCTAACCAAATCTATATACCCGTTTGGGTATAAAGGCTTCTCATTGGTCAATTCCTACAATCGATGTCACCATTTGACCAGAGCCAACTTTCTTTTCCTTCTTTACTTTTTTTTTATTTTTTTTATTTTATCATTTTTTGGCTCTGGTACCCAGGGTAGGTAAAGTTTAAATTTTCTCTTTTGTGCAACTGTGTATGAGATCAACTTCATCCCTGTGGCGATAAATCTGTTATTCCTCTGCATTAAAGATAATGAATTGTAGCTTCAAAAAGGTGGATTTTAGCAAAGATCTGAGCTTTAGTTCGTGTCATATGTAGAGAGTGTGTAGAGGGCATGCGCACTTGGCAAGCGCGCGGCTCGCCGACTAAAACTACTGCAGGGGAGATTTGCCTTTAGACTTATGCTATGATTCGCTTTCCAGCTCCAGTTCCATTCAAAGGACAATTCCAGTCGATTGCAAAGGTACTCAACGCTATGCATAATGCGTCTTGGGATCGTATGGGGGCTTGTTGGCACGAAAACACTCAACATCATCCCCAAACCTTCTGCCAAGAAAGACTTCTGCAAGCTCAGTTTCCTCCCTAGGGCTATTATGGAGTGGAACAACCTTCCCCAAGATGTCAAAGGACACAAAACAGTGGTTGCATTGAGGGAGGCTTCCAGATCTTACCTGGAATAGACATAAACAGTTGTTTTTCAATAGTTTGTGCATATGTCATGTGGTCAAATAAGCTATATGTTTATGTCTGTCTTGGCACAGTGTGAATTACGCCGTAAAGGGTCTAGAAATTGGAATTGCAAGCACAATCTAACGCGTTTTCACTTGACATATTCCCACTTTTTTTTTGTCCTTTCATTTTCAACTCAAAGTCAAAGTAATATATCATATGCCTGCAGGGTGAACCAGATCCCCATCAGTGTGATGCCCCGCAGGGGCTTTGCTGATCGCACATCCAGATGGAGATGCCAAGGGTAGCTGTTGTGTTGTTGTCGACATGAGGCTAGCGCTCAACAGATACAATGTAAGCGTTGCATGTTGTTAACACTGGGTAGGTCGGCAAAGACTACCTTGAACAACTTCGAAATCGAATTCGAATTAGGTTTCGAAACCCCACAACGATCCCAAGATACAACGCAAACAGCACCGTTCCATTCGACTGCAAAGTTTTCTGTCCAAAGATGTAACAGCTAATGAGTGAACCAGACAAATTTGCGTTCCTTTGACAATCAAAACAATAGCCAGTGGGATCTGATTTCTCTCAAATGAAACAATGATAGATCTAAAACAATACAATCATGATTGTTTTGATTGCCAAAGGAACCCAAGGTATATTTCAAAAACTTTTTGCTGAAGCCTTCTGTTTACGCCAAAAACCTGCACTAGCGATTTTGTAATAATTTCAATCACTAATATTTCTGCTGTTAATACTATGGTTAGCAAAGCATAAGCGTTTCATCAAGTTTAGGTTGTTCTTTATCTTAAAATGCGCGAGTTTTCTGGCGTTATCTTCAGGGGAACCTTGCAAATTTTTTCCAGAATGTTCTTCGGTCGGGGAAGCTCAAGAAACGAACACAAATTATTCTCGCAAAGAAAAACACCCACAAAGGCTTCTCAAAACTATAAATAATTCTCCTAAAAATATGCAGTTATCCACAAAACTCTTATGACACATTTGTTTCGTAAGATTGAAAATAGTTTCTGTTTAAGCAGCTTTTGTGATTTTAAACTTCATAAGGAAAGATAAATTGATCGGCACTTTGCAAGAACGAAGAAACGTTTTCAAGGTTCAAGCCTCTTTGACAAATTTACTATAATTTGCATAGAATTTCAAATACGAATACTTCTGCTGTTTATAGAGGAATTTTTCAAGAAATTTCGGTACCTTTTCCCTATCGAATGTGTGAGTTTTCTCGTAACTTTTTGCCGGGTCGAAAGCTCCTTTTTTGTTTTGCTCAGGCCAAAAAGAATCCTGTGTTTCATGATTTAAATTCGCCAAACAGTAAGTCTTCCCACAGCAAGTTGGTAAACAAATGCATCCTTTCCCTTCAAAACCCTTTCGTACAGTGCCTTTTGAGATCCTTTTGAGTGCCTTTTGACTCTTTCGCACAGTGCCAGTCAAATTCCTTGTCTTTATTCTGTCCGTAGCTGCGATAATAACAACCTCCATTTTGGCAAAAAGCAACGCGAAGCGCTGTCCTCTTGACTGGCACCGAAAATTCAGAAAACTACCGAAAATGTTACCGAAAGCTCAAAAATTTACGCGGGAAATTTAAATGAGCCAATCACAGCCGAGCAGCCCCGAATGCTGCAATCTGATTGTAACGTCAAGAACTTGACGTGAAAACGAGTTTTTGTCCTGATTTTGAGATAGTTTGATTATGAGTCCTTGTTTGAGCGAGCAATTCCATTCAATTCAATCAATAATTCTACTCAATAGCGAGCGAAAACTAGGGACGAACTGTAATAAGTCTATGTAACAGCTAATTACAAACTCTTTTGATTTGAAACATTTGTTTTGTTTTTGTTTTTCCAAATTGGTTGGTTGAGCAAAATACGGTTAGACGGTAGTTGACAGAAGAAATTTGCTGGATATATATATGACAAAGTTAATTGAGAAAAAACTTGTTGCAAGAAAATTTTGCCGCATCCACGTTCTGCAGTCAAAATCACTTGCAATTGAAATTCGTCCTGTTCAAGACTTCACAGTTGCCTCCACGCTGAATTTGCTTAATAAAAGATCCTGTCACGCACAAGTCAAGCATATGGAAAAATTCTCAATCTTCGATCATTCTTTGCTGCATTTCTCAAAATCTTTCACACACCAACGCAAGGGGAGAGTCAGCTTTGCGATAACTATGCAGGAAAAACTGCAAAACAGTGTTACGCAAATGCATCAGTTTCCAACAGAATAGTTGCCATCATAGTCACCCGTGACTATGTTGCCATAAATAAATGAATAAATAATCAAGATGTTGATTAGTTTTCAAGCAGCTTCTTGAGGTGACAATTTCGCAAGACTGATTTTGAAACTGATATTTTTGCCAGTAGAAGTTCTACTGCTTTGATGAGTATTTCCTGCTGTTTCGACAAACTAATTTATTCATAGATGTCATTTTGCTAACAACGGTCGAAAGCGTCATCAGAACTTCAGTCTCGGAACCCTTCTTTCAAAATGCAGCGGAAAAGTTTGTTTCGAAAACGCTCTCCGTAAATAAAGGTAAAAGTAGAAGTAGGCGCTTTCTCGAACGAAGATTTCCAGCAAACTTTTACCTACTGTACACATTATGAGAATATATAAAGGAGGAAGTGAAACTCGGAAACGTATGCATTTCTTGTTGCTCTGTATTGTTGAAAAAACAGTTGCTCTTCCGATCACTCATGGTAGAATTTCGCAGAATAGTTTATTTGCACCAAACTATAGATATTCTCTAATGCAAAGGCTATGAGATGTTGTTACGTTAAACCGGGTGACGGACGGAGCACAAAAAGGTCTACCGAAAAATTCGTTCAACGGAGTTGACTGAAGAGTAGCGATACATAAATAAATGGTAATAAGTCTACGTCAATGTTTGCCGGGCAGGTAGAAACCATGTAAAGTCCACGCCAGCTGTCCATAAAAGAAAAGAAATTCGTAGATCCAAGCCGGAAACCAGGCCAATGCATGCTACGTGAATTCCACATTGTTGAGTCCTTGCCTCGTTTTGGAAAGTAGACGCGCGAGTTGCCTCCCTTCCATTGTGTACAACCTATCTCTAAGTCCCCCGGCTATAACCTCGTGAACGAAATGAATCGTCAGCACTAAGTAGAGTGCAAATAAGACAATAGGATGCCAAATTTGGCATTTCTAAATTCGCTCAATGTTGACCTTAAAATGGATTTAGGAGTGAGTAAACAATAGCGTCGCATGGGCACTTCAATAAGAACCGAAAATAGGCAATTAAAATTCGTAGAATAGGAAAACAATTATGCTGGTGCTTTTACAGTCAGAAGAAAGTTTGTTTACAAGCGAGAAAATACCGGGGGTATTGTAATCTTGAAAGAGGTGTATGCTGATGCAGTCAAATGAAGCGCAAAATCGAAAGAGCCCTCATGTGTGAACTTTCAATGCAACGCAATATTTGTATGCTCTTCAAAATTAAATCTAGTCTGCTACCGGGTGCGCCAAAATAAACTATGCACGTTTGGCAGGCCACAATAAATCGTACACAGGACCGATTTTGAAGATTTATGACTTAATCGTTAGCAGAAAGACTTAATTAGATCCTGGGATTTTTTACAAATTTTTTCATTTTCAGTTTTTAGAGCAAGAAGCGAGTTTCCTGAAATCTCAGTTTTCGAAAACACTGAAAACGATCAAAAAACATCGATCAAGTTTTCTAAAGAATCAACATGAATGGACAAAGAGAGAACTTGTTCGTGGTGATTTGCGAATTAGAAATCGAAGAATTGTAATCTGCTGTACGAGAGTTCGTCCTAAACTCCCAAATCCCCTTTAAAACGTTTTCTCTTTGTTCATCCATGTTGAATCTTTTAAAATTTGATCGACGTTTTTTGATCGTTTCCAATGTTTTCCAAAACGAACATTTTAAGAAAATCGTTTCTAGCTCTAAAAAGTGAAAACAGAAAATTTGCAAAAAGTCCTAGAATCTAATGCAGGCTTTCTGCTAAAGATAAGTTATAAATCTTCAAAATCGGTCCAGTGTACGACTTATTGTGGCCTGCCAAACGTGCATAATTTTTTTGGCGCACCCGGTATCTGTTTCTATCACCCTTGAGCCTCTGCAAGAGCTCGGCAAAAACTCTGTCACATTAGAATCCTTCCTGAAAAGAAGCAAATTTTGCAAAGCATTATCATCACAAGCTCTGTCTGTTAAAACCAATCAATTAGACGTTCGTTCCTGCTCAGCTTAGTACTCTCCAGCTCAAGAAGACTGAATGCCATTCTCTAATGTATGATATTGCCAGACAACTGCGGCCTCAAATTGTCCCCACTTTCCTATACAGCCCACAACAGCCATGACAAACAAGACTAAATGCCATGTTAGATAAGGCACCCTCTGAGATATGAGATCGCCACAATATTGTGGCGTTGCATTGTTGCAAGGCTCAATATCGACTTTATCATTTCCCCATGCAACCTAAAGCCATGACAAACAATGCCATGACCACAGGAAATTTACCTACCATCACATAGACCAATGGCAGACACCTTGCCAAATATTGGGGGCGAAGCAATTGCTTCAGTTAAAAGCATTGTCTATTTCTGTTGTTTTCGAGCAAAAGATCTTTGCTTTCTAGCCAACAATGCGGGGCAGTCCCACCATTTGCCCCTCCAAAGTGTCCGCCACTGACATACACTTAACTTCGTTCTTTGTATCCTGTGATTCAATGAGGTTGAGGTAAAGTTTTGTTGCAACGTGGCACAACACGCAATGCAATTATTAGCAATTGCAGGCAAAAAGATATCTGCAGCCGATTATTCAGGCCATCCATATGAATTAATAAATAAATCTTGGAGCGGGCGTAACGCACTTGACTACCAATTTGAGAGTTGGTGGTTCGCGTCCCCGCCCTGCCGAACTTACCATGTACAGAATGAAGAGACTTGCTAACTCTCTGTAATTCGAGGAATAACAAGGTGTGGTCACATCGAGAGGAAGGACCAGGACGTTTCTTCGATAAGCTTAGCTTCTCAGGGTGTCCCAAAACACTACCTTCGGATGCTAGGTAGAAATATAGTAGAAACAAATGTAGATAGAGAGGACCGCAAAATTTGCCTCGAAACTAAGGAAGCAAACTTATTTGCTGCGCAGGCGAAAGGTAGCGTCGTGCAGACTGCTGATTTGTTTCAAGAGAGTTTGCAGGCAGGCTAGCGAAATGGAGCTATTAGGACAAGACAAGAGCATATATCCAAAGAAGAAGAATATATCTAAATGTCTACTTCGTGGATTTTAACTTTTTAATTCTGAGCACTATGTGTTGGAATAAACAAAAAAAAAGTATTTCAAAAGGTGTCGGGATAGCCTGACTTATAGACCAAACGAGGAATTCCTCATTTGGTCTGTGAGTCAGGCTAGTGTCGGGGAGTGCTACTGTCTCTTTTTTTCTCATCCCTTCCCCTTGACAATAAGAAAAGAGAATACGTCAGTATTGTGAACAGGGAAGTCATAACCAAGACCAGTTTAGAGTTAAAGGTAATGTGTCCATGTAAGTACAGCAACTTTGCTATTTTCACGTGATAATTCATGTGATCACTTTACTGAAGTTACGAAAAGATAGCCAGGTCTAATAAATGCAGACTGATGATTTGCTTGCAGCTTTAATTCCAGAGCTGAACCCGAAGTCTCACAGCAGGCAGCCTCGTTGTGAAATTTAAATTCTAGTTTTGCATGTTAAATTCTACCAATCACGGTGCCCTCCTCTGGCTCTTCGTCAGCATCGTGTCAGCACATTTTGAAAAGAGTGTATACACTGCTGCTGTACTTACATGGACACATTACCTTTAACAAATCTTGGAGCGTCCTGAAACCTGCGTCAAAGTCAAAGTGAATGAAAAGCCAGGTGGGATAATCCATAAATAGGATTAGGAAAACGTTTGCGAAAGCCATTGTTTCTCTTGCTAGATATGCTAGATAATATACACGCATGTGCCGTAATCATCTAATACAATATGCTCATCACAAGCTTGCATATGCAGCCCTTGGGTTAGCTATGTATCTCCGTCGACTAATGATGCAGCAATTGTAATAATCAGTGATTACAATGACGCAGAAATTGTAAATGAGGCAGGTATAAACATTCCATCTTCTTAGCAGCAACCTCATTACTAAGTTTACAGATGCTGCTAAAAACTTTTAAGTGTCAATTAAATTCGACATAGAAACAGGAGTTCACCAGCTCTGTCGCATCAAACGGCAGAAAAACGACTTGATTTGCGATAGATGCCGCAGATTGCAACGTCTCAGGTAGTCAAGGTCCCATTTGAGATCAATCCTTCAGGTATTCAAATAATTGATTTCTTATAGCAATGTTTCGATGCAGAATTGAATGCTGAGTTCAAAAAAGTAGCTCAGACTGCTGTAACTATTGCAGGAAAAGAGATATTCAACTTTAATCCCATAGATTGCAATAGATGAGAGAATTTGGTAGAGAATCACTACTACAGAAAAACATCTATTCCATTAAGGCTGAAAAATTTATAGAGAATCATTAATTGATTTGGTATAGCAATATTTCGATGCAGAATTGAATGCTGAGTTCAAAAAAGGAACTCAGACTGCTGTAACTGTTGCAGGGAAAGAGATATTCAGCTTTAATCCCATAGATTGCAATAGATGTGAGAATTTGGTAGAGAATCACTGCTACAAAAAACATCTATTCTATTAAGGCAGAGAAATTTATAGAGAATCATTAATTGATTTGGTATAGCAATGTTTCGATGCAGAATTGAATGCTGAGTTCAAAAGAGTAACTCAGACTGCTGTAACTATTGCAGGAGTGGAGATATTCAGCTTTAATCCAATAGATTGCAATAGATGTGAGAATTCGGTAGAGAATCACTACTACAGAAACACATCTATTCCATTAAGGCTGAGAAATTTATAGACAATCGTTAATTGATTTGCTATAGCAATGTTTCGATGCAGAATTGAATGCTGAGTTCAAAAAAGTAACTCAGACTGCTGTAACTGTTGCAGGAAAAGAGATATTCAACTTTAATCCAATAGATTGCAATAGATGTGAGAATTTGGTAGAGAATCACTACTACAGAAACACATCTATTCCATTAAGGCTGAGAAATTTATAGAGAATCATTAATTGATTTGTTATAGCAATGTTTCGATGCAGAATTGAATGCTGAGTTCAAAAAAAGTAACTCAGACTGCTGTAACTGTTGCAGGAAAAGAGATATTCAACTTTAATCCCATAGATTGCAATAGATGTGAGAATTTGGTAGAGAATCACTACTACAGAAAAACATCTATTCCATTAAGGCTGAAAAATTTATAGAGAATCATTAATTGATTTACTATAGCAATGTTTCGATGCAGAATTGAATGCTGAGTTCAAAAAAGTAACTCAGACTGCTGTAACTGTTGCAGGGAAAGAGATATTCAACTTTAATCCCATAGATTGCAATAGATGTGAGAATTTGGTAGAGAATCGCTAGTACAGAAAAACATCTATTCCATTAAGGCTGAGAAAATTATAGAGAATCATTAATTGATTTGCTATAGCAATGTTTCGATGCAGAATTGAATGCTGAGTTCAAAAAAGTAACTCAGACTGCTGTAACTGTTGCAGGAAAAGAGATATTCAACTTTAATCCCATAGATTGCAATAGATGTGAGAATTTGGTAGAGAATCACTACTACAGAAAAACATCTATTCCATTAAGGCTGATAAATTTATAGAGAATCATTGATTGATTTGCTAAAGCAATGCTTCGATGCAGAATTGAATGCTGAGTTCAAAAAAGTAACTCAGACTGCTGTAACTGTTGCAGGAAAAGAGATATTCAACTTTAATCCCATAGATTGCAATAGATGTGAGAATTTGGTAGAGAATCATTAATTGATTTGCTATAGCAATGTGTCGTATTTCTGCTTCGTTTAATTAATCAAATCTAGGCCATGATCCGCAGTTTCTACGTGTGATCAGCCACTGCGCTTGTGCATTTTGAAAAATGGCCATTTTAACCATTGTAATCTCAATCCGATACGGCAAAAATACGATGTCTAAATCAGATTTTTAGACACGGCAGATTCTGCCGTTTTTAATACAGTTCAATTCGACACGGCGAAAAAACGATGTTTATACTAGGCATCAGTTCAAAATCCATTTCTTCTGGAGACCATTCAGCTGTGACCTGCAGAAACCACTGATTGCATATTTGCTTCCTGGTTCAACGCTCTAAATACAATTTGACGTTACTTTCGTTACGATGACGCTTCCCCAATTTCGTCATGTCTGTGTGTCACATTTTCTCGGGGTCGACGAATTGCGTGTCTCAGAAAATGTCACAACGTTTCATCAGCTTTGTGTCTGATAAATGCGTCGGGGAATTACGCAGTTCAAAATTGGATTTGAACCTTCCGCTGTTGAAAATATCCTCAGGACAAAAGAGCGTTTCTTTCGGGGGAACCAAACTTCGGAATAAATTAGGATATTTTGAGTCTACATTTTCTTTCTTATTACTTTAGGTATTAAACCAGGGCCGAATCCAGTGGGGGGGGGGGACTGGGGGCGCCACCCCCAGAAGGCCTTTTGTTGGAAATTTTCCTCTACCAATCGGATTTTTGTGTGGTTATAGGCCGAAATTTAGAAGATTTATTAGGAAAACGATGCATAGAACATGAATATATTGACTTTCGAGGATAAATTCTGGACATGAATTTTGACATCCAGCGCAGTCAAGCGGACAGGGTTTGAGCCCTGTACGAGCCCTACCATTTGAGCGTGATGACCAGCAGTCGTGGACTCGATAATTAGGCCTCCTCTACTTCTACTATCCGAACGCTTGGCGCTTGGCTTCACCTTCATTGACACAGTACTTTTGAGGCGTTCCGATGTCAACGGAACCCTTCTCCACACCACTTTCTGGAGTGATACTGCATGGAACGATGTCAGAACTTAGTACAGTCAAGATCAACACGAAGCAACTAAAACAACAAAGATCTTACTTTGGTACGCCTTGGATTCTTTTTGGAGATGATGTCTTGGGGGATATGTTCTCTTTGTCAAGTATTCTTGGTTCTTCACTCTGTTTCAGGATACCTTTCAGCAATTGATTTTCTAAAAAGAAACAAACAAAAATACAATTGGTTTACATAAGCATGGGCGATAGGACACCAAGTGTGTGAAAGTTTTTCGTAGCGAGCCACCTTAACGTTTTATTGGTAGCCACCTTAACCAATTGTTTTTGTGTGTTTTTACCTATTTTCACTTGGTAGTGAGCCACCTTATCGCTGTTTCGTCATTTTGAAATTTTCGGTAGTGAGCCACCTTAAGTGCAGATCCACCTTAACCGTAAAACCTCCATAGGAAAACTTTCACACACTTGGTGTCCTATCGCCCATAACATAAGTTAAATCTAAATTCACTTTTTGGTATGAAAAGAACGTTTTATCATGTCAAGAATTTATAAAACCGGTCCTCTTTAAATGATGTTTACGTGATGTTTTTTCTACAATATCAACAAGAGTTCTACTCAATTCAACATGTCCAATACGTGGGTAATTTTTCAAACCACGCATCACTCTTTCGCAAACCAATCATGTAACGGGTGTCCCAAAAAAGTATGGGACAGATTTGCTTGGGTCCAGCGATGAGAATTATGGCTAATCAATTTCAAAATGTTCCTCCATAGTTAATTTGAACATAGATAAAAAGTATGGGACAGATTTGATTGGATACAGCGAAGTGAATTTGGCTTATTAATGGAAAATCGCTTTCAAAATGAATATCGATAGTTAACTTGAACATAGATTAAAAATATACAAATCTGGTTGGGTCCAGCGATGAGAATTTAGCTTTAACTAAAGGCTAATCATTTTTAAAATGTTCCTTGATAGTTGAACATTTTGTTTGTTTAAATTGGTGCTTTGAGAGCCTAAATATTAATCTTGAAAGCTCAAATTTGCTATCACTTCCAAACCAGAGCTTTAGCTTTTGGTTAAACAAATTCTTGAAGCACATTGAAAAATCAACGATAGCCTTGATAAAATTTGAATAATATTAGATCATGTTATATTCTGGTTGCAAGGAGTCATCAATTATGTAGTTCTTATTCTTCTTTAATTTCAGTTTAAAATTTCGATGTGCTTCAAAACTTTGTTTAGGCCAAAAGGCCAAAGCTCTGGGTTGGAGGTGGATGCAAATTTCATCTGTCAAGATCCTCTCAAAGTGTCAGTACAAACAAATGAGGTATATTTTGAAATTGATTGGCCATTGATCAAAGCCAAATTCTCATCGCTGGACCCAATCAAATTCCCGTATACTTATTTATCTATGTTGAAATTAACTATCGAGGAACATTTTGAAATTGAATAGCCATTGATCAAAGCTAAATTCTCATCGCTGGACCCAATCAAATTCTTATACTTTTTTATCTACGTTCAAGTTAACTATCGAGGAACATCTTGAAATTGATCAACCATTGATTAAAGGTAAATTCGCATCGCAGGACCCAACCAAATCCGTATACTTATTTATCTATGTTGACATAAACTACCGAGGAACATTTTGAGATTGAATAGCCATTGATCAAAGCTAAATTCGCATCGCTGGACCCAACCAAATCCGTATACTTATTTATCTATGTTGAAATTAACTATCGAGGAACATTTTGAAATTGAATAGCCATTGATTAAAGCCAAATTCTCATCGCTGGACCCAATCAAATTCTTATACTTTTTTATCTACGTTCAAGTTAACTATCGAAGAACATTTTGAAATTGATTAGCCATTGATTAAAACTAGATTCTCTTCGCTGGACCCAACCAAATCTGTCCTATATTTTCTTAGGACATTGCTAAACCTTTCGCTGCATGTATATAGCTACTGGCTTGGACATACTCTCTATTTTTCCGCTTTTAAATCTTTTACCCAGTGAGAATCAAAAAGATGCATCAACTGTTTGAAAAATCGTACTACAAACAAAATGCAACCTATTTTCATCATCTGAATCCATCAGCTCATTGAAGCTTCAACTGAATTTTTAAATTTCTGTCATAATATTAAGTGCGTTTCTCCCTCTTTAATAACAGATCGTCAGCAGAGATTAGCAGAGAATAATATACCTCGATATGTCCAAAACAGTAAACAAAAACCTGTTTATTTTCATGAAGATATCAACATAAAATCTTCTCTTTATTCCTTAAAAATGAATTGATTAATTAAATAATTAATTCATTCATTCATTGACATTTAAGTAGGCTAGAAGGATTTCTAGCTATTTCTACGTAATTTAGGCTCACTATGCATGCCGCATCCAGGCATGGGACCCCTAGTTTAACGTCCCTTCCAAAAAAATGTAAATAAAGCTACATACCATTTCTTAAAGATGTAATAACCTTTCGCTTGTCATGCCGACTTCCCTTTTCACTTTTCGGCGTATACCTTGAAAAAGGCACAGGTATCTTGCTCCTTGGCAGTGGTGTTTCCAGCAAGGACTTTTCCGACACAAGGCTGGATTCAGATGAGCTGGTCTGTGTTTTTGCATTTCTGAGGAAAGGACTGACTGCATTGGTCTGCATTTTCGTTCTTCTCGAAAATGGGCTGAGTGCTTTATCAGAAGCATGTGAAAGAGTTGGATAGCTTCTAGGTATCATATTGGGTTGTGAGTGGCAAGATTTGAGCAGTGGGTGTCTGATATCAGGATCTAAAATTGGGTTTTGTTGCCTATGTAGCGTCCGTCCAGAGGTATCTTTTCTAACGAGTTGGTCATCTCGCGTTGGTATGAGCTGCAGATCGTTATCAAAACTAGTTAAACCAGAAGGATTGCGTGTTGCTCCATACCGTTTGACATCAGGATAACCGTTGTCAGGTCCATCATGTAGCATTACAGCAACGGAATGACCACTTTTAGGTTCAGCACTTTTAAAGCGGAGATGATCAAGCTCGCCTGTAATTCCAGAATTTCCAAGTTTCTGCTTTAAGTGAAATTCTTCATTTCCATCAGAGACAGGAATCTCTTTTCCATTTGTAGCATTCATCTAGAAAATGAATAACAAATTTTAAGTTCTAATACTCTTCAATGTCACAAAAAAATATTGTGCCAAGGATCAAATGACGTCACAAGATTTTGGCTAGAAAACGGAAGTTTCTAAAATGCTACCGGGTGCGCCAAAATAAACTATGCACTTTTGGCAGGCCATGATAAATCGTACAGTAGACCGATTTTAAAGATTTAGGACTTAATCTTTAGCAGAAAGCCTGAATTAGATTCCAGGATTTTTGCAAATTCTTTTGCTGTCAGTTTTTAGAGCCAGAAACGAGTTTCTTAAAATTTTCGTTTTCGAAAACACTGAAAACGATCAAAAAACTTCAATCAAATTTTCTCGCTTCTCACCCTGAAAATTGAAAACAAAACAACTTGCAAAAAATTCTAGAATCTAATATAGGCTTTTTGCTAAAGATGAAGCCATAAATATCTTCAAAATCGGTCCGGGTTTACGATTTATTGCGGCCTGCCAAAAGTGCAAAGTTCAATTCGGCGCACCCGGTATTTGCTAAATACATAGACTTTCAAGCCACAATTTCATCGTCTGTGTCACTGCGGAATAGAATACAAATCAGCTCCGAGGCTTCTTGGGTCTTCGACGCAATTGCACAAAAAGGAATATCCAAGACAGGCAACAATTGAATTTTTGTCATTTTAACTTTAACAAATTTCATTCTTTAGGTCATACGGAAATATGTAGGTTTTTTGAATGTTTGCATTTTAGTCAAATTTTAATTTTAATTTTAAAGGAGCCGGGTCACGTAATGTAAACAGAATTCCTTCGAAATGACGATTTTACAGTTTTTTGAAAGGTCATATCTCATAGATTTTTCCACTATTTTTCTCAAAATGTAAGCGTTATTTTGAAGATGGACTTTTAAATTTTGCAGAGAAACAAACAAAGCATTCATATGTTATAAGATTACAGAGATATCGATGGATTTCCAAGAGTACCTTTATTGTAGATTCACCCTGTCCACCAAAATTTGTGCAGAACACAATGGAAACATGCAGGAAACAATATAGATTCTAGAGATAACAGGTTTTTTACGGTTACGTGACCCAGCCCCTTTAACGAAACTTTTTATGTTATCCAGCAAATGTTGGCCTTTGGTGGAGCCAAGATGGATTGAAGTGAAGATGAAGTTGCGGTTTTTAGCGCCAAGCACTGGGATCGCAGCAGTAGAGAAGACCTAATCGAGTCCGCGACCCCTTGTCATGACGCTCAAGTGATGGGGCTCTACCGGGTATCGAACCCTGTCCGCCTGACTGTTCTGGCTGTAAAGTCAGTTGATTACACCACTATGCCACAACACCACTGCGTCACGGATTTGCAAGCTCAATGCAGCTGTTCTCTGTGGGGAGTACAGTTTTGAAAGATACAAATATATTTCTTGCACTGTGGGAAATCCCTCTTGCGTCAGTCAAAAAATTAATGAGCTCGGAGATTTGCATTTGCAAAACTGGACCATTAGGCCCCGTTTACACGAGTACGGTTCCACAAAAGTACGGTTCCACAAAAGTTCAGTTTGAGTACACCTTTCGCGTTCACACGAGACCGGTTCCAAATTAGTTCACTTAGGTGTTCCGTTTACACGAGACCCAGTTTGATGCTGACTGTCGAAGTGCATGCGTGATAACACTGTGGCTGCGAGGTATCGCGTAGGTGCTAGCGAGCGAAGACAAAGGAAAGCGCGCCAATGTTATTCATGTGTTTTCAGAGTTCTTTGTAAATAGTTTGTGTTTGTGTTAGGTTCTGTTGTTTAGCTTTTCACTCATTGTTTAGTTTAGTTTTGTTGTATCACCAGTGTTACATTAGTTCTACTTTGTAACTGCTCCGAAATGGAGATTTGGTAGTTATTATTATTATTCTGGCTCGATGAACTTTCGTTAGATACGTTGAAAGAAGATAACCGAAGTTCACCGTTGCAACCAGCGAACTCAGTATTAAAATGAAAGTGAGAGCGAAATCAAAGTTCTCCATTTTCAAACACCACCACATAAACAAAAACTCTTGGTTTCCATGTTCTTTCTGCCTCTTTTTTAGAAGGAATAGCCTCGTTGCGGTACCGTACGCAGAAAAATCCACTTTCAGGTGTTTACACGGGGCCAAATGAGTTCGGTTCCAAAAAAGTTCACTTTCCTAGGTGAACTCAAAAAAGTACGGCTAGGTGAACTTTTTGAGTACGGTTAGGCAGGTCTCGTGTAAACGGAAAGCAAAAGTGAATCTTTTTGGAACCGAACTTTTGTGGAACCGTACTCGTGTAAACGGGGTCTTAATCTCGGAAAGCGTAGGAAATTTGCCAGAAACGTCTGTAAGCAGCACTGATTATGACAAGATAAAATATGAATAATAAGTAGATTGGATGAACTAAGGTGCGTACAGGAAAAAAATACTCCTGCTCAAAACTCACCAAAATTTCATCACATGGCCGATCTTCAAATTTCTTTTTTTGCAAGCAAATCAAAAATTAAATTGTTTTCCCAGGCATAGCTAATCTTCTGATTGCTTTTAAAATCAGCAAATTTAGCTCTTTGTAGGGCTGTTTGGTTTTGAAGCAAACTGGAAACAGCAATCATGACAGACAGATTAATGTCATTTTGCACACAGAGCTGATAGATTGGCCATAAATGTTAAAAAGAATTGCAGACTATCATTGTAGACTTGAAGGAAAATCTCAACATGACGGCTCTTAGGCACTACGAGGTTACTTAAAAAATATAGCTCAAAATAAGGTTTTCAGTGCGTTATTTTGCATTCTTTAAAGGGAATCGACATAGTTAAAAGCTGGCCCGGGCCAAGTTAAAAATATTATCTATTGTATCCAACAACTTTGACGCCTGCGGTTTCATTGTGTGGCGAAGGAAACAATGGGTTTGTGGGCGTTTCTTGAGCCTATTTATAGCAGCTTGTCGATATAGCTATGTCCATTCCCTTTAACTAACGAACGCTAATGTTTTATCATCTTTAAATATATATGGATCATTGACAAAAGGCAAATTCATGATTGGTTCAATAATCGAACTTCGGTGATTTTTTAAATGGGAGAGCGTTTCAGGGACACTCGGTAGCTTTGCTGAAATAGGCTATCTAACATATAGGATGTCTCAAAAGTTTGCGAATTTGAACCACATTGAACCTTCAATCAGCAGTCTATGATACAAAGCCGAATTTAGTTCCGAGTATTATGGCACGTGTGAAACGAATCTAAATTACAGTAAATCCCCGCATATAAGAACCTACCTTTTTGAGAGCTAGGCTGAAATAGGTTCTTATTTTAAAGGTACTAAGCCAAATTTCAAGGTAAAATGGTTCTTATTTGAAGAGTACCTTGCGTAGGCCATTTTAGAACCTTCTTCAATGATTTTCAGCCCTACTATTTGTTTTGGCAAGGTTATAATATACCTAATAACCAATACTAAGCTTTCAAACAACATTAAAAGCCCACTGGGACAAAAATGAACTTAACACTGACAATCCAAAATCAACTTTGCTACCCCTGCTATAAGAACATATTTTTCATCAAACTGAAACAGGTTCTTAATTACAAGGTGCATAAGTTAGGAAAAACAGCCTGTAGGTTCTTATTTTTTTAGGTTCTTATATGCGGGGATTTACTGTATAGCATAGAAATAGACAGCAATTGCACCAAAAGGAATGTCCAAAACAGGCAACAATCGAATTTTTGTGATCTTAACTTTAAAAAAAAATTCGCTTTTTAGGTCATACGGAAATTTGTAGGTTTTTTGAACGTTTGCATTTATCTAACAAGTTTCCTTCCCAACGACGATTTTACAGTTTTTTCGAAAGGCTATGGCACACATCACGCACTATCACACACATTTTCTACTATATTTTTCAAAATGAAAGTGTTTCTCAAAGATTAAAACCTTAAAACCATAAAACCTACCGTAGGTTGCAGAGCCAATGATTATGATTAAAAAGTTGAAGCCATGGAAAGTATGACTGGGTTATATCGCAAATTGGTTGTCAATGTTTTGTAACAACATGTTTAAAACAGGGGGTACGCTTGTTAAAACAGGGGGTACCCATGCCGCATCTAAAATTTCTACTTTTGCTTGCTCACCTTCCTTTGTGTTGCATGATCTTTCACATTTTCAATTCTTGCCATTCTCTTGTCAAGGACGTCGATAATTTTATCTTCAAGTTCCCTTAGTCGGTCTTCTTGCGTTGTCATCTTCATATTTCCTTCTGCTGAATGCGCTAAACTCATCGTGCTTACGAGGCTGGCAATTTGATTCTCTAATGCATTTTGAATCTATAAACAAAACATGTATTTGCAAATCTTATCATTCAGCAGTATTTCAGAACAATGAGAAACGGTCTTTGAGCTAAATTTGTGGTCTTGAACAGCAACAAGATGGCAATTATTACGATTATCTTGCAATAGTCGCACCGCTCCCCGCTACGGTCTAAAGCTACATGTCACATGAAATTTGGCCAGGAATAACAACAATAAAATAATTTGAAAAAGGAAAGGCCACGATACCAGCGTCGATTGTCGGATCTGAAGATGCTTGCGGTGACGAATAAATTGATAAGTTTACAGGCAGAAACACCGCAATACAACAAAAACAACAGCAAATGGTTGAATAAATTTTATGCCAATATTTCGTCCTGCCATGCAGAACTTCTTCAGGGCTGCAATGTAACAGTTATAAGTTATATAGTTATAACTGTTACATTACAGCCCTGAAGAAGTCCTGCATGGCAGCAAAAACAACAGCAAATGGTTGAATAAATTTTATGCCAATATTTCGTCCTGCCATGCAGGACTTCTTTAGGGCTGTCATGTAACAGTTATAAGTTATATAGTTATAACTGTTACATTACAGCCCTGAAGAAGTCCTGCATGGCAGGACGAAATATTGGCATAATATTTGGATTCAACCATTTGCTGTTGTATTGCGGTGTTTCTGCCTTTAAACTTATTAATAACAACAATATAAGTGTTTTGCATGAGTAATTCTTTCGTTATCTCAAATCTCATGTCACATCTAATTTGAGTCAAATTTCAGCTACATTCACAGACATTCACAGACATTCACAGACATTCACAGACATTCATAGACATGACATTCACTGACCTGTAGAAATGGAGCAATGGCAGCTGATGTAGCAAGTGCGGCATATTGAACAGCTTGGTCTGCAGTATTTTGAGGTTGCCCAACTGATTTCATGTCAGCTATTGATGACTGTCCGGCATCAAGTTTTGCAGATTGACTCGGGTGCGTTTCTCTGCTTGGTGCAACAATGTTTGGGATAACCCTCTTCTTGATGGGTGCTGAACTCATTCTAAAAAGCGAATCAAGCAGATGAAATAAAATTTAAAATTCCAAAAGTGTAGCCCTTTCAATTTTCTCCAGTGTAATATTAAAGAAAAATAACATTTTGAAATATTCAAAAAAGTTATACTTAACAATTTAATCTTGGTCTTGACACACAAGTTCAAGCAAGGGCGCCTCTCCTGTGTGAATTGTGTTTATTCGCAGTCCTTTTTTCGTGACATAGTATAAAGAGCAATAGCTGTCCTGTCAAGATGATATAAGAACAACAAAATTGTGGTTTCAAAATTCTGGTGTTGATGTAATACAATATCAACTGTCATTATCAAATATCAAATATCATGGTCACTGACATAAGATAGAATTTGAAAATCACCATAATTATAGAATACACAGATTAACAGGTCAGCAATTGCTCTATATGTACTATTTCACAAAAACAGGATTGCGAATAAACATAATTAACATACAAGGTGTTGGTTCACGGCCCAATTTTGTTGGTTTGCAAAATTTGCATTTTTAAATCCAGAAAACTTAACACAGGCTATCTTGTAGCTAAAGCACTGACATTCTTTTGGATAGACCTCCTCTGTTTAGATGATCACCAAAACTTGGTCTTTGATTTGTTTTAGATTTTCATTGATAAAATAAAGCAGGAATCTTTGCGATCGGTTTATTGGATTAATTTCTGCAATTTTCGGAAAGCTGGATAGTTTTTTTCCATGATCTAAATGTCTTTTGCTAAATGTAACAAAAAATAGATACCTTGATTTGAATTTCTCTTGGACATCACTTTTCTTTGTGCCTTGCTCGAATTGTAAAACGACCACTTCATTCTCTAAATGAATTCAGAATCAGATTAATCTTTTCATTCAATACTGGAAAGACGTTGTTCAAGACATTTGAAAACAGTAACTATTGCATTAAAAACTTGCTGCAACTGATTTAGAATAATCAGCATCGTAGTCGGTTTAAAGCTCACTTGACATCTAATTTGAAACGTAATTTTAATTCTGTTTGGGATACTTTACCTTCATTGATTTCTTCGACGGTTGTCAAAAACATATAATTTTGCAGGTAAATTTTATCGAGTGTTTTAGGCGCTCCCTGGTTTTAAAATTAGACAACAGAAGATCATTTTGACTGCGGAGTTGTGTTTTTTTAAACAAGGGGAACCTCTGAAAAAATCCATGTGGTTATACATCAACGGAAAAACCTCTCGCTTTTCTTCATACTTTGTAACTTTGTAGGGAGCCTCTTTACAGGCTAGAGGAGACTGTACTCTTCACTTTGGTAATTTTTGGAAAGACAAGGAAAACTGCTTCATCTAATTACTGACTTCAGAACGTCCTAAAAATCCAGCACGTCCTAAATTATGAGTAAAATCTCTTCAACAGACTAAAGTCCTTTCATGACAAATAATTTAAAATTCACAAATTTTATCAAAAATTTTACAGTTTAATTTTCTTATGGTAGATACATTTTTAGCGTACATGGTGCTTAAATCTGTGATGTAACTATTCAAAGGTTAGTTTGATTAAATATAATACCTTTCAGGACATGGACCATTTAAGCAAAACTATATACGGAGGAAGCAGTAAGCATTCTCGAGAGACTCAAGAAAAAGAGTGCCAATCTCACTGTACCATTTTGCACTTGCCCAACAATGTTGCAAAAAATTATAGAATTGAATCGAGTGAACACCGTTAAGAGTTTTTCATTTCAATAACATTTTTCAAAATATGTATTAAATTGCATTATTCTCAGTCATTTACTACATTTTTCCCAAACGTTCTAAAATTTTGGACACCAATTTCCAAATGAGTCACAATCTAGGATGAATTTTTTGGCATTTCCTACTACGCTGATGACCCTACCCCAAGAGTGATATCCTATATTGTGCTTGGTATATCAATTTCAGCATTTCAAAATCAGCAACATCTTATTGTGCTAATCACAAGGAATTTTGAAAATAAGAGATTTTTCTCTAATGTTTCTATCGATGGAAACAACATTTCAACAGCAATTACGTACTTGAATTGATCATTTTCAGTGCTGAGACTATTCTGATTCACTACACTCAATGTGAAATAAATATATTAACTGTTCAGCAATTATAATTCAGAGTGCATGCATCACACTTACCTTTGTGTGGCTGAGCATCACAAGTTTGTTCCATTGAATTTTCTTTTCCTTGCATAAGTCCAACAGAATTCTATGATAAGATGATACACAAACATTGAACTACACAAGACTAAATTGAGTATTTTATGATAGAGTAACAAAACCATTTGCATAAGTTTGGGATAAGTTTAGCAGATTGCGCAGTATTTCAAGTGGCATTTTTGCACAGCACTTCTTGCAAAGAGCTACAGAAAATCAAATTACCTGAATCTGTGGATGTTCCCTCATTCTTTTCACGAGCTGCAGATGCTTCTTGTTTTCATGTTCTTTTGATCGTTGTTTTGTGCCTATTGAATGGTTGATTGTGGACTGACGTACATCCTTTTGTGCAGAAGATACAAACACACCAGGTCGGACAAAATCTGAAAGAATTTATGAAAATGATAAATACATGGAAACAGTAAAATGGACGAACAAACTCAGAAATTAGATATTGTCTAATACATGTGTAAGAATCAATTGGTATGCCTTGATTTGATGTTGATCTGTTTAGATGTCAGTTTCTGCTCTGGTGATGGAAGTTTGTGTGCATGTATGTAATATTTCTACCAATCTTTGCTAAGTTACATTGATTATGCTGCATGCTAGGCAAAGACTCCAGAGCTTCACTAAACACTTCACTACATAAGGCTAAGAATGGGCAGTATTGATTGCTGGAAAATGGTAAATCAAAATATCAAATTTATTTTAATTTTTTTGCATGAAAATTTTTTCTCAAAGATGACTGTATTGTTTAGTCTGGACTTTGTTTGTTTGTAAACCAATCATGGCACACTTTCGTGGAGCTGACTAGAAAGAGAATCTGAAGGGAAAGAATTAGGCAAGCTTTGGTAATTTCACTGTGTACATCTGCATTCATGAATATGACAATCTTTAAATCTTCCCTTTATCTTTGAAAGAAAGCAAGATTCAAGAGCTTGGTAATTATTTCACCAAGTATAGAAGGAACATATTTCAAGATCACAACAAGCTAAACACATCCATGTGTGCCTCTAAAAAATCTTAACATGAGTACCTGAAGGCTCAGGAATTGGTTGTCTTTCCACTGAACTTTCTGCAGAATTTAACATGCTGTTAACGGATGTGTCTGAGGCACTCAGTTTCTCCTTGAGCAGATTTGCGGGGACTTTTACCTTGATACATCTACTTTCATCTTCTAGAGAACCAGACAACAAACTTTTTGAGCTTTGAAGATCATCTTCTTGCATCATTCTTTCTCCCATTTTCTTGGTTGTGCCTACAAGTCCATCAAAATCATCTCCTTCCATTTTGGGTGCCTCAGCCTGCTCTTTGGAATCATTCCCTCTGGTTTCCCTTGTAATAGGTTCCAGGTCTTTGACCTGTTGGATTGACAATGATTCTGCAGCAGAATTTGTAATCCCAAGTAAATCAGCTAACAGCTTTTGTCCTGCACTCATCTTTTGATGCTGTAAAAATATAGGATGCTGAGCTAATTTGACATGCTTCTATAGAAACTAAGTGCTCTGTGCAATAGACATGTCAGCGCAGAAGCCTTTCTTTCCAAACAGGAGACTCTGGGTTTAAAAATATTGAAATCCTTCAAACAGTAGGCTTTGTACATGGACATCAGTGACATAACCAAAGGGGAGAATGGGGGTCTGGACCCCCCACTTTTCAAAAAGAACATCCTTGAGATTTGCACAAAAGCTTAAAATTAGTACATCAGGGGAGGGGGGGGGGTATTCCAGACCATCAGGCAGAACTGTCAAGTGATGGTCTTTGAGATTCTTGAAAAGCAAGGAGATAATGGTTTGTCAATGTTTGGTAAAGCAAGGTCTTGGTTTTCTAAGACATGCTTGAATGATGTTGGGAAGGCATTCTAATCCAAAGTAGAAATGCATGTCCTCAAAAATTTCTTGGTGGCTTCGATCGCCCCCAGACTGACTCATTTTCAATATCCCCAGTTATCTTAGCCTGTATATGCTGCTGGCTATAGGGATTCCTAATTGCTACTACTCTTGAAAAAGTATCATCAAAATTATAAATTGCAACGATGGTTTCTTTGACAAAAGCTTCTTGCAAAAGATACCATAGATCGACTAGACAATGATAAAGTACACTAGCAAAAGAGACAGTTCCTTGAATATCAAGATCGCGTGGCCACTGACCAGCACCAAATCATTTTGCAGTAAAGCTAAGAAAAGCAATTTTGTAATTGGTACTTGATATGCTGCCCTGTTTGTAATATTGAATAGGAATTCTTCCTCTAATTCCTTAGAGTAATTTCTATGATTGGTGGGTAAATACTGAAATGCAAATTTGACAAAACATCATGCCTATGTTGTATTCATTACAGCCATGTTCATGATGCAAAATATACTAAAATGAACGCTTCCTTTATTTTCTGTGCAGCTGAAGGGCATGGTCACTAAGAGTTTTCTGGAGGCTTCACCAGACTCCCTCATTCCTCAAGTGATGCGTATACCCCTGGTGGACATGCCAGTGTTACTTCAGTTTTAACATACAGTACAAGATCTTGTTGAGAACTGCCAGCTAGTTTGCACTTTAGCAGACTTAATATAATTTCTATGTGTTTGAATTTTGTACTGATTTTGGATGGAAGATGCATCAGTACTGAGATTTACTTTTACCTACTGAATGAGTGGGCAAAAATCTTCAACCATACGAATACAATGATTGCCCGTTACTCCTGCAGATTTAGGCCATATTTAGGTCATATTGACATTCTCCAGTAAGTGCAAATTAATCGAATCGCGTTTGAATTTTGCATTATCCAATCAGATGATAGGATTTCTATCAGTGTTGTTTGGAAAGCCAATCAGCGATTAGCTCTAGCAATACAATTCAATCTCTGCTTTCCTGGAAAGCTGAGTCTGTCAAAGTGCATTTGTCCTGAACTGCCACTCCTCTACAGACTGGGGTCAGAGTGAATTTTGAGGTGTTTTCAATGACTCATTTTAGGCAGGGGAAATCTGCAGAGCATGGTCATTTTCAATGTCTCCCTAACCACCTAACAAGGCCTATCGTTAATTTCGATTCAGTAGTCTTTTGGATGTCTGATCAGTTCTGTATATCTCACAGGAAGAAACTGATTGTCATGTTGTGAAAATGTTATCAAAGAACTGTGCAATTCAACTTAAAAATTTTTTCGTGTGTCACAACACGACAGTTCATTGTTTTCTCTCTTTCTTTGTTTGGCTTGCAATGTATTTGAAAAGGACTAGTAGGCCTAAATAAATAAAATTTCAAATCATCATCCATCTCATCTTATTTTTATCTTCCATCAAAAATCTGGAAGAACTTAACCTGAAACAAAATTAGTGTTTAGCACTTTAATTCATTCAATCGACTTAAATCCTATTTGATACTCACCTAATGACCAAAAAGTTGCGATTGTTTTTCGTTGTTTCTGTCAGGCCAGTTTTCCTTCGTCTTCATATTTCGGCGCCATCTTTATGAAATGAGAAACTGCGCGGTCCCAGGCCCTTTCGTGCTGGCTGCAACAGGGTTTGAACAGGTGCAGAGAGTGCAGAGATGGTGCAGAGCAGTGGCGCCGAAAGTTTTGCTCATTACTCAATACTCATTTCTACGGTACGAACCCCCTTGTCTCCAGCCTCATCTTGGTAGACTAATCAGGCAGCGTAAATTTCGATGGGAACAACAGCAATCGCAAATTGTTTGCCTTTGCCGGTTCAATAAATATCTCCAGGTTTGGAGGAGTTGTGGCGTCCTGAAATCCCTTGAAGATTTAATATTCAGATTAAAAAAAGGCAAATGACACAACTTTGACCTATGCTATTCCCAAAGCGCATGCATGATATATTCTTGACTTTTATTGGAGAGGGTCTGGAACGCAGGTAGACTGATTACGATGAGTCCCAGTAATCGCTATCCAAAACGAGACTATTACGCCAGACCGAGACCGCTCTTACTGGGACTCAATATTACGGCAATATTTTTGGACTGACTTTTTTCACTTTTGAACGCCCTTGGGAACGAGGCTGCTATACACAGTCATGTACAAAGTATACAACCAAATACAACGCCATTAGAATCTCTGCAAATTCGATTGATTGATGTTGACCAACGGAAACTCGAAGCACAAAGCAGAGTTTCAAAGAGCTTGGCCGGACAGAACAAAGTCTTATAAACAAGAATACCATGAAAACAGTTGGCGACAATATCAAATTTTGTAAGTAGGTACTATTTTGCTGCTTTCGCTAAGCATTAACTGATTTATTGTGAAGTTTTCAACTCAATGTGTTTCATTTGAAAACTACAAATGTTTGTGCTTTTCTGCGCCTAGGCCCTTATCGAAACGAGGCAGGCATAGTCATTTCCAAATAATGGCGTTTGATTATGAGTCGTAGTTAGGAGCGTCCGGCAGTATTTCAATAGCGATAACTACGACCATATCATGTCTAGAACGCAGGCTAACGTTCTCCGAATTCGGAATCGTTGGAATGCGAATTTTTACTTAAGAAAACTGCGTCTATAAAACCTTACCGTCCTTAATAGAAGTTCCCGATCGATCCCAAGTTTATGTCCTTTTTCATTGAAACTCCATATTATTAATTCGCGGATACCTTTGGCTGTATTGATTGAAAATTACCATGTCCCAACATAGGGCTCAAATTTTTAAAAAGGTCGGTGAAAATTCTATCACTGTTTTCCTTGAAATAAAAGTATTGGGAGAAGCGTAAGAAGAGTTCTTTGCTGTAAATCTGCTGTGGAAATTGATTGATATCTTCATTGTTTTCAAAATGGTGGCATTTATTAAATTCGAGGCTATGACATCATCAATTTCTAAATCCTAAACCAGAGAATTTAGATCTTCATAAACTATAGTTTTCTTGGAGGTTATATCATTGTTCCTCCATAGACAAAATCGGCTAATGTTCTGTCTATTGGTTTAGGATTTACCATGATTTTAATTTTTCAAAATTTCTCAAGAATTTTTCAAAAATAATCAAATTGCCGCCATTTTGAAAAAAATCAAGATGTCAAAAAATAGTCACGGCAGATTTACAGCAAAGTACCGTGAGTTCCTTTCAAGCCATTCAATTCAAAGAAATATCTCATAGAATTTTACACCCACTTTTTCGAAGATTTGAACCCTATGCTCCATGTACCCTCTTTTAAATCTTGCTGTTTTAGTGAAAGCAACTTTTATCTTATGTCTGACATTTTCAAATATTGTAAAACATGAACCAAACTCCACTTGGGGGTTACTTGATCCTAGTAACTTCATCGCGATTTCAAGCCTCATAGAAACGGTACTACGTACCAAAATAATGCCTTCAATGAGTAAGAAACATGAAATAATGTTCGTTGTGTTTCGTTCAAAAGTAATTTCAACATCTCCCCGATCCTACTTTGGCTAAAGTGTACTCATAGATGGTTTACTTTATAAGAAACAAAAAACGCGATAAATTAGCATTAAACATGAAATTTGACAATATTTACAAGTTAACTTCGCTTCTTCTAAAACTACGTTTACTTATTGCAGACAAAGGATGCCTGAACTTACGTCTAAAACTAAGCGGCATAAATACCAAAAGACATAAATAGCTATGATCAAAGATAGAAGAGAGGTTCCGAAGAGGGAGAAGCGAGCAAGCAAGCAGGCAAGCAGGCAAGCATGCAAGCAAGCAAGCAAGCAAGCAAGCAAGCAAGCAAGCAAGCAAGCAAGCAAGCAAGCAAGCAAGCAAGCAAGCAAGCAAGCAAGCATCATCTAGTTGTTAACGCAGGCTGGTATATAAGTGATATAACTCTGCTTCATATTTGGTGTTCTTGCTTAGATTATGAGTACATTGGGGCGTACGTGGGTTACCTAACGGTTGTTACGAACAGAAAGTGAATAAAATTTTTACCGGTAAATGACAGACTTATGAGCAACATTCTTTCGAAAACCTCTACCTTCAGGCAAGGTTTTCGGTACCTTCTTCGACGATTCAAAACGAACTAAAGGGAGAAAAATTGCATCGTTCATCTGTGACAGTAATACATGATTTCCCCAACAGTGAAATAATTCGAAATATCTCTAAAAACTAATGGAATTATACCAATGTCCTGGAGATCAGTGTAATTTGTAGCATTTTCCACTCAAAACAAGGCCTGAAAATTATGCTTTTGTTCTCCAACACAAACAGAAATTTGGCACTCCTGCAGGACAGATCCTGGGAATAAGGACAGCAAAAAAATGAGAGCTTTTCCCAAGGAGCATATCTCTATTTAATGACTTTGTATATCAGAGCTGACACTCTTTGACGCCAAAGGCAAGGATACATTAAAATCTAAAAGCTTTGGGAAAAAACTTCGGACAATCAGATTCGGAAATGATTTCCGGTTTTACAGCGGATGGATAAAATCTTTCGCTTGGAGTGCATAGATCTACCGTAATTTCAACCAACAAGATCGAAACTACATGCTTCAAGTATAACCAAAAAGATCTTTAGACGCCTTTAAAGCCATTAGTACAAAATTTAATCCAAAACTGTAACCTTTCGAAACTTTGGGTTTTAATGTACTGGGCAGAAAAAATGGCCAAAAGTTGCACAACAAAATGTGTAATTTCAGCATCTATCTAAAGTCCAACGACCAAATATCACCATAAGAAAACACAGTTTACGAATGCAGTTCTGGTCGCCGTGTAACGGCTGGGCTGCCTAGCATAGCTTCCAAATCTTTAACTCTGCGTGAAAAGGTGGGTGTAAAATTCTGTGATTTATTTCTTCTGATTGAGTGACTTGAAACAAACTTTAGTTACTTATCTCTAATTTTATCCTTGGACTTTTCAGAAATTATGACTATTTTTCGAAATTTCAGCGTATGTTGCATTTCAAGTCATTTGAGGGTGTGACGTCATCAAATTTCTAAATCTTAAACCAGAAAAGTGACAGACCTTTGCTAGATACCATATTATAGACATCCATAAACTATGGTTTTCTTCGAAAGTATTTCATGTTGGTTCAAACAGTTCAGAAATTACGATGGTTTTAAGTTTTTTTGAAAAGTTTTGTTGAATTCTTGAAAAAGTAGAAAAACACTCTGATTCTGAAAATATTGAAGACTTCAGAAAAGTACAACGGTAGAATTATAAAGAAATGGCAGAAGTTTCTTTGAAGTCATTCAGTTCAAAGAAATAAGTAACTAAACTTTACACCAACATTTTTAAAGATTTGGAAACTATGCTGGGCTGGCTATAAAACAACACCTTATCTCGTGTCAATTCCTCCTATGTACTAAGTTGAGATAGCTATACACGGAAGGGTAGCTGCTGGCTAATACAAATATACATAAACTAGTGTTACGCAATTCGACGCAATTTGATCCAAAATTAACTCAAGAACTAAATCGATAAAGTATCACATAGCAGTAGCTTCTAAAATTAGCAGTAGTTTCTGATATCCACTATAATTTTTCATCTAACCATTTACCAAAAATATAACAGAAACCCCAGGAAGCCAAAATATCTATACTCTCGGCTAGAGGTATCATGATTACTTACAATAGTATTTTACTGACGCATAACTAAGCATTAGCTACCAATGGCGGGGGGTTCAAGTTTTTGTGTTTCATTCCATCAGGTTTCTTTGGAACATGTGTTTTCATGTGAGCTGAGCGACTTTTCACTTTGCTGAAGACCCTGTAAAAATAAAACAGATCATTAGAGGATTGCAGTAGAAGAATTTATCAAAAACTCAGAGATCCCAATACAGTAAAAACCCGCATATAAGAACCATCCACTCATAAGAACCTAAGGCCTAAATTGTGCTAATTTCACCCCGTTACAAAAGAACCTATTCATCCTGAAATTCAAGGAAGGTTCTTACCTTTAAACAAGTTAAGTGTAAACTACTGGTTGGTAATATGTGATAAAGTGTTTTAAGAAATTTAGCCGAATACTTTCAAGTAGATACAAAGTATATGTAAAAAAATTCCTTGTATGAATGGATTTTGTTCTTTATAAAATTGCGTCATGATAGTGAGTACTTCAAAACCCTGTTTTCTTACATTTTGCCTAAATTCTCGAAGATCTGTAATCAATTCTTTTGATAAGAACCAATTTAAGAACCTTGCATCCTGTTTTCAAGGAAAGTATCATATGCATAAGAACCTAAACAGGGTGATTTCAAAATGTAAGGTTCTTATATGCGCATTTTTAGCATGTAAACCTACTGCACGGGGGGACGCATACGTTTCCTCGGACAAACCGTATCTCGTCTCCCCAATAACTAATGTATTGTATTGAATCAAAGTTTGGATTATAGCTAAACAGCTGAAGAATTTCTTTAATTTTTCTTCTCTTTTCCGAGCATCGTAAACATAGGTAAAATTAGGTTTATGGAAATTCCTCTATTTCGAAATGCATGAAGAAAGAATAAGTAAATGCAAAAACATTTCATTCCCTTGATGATCAAAAAATGAGCTTTACAAAAGTATCAAATCATATACATTATCACTTTTATAAAGGCTTGATTCTAAGCTCTTGGGGGAATGAAATGCATTTGAGTGAAGAGATTGTTAATAGTTTTGATGCATAGTTTTAGGCCTCTTTGCAAGCATTTCGAAGTTATGGATTGAAAACAATGTCCACAATAATCTTCATCAGGAAATTCTTCTCTTCTGTTTAAGTACAACTGAAGAAATATAGTTGACTAAATTTCCCGCCTGCCTCATACAGTAAACCCTCATCGTTGCCTAATAGTTTCTCAAGCAGCTATATATTTCTTTTCTGCATATATCTAGCAGTCTTAGATTGCATCTTTTCAACAAGCTTAGAACCATGAGGTCAATTCTCAAACAAAAATATGATTTCATTTGCATTTCATAGCAAAATTTGCAACAAAAAATGTCTTACCTTCCACAAACTTTACAAGCAAATTGCAGTGGCGGACCGTCCGATGGTGCTCCGGGGTTAGGCGGTGCTGGTGACGGGGACTTCTTTCGTTTCGGCGGCGGTGGCGCAATAGAGCCATCACGTTGTATTGATGTAGTTATGATGACGTGTGGTTTCTGTCGGGGTTTCCGTACTTCGATTGGTTTTCCAAAGCTGAAATTAAACAAATTCATCATTACATTGTATAAAATCTACAAAAATTGACGAGAATTGAAAACTAGTCGGAAATCACAGTTTGATAAGGAAGCAGTCATAAATAATGGCAGGGACCCGGGTGGAAGCAAATGAGGAGGGGTCTGAAAAATTCTGGGGTAAATTTATTGGGGTCTGAAACTTTTAGAGGAATTTATGCTGGGGTCTGAAAATAAATGTGCCAAATTTTTGAATATCTTTGAAAAAATTCAATTTTGTAGATTGTAGCTTAACTATTTATTAATTTTCTTAAAAAAGTTAGACATTCTTCTTTTCTTCAATTGAATTCTTCTTTGTTTGGTTTGATGCTTTTGTGACAGTCTGGTTCTTTTGAAGTCGTTTTGTGCTGTCAGGGGTCTACCGGGTGAACAAATTGTCAGAAAAAATGACAGCTCCCCTCACTTTTTCAAAAAGCATTCATAGCATCAAGAGTACTCGATGGATTGGAATGAATCAATACTTGCTTGACAGCCAAAGATCGAAGTATTTTTGTGATTTTTCTCGCCTTCTTACGAGCACTGGAAAAATTGGTAAATTCAAGTTTACAAAAACTTGGGTGGTTGCAAAATGACTGAAAAAGGTCTACAATACTTGATCAAATCATGAAGAGTCCCTCGCTCAGAACAATGGAGAAAATGCAATTTATCATGGGTGAGAGATACCGTCTGCCCATTTACTGTCATGGGATTGAACATCTTTAGTATCTGTTTGAGAATATAGGTTTTATAACTCTTGAGAGAGGTGAAACGCCCGTGAGTATTTTTCTGTATGAGGAGAATCCTAACGATTTGATCAAGTGTTTAGGCCCTTTTTGCAGTCATTTTGCTATCGTGAAATTTTTATAAAGTTGAATTTACCTAGATTTGCAGTGCTCGCAAGAAAACGAGAAAAATCACAAATATACTTCGATCTTTTGGCTTTTCACTAGAATTTGAAATATTCACATCCATGAAGTACTCGTGGCGCTACGAATTTTCGAAAATGGGAACTTTTTTCTGGCTCACCCGGTATATATTCATAAGTTATTCGACAAGTGCAGGCATGATGTCAACTGACATGATGTTTCTCGTCGTCGTCTTTGCTCTGAAATTGAAAACTATAACGTCCACAACGTCCAACTTCACCTCCATGACTGAGGCCTGGATTTAATCCATTGCAAGTATTGTGTTTCTAGTTTTCAAGAGGAAAGGGAGCCATCAGAGCTAACCCCCAGCTAACAATTTCACCTTTCATCTCAATTGCTCGTATATTTTTCTCAAAATCTGGCGTTTCTTAATCCTGACAATCCAACTAACATGAATAATAATTTGGATATAGCCTGACTTAAAAAACAAGGCTGTCTTGTTCACACGAAAAGCCGATGTTTTCAAACAGTGGGATTATTTTCTTGTCGCTTCGCTTTTAATACGATACTATTCCAGTTAAAAAGAAGCACCCACTCTTTTTTAACCAGAAACAGTTTATAAGAAACTGTAGGCTTAATTTTTTGAAGGTTAATAAGACACAGCGTTACTTGGATTTAAAACCAAGAAACCTTTGTAATTCGCAGCTTTATTTTCCAAGGTCATTCAAAAATGTTTTGACACTGTACGGTATTGACTAATTTTTAGACATTTTTTGACATCCTTGTAGCCTCGTGCTTTTGTAAAATTTAATTCAGAAAATGAAGCACAGAATCGCTTCGAGACGTCACTCATAATTTAATCATGGCCTAGTCTAACATCAATATGATAATTCGTTGGATTTGTCCCTTATTTCATACCTGGAATGTCGCATGATACAGTAAAAACCCGCGTATAAGAACCTAGTGGATTAAGAACCTACAGGCTGAAATTTTGAAATTAAACCCCAATTATATAAGAACCCATTCAGCCTGGAATTTGAAATAGGTGCTTATTTTTAGAGAGCATGGGGGGTCTTATTCACAACAGAAGTTTGTGGAAGAATAAAAAATGTTTATATTACCTGATGAGAAGCTTTTGAAAGATTTTCTCTGGATTATATAAATATTTCTGATTCTTCCACAAATTTCTGTCAGGGAATATATCTCATAAACTCAACTAATGTGAACTGACAGTAAATAATAGGCCTGAAGTTTGAATCCGAATAAAAGAAATTCCTGAAAGCCATGAATAAAATAAGAACCAATTTAAGAACCTGAACAGCCTCATTTCCCACTAAATACTCAAAACCATATGTCAAAACATAAGAACCTAGTTAGGCTGACTTGCAAAATTGTAGGTTCTTATACGCGGGTTTTTACTGTACTTGAAATTGTCAATAAACTGTCGATGTCGATTTTCAAGTTGTTTTTCAATCAGCTAAACGCATTGAAAACTTTTTCCCTTTCAAAGATCGTGTCTCTGGACACATTTGTTCTTCTGTTGTTTACAAGTTTACGTGTAGTAGCTGCCAGGCTACTTATTATGGCAAAATATCACGCCACTTTATTGTTCGTTGTAGGGAACATTTAGGAATAAACAAGAAAGGAATAAGTATAAAGGGTGCTTCTTCATCCATTAGGGACCATATTAATGAAACTGGTCATGCCGCGTCTGTTGATGATTTTTGTATTTTGGACAAAGCCAACAACAATTTTGACTTGCTGATACACGAGAGTCTTCTAATCTTGAGGGACCGCCCGACACTCAATCAACAGAACTCTTCTATTAATGTTGTATCTTTTTTAATCTCACTGGACTTTCTTATTTAGTTTAATTTCAATGGACTTTCCGTATTTAGAAATCGTATGATCGATAATTCAATTATGCATTTCTCTCGAATAATTATTACTATAAAACCTCGCACGTGTAACTTTTATTTAGCTGAAGATGAGACAAGCTCGTCTCGAAACGTTCAACAAATAATCATGGCCTAGTCTATAATATTATATCAATCACAACTGGATTTGTCTTAATGTTTTAATTAATTGGAAATGTCGATTTAATAAACTACGATACTGACTTATCTTTCTCTGAAATGACCCTCAAGATGATGTTCGTCGTGGTCCTAGTGTTGTGTTAAAAGTCAATAAACTGGAATGGCTTTTTGAATATGAAATTATGATCATCATCACAATTCGTGTCCTTCGTTTTTTAGTGAAACTTCGATTTCTACAACTAATTCGCATAACTACGAAAATCACATACCTTCCACCGTGCACTCGAATATGACCATTCAAGGCTTGCCGTGAAACAAACCTTGCCTGGCATTCCGGGTAGTCGCATTGGAAGATGGCGTCTTTCAAACCGGTCGCCAACGGTGTTTCGAACACCGAAGGCGTTGTTACTTCTTCTTCCTCCTGTAAATTAGAACAGCATTAAAGGGAATCGACATAGTTAAAAGCTGGCCCGGGCCAAGTTAAAAATATATTCTATTGTACTCAACAACTTTGACGCCTGCGGTTTCATTGTGTGGCGAAGGAAACAATGGGTTGGTGGGCGTTTCTTGAGCCTATTTATAGCAACTTGTCGATATAGCTATGTCTATTCCCTTTAATCTCACTGCTTGTATCAGATCTGATTTTGAACAGTTTCAGATTGAAAAGCTTCGGAAGAAGATTTGGGAGAATTTCTAATCGGATCGATTTCTAAAATCTTAGGCCAGAAAAATTTCGAAACACTTTCCCTAGTTATAAGCGAAAACTAGCCTTACTACACAAGGACCCTCAACTTACGCTCGTCTCATTTAAGTGAATTGATGTTGCTGTTGTCGCTCCAGTCGCATCAGTCTATCAATAGCAATGACTACGAAGTGTGTAATCAGTCTGAGCGAAAACATGGAAACCTAACCTCCAAAATAACTACACGCATTTTCTTATAAGAAACTGCCCACAAGAAACTCAACTCTCAGATCACCAAAAAATTAAGAAACTCCAGTACTGGGAAAATATATGTTAAGAAACTAGTTGTTTTGATAAAGGAAATCCTTGAAATATTTTTACTTTACTTTCACTTGTCTCCTGTATCATATTACTCGTAAGGTACTTGAGTAATGTTTAAAAATTGGAAAGACTTCAAAAAACGTTATTTTGAAATGCTACGAGGGCACAGGTGGTGAACATTGGTGAGCCTCTAAGAAACTCATAAGAAACTCTGAGCACTACAAATTTGATAATTCTAAGAAACTTTCAGTACTGGCCTAAATTCTTAGTTTCTTATAAAAAAATACATGTCCTTCTTTACAATGCTAATGACTCCATAAGTAGAAAACTATTTGCTTCAAGGAATACCCTTCAGTTAGATTTCATACCTTTCCTTACGTTCGTAAATTGCTTTGAGCAAAAAAAAACGATTTGTCTCACCGAAAATACAGTGGAACGTAACGATCAAAATAAAAACAACTAACATTCTGACATGAAGTATAGATTCACTAAATATTTTACCTGCTCAGATTCCATTTCGACGTATCTTGTCCTCGCCCTGAATCCCTCGGGGTTTGTCGCTTTCCATAAGTAATAGAATTCGACGCATTGGTGAACGGTTTTTGTAGCAACCTGCATAATGAGAAGGGAGATACATTAAACAGTTTCCAAGTTATGTTAATATATTACGAATAATTAATGCGGTTACAAACTGAGCTAAAAGCATGCTACCTTGTTCTAAACCTTAGGGAGTGGTCAGAAATTCTAACCGGGATAGAGATGCAAGCAAATACGGGTCTGAAATTTTTCAGAGTAAATTTGATGGGGTCTTAAATTTTTAGAGCAATTCATGCTGGGGCTGAAAATGAAAATGCCAAAGATTTTAATGTTTTCAAAAACACTGTCAATTCTGTATCTTTTGTCCCTATTCACTGTTCAAGTTTATTCGAAAACATTAGACACTGGTTTCTTCTGTCAATTTAGCCCCCTGTCTCTTTTTTCTTCAGTGCCGACAAAGCATTGTCACTCATTCAAGAAAAATATTTTGCAGTTTGGGGTCTGAATCTTTTTAGCAAAAATTAGATGGGATCTGGACTTTGCACGGCCAGAATGCAGGGGTCTAAAATCATTTGCTTTTATCCCCTTCCCAGTTATTAATGATAACAGCTCCCTTAACAAAGTAGCTAATTATCATCTTTTTTAAAATACTTAAAATAAAAGTTTGAATGTTGAAATAGAACTCTCTAGAGAACAGACAAATTGAGCAGACATTGTTTACACCATCTTTTTGTCAAGTGACCATACACTTGGGAAATGTTCTCTTTACTTGTTGGTACGAAGTTCTTAACTTGTACGAAAAGAAGTTTCCTCAAGAGGGAAATTACATGATCTGAAGTATGTGTAAACAGTGTTACCTCAATTTTTCTATTCCCTAAAATATTCAATAAAACAAAACTGTATACAGTAAGATCCCGCAAAATACGTAGAAGCCAGTCTTTTTCAAAATAGCCTGTTAAGGTTCTCAGCAAAAGGTCATTAGTCTGGAAACAGGCTGAAAGGTTTCTTATATCACATGGTTAAGAAACCTTCAGTGATTTCAACTTAAATATCTAAAGAAAACCCAGAACAAACACTATCGAACAGTATGTTCTTGTTAACTAGCATGCTCTCTAAATTAACTCAACAATAGCATACATGCCAAGTATAGATGGAAACGCTCTTGCATGAAATCTCTAATAAATGTTTGCCACCTGATTTTAACAAAGATTATCAAATACGAATTTATTTGGGATCCTCCAAAAGAAACCTTCCTAAAATCAGGCTGAGAAGTTTCTCGAAGTTTTTTAAATGGGCAAAATTTCTAAAAAACCAGCCTGAGGTTTCTTATAAAATGGTTTTAATTTTGCAGATTCTTACTGTAAACTAAAACCACCATCAAGAATAAACAGAAAATAAAACATAAAAAAAATTATGAACATGTGACAATTTCAGAAATATGATTTATAACACATAACTGAAAGACAATAATAAGAATTTACAGTTTTGAAAATAACACTAATTTGCTTAGCGAGAATCATTCTTTCAAAGATAAAGATCTTGTTCAAACGAGATTCGTTAAGAAAACAAAACAAAAAATAAGATCACAAAAAAATCTGAATGACAAAAACAGCTGCCTTCCCCTTTAATTTCAATGGCGACATTCAAATCATACAAGATCAGCGAGGATTATTCGAAGAAGGAATCCGCGGGAATCAGCTACAATGGCTAAGATGAAACGTTTTGCGTAATCCACTTTAAGACCCTGCCCTAGACAACGTTAAATTTTAAACCGATACAAGAGTTTTTCCAGAATCAAGATGATGACCAATTGATTCCAAAGTCTGTCTCAAGAAGGTGTCCCATGAAATTCGCGATATCGCAAAATTTGTCATGGAAAACACTCAGTTGCTTTTCTTCGCGGACATCTTTACGCGACATCTAATTTGAGACAGACTTTGATAACTCGAGGTGTCGCAAAATAAAGCTTATCGTCCACCCTCAGGGGGGGGGGGGGTGTTTCAGGGTATCGTTTTCACCTATTTTTTTCTAGAGCGGGGTATCAAAAGAAGGCAATTTTTCTGGAGCCGGTTGTTAAAAAACGTCAAAGGGGGGAATTTTGTTAGATCGGGTTGTTATTTAGTCCATTTTTGTGTTTTGGAGAATACTTTTGACACATTTTTTTCCAGACTAATTTTCTAGATTTTTTTCTAAAAATATGGGAAACAAAACTGGAACTACTCTGACAAGCAGTACCGAGAGGCATTTCACTTCCAAAAAATCTCGTACACCTTTGGCAAACATCCTTTTCTTTTCAAGAAAAATCCATTAAAAATCCATAAAAAGCCTTTGGTTTTTAAAAATCTCGTACGCTTTTTCGAATGAGTGAAATGCCCCTTGATGTATGCTGACATATGGTGCTGATAATGACGTTGCAATCTCTTGACAATATTCTATTTTCTAACTTAACAATCCATCTAAACCAATGTTTCCATACGAAAGATAGAATGCGGTCTGGGTCCAGCTAATCAAAACAAGCCCATCTATTGCTAAAAGTATGCGATAGATTTGAACCTCTCTTGGGATAGACGGCGCCTTTTTGTGTTCCTTATCATTTTTTGCTGCTACTTCTCCATTTCACGTCGCAGCGTATTTTGAAATTCTCTTGGGATAGACGGCGCCCTTTTTGTTCTCTACTGTTGCCGCAACTTTCTCGCTATGCAGCATAGGAATCATTCGTCGTACATAGCCGATTGCTCGTGGCCCATGGTCGAAACCGCCAAAGCCTCATTTTCACGGACCAATCAGACGGCTAAAAAGCGAGGGAGACAAAAGAAAACCGTGAAGATTTTCCTAAATTTTACCTACCTTCATAAAACGCAACCAGGACAAATAACTGCTTGAGATTTCCCGAACTTTTTTGTAGCAATCTACTCTCCAGATGTTTGGGAGTAAAAGTTTGGATGCCGGTTAAAATATCTCCAGGATTGGTGGAGTTATGGCCACAAACAAACCTACAAGGCACTGAACCTTGAACAATAGAGATTCTGGCCGGGAGACAATAGTAATAACAATAGTGATTGTTGTAAGAACGACCCGAAAATGCCACAATCTGTGTTTTCAATTGTTCTTGTTATTGTCTTTCGCTAAATTTTCTTTTATTGAAGATTCAATGCCTCTGCGGTTTCTATGTGAATTGAAAAAGTCTACAAAGGCTTGTTCGCGCATTTCAACTCATGTGGCAATACTCTAGGGAAGTTTCTGTATTGTACTGCTTTTTACATTCATGGCAAAAGTTTGCTCGTTGCGAAATAACTTATAAAATTCAAAAGAGGTTTTATCAAGAGGCTTTATCACCTGACTTGAAGTGGCGTAAACAGGTCTCTACAAGCCTTCGCCGATTTTGTCGATTGGAGAGGCAATAACTCCGCCAATCCTGAAGATATTTTAACCGGCATCCAAACTTGTACTCCCAAACATCTGGAGAGTAGATTGCTTTAAAAAAATTCGGGAAATCTCAAGCAGTTTTTTGTCCTGGTTGCGTTTTATGAAGGTAGGTAAAATTTAGGAAAATCTTCACGGGTTTCTTTTGTCTCCTTCGCTTTTTAGCCGTCTGATTGGTCCGTGAAAATGAGGCTTTGGCGGTTTCGACCATGGGCCACGAGCAATCGGCTATGTACGACGAATGATTCCTATGCTTCGCTATGCCGTTTTTTCAGCTCTCTTCCCCTTTTCGTCTAGCTCTATTTCAACATTTTGCAATAGGTAGGTCCCTTTGTTAGGTTGTTGTTGCCATGTTACCCTATTGTAATTTAGGTTTATAGGAACACCTAACCTTAGTTCTGGTGCAGTGAATACGAAACGTTAAAGCAAGTCCCTATATTTTTGAAAATATCTATTGTAAAAAGTATATTTCTCATCAAATCAAAACCATTGGAAAGCATATAAGTGTGATTACTATGAGATAACATTTATCAAGGAAATATATTTTCTGAAACAGATTAAAATTTGCGAAAATTCAATCATTTCTTTGTAGCAAAATTTGAAGTAGCGCTCACACGATACCGACAAAATGCCATTTTCAAAATGCGCCGGTTAGAGTTCCGTTGTCAAAATCTACCGTTCTCAAATCTGCCCACAGTGGGTTAGAGGCAGACATTCGAAAATTTTGAAATTCTCTAAATCACTGGTTGTTATGCAGTTTTAGAAAGCTGAATAATTGGGTGTCCGTTTGCTTTTTAAAGTTTTCATTTATCTTGTGTTATCACAGAGTTATAGATTTTTGAATCTGAGTAAATTGGACAAAATCTTTGAAAATGTTACACCCAGCATTCTAGTGGCAAAGAATGTGGATAAATGTTTTTCGGCTAGGAAAATGGCTTGCAGATTGTCTCATTAGCATTACCAGAACTTAAATAGTCACTGTTTGTCGAAAAGCAAGATGAAAATGTTTTGTCAAGTCCACTTTTACCACAGCAACAATTTTTTCAGACACTTTGTCAGATTTGTTGTCTCTTTCAGAGGGCAAAATTTGACTTCAATCGAGAATATCTCCAAAAGTACGAGGAGAAACATCAACACCAATACATTTTCTGAAAGAGAAGCTCATGATAAGTTTATTTTTGAAGGTTTTATTTTGTTTCTTCTCGGAAAATTCAAATAAACAGGGGGGAAAGGCCTTTTTTGGGACATTTTGGGTGTCCCAAGAGAAGATATTGAGACAAGGCCCATTTTTTCAGAATGCTACAAAATATTTTAATTAAGGAGCATCCGCTAGGTAATATTGAGGTGATATTATGTGCATACGAACCTTCTACATAGCTTAGGGTTATATTGAAATGTAACAGACAGGAGATTTTTGGTTAGAATTCCTAAAACTGAAATATAGGTCCTAGTCCCCTGAATGTGGAGAAATATTCAACTTTATTCCTTGTTCCAACAAAATATGTTGAAAAGAGCCATCAGTCACCATTGCTAATTTTCTTGAGACCGAGGAGTATAAAACGGATTTTTGGCTCAGAGTCTAAAATTAGAATATCGGGCCCCAGCCCCCCTAAATATGAAAATTTTTAATTTTTATGAACCATTTGATTTATCCTTCTCATACGTTGAAAATGAGCTACCAACTGCTCCTGTAACATTTATTTCCCTGCAGATATCCACGAATGTCTGCAAAATGGCCATTTTGGCCCACTGTGCTGCCGTCAAAAAAATGTGCCGTTTTCGTGTGAACGGGAGGCCTATCCGTCACATTTTTCACCGTTTTCAAAATGTGCCGGCATCTTGTGAACGCAGTCTGAGAAAATCAACAAAATTTTCCAGGACCTCCTTCAAACAATAAATTAAAAAGATTAGGCTCACCTCTTTTTGTATCAAGTGGAAGTTTTTCCCCTTTGTTCGATAAGCTTCTCTAAATGTTAATCTTTCCTTCGCAGTCCAACGACTCGAACCTGGAAAACAACGACAAATAAATAAAATTACTTGAACACAACTGGAAAGACCATGACAATAAAAATCGGCGGATAAAGTTTACGTATGACATCATCAAAACTAGGGTTAAATATTTCTGATCACATTAATTTTTAGAAAGAGCTTCCACCATTTATCTTCAATTTGTATTTGTTTACATACACACGTATTTTTTATAAGAAACTAAGGTTTGGGGCTGGTAGGCAGTTTCTTAAATTTTTGGGCCATTTTGCTGCCAAAAATTTCTCACGTGTTTCCGATATTTTTAATTCCGGAAGTGTAGAGCTAATTTAGCTTTGTCAAGAGGGCTCCCAAATTACTTAGTAAGATCTCAAAACAAGTAAATAACATAATTCGCACTCAAAATAATGTCCAAACAGTTGCTATAACTTTACAGTGTCAAAACATTTTTGAATGCGATGGTAAAACTAAAACTGCAAATTACAAAAGTTTCTTAGATTTTTAAATCCAGGTAGGGTTGTTTCTTTACTTACGAAAAATTGAGCCTACTGTTTCTAATAAACTGTATTTTTCAACAGACAGAGGACTAATTGTTCACTTATTCAGAAGAAATTATAAAAAGCTTTACACGTTTTCTTTTTTATAAGAAACTGGTTTATAAGAAACTAGTACTACGATGACCAAAAATTTAAGAAACTCTAGTACTACGCTCAAGAACAGTTAAGAAACTCTAAAACTTTATTTCTGTATGTCTCTCTTATTTTATGTCTCTCTAACAAAGGTACCTTCATCTGTTGACTGCAAAATTGGTAAATTTTTGACTTAATGTGCATGGCTTCTTCTTGATGACAATGTCAATGCAAAATGGAAGCCCTTTGTCGCGAAGAAGGCTCAACTTCGAACAATACCGCAATTTTAGGCCAAAAAAAAAATAAGAAACTAATTAAGAAACTTTTACTACTAAAACACCGAAATTTTCATGCGAAATTAAGAAACTTTTAGTACTAAGTGCTGATCCAAGTTTCTTATAAAAGAAAAACGTGTATTGTTCTTATTATTTACCTGTGTAATGATAGTCAGCATTCGGATCATCAGCTCGTAAAATATGTCGCCTTGCTAGTAATAATCGAGTGGCTTCCTGCAAAGAAATATAATGTTGAAGATTATTAAGACAGCAGATGAAAAAAGGAAAAGCAAAAGCCGTCTTAATAAATAGGAGCAAATATCGTTGCAAATTTTTCATTATTTGAAAGTATGATAAAACAGAACAATTTTCTTGCAATATGTTTAGGAAAGGTTTTGTATAAAATTCAAGTAAATAAAATTCATCCATCGGTGTATACTTTCAGCAATACGCCAAAATATCAAATCGTACAATCCCTAACCTCTAACCTTAACTCTGACCTGAAATCAAAAGCTAAACCCTGCCCTGCCCCTGCACCCTTAACCCTGACCCTATACCATTCTAAAACTAGCTCTGGCCACAATTTATTTCGATGCTAGCCCTAACTATAACCCTCAACCTAATTCAATACAAGTTTGATATACCGGCGTATGCCTAAACTTTATCAAAAAATACGTGATCACTTTCGTGAGGCTAAATGCTTCCCTGAAGCAAAATCAAGTGGACCAAACAACATTTTGAAATGCATTATGAAGGAAAATAAACAAAGTATTTCCGGAGAAATAACTGAATGTATTTTATCTCAAAATCTATCATTTTAGAAGTTTGCGTTCCGTCTCCTTCAATGTGGAAAAACGAACAAAGCAATGTTTACCTTAACGTTGCCTCGTGTTCGATGAAGAACATGTGACGCGTATTCCTTATTCGAAGACCCCCCAAAGAAAGCTGTGGAGCAAGCCATTTCAAAGAAGTTGTCAACTGCGGAGAAAAGAAAATGGTTGGTTACATGCAGTCGAAGAAGGATCGCTTTACAAATGGTCATTTTATGTCAAATGTAAAAAATCTTAAGCGCCAGAAGTAAAAAAAATCAGACTTTGAAGCGATTTTGTTGAGTGTAAGAGAGTTTAGGCCATTTTCAAACAGGAGGCCCACTTTACCCTATTACCAAGTGATAGCAACAAATCAAAGAACGCAGGGAAATAAGGGACGAAAAGTCATAAGTATATCATGGAACAAAGGGGAGAGAGCGAGAGGAATGTTGGAGGCGGATCCAGGAACTACTGAAAAACCCCTATTTCTAGACTTTGATTGGATTTGGTAAAGGGTTGAATAGGAAGAAATATTAAAATCTAAAGCAGTTGTCATATCAAGGGAACGCCGCTGATTGCTCCTTTTCACCTGACGTACATTGACATCAGTTCTTTTCAGGCAAGAAACAATATCTGGAAAGAATAATAACTGCGGTAACTTACACCAGCGGTAATGAAGCGGTAAACAAAACAAATATGCGCGGACATCAAACGAAAACCCAAGAGCTCGTTCGTCGCGCGCAATTACAATTGGGTCACATGGGAACAGTAACCTTAACAATGGGACCAAAGTACAATCTGTCAAAATAAATTTGTTTACCCTCCTTGGGGACAGACGGCGCCATTCAGCTGCTCCTTTTGCACCGCCTTTATTCTCTGACTACTGTCTTCTTTCCTTTCGGCCCCCTCCCCTTGTTTTGATGGGTTGTACTTTCATTTTGACGGACTGTACTAGCTACGTTCGAGGGGTATATCACTCTTCCGAAAAAGCGTACGAGATTTTTTAAACAATAGGATTTTCAGGGATTTTTTACGGATTTTTCTTGAAAACAAAAGGATTTTGCTAAAGGTGTACGAGATTTTTAGAGAGTGATACGCCCCTCGGCAACGTTGGTCTCATTGCTGGGAAGTTTATATCAGATGAAGCGAAAGCGACACGTCATTTGAGTGTACTATAGTTTCGAAATTCTCATATACATTAGGTTCTATCTACCGGGTGTCCCGAAAAATTGTGGCCCGTTTGCCTGAAGATTGTGACAAAACGGCAGAAGATTCTTGCCAAACTTTTACCACGCGCCTCGCTTTCGATTTCCGATGAAAGGCATTACGTCATAGTTTCGCAGTCGCAAAGGAGGCTACAGGGCTTTATCATTGGGGGGCCTTATTCCATTTCCTGGGGTCCCTGTGCTTTTACATGATGTTGCTCTTCAGATATTAAAGTTTGCTACAATTCCCATAAGCATCCGTTGAAAAACGATGGAACTATGACCTTCAGGAGACCAAATTTGCCCGATGACTGAAACCAGCGATCGGCCATTTTGTCTTACTATTTTGCAGCGATAAATAGCTTCATGGATGGAAAATGAAACAGCAGCCCCCAATGTCATACCTCTCGTAAAAATTCCGATAATCCTCAGAGAGTTCCACTATTCCTGACCCCACAGAAATTATTTCTTACCTCGCGTGAAGCTACTTATCACTGCAAAATAGTAAGACAAAAGGGCCGACAGCTGGCTTCTGTTATCAGGCAAAATTCGTCTTCTCAAGGTCATAGCCCTTTCATTTCTCAACGGATTTTTACGGCGATGGGAGCAAAATATATTTGAACATCTGAAGAGCAACATCATATGAAAGTTTTACGAGAATCTTTTGCCCTTTTGTTGCAATCTTTAGGCAAACGGGGCACACATTTTTTTGGAACATCCTGTAGATCGACCTCGTCCCGGGATCGACTAAACAATATTGCAAAGCTAATTTCCTGTCTTCAAAAATTTGTTGAACTTCGATTAAAACTTACCCTCTTTCTTTTTGATTCTATCCTCCTTCAAAGGGGCCCACATAAGAGTTGCACGATGTTCGTCTTTATGCGCATTTTCTCTTGGTACTGAAAGAACGGGAGATGACACTATTAATAGATATTTAACCTCTCCTAAAAAGGATATGAATCAAATGGTAAATTCAGACCAGTGCTCTCTGATTTACACATGTTTTTTATAAGAAACTTGGATCAGCACTTAGTACTAAAAGTCTCTTAATTTCGCATGAAAATTTCGGTGCTTTAGTAGTAAAAATTTCTTAATAAGTTTCTTATTTTTTGGGCCTAAAATTGCGGTATTGTTCGAAGCTAAGCCTTCTTATCGACAAAGGGCTTCCATTTTGCATTGACATTGTCACCACGAATAAGCCATGCACATCAAGGCAAAATTTTACCAATTTTTGCAGTTAAAAGTTACAAAAGATGAAGGTACCTTTGTTAGAGAGATATAAAATAAGATAGACAGACAGAAATATAATTTCAAAGTTTCTTAACCGTTCTTTAGCGTAGTACTAGAGCTTCTTAAATTTTTGGTCATCGTAGTACTAGTTTCTTATAAACCAGTTTCTTATTAAAAAAACGTGTAAACATTTGGAAGGAGTTTCGAATGTGCACAATAGTGATAGAAGCTCTAAAGCCACTCAATCGAACCTCTCGAATAAAAATGCACAAAAATATCGCTCGATACAGGCTCTTTCGTAGAGTTGCCAAAAGTTCTATGCAGGAAGAGAAAACAGTTCTTGAAATCTGCAAAAAACCTTCCCTGACTCTAAACATTGATTTATCAGTGAAAAATTGGCGAAAAAATTAATTTGGTTTGTTTTGTTTCTGCCTTCGCAGCACAAGGAAGTTTTTTCAGAAACACTGAGAAGTTATGCATATCGAAGCAGTGGCCTGGTCCTTCCTTTCGATGTAATTACACCTCGTGATTTTCTTCCTCACGTGAGCAAACTCAGACCGGTCTGAGTTTCAGATCGGTGGAGTGCTCACATGACGCAGGCGAATTGAAACTCAGGTCGACCTGAAACTCATTTCGGTTTCTCAGGTGCAGGTCGGTCTGAGTTTTCAGGTCGACCTGAAATTTTCATGTGAGCAGAAACTTTTTTCATTTCGGCGCGAAATTAATTTCCAAACAGGTGTGAGTGACATCCCTTGCGTTCCTTTTGTATCAAAACAATCAAGATAAATCTTCAACAATGCAATCACAATTGCTCTGATTGACAGGGGAACGCACGTATTGTTTGTATTCAACGAAATTTTTGTGAAATGCTCATTTGCAGAGCAAGTGAGCTGAACTCAACCGATCTGAGAATGTTCGAGAATGTTCATGTGAGGGGGAGGCAAATTAGCAGACGCAGCTAAACTTCAAACCGATCTGAAACTCAGAGTTCTTTCATGTGAGGCTAGTCTTAGCCTAGAAAAACAGAGTTGGCAACTCTCCGCACTCTACATAGCAGGTTCGACAGGGTGCAGACTCAATCCACCAACCTGATAAAATCTGTTTTGGCATGAAATCCATCCTTCGGTTTTATGCTTAAATTGAGTTTCATGATGCCCGAATATTCAAAGTGAAGGTGTTGTGGCGCAGTGCTGTAATTCTCTGACTTTGCAGCCAAAACCGTTGGGCGGGCAAGACAAATTCCCCTTCAGCAAAAATCGATGAGATTTCCCATGAAGAAACTTTGCACAGACACTCAGAGCGCGCGAGTGCAGCTCGCAGGCACAAAGTAGCTATCTTTCCAAATTAGGGACAGTGCAAGATCTTGTACAGAACTGGGTCAACACTTTTCACAAAGCAATATGAACGGGGCAGTAATTTTTTATAAGCTCAAGACGAAGTTTGAAATATAAAATAGCTCATTTTGAGGACAAAGTCGTGAATCATGCAAGTCGAGAAATGCTTGGAAGGATTATGAAAATGATGCAAAATGTCCTTGCCAGTCGTTTGCAAGAATAAGTCATAAGGCGACAAGAATTGATTTTGTTATGGTCTTTGGTTAATTTTTCGGTGGTATACAGCATCTGTTGTTCATGAATACAGGAGACACATTGTTTTAAGGAAAGGGTGACGGGGCAGTAGGTTTTTTTTGCAATGATTTCATACAGGGCGAGCAGATTTTTTTGCAAGAATTTTTGTTCTCCACCGGCCATGTAATATAATAAATTTTGCACTGTCCCTTAGTTGCTTGCACCTTTGCTATACTCGCATTGCTTTGAATCCAGGTGCATTTTCCAAAACATTTGCTTGCAAGCACAGATTAATATTAATGAGGCCTGGCAAGACTTTTCATAAAAGACAGTAATCTTGCAAGGATTCGAGCCACTCCTGATCTAAAATAAACAATTAATGACTAAAGGGTACACTTACATGTTTTCCGCTTGACCTCGGCTTGAAATTGCGGTCCAACGTTAATTTTCCTGAAAAGAAACAAAACTACAGTAAATACGAGGGGAGAGGAACTTTTGAAGATATCATAAAAAGAAGCAAAATTGATGCTGACGATTCACACAACTGAGAGTTCTCTACTACAACAAGCCCTAGCAATGAACGCATCGCGCATCGAAGTACTGCGGAATGTCACATGTCGAAGCTAAAGCAAAAAACGAGTAATGAATAGGAGGAAATAAAAAGTTTAGTTTTCATACGTTTCCATCTCTTTGGTCTTACTACGTGTTTGAGCCATCACAGCATAGTCATTCACAGCGTTTCAGCTTGATTTCAGTATAAATGATTCGCGCGCAATCAGGGTTCCATTTTAAGCATGAATTTTCAACAAACAATTTCAAACGTCCGCCTAGATTTCACACCTCCAACCCCCTTTAACACAGCCGACAATAAAGTTTTAATTGAAAGCACTTAAAAATCTATTCTTCAAGGATTTATTCACAAGGAGTGAAATAAATTAAGCGTGGGAATCAGAGACATGCTAATTAATGCTAAAGAGACATGCTAATTAATGCTAGCACTTCCCAAGGCAGCGACGGCATCTTTACACCGTCTTTAAGACGCCGTTTTGAATACCCCCTTTCATACTGACACAGTCCAGCTTTGTCTAAACCGTGTTAAATTTCAGCCAATCAAACGCATTATATTTGTTGCTTTGACCAATTAGAACCCATCTGGTTTAGTTTAAACTGGTGTAACTTGTGGGTGTGGATGGGGTATAATTTGTACGACAACGACGTACACATTCGACAGCGCTTAGGGACAGTACACCTGATGTGATTAAAAGCAGTAATACATTCTCTGTTCTTGGCAAAAACATAAAAAATTGGGCTGGGGAGGGTTGCAATGTTAAGATTTTTTAATATTACACGTTTCTTTTTAAACTGGTTTATAAGAAACTAGTACTACGAAGACCTAAAAATTTAAGAAACTCTAGTACTACGCTCAAGAACAGTTAAGAAACTCTACAACTTAATTCTGTATGTCTCTCTTATTCTATGTCTCTCTAACAAAGGTACATTCGTCTTTTCTTGACTTTTAACTGCAAAATTGGTAAATTTTTGCCTTGATGTGCATGGCTTCTTCTTGATGACAATGTCAATGCAAAATGGAAGCCCTTTCTCGAGAAGAAGGCTCAACTTCGAACAACACCGCAATTTTAGGCCCAAAAAAATAAGAAACTAATTAACTTTTACTACTAAAACACCGAAATTTTCATACGAAATTAAGAAACTTTTAGTACTAAGTGCTGATCCAAGTTTCTTATAAAAAAACGTGTATTGCTGACCATTAGTTTAAGTTACTTGGCGTTGTTAGCACACATTACTCATTACTATCATCATTATTCAGAAAGGCAAATCGCTTTCGACTTTGATTTTATCTTTTTTTCTGTTCTTTTACAAAATTTGCCCTTGCTGCTCCACAATGGGCCACACAATTCTACCCCGCCAATCAATCAGTCTGGTGCAAGATTTTCTACGGCCTATGAATGTCAGATTTCTCCAATATTTCATTGCGCTTGAGTGGCGCAGTGGAGTGTTGGAGAAACTGTTGACACGAAGACCCCGGGTTCGATCCCAGGCAGGGGCACATTTTAATTCTCCAATTTTGGTAGCCCATTCACGATAAATATATTTCACCGTGTCAGCTGTGGCCGAATGATTCCATATCTATGTAAAAATGGATGTTTTAGCTTGGCACAATAGACCTTTTAGTTATTCTGAAAAGAATCAGGATCGAACGATATTTTGCTACAATCTGTAGAATTTTCGAATATGCACAATAGTGATAGAAGCTCTATCGCCACTCGATCGAACGTCGCGTATAAAAATTAATAAAAATAATGCTCGATCCAGGCTCTTTTCTAGAATAGCCAAAAGGTCTATTGAGGAAAGGCTTGATGCAAAAATACTAAAATAAACTACATTCCGTCTCTGTGCTTCAAAATAAGAATAAAAAAGGTAGAAATACGTACGGTTCTGGTATCGCAACGGGTTCACTCTCCTCCTCCTTACTGGCATCATTGGTACTCAGTCTCCTTGCACTCAGCAGTAAACGTCCGGGCGTTAATGGTACCGCAGATCTCGGCGTTCCGCATGAAGTCCCGGTGAAGAAAATACTCCGCGGTGAAAGCATAGGTGGTGGGGTATAAATCGGTGCTCTATGAAAGTCCATTTTGATTGGTGAAACAGGTCTCGTTGTGCTCCCGGAGAACGTTACCGAATGCGTCACTCTATTATTTACCGATGCCGGAATAATTATTGGCCCGGGATGCGGCCTAGGTTTTCGCCTCGGTGAAACCGTGGACGAGTCTTTGGTTGGGCTTGCATTAACATTCACAGTTAAAACGGAAACTTTATTTGGACTTGGTCTATCTGTTTGATTTCGAGTATTATCTTTTGCCAATGTTTGAGGAATCTCTTGGTGGTTGTTTTGATTTTTTTCGATGTGTTTCTCGGTGTTGTTTCGTAGTGTTTTATCTTTCAAGTGTTTACTGTTCTCGTTTTCATGTGATTTCAGCGTATTTTGATCGATATCCCGTTCATGGGCCACGTTATCGTCTTTCAAAACCTGAAGGAAAAGGAATAAGTTTAACCATGGGTAATTAGAGCAAGGCTCCAAATCTTTGAAAAGGCTAGTGCAAAATTCAGTTACTTATCTCTTTGAACTGAATGACTTCAAAGAAACTTCAGCTACTTCTCTATAATATATACCGTTGGACTTTTCTGAAATCTTCAATATTTTCATAATTAGAGTGTTTTTCTCCTTCTTCAAGAATTCAAGAAAAATTTTCAAAAAAAATTAAAACCATCGTAATTTCTAAACTGTTTGAAGCAACATGGAATAGTTTCGAAGGAAACCATAGTTTATGGATGTCTACAATATGGTATCAAGTAAAAGTCTGTCACTTTTCTGGTTTGTGATTTAGAAATTTGATGACGTCACACCCTCAAATGAGTTAAGTGTAACATACGCTGAAATCTGAAATATCGAAAAATATTGAAAATTTCTGAAAAGTCTAACGGTAGAATTAAAGATAAGTAACTAAAGTTTGTTTCAAGCCACTCAGTCAGAAGAAATAGATCACAGAACTTTACACCAACATTTTTACGCCGAGTTAAAGATTTGGAAGCTATGCTGGTTTTTGTTTATCCTTTATTTTCAAGTTTTTCCGAGTGAGCCTGATCTCAGGCTAGACACCGCAGATATGCTTCGGGGAGTACACGTTTTTTTTATAAGAAACTTGGATCAGCACTTAGTACTAAAAGTTTCTTAATTTCGCATGAAAATTTCGGTGTTTTAGTAGTAAAAGTTTCTTAATTAGTTTCTTATTTTTTGGGCCTAAAATTGCGGTATTGTTCGAAGTTGAGCCTTCTTCTCGAGAAAGGGCTTCCATTTGCATTGACATTGTTATCAAGAAGAAGCCATGCACATCAAGGCAAAAATTTACCAATTTTGCAGAGTTAAAAGTCAAGAAAAGACGAATGTACCTTTGTTAGAGAGACATAGAATAAGAGAGACATACAGAAATAAAGTTTTAGAGTTTCTTAACTGTTCTTGAGCGTAGTACTAGAGTTTCTTAAAATTTTGGTCATCGTAGTACAAGTTTCTTATAAACCAGTTTCTTATAAAAAAAACGTGTATATATCCTCCGCAAAGCAAAAAGCGGCGACAATCCGGGGGGGGGGGGTAACTTAAGTTCTTGATGGTACGGGGTTCTGCCATTCAAAGCGTAAAACTGCCACCCATAAAAACTGTTAACTCATGACGCATGCGTTGTTTTGACTTTTTAGCAGAAAAATGGTAGGGTATCTTTTTCATCGCTTGTAAGTCCAAAGGTCAGGTGCATGAATATTACTCTGATTGAGGGTCATTTTAGGAAGTTTTGCAAAAGATGATTTTACTAAGTGTGTGTTTGATTGGTACCAATTCGATCACCCGGTAAACTAGGCAGACTTAAAATTCATGTTTGATTGATTCCGAAATTCTCAAAATGGTATAGCCTGTGCGCAGACTTTACTTACTGCGCAGGAGAAAATAAGAAAGTTTGCGAGCAGGCTAAAACGGTAGAGGTTTGGTAGGTTTGACTTCCGCTCCAAAAGGCAGAACGATTGGCAAACTCGGGCAGACTTTAGAGAGATTCTGCCTTTCATTAACTAATTTCTTTTTCGCCATAGTGAATCCAAAACCTGCAGTTTTAAAGAATTGTGTGTCTGATTGGGAAATACACTTCCGCCTCTGCGAGGTCAAATGTTTTCAGAATTCGGTAGGCCTGAAATTATCATTCAAACACACCTTAAAATCGCTGGTAGTTATAACCATTATATAACCGAGGGGCATTTCACTCCTTCGAAAAAGCGTACGAGATTTTTCCAGAACAAAAGGATTTTTACGGATTTTTGATGGATTTTTCTTGAAAACAAAAGGATTTTTGCCTAAGGTGTACGAGATCTTTTGGGAGTGAAATGCCCCTCGTATATAACGGACTCAATAACCGATTTCGATCAAACAGATTTTCATATCAAGTTAGTCGTTACAGTTTAAAAATACAAAGTAAATTGCATCAATAAATTTGGCAAACGCTCCAAATTTCTTGACTTACCTCAACCTCGAATGTGAACATTACGCCTGCAGACGAGCTCAAAACCTGTAAGCTTCTGTTGACATTGAGTAAAAGGACGATTTTGTTTCTGCCACTGATAATAATGAGTAGCAATTAGGGGATAAAATGTTCTATTCAAAGAAATGATTTCAGTGTCTTTTAAACATTAGAAAGTCTGGCTAGCCCGGCCCCCAGAGGTGAAACGACGGCTGGCTGACATCTAGACAAAGGTGGTTCAGTTTTTAGTGCTGCGCACAAGGGAATACTCTTTCAAATCATATGTCATACAAGATTTGCGATAACACAAAATTATTCATCCAAAGCTCTTAAATTGTTTTTATTCGCGGGTATTTTCACGTGATTCCCTCATGCAGCTATGGGGTAGCCGGCGTGCAGACTCCACTGATTTGTTTTCAGAGAAGAAATCAGTAGCGTCTGCACGCAGGCTACCACCGGACAGACCAAACAGAAATTGAGGAGAATAGGGTACTTTAAATATTGAAATCGACCACCAGAGTTTTTGGTTGATACCCAAAAAGTTGAAATATTTCTATGATTTTGCCTCTGTTTTTATGAGCATTGTAAATATAGGTAAAATATAATTTCTGTAAATTTGATATGCGTAAAAAGAGGCCTAAAACCTTAGACTTATGACCTAGAGTCCTTTGTTTCCATGTGCTTGTTTCCATGTGCATGTCCAAGATGTGCTTATTTCAATTCGCATCAAAGTGCTTATATTTTACTTTATTTACTTGTTTAGCATGTCCAAGACGTCGTTTAAGGTTTACCGCAGGGATACAAGGGGGATACAAGGGACTCATCGTCATAAGTCTCCTGAAACCCTCGATCAAAAACATAAACAATCTCCTCATGCAAGTATAATTCATTTCCCTCAAAAGCTAAGAATCAAATCTTTATGAAGCAGTGACATTATGACCTGATCATTTGTGATTTGCAAAAATTACTTGTATAGCTTGAGGGAAGCGAAATGTATTCGCGTGTATTCGCATGTTGCTAAAAATCAGGAGACTACTTATCATTTCAAAGCAAAGGGATTTTTCATAGATCCAATTTCACCTAGATTTACAATGCTCAGAAAAACGGATTTACAAAGCGAGCAGGAAATAGACAGACTTACATCTTGCCACTGTGCAGCACCAGGATGTGCTCCGTATAACCGCATATCACGTGGCACGCAAAACATAGAAGCATCTTTGGCGGCGGCAATTGCAATGGCTGCTGGGTTCGTAGCTTTGTTCGTTGAAGACTGATTTCCAGGATAACACCCCATCCCTTGTTGTAACAACATATCAGTTGGAATGGGAGTCCTTTGAGCTGCCATGCTTGCAAACATTTGCAAAGCATTCTGGGCAAAAGCAGCCTGCGATGATGCAATAACATCGGCTTTGCTTTTCTTAGCAGATGCTTCCATTTGTGACGTAGGGTCGTTTGGTCCACCAGGGAAACAACCAGGGGGATATAATTGTTGAAAAGGTTGCCTGTAGCCCATGAAGAAAGGCAGATTTCCTTGGCCCTGTGCTGCCATATTCATGCTGGCTAAGAGTTGTGCATTGTTCCATTGCGACTGAGCATTGCTCCAGGAAACTGGGAAATTTGCCCCTGGGTACTGCTTGGTCGGCCACTGTTGAAGCATTGGGTTATTTGGGCTGACCATATTTGGGTCGAAATTGTTGCTATTTTTGCTTTGCAGTCGATTTACATTCGAAGCTTGCACAGAGCTTCCCGGACGCTCAGACAACGTTGATTGAGGTTCACCCTTTTTGGGCTCTGGCTCTTCAAATATATCATCCTCAACGTCCACCGTAACATCATCATCTCTAGCCTCCTTTTCACTACGAGCCTCACTTTCGCTATGATTCGTGTGTATATCTTCGCAACTGTTACTTCGTATCCGAGTTCGTGTTCGGACTTCTGGAACGGCAGTATTTGGTGCACTTGAAGGTCTTTCCGGGGGTACAATCCCTTTCATATTGTTATTTCTATCCTCCATGACAGTCGGGACTAAAAGATTTGAAGTGGAGTTCACTGACGACTGACTTGTGTGGTGAGAGATGGATGATGTATGCGGTAATGTGGGCGAAGATGATACAGGGGGCACCCCGTGATGATTTTCTAAATGGCGCTTCAATGATCTCATGTCTGAGTAACTCTTATCACATTCTGAGAATTGACACTCGTATGGTTTCTTGTCCCGATGAGTTATCATGTGACCATTCCTGGAAAGGAAGGAAATGGGTATTTAGGTGAAGATTCTGTCAATTGTAAAATTAAATCAAATGAAACATGAAAATGTCCAGTAACATCATTTTATCCTATCCTATCCTATCCTTTCCTATCCTTTGTTTGTTTGTTTCCTTGTTTCTGCCTAGTATTCAAAGGTATTATTATTATTATTATTATTATTATCAATTTCTTTAAAAGTTTGCTAATAAATACAGTAGCTATACTAAAGCTAATCTAGGCCAACTAAAAATTACAATATACATAAATATATATAAATAAACGGTTAAAAGTAGTAAAATAGTAGATATAATAAATTTACAAAATTGAAATACCTTCAGTATAAAAACCATAAATCAAAGTTAAAATCAGATAAAGCCTAAGTTTGGAACAAAAGTTTGACATAATCGGCAGTGGCAGGTTTTTCCAGACCAAGATTTGAATTTTCTTTTAAATTCAGCAAGAGATGTAGAATCTTTGATAAATTGTGGAACAGTAGCCCAGACTTGCGGGCCTCTGAAACGAATTGTTTCTGACCCATAAGTAACAGTTCTAACTCTAGGAAGAGAAAAATCGTTGGTGTTCCTCAGATTATATGGACTTTCATTTTGACAAAAAATCTCTTTCATAAAAACTGGATTAAAGCCATTTTTAGTCTTGTACATTTCGGTCATGAGAAGCTGTAAGTTTCTCTAGTGTACAGTTATTGATCCATCCTTTTCCATTAAAAACTCAAAACTGGATTCATAGTCCTGATAAGTAACTCTTAGTGCTCTCTCTTGGATTTTATTAATTTCATGACAAAGTTGACGGTTGTGGAACATCCATGCCAAGGGACAATAGGTAGTTTCAGGAACACAGGGAAGCTAAGCTGATAACAGCAGTTTCATAACCACACCTCATGATTCCTTTTGCCTGGACAGCACGTTGGCGATGCTCCTCACCCTGCGCAGCGGCTTGCCAGGCAGAAAGGGGACTCGAACTTGGTAGGCCAGTGCAGTACTTTTTCTTGCTTCTGCAAAGCTATGTTTCAAATGTAGCAGATGAAGGATTATCAAGGGTAAATCTTGTAACAATAGCAGTTTTGGTTTGTTTACATTTTGCACCACAGCCAATCAACGAGCTCCGTTTTTGACCACGTGATCAACAATTTCCCGCGTCGCGAGAAATTTTCCAATCAATTTTCAATTGAGCAATTTTCCTTCATCGCGAGTCGAAGCTGTGGGGAAACATAACAAGAAACATCGGCATGTAAGGGTTTCTATTTTGGGCACTTTGGTGGTGGACAATAAATGTCAATTCGTCCACTGATCATAAAGTAAACTGCAGAATCATTTGTTGGTTTCTTCTACAAATAAAACTCCAGGACAATACTAAACAAGATTTTGGCAGGCAAACTGGAAGAGCAGACCATGAAATCGTTACACAACGCAGTAAAAGGATAACGAAATCTTGTGTTATTTAAATGTGGATTCTCCAAACTTAATGGCTACGATAAAGTTTCCTTCGATGAATGTTGGAAGAATACAGGAGGTATGTTTTTAATACGTAGACTAATAATTTAACCTAGGATTGAAAGTTTATCAACATTATTACATTTCCAGTACTCCAGAGAAGAGTTTCTTGCGAGCTCCATAAACAATATTTGTACCCTCACTCATAAACATTTTAAAACAAAGCTTTGAAGTTTTAAGGTGTGTTGACATTAACTCGAGTAGATTTCCGAATAATATAATACAGGAAACAAGCAGAACAAGTGAAGAAAATAAAGTAAACTATGCTAAGACTTTCCTTTACCAAAATGAATAGTTTCTTAAAGATTTTTCCCAGTTCTGGAGTTTCTTAATATAATTTAGCGATCTTCTGAGAGTTGAGTTGAGTTTCTTATAAGCAGCTTCGTGCGTCTGTGTGTAAACGCAAAAAGGAAAAGTAACCAAAGAAACCATTCCAAGGTAAGAATACTTTGAATTTCAATTTGATCATCCACCAATCATCCACACAAATCTTTCGAGCTAGAATGCTTCCGACCAGTTGTTTAAATTCAAATTCATAAATTCGGAGACACTTGAAAAAATCTCTATCAATTTATTCTCCAATATTCTCCTTGAAGGTGAAACAAAATCTAGTTTAGTGTTTTCCAAGATTACTTATTTATGAAATGTCCACTTCTGCAACTTATCGACTTACCTTAAAAGACTGACTTCTTTCATATTTTTGCTCCCTTCTTTTATGGCATTCTTTGGGGAAAACTTATGTTATGGCAAAGTTTGCAAAATCAAGCTTTCAAACCTTCTGCTGATAAATTGTATCAATTCTTCGTCATCTTATGTTCTGTTTCTCCCGTTATGCTGGCAAACGGTGCCAAAATCGTTTTCAATTTTGTCCTAAATGACCTAAACTTTTCATTATTTCATCGAAGCAACCAAACAGTGTTTCATTCCAGTTTTGAATAATAAGAAGACGAACAAAAACTCCTCCCAAAACACCCAGAAGAGAAACCCTTACATGCCAAGTTTCCTTGTTATGTAAATTTTGTTGACAGGGCCAATTGGTGGTCAAGTAGGATAAGTTGCTGCAACACTTCAGTTGGTGTAAATCAAAATTAAAGGTATTGGAACATTGATTTCCAGTCTGGAATTGATTTTCGGCTGTTGTGAGTGGCGTTTTGTCGTTCCTGGAGGTAAATATTAACTTCCTTGCGCTGGGCCTAAGCCCCCTCGAAGGAAGCAAGAGGTCCGTGGAATGACGACGTTTAAAAAAAATTATTTCTCAAAAACCAGGTGGAGTAGACCAATGGGCAAGCAGCCCTGGTTAGGAAATTTATTTGACAACCCAGATTAAAAATTTCTGAAGGTTCCTCAAAAGTATATTTTCGCGGCGAGCAAAATTCGAGAGGGTAGTTTTCCTATGGTTTTTCCCACAGCTTCGACTCGCGACGATCGCGACGCGGGAAATTGTTGATCACGTGGTCAAAAATGGAGCTCGTTGATTAGCTGTGGTGCAAAATGTAAACAAACCAAAACTGCTATTGTTACAAAATTTACCCTTATACAGTAGGTATTTACTTCATTCTGCTTCGAGATTTGCTTCGAAAGCATTCTAGTTTCAAGTTTTCCAAAGAAATAGGACACCCCTTCACCCAGAACAAGTATTCTAATCTCAAATTCTGACAAGGGCGTTGCATTCTAATGGTATTATTAGTACCAAGAACAAAAATACTCCAAAATTTGGAAAAGAATGTGTGCATTGCAAAGGGAGACTTTTTGACTGTTCCCCAAAAAATATTTTCGAAAAGTTGGAAAGTGTTTTGATTTGCAACGGTCCTGGAAAGAATGGTTCGTCTCTGCTACAGCAATGACAGACTTGCGACTTGCGTCCATAGTTAACGCTACTACCATACCTTAACTATTACTTCCCTTACCGCTCAAACTAGGACTAATATCACAGCTAAAAAACAGGACTTGGCTACGATCATTTTTGTATATCGACACAGAACCGAGGCTGTTAGGCGTTTAACTGGTAAAGCGGAGGTTCTGAGTTCGTAAGTTTAAGTTTGAGCGGTGGGTAAGGTAGTTGTAGCGATAACAGGGACCACAATAATAAGTCTACAGCACCAACCTCGTTCTCAGGAAGTTCTGACGTCATACGCTGATCACAAAGTCGAACGAACACAGAGGAAGAGCAACGAACTCACTCTGGGGACGAGATTGCTACAGCAGTGGATCAAAGAAGGCCTTCAAAGCAAATTAGCAAATGCTTAACAACACTAATATCCTTAAAGGACGCTTAGCACTCTCCTATTAATGAACTGAATATGGTGGTAAAAGAAAACGAAGGATTTGAGGACCAAGCCTAAATTTTGTGTGTAAACCTAAAATATAAGCATCAACGAAAACAATGTTTTTTGCTTATTGTGTGAATTCCAAGATACTATCTTTCGTTATATTTTGTCAGGTTTACAAAAATTTACACGAATTTTAACGATTTTTCAGGAATAATCCTCTTATGCTCATCAAATTAAACTGCTGAACTACGTTTTCCATCAACATAGCAACAATTTGAAACACAAGACCTGCATTAACGTTCATTTCATATGCTTCAGTCGAAAGAAACTACTTTGAGAACAAGCTTTGATTGATATTCAAAAAATTTGGGAACTCCGTTTTTGTCTGCAAAGCAATGAAGAGTTTGTCTAACCACAAACATCTTTTGGATGAGTTGACAAGTGTTTTCAGGCAGCTTGTCTCCAGAAAAGCAAGAAAATTCTTCTTTGTAAAATTGCCACGAACAATGAATAAAACCCAGTATTTACGATACTCTGACAACGGTAGGATGATATTTAAATTTGCTACAGTTCATCACAAAGCGATCAGCCTTTTAGCTAACTTATCTATCAAGGGGCCTTTAAAGGCTGGGTATTCCGTTCAGGACACTCTTAATCAATCCGATTAAATCTACCTCACGCATTAAAGCTGGTGTCACCCCTGTGTACAGTCCATTCAAAGGGTTGTCAAACGAAAAGCAAAAATGCTCTGCAGAATAAAAAGAAATATTGCCGAGGATGTTCGCAAATTTTTGACAAAAATAGGTACCCTTTGGATCATTAGATGTAAAGTAGCTAGATGGACCAAGTAAAATGGCTATTCCGCCTTCCCCTATCATGAAAGCACTGTACAAATTTAACTCTGCAACATAACGAAGAGGATAAAACACAAACATGACAGGATTACACTCAAAAGACTTTTGTGATTCCCTAAGATGTCTGAGGCTTCTGGGGATTTTGAGATTTTGACATTTTCAAAAATTTTCCAACTGTGCAAGATTTTCAAGTTTTTGCAAGCTTTTTAGGCACTTAAACACTTTGGAGCTTTTCAAATAATTGTCGAAGACTTTTTGAGAATTTGTATCATTTTTTGGGGAGATTTCTGGGATTCTACGAGATTTTCCAAGACTTTTTGACTTCCTTTGGGATTTCTAAGACTTTGCGAAGATTTTTGAGATTTTCAAGAATTTTTTAGATTTTTGGCAGTTTTGAATTTTTGTTGGATCTTTTACGAAATTGTACGCGATTTCTGCAGTGATTTACCTCTCATCTCAAGTGTGACTCATGGACGACTCATGACGTTTTTTAACCCTTGGTGTATTGCTTGCAGCCTCGGTTTAAGTTCTGTAGCCTCCTAATGAAAGCAAATGACAACAAAACAAAATGGATGCCTACTAATTGGCCCTTTCCTAAAAATAAATTTTGTATGAGTTGCAATCGCATGCGGTTAATTCACCTCATTTACAATGAATTTATGAATATGTTTTAAGACTTGAATCACTTGCATTCAGCTTCGACAGGTAGCCATCAGGGCCGTAGGAAGCAGCTTCGGATTGGGGGGGGCAATTGTTCTCAAAACAATAGAGAACAATACATCTAGTTAATGCGTGTGACGTAGCACCATTGTTTTAAGGAATTATTGGGGGGCTTGAGCCCCCCTGCCCCCCCCCCCCCCCCGCTTCCTACGGGCCTGTAGCCATTCACATAAGTACTCTGCAGATTTCAACGAATTTGCCTTTGTTCACAAAAGAAGCTCTGTTTCCATGATTACCAAAAGCAGAAAATTAAGTCTTATACCATGATGAGTTCTACTTTGCGTGCACAGCAATAAACAAAAGCTATCCTGCAGTTCATCGAAGGCATGACGGCATAAGTTTTTTGTTCTGTCTGGTTCGATTGACTGAAGTGAAAATAAGGTTGGGGCAGAAACCTCATCAGTGGCGGACACAGGGGGGGGGGGGCAGAGAGGGTGCGGTCGCTCCCAAAAAACAACGATCTTTTGTTTGAAGACAATAGGAGCGAACATCAATGACCTCGCCCGTCTAATATTTGCCAAAGTCCGCTTCTGAACTACAAGTCCTGTTTTGAGCTGTACTATTATGAGTCCGTAGTTGTTAAGGTAGTAGTAGCGATAAATAGGCCTAAAATAATCAAATCAAATACCTCCAAAGGATAGGCTTGCAATGAAATACCGGACCGGACCATAAAACACTGACCATGAAATCATAATCATAACTAAAATACTTACAAGTGATCTTGTCTCTTGAATCCCTTCGAACATATCTGGCAAATATAACGACGCTCATCGCTGTGTATCAGCTTATGTTTTGCTAAAGCACTTGAGCTGCTAAACACTTTGCCACACTGACTGCATTGATTGCTGCCATCAGTTCTATTTTTTGCTTTTTGCTTCGTCCCCAAACGTGCACTTTCATCCGAATTCGGACTGGGTGTTCCAAATTCTGCATACGGACTGCTCCCTGCCGGACTTGCACTGCTCATGTCTTCAGAGCTCGGTGTTCCTTGTGCAATGTTCAAGGGCAAGTGACCTTGAGGCACAAAATTCGGGCCTAAGACAAAAGAATAACAACAGGATTCATAGGCTGAGCATTACAAGTTCTCTCAAGGATGCAATCACGCATTGAGATTGAAACCACGGTCTTTGTGATCTGCGGCTTTTGGTAGAATAAGCAGATAACTCTGGTAAACGAGGCAAGGAGATCTCGAGAGCCGCTGATAAAAATAATTCCAATTAATTTACGAGAAAATGGGTTAGGATTTGCTAGATTTCTTCTGAGGAATTTCAAAACTGCATGGAATTATTTTCTCTCCACAGCAACCAAGCAAGCCAAGAATATCCAGGAGAGTGCAGGGGTGGAAGTCTAATCCCTGTGTTTTTACTGAGCACTATCCCATGATTGTGGTAATGCTTTTTAGTTCTCAAACCATGAGCGATATGACACCAAGTGAGCACCAGTGTGAAATGCTTATCAGTAGCGAGCCACCTCAACCTTCTGATTTTTGTGTGTTTTGAACTTATTTTTTTTTACTTGGTAGTGAGCAACCTTATCGCAGTGTCATGATTTTAAAATGTTCAGTATAGTGAACCATCTTAAATATAGATCCACGTAACGAGACAGACGTTCTCTAGATTCATTACACAAGTCCCTCTAACTTTCGCTTGTTGGAGCGAAACAAGAGATTTTTGGAATGATTCTAGATTTTCTCGTTCTCGTTAGAGGTTCATGGTTCGAAAACCAAAGGGTGTGCAGTGCTATGCTGTGATAGGGTGGACAAAAATTCGAGCCATAGTCTCAAAAATTGGTATAGTTTGATTAGAAATTCCAGGCACAAGCAAGATTGTCCTGAACAGTGGAGTAATGGAGACAGCGGAATGGAAAAGTCTATGTTACTACTGCTGTGTATTTAAAACTGGCGTCTGCCGAGATTTGCCTTGTGCGTTTCAAAATGCGAACCTACAGTTAAGAAATGCTTCCAGTATGGGGTCATTGCGAAAGCTTACTAAAATCCGTATCACGTTAGTGTTACTACGCGAAAACATTTGCGAATAAATCAACAGCTTTGCATAAGTAATTCTAGACTCATTACACAAGTCTCAGCATCGCTCATCGTTGAACGAATACAAGGAATCACGTCGTAAGTCTAGAGAACTTCTGCTGTATCGCTAATCTAACCTGACATCTAATGAGAGAAATTCTTCTAGACTTGGAGCAAGTCCATAACTTGCTAATAATAAAGCAATACAAAATAGAAACTGTTTGCGTCCTAAGCAGTGATGTTACAGGTTGTTGCACAAGACATGAACAGCGGTCGTGCCCATATCCTAAACAAGAATGCACAATCGTGCAAAAGTCACGCACAAGTCGACACGGTTTGATGAGCAGGTCGCTGCGCAGTCACGCGAGAGCAAGCAATGCGCGGCTTGGCCTATTCATAAAACCTGCACAAAGTTTGCGAACGAGGCCAAGGATCATCTGACATCTGCAATAGTCCTTTTAGTTATTCTACAAAAAGAATCTGATTTGAAAGATATTTTGATACATTTTGTAGAATGCGATTAACAGGAATAAAACAGAACACTTGAAATGTTCAAGAAAGAGCTAAAAACAGTTATCAATAAAATTATAAAACCTGCACCTGCAGCTCAAAATCCACAGAAATTCAGCTATTTCAACAAATTCCAACAGTACGGAGCCTGACCTCCTCAAAAAAGGCCCAAGAAAAATCATATTTGTTCGTTTTGTCCTTAAAAGCACGATTTTGCCACCCAATTTGCTCGATGTCTGAAGAAAAAGTATACTACAAAAGACAAGGTCCTGTGGTCCGCGCTTTACATACTGCTGAGTTTGATTACCAATCTATAACGGGTTGCATGCTCTTCACACCTACGATATAAAACATGGAAGGAATGGAACATATCTCCATCACTAGACTATTCGCCCTTTCAAGGCTTTCTCGAGCTGAAGATTTTCGGGAAAAAACTATTTTGAGATCTTTTGATCAGCAAAACAATCGGAAAAATTATATGGATCCAAGTTATACTTTTAAGCAAGTGAGGCAATCGTTCAAATAGAGCCAGTGGTTGTTTCTGAGAAGACTAGCCTGTATAATATGGCTTCGTAACCTTGTTCTAGCCTAGAAAAGCCTTGGGCCTTGCTGTCAACCTTGTAAATGGCTCGAAAAATGCTAATACGTTTAACCAGGCTAGGACAAGGTTGATATCGGTTGATCTTAGTCTTGTAGAAACCTTGAGTTAGACTGGTTGTAACTTGGAATCTTACTGATAGCCTCGTAATTTTCTTCAAAGGTTATGACCAAATGTAGCATCAACTTTTCTCTATATACCAGGACATTTTTCATGGAGAACTGCGAGTCTCTTTGCAGATGGGGTGGGTAAAACATTTTCCAGAAAATATTAAACTTACTATTAATACTATTCAAAAAGTGCTGACCTAACAACAATCCTTGCTATGTCTTCATACAGAACTATGACCTTCTTATCTGTTGAAGTCATTCTTACGTAAAGTTTTAATTGATTGGTTTGCATGGCGAAAAAAAATGCGTTGCTGCAAGAACAATTCAGTATGGATTGATAATTGGCAAATCATTGACAAATAAACAGAGATAAACTATTTCAACAGCTCGGAAATGTTCGTTGGGTTGAGATAAAAACTCTTGTCGTTGCATGAAACACAGAAGTCTTGTTAATTCACAGTAAGAACCTGCAAACTTGATCTCAGCTGACATTGTTTACCGTCGAAAAGCACGCAACCATGTTTACTATTTGCACGGATCACTGCATAGGCCTAACGCGAGTTCGTTTGTTGCAAAGACAATTGAGTGATCAATTACTTACACCGTCTGGCCTACCAAGGCAAACAAAAGCTACAAAAGGTCACCATGTGCAAGTCTCCATTGAAACTAGGTCCTATTCAATTTGGTTTGAATGGTATTCTGAGGACTTCGTTTCCATCAATAGGTCTCTAATGACGCGGTTATCGCCTTGGGATTTCAGGCTATTTAGGATTTGAATAGCTGGTCTGAACAGCTGATTTTATTGCGCCTAGGCTGACAGGTTGCAGTGGAAAAAGTACATGCCATTTTACCGGTGGTGATTCATTATTCAACCTTTTGTTTTTATGCACATTCGAACCTCGAGAGGATCAGCTTTGATGAAGAGCTACCTCCCCTCGAAGGTCATTTGCATTAGCTTTTCAACTTATTTCTAATCGCAAAGTTTCATACGAAAGGTTACAAAAGATAACGGCTGACCCGCACGCGCGCTCCTTTCAAATCGCAAGCGGTTGATTTCTTTGACAAATTTCCGCGGCAGATTGGTAATGTGTAATCGCTTTATGACGACATAATAGCGGCTTAATTGCTGCAATTAACAACACGGATAGTGTTAATGTTTTGAGAACAGCGAAGATCAATACTTGGTATTTCGGTCAGGACAGGCACGGTAGCAACGGTTGAATATGAATAGGGGTCCTGCAGATTTGCAGGTCGAAATGCGACCAGAAATCTGAACTGGGAAAATTATGCATAGATAGAACATAAATTCATTGACTTTCGAGGATTGATTCTGACATGAATTTTGAATCTACAGCATCTTTTCGCTCCATATTCACTAATTTTGAAGGCTCCAGCGTTGAAACTGGAAAATAATTCCAAAATCTAGTCACTAAATGAGCACATCAGTCCTTCCCACGCATGTTCCTAAAACTCGGGTTGTTGTTGCTGTTGTTGTTGTTGATTTTGGCGTCGGAAAATTTTGCTTTTTTGCCCCCCCCCCCTAAGACTTCAAGGCTAGTATCGGGCCTGATTTACGTAAATTTAAAAATCGTGTTCAGATCATTTCAGATTCCTGCGAACGGGGTACCATGCAGACCTTGAGGAGCTCTTCGATCAAATCAACGTTTCTTCGCCCAACAATAGTAATTTTGCAACGACTTCTGTTTTTTAAAGGATATGACCACGTCATGAAGTTGCAACAAATAGCAAGTCATCTTACAAAACCTAAAGATGAAATAAAGAAGCCCAGTGCATCTTTTCCACTTTGTATAATTCCCCTCCCCTTCCACGTGGGTTTTACGTCAAACGGATCAATGTGGTCAGGCTTTTTTCAAATAAGACAAAACGTTGATTCCTGAAGAAGGATTCCTGCTAAGTCTTATGACTCAGATCAGAAAACGTTTTGATTATTTTTCATTGACAAACGGATAGGGGGTTCAAGTCTAGTCAGCAAAACATATTCAGGGGGTACAAGAAACAAGAAGAACGATAGGTGACCCCTTCTGCAGAATCTTTTGTGATTTAAAATGTAACCAGACTACCTGAGTTGAGGCGAAACAAGGGATATTTAATATATGCTTAATTGTGAACAAGGAAACATTTGCGAAAATTGTTTGGGAGCCAGGGAAACATTTTCCAAAAGTGATATTTTTGGAAAACGTGATGAATTAGCAAGGGGGCAAGTGGAAAATAATGAGGGAACAAGGAAACTTCAATCCCTCCAGGGAGGGCTCTTTGGCAGTGAAATTATATATTTGTATTTCTAAACTAGAGCCACTATGCTCTCCAGGGCTCTTGCTCCCCAAACATAAATCAACAACATTTTCAATTCTGCAAGATCCAAAGCACTGAATCTGGCATAGCATTTTTATACAGGCCAATAGTTCTGGAAAGATGTAATTTGCCACAGGGAAAGTGGATCTATTGCACTTTGCGATTCACAGGTTTCATGTTGGAGGTAAATTTCTCAAAGTTTTGAGTTGAGGCTTAAAAGATTGGACAACCTCATGCTGAATGGAAAGCGTGCATGTTGATTGGTCAAACAGAGAAGAAAGATTGGAGCAATATTGCATTTAAGACAAAAGGCAGGAGTCTTCCTCAGGGGCAAAAAGCATCATTTTGCCATCAACTTATAATTAATAACATCAGAATAGCAAGGCAATGATGAACCATAAACCAATTCTATTTTGTAGGGCATTAAACCCTTGGACCCATGCAAAGAGTGAACAAATTCAAGATGAAAAACAGAGTGTCACTTGATATGCTCTTGTTCCACTACTTCATTCAACAGCCTTGTTGGTCACTTCCTGTACGAAAATACAAGGCCAGGTAATAGCCATGTACAGCATTGTATAGCCTCGTAGCCTTGTTCTAGCCTAAAGAAGCCTTGCTGTCAACCTTGTAAATGGCTCGAAATATGCAAAAAAGTTGAACCAGGCTTGGTTGTAACTTGGAATTTTACTCATAGCCTCCTAATTTTCTTCAAAAGTTAGGATAAGGTCATAATTCCCCACTACAAGGCTAAAACATGGCAAGGCCAAGTTTAGCCTTGTCTTTTGTACACTGTTGCTATTGTCATTTGCCTTAAGATCTGCCCTCCTTTCCCATCATTATGGCAAGTGTGTACAGCCTGCAATTCCTCATGGAAACAAACGTATTTCACAAATCAGCCAAATTTCCCATGTTTGATATTTGTGTCCAATATTCAATGTTCTGAATAATTCAAACCCCAAATCTATTTTCACAGACCTCCAAAGCCTGTGACCTATTCAGGGGCTTCTGTTGCTACAATAACTGCTAATTGTGGGATACCTAACTCTTAGTCTATCAGGAGAAAGTAATCTTCATGAAAACCTCACCAAAGCCCATTTATGTGATGCATAATCAGGGTGTCAAAAAATAAAACAGCAGAGAATCTGCTGCAATGTTTCCTGAAAACTTTTCCTTTCTGCCGAATAAAAAAAATGGTATCTCAACGATTTTTTGTTGTTGAAGGCTGAATTCTAAGTGCTACACAAAGTTGCAGGGTTTTGACTTGTTTTTGCGCCAGCTTTTTATGGAACAAAAAGCTTTTGGGAGCAGTTTGCCTTGCTTGTGCCATGCAAATGGGACTACAGAGTACCCAGAAGTGATGCAAAGATCAAATATGCAGAGGTTTCCTAAAATTTGTCCATCATTTTATAAACATTTTGCCGACATTTTGCCTAACTTTCAGCAGATATGCCCTAAAGGCAAATTTTTGCAAATATTTCCAACTTTAGGGGGCTGCACCACCCCTTGTCATCTAGCTCACACACATATAGCTGTAATCCCTTGTTCTGATTCAAATTTTTGCACACCAAAACCATCCTGTTCCTTGGAGCAACCAAGATCTCATTGGAAACATGCCCACTTTGCAGTGGGGCATGGGCACATCTAGCAGGTGTCAAGCACAAGATTCCCACTCTAGGCCAAGAACCAGGGTGGAAGTTTGTTTTTGCAACACCAACATTTTATGCCACACCAATCGTTTAAAGATGATAGGCCTATTGTTCTACAATTGATCTTAACATCGCTCTACACCACATATATTTGATGTTTATTACATGTTTCCCAGCAAGGCACAAGCATCTTGCATTCATGACTGCAGAGGGTGGCAGTTTTCAACCAGATCTCTTCTGGTATGGGAAGCAGGATTTTGATTGTTTCTTTCCAGACTGTAAAGTTTTATTTCTGGGCAGGGAGTTTGTACAGATTCTTTTGTTTCGAAACAATAGCTTATTGTTTTCATAAAGACTGTGCGTGTGTGGCCACCTAAGGCAAAATTTTCAGTCTGGGCCTCTTATTGTCATCTTTTGATTTTTTTTAGGGGATGCAATGCAATCACCTTGCTCTGCAGTGCAAAAGCTTCCAAAAATGACCTCAAAACATGTCAAAGTTTGGCAACCTAATATTGTGCTTAGCAAGCTTAGCATGGCTTATTGGCATGAGGAAATAACAAGTAATAATGTCGTTCTTACCCAGTGCCATTGGCCTTGAGGGTCCATGAAAACTTTTCTTCTGTGTATTTGCTTCATTACTTCCCCCTGGAGCTGTCTGGGAGCTTGTCTCCCCCGGCGATGGGTGTTCACTCCTACTAGCCGCGGCGGACATTGGGAACACTCTGTTATGTTCAAACAATCGTGGATCCATGCCAAACGGAAATGCACCAGCTTGATGTATTAGCTCTGAATTGAATCGCATATTGTTTTGTTGGTGAATGTTTATATTGGGAAAATTCTGCACTTGTGATGATGGCGGCATCCGCACCATGCCAGGGAAAATGTTCGCTACATTTTGTGCATTCATTTCAGCTCTTGCTTTTTGCAAATTTGCAGATTCTGCGATTCGTAATAGTTTATCTTCCATCCCCATAAAGGGAATGTTTCTTCCAAAGTCGCCATGGTGCTGTTGCATTTCAGCTTGAGGGCTAGGCCGCTGATTAGGCATGCCTGCTCGACTTCCAGGTGGCAATATACCCGATCTTTCGCTTAATTCTGGAGGAGATATAGTTACTGAAATGCCCATATTTTGACTCTTGTAGAGAGCTTCGAGTTGCTCTGGGGTTATTTTACTTAAATCTGGAGGCATGCTGCGTGCTGGCCCAGACAAATAACCTTCATTTCCACGTGCATATGCTTGCTTAGCTCGCTCGGCAGCCATCAGGTCTGGTGGGCTATCTCGCCTTGCTTGAAGATTAAAATTCTGGTAGGGATATCCATTGTGCATGAAATAGTCCAAATTTGAAACCATATCTTCCCGTCTTGGAACTCGAGGTTCAGGCCCACGATCGGTTCGAATATCTCGCTGATCATGAGGAATTTTCATGCCCATGTTCGGACTATGACTTCGTTGACGAAAATTCGTGGCAAGTTCCTCTCTCACTTTCGCTCCTTGTAAGCGATAGTCTGGCCTTAATTTCTCCTGATCACTTTGGTAACTCATTTCAGCCCATCTCGCATCTGTGTTGTTCATTCCAGACTGAAGATTGGCCATATTTTGTGCCATTTTCAGATAGCTTTCGTTGACAATTAATCGATCTCCTAGTTGCATCGATTCGGTTTGTGTTGGCGAGGGGGCGAGCTTCCCAACTTCCTTTGCCAATTTGATTATATTTCAGCTCTGTTTACGCTTTGAAAACTTTCCACAACAATAAAGGATCGCTCTTCTTTGCATTCACATAATTCTGCAGGCGATTGCTAGTTATATTTCCATTTAATCGCACAGGAGGCTAAGCCAATTTCCACAAAATCATTCCTCTGTGTATTTCAAATGGCGAAACCAATACAGTGCTCAGTGGTTTTTAGTGCTCAGTACCCATCCGCTAAGAAACCTTTGCACAGCAAAATGAAACTGGCGATGTTGTTGGTCCTCTTTGTTTACTTCGAACACGATACAGCACCTCGTTGAACTGTTTCTTCACAATTTAATGTAAAATCTTGGTAAATCGACCTAACATTCAGTATTTCTAGCTGTTTTCAAATGCAACTTCGGTCCTATCACTAACAGGGCACCAGGCTGTGTTTACTGAACCATAAAGACACTTGGAATTTTTAATGAGTTGTCAGGGGGGTTGTTTTTACGTTTGAAGCCGCACGACCTGATTGCGTTGTTTGTGGAAATGGGAAAATTACGAGTTGGCTGCAAAATGACATTTCAAGAAGTTGCAGGATTAGAAAAATTGAAGGTTCAGGAAAGGATTTGGGGCAATAGTAAAACGATCAGAAACCACTCAGGGCCAGAAACCTCGGTTGTTTCCGCAACGAAGGTAACCAGGCTCGAATCCTACAACACACAACAGCCGTTTTAATCAGTAATTTACTTCGCTCCAACCTTCAAAATCAATATTTTTGACTGCTCATCTGCAACCAAAGTAAAAAAATAATCTTTTTTCATCCGATGATGCGGAAGCTCACATTCATTACAAAGTCGCAGCATCGCTCATTGAATTGGATGGTTATCGCGTTATCGCTCATACTTATTATGAGAGAAAATTGAAAATCAAAATGATAGCGTGCAACGAAGACAAGGAATCACGTCGTAAGTCTAGCGAAAGGGAACTTTTTGAACGGAGAAAGTTTAGGAAGAGAATTCACATTTGTTGTGACGTTGTTACAGCCCGTACTACATGCAGGGTCAATATTCTGTAAAATGGATCTAATCTCCTTGCATTCACCCCGTATTTCGGAGAGTAGAGGTCGTGAAGGAACCGCTTTCCGTTCGTCTCCTTTGCGAGGTATCTGTTGTTCTTCTTTATTAGTGCCGTAGTTCCGTGGTCCATGGCTCCGTGGTCGTGGTCCGTAGGAACCTCGCAGGGGAGAGTAGCTCCCGTAGCTCCCCGCTTCTAACCAACCACAAAAAGTTTTGATAAAACCTTCACAGGAGAGGAGCTATCAGGAGCCAATCTCCCACAGTCAGCAAAACTTTATCACACCGTCTCATTTCACGCAAAAGCACAAGCTAAACCAAACCAAAAGCGGTGGACAAGGAAACCAACTATTTTCAATCAAGAAATGACGTCACAGTCGAAACGGTAGCAAAGAATACAACACGTGTTAAATGTGTGAAGCAGGAAGCAACCCCCTGGAAAGAGCTCGATCTTTCCACCAGAAAAACAGACCAAGCTGAGCTAGCAAACACGGATTAGACATTGACACAGGACTTGTGCCCGAGGTGCTTTCCGAGCATCTTACTTGACCTCAAAAGCAAAAGAAATGGCACGGCTTCAGCTGTAAAAATATCAAACCGAAGTCGGAACAAACGCGAAGAACAAAATACAAAATCATCATTTGGGCTGGCTAGGGGCTAGGTCTGCTTGGCGCCAGCCAGTTTGAATCTGAGGAACAATTGAATTCGAAATTTGTTTAGGTCATTGTTTCTGCGGTCTCGTGTGGTCAGTGCTCTTTGTTGCCTTCTTTCTATTGGCATACTCACAAGGGTAGCGGTAAAACGTGGAAATTTTCATGTGAAATTAAGAAACTTTTTCAAAGATTCTTATGATTAAAAACCATGAATAAAAAATAAAAAAGCGTGTATTTACATTTTTTCATGCTCTGTGCTCAATATAGAGTTAAAACAATATCATTTAGTTTCTACCTTTTCGAAAATTGAAACACAACATGATTATGACGAAAACTCTCCTCCGCAGAGCACCAACCAGTCACGAGTCTGCGGCAGAGCTGGGTGTTTTCAAGACCTTTCCCTGGAACCCAATCTCCTTTATCGAAAATGACATCATTAACCAGACTGCACAGCTCCTGCGGAGGAGAGTAATAAGCGGAAACACCAAACTGCGTCCAGTGTCTGGGGGTCAATATTGTATTTGGTAAATGTGCGTTTTCCAACAATACAGACGCAAATTATAAATCAATTGACGTAAGGCATTTACGCAGGAATATCAAGTTTTATGTTTTTATCCACTGCTGTTTGGTTACTGTCAGACTTGCCCAAAGTCTAGTTCGTCAAAGCATAGGAATCATTCGTCGTACATAGCCGATTGCTCGTGGCCCATGGTCGAAACCGCCAAAGCCTCATTTTCACGGACCAATCAGACGGCTAAAAAGCGAAGGAGACAAAGGAAACCCGTGAAGATTTTTCTAAATTTTACCTACCTTCATAAAACGCAACCAGGACAAAAAACTGCTTGAGATTTCCCGAATGTTTTTAAAGCAATCTACTCTCCAGATGTTTGGGAGTACAAGTTTGGATGCCGGTTAAAATATCTCCAGGATTGACGGAGTTATGGCCACAAACAAACCGATAAGGCACTGAACCTTGAACAATAGAAATTCTGGCCGGGAGACAATAGTAATAACAATAGTGATTGTTGTAAGAACGACCCGAAAATGCCACAGTCTGCATTTTCAATTGTTCTTGCTATTGTCTTTCGCTAAATTTTCTTTTATTCAAGATTCAATGCCCCTACGGTTTTTGTGTGAATTGAAAAAGTCTACAAAGGCTTGTTCGAGCATTTCAAGTCATGTGGCAATACTCTAGGGAAGTTTCTGTGTTGTACCGTTGTACTACTTTTTTCATTCATGGCACAAGTTTGCTCGTTGCGAAATAACTTATAAAATTCAAAAGAGGTTTTATCAAGAGGCTTTATCACCTGACTTGAAGTGGTGTAAACAGGTCTCGACAAGCCTTCGCTGATTTTGCTTATTGGGGTTGGAGAGGCAATAACTCCGCCAGTCCTGGAGATATTTCAACCGGCATCCAAGCTTGTGCTCCCAAACATCTGGAGAGTAGATTGTTTTAAAAACATTCGGGAAATCTCAAGCAGTTTTTTGTCCTGGTTGCGTTTTATAAAGGTAGGTAAAATTTAGAAAAATCTTCACAGGCTTCTTTTGTCTCCTTTGCTTTTTAGCCGTCTGATTGGTCCGTGAAAATGAGGCTTTGGCGGTTTCGGCCATGGGCCACGAGCATTCGGCTATGTACGACGAATGATTCCTATGTTGTTCGTCAATAAAAATTGTAAACGGACTCACTTTCAAATTCAAATAGACTTATTACAGTTGAAGAAATAGACTTGGGGCAAGTCTAGGTTAGCCGTATGTACTGCCTTAATCTTACAATCCACAAAGCAACCACATCGTCACCTATCCCACAAAATTTGAGGTTTTAACATATTTTTAGCTCATGCCTCAAATCGTAGTACTTAGAGAGATACCCTGGGTACCAGAGCCAAACAAAATTATTTTTCAAAACTGTTTTTCTCTTCTGTTTCTCCTGATAACGATTTTTCATACCGGGTGCCCCAAAAAAGTACTCCTGTTTGAAAACCCATCAAAATTTGTTCACAAGGCCGATCTTTAAACTTCTTGTTTGGCAAGTAGATCAAAGACCAAATTATTTTCCCAGAAATAGCTGATCTTGTGATTGGCTTTCTTTAGAATTGGTAAATTTAGCTCTTTTAGGGCAGCCTGGTTTTTCAAACACACTGCAAAGATTACTGATGACTACCAGATTAATTCCTATTTGTACTTTTGCCTCAAATGTGGCCAAAAGACAGATTTGATTTCTGTGGAGGAGCGGGGTGCACCCTTTCCGTTCCACTCCTCCACAACAGTCACTTTGTACGCACGCACATGGGTCTTTTTGAGAGGTCTTATCACAGGGAGACCAGATTAAATATAAATTTTTGTAACATTTGTCAATTGGTAATCCATTCTATTTTTATCAATTTTGTTATTTCGTAATTTATTCTTTCGGTATTCATTTTCTGTGACTTCTATTATGCTGCGCAGTGAAATTCTACTGGGGAGGAGTGGTAAGGAAGGAAACTGCGAAGCGCTCTCCTCCACAGTGTCCTTCCTATCACTCCTCCTCAGTGGAATTTCGCTGCGCAGCACAATAGAAGTCACAGAAATGAATACCGAAGGAATAAATTACCAAATAACAAAATTAATAAAAATAGCATGGGTTACCAATTAACAAATGTTACAAAAATTTACATATAATCTGGTTTCCCTGTGGTCTTTTATCCGTATTCAGGGTTGGATCCAGCCAGAAGTTGAAGGAAGAGCAATCCAGAGAGGGGGCTGAAAGTACAATGAAGAGTAAACTCGCCGAAGGTGCGTGAACATTTTTTGACTCTTCGTTTAGAAAATTCTTTTCTCCTAAACAACACCTTAATTTGTATGTTTCTCCTTCATGCTGATCGAAACGGTCAAAAAGAGTGCCTTGGGTCACGATGAGGGGCGCACTTCTCACTAAAAAGGGGACGCCAAGCTGAATTTTCGTCACGAAGGGGGCAATTGCCCGCTAAATCCGCCACTGTCCATATTCCACTTCTTTGCGCCGAAGGAACAAGAACAAAATACGAGAAGTTTATGATCTCTAATCACTTTACTGGGAAGTTACCTTTACTATGCAAAACAGTGTGAGAATGTTTTCTTGCCCTTTTTCTTAGACTATTTCTTATTTCATGTCCATGCTACATCTCTGGCAGATATTCATGCAATGTGCAATTTCTTCACAAGTTTCATTGTTTAATGTTTACAAAGCCCCTCAAGTAAAGGACTTGTATGCTTGCATGGTGGCTTCCCTGCAATGAACATTCTACGAAGCATGAAATATCCTGGGGAGCAAGACTTTTGAATCTCTTTAAATTGAGCTTTTCTCTGATTTAAACCTGATTTAAAGTTCCCACCGTTTCTTCATAGGAAGCTTTTCTAAACTGCGTATTTTAACATCTGCTTCTCACAAGGGGTCAAAATCAATAGATAGAAGCAATAAGAAAGAATGAGGCTTCCCGGGATGTTTGCAGTTGGATAGGAGCCTGTATGATGCAGTGCTTGAGCTAAAAAAAAGGTGCAATTGGAAAGTCCAAAATGTGCGCTGCAGTAGGTTTGTCTGAAGCAGGCAGAGCAAGACCCCGTTCCAAGCAAGCAAGCAAGCAAGCAAGCAAGCCAAGCAAGCAAGCAAGCAAGCAAGCAAGGAAGCAAGCACCCCGTTTACACTGCACCTTGCTGGAGAACACAAGAAGTGCTGTTTTTGAAGCAACCACATATTTTGACTTTCCTCTCACATAAATCAGTAACCATTTGTCCGATTGACTCAGACAAGGTCTCAAACCCTAAGTTGAAGCATGACCTATGCAAATGGGTAAAACAGCGACAATTAATGCCACAGCTCCTCCACAACAGACACACAAACGGGGCTCAATTATTTGGGACACCGTGTGTCATAAACATTCATTGGCCGTGAAAAATAGGGATGATACTTTATCGCGCAGCAGACTTATGACAACCCTGAGTCCCTTGTTTGGGCTTGTTTCCCTGTGCTCTTTGACTTCAACATGGGGCTTCCAAGGTTTACCGCAGGGATACAAGGGACTTGTAGTCATGACTCTAATCACGCAGTAGGAGCCTGGTTTTACTTAACTTTTTCCTTGCACAGGGTGAGTAAGGAAAATATATCCACGGTTTGAAAAATTATGCAACCAATTTGTAAAATTCAAATTCCACTACACGTATTTTTTTTATAAGAAACTGCCTATAAGAAACTCAACTCTCAGATCGCCAAAAAATTAAGAAACTCCAGTACTGGGAAAATATGAGTTAAGAAACTATTTATTTTGATAAAGGAAATCCTTCGCGTATTTTTACTTTACTTTCACTCGTTTCCTGTTTCATATTGCTTTTAAGGTACTTGAGTAATGTCTAAACGTTGGAAAGCCTAAAAAACCTTGTTTTGAAATGTTCACGAGGGCACAGCAGTGAACACGAAGATTGTTATGGAACTTCTAAGAAACTCATAAGAAACTCCGAGTACTCAAAATATGATATTTTTAAGAAACTGTCAGTACTGGCCCAAATTCTTAGTTTCTTATTAACAAAAAATACGCGTATCTCACTGAAGATTCAACTTATTTTTTGAGGCTTTTCGCATAATTATAGTCGCATTATTTCCTCTTGAAATCAGGATTTAAACGAAAGTACCATTTCTCCATTTGTCAAAAATTGGTTGTTCACTATCATGTAAATTCAAATTTTTGATGCTCAGCCTTGTTGAGAGAGCACAATTACACTGCAATAGCTTCTATAAGTAATAGCTTACATTGCATTACAAAGCAATTCAAAAATATGATTAAGGGCTGGAAGGGAGATACTTGCAGTTGCAACATCTGCAGCTGATGTGTACATGGATCATGCATATGTCTATATCTACTTTACATGTTCTTTATATTTACTAATATGTTATATGTTATATGTTAATATGTAACACGAATATGTTACAGCAACTCAACAATCTGACGTGGAATCAAACGGCATACGTCAAGCAACAAAATCAACAACAACAACAACAACAACAACAACATCAGCAACAGCAAGACTGCAGAAAACAACGAAATCAATCTGACGTGAAATCAAACGACAGACGAAAGCAACAACAATAGCAGCAACAGCAACATTTCAGAAAACACGACATCAACCTGAAGTGAAATCAAACTACATACGTCAAGCAACAATAGCAACAACAACAACAACAACAACAACATAACGCAGGGAAAATATCTGACTACGAACTACACACTGACGTCGAAGGAAACAGAACCCCGTAACAACAGCACATCAAAACGACAACATCGCACTGCGAACAACGCCAAAGAAAAGAACCGAACCGAAATGAATGAACAGGGTAAAGGTACACCCGAGGTGGGTTAAGATTCAGGGAATCAGCCACTGGCAAAGAAGCACTGTAATAAAATTGGAAAAGCGACGCTCGAAGAACGATGAAAGAAGATCTGACGTCAAAAGACAAAGCACGAAAATACAACACCAGGACACGAGAACCGACCCCTACCATGACAACGACTCAACTGAAAAACAACGAGAACGAGGCTAACAACAGAAACAACACATGACAAGGACATTTTTACCTTATAAGGACAAAATGATACTTGTAAATTAATTAACCTTTTATGGACATACATTTTACTATAAATAGCGGTCGATCCTTTAACTTAATCAGTTGCTCTGAAGATGCCCTAGTGGGCGAAACTAGTTAGCAGATAGCTGAATAAATGAAAAAAAGCGCAAAGATCAACTCGATGCCTGCTCTCTGAGGATGTTGTCCCTCTTCTTCATCGTTCACTATATACTAATATGTTATATTATATATCTACTTCCTACTTTGCATTGTAGATGGTTAGTATTTATTAGTTTGCTTTAAAACTGTTGCCTACACCAACTGTAAATGAATAAATAAATTATTATCATTATTATATGCATCACTAATAGCCAATGACTGAGCTTGAGAAAACATCGCTTTGCCATTTTGATGGTCGAAAAGTGCATTGAATTGAGCCGCACACTAAGGTTCCATCGAAGTTAGCTTTCGGGAACTTGAGATTGAGAATTATGAATAAATTCTCAAATTTAAGTCAAACACTCTACCAGACGTCGGATTTGTAATTTTTCAAATCAATCTTATAGTTGTTATTGTACCGGGTGTCCCAAAAAAAAAGTACCCCTGTTTCAAAAATCACCAAAAATTGATTATAAAACTTGATAAAATTTTCTTTTTGAGTTGTTTTGTCAAAGACCCAAAAATATTCATGGATGATAAAATGTTTGCTTTTGATACAGCAAGGTAGAAAAATTACACGTTGAAAAACCTTATTTTGAGCTATAGTTTTTAAGCAAAATACTAAATCTTGCCTAAGAGTCCAAATTTTCAGATTTTTATCATCATTGAGGTCTGCCATGATTTTGCGCATTTCTTTCTTTCATTTATGGCCAAATTAGATGCTTTACATGGGCAAAGAAATCGATCTGGCAATCATCAGTGCTTTTTTGCAGTATGGTTCAAAACCAGGTAGCCCTAAAAAGAGCTATATTTGCTACTTTTTAAGCCAATTACAAGATCAGTTATACATTGGAAAATAATTTGGTCCTTGATATACATGACAAAAAAAGAAAATTGAAGATCGGCCGTGAAATCAATTTTTGGTGATTTTTCAAACGGGAGTACTTTTTTTGGGATACCCGGTACGATATTTGAAATATCTGAACTGAAGTGTACATTTATCTTTACTCACCCGATGTATCGGACCAAGGTGGCAAAAATGAAAACACTTAAATAAAGATAAAAGAAAGAAATGCAAAGAAAAATGAACATTTGTCTGAAAAGCAGATTTTTGTACGAGCCTCGACTTATTTACATGCACTCAATCGCTTCAGTATATCGACTGATCTAAGTCGGAATAAAATCCTTGTATTTGCGACAGTTGAAAGAGGTTACTATTATTCGACAATAAACCTTACTATGTAAAAAATAAAGAAATACATAAAGACAGAATTAATGTCAATACACACAAGGTAACTTAATAAACGCAACCTTTGACAAATGAGACTGAACTAAAAACGACGAGTCTATTGGCAATTTATGAAATCATAGGCCCAACATATCAGGCTTCACAAGATGTAGTGAGTCTACTGGCTGTCCATGAAATTTTGAGACCTTTCAGCTATTCCACTGAAGTGTCTGGATCGAGCGATATTTTTGACATTTGGTAGTAATCTGAACATTTTTGTTTGTGCACGATACTAATTGAAGCTTTAACGCCTCTCCGTTGAAACTGTCGTATGAAAATGCTTTTAAAATATCGCTCGTGCACTTTTGTAGAATAGCTAAATGTTCCATTAATCCGTCTTTGAAAATTTGACGATTCTATAGGCTATCGATGAGAAGTGTTAGGGCAAATATATCTGGTAATACACCATTAAACACCAAGCGCCAGAACGGGCAAGAACAAACAATGTTTGAGGAAACTTTCAATTAAAACTAAAATTCATTCGAAATATCTATGCATTTGCGCATTCCAGTGCTAAGGGTTCAATGGTGCATTGGACACGATGGAGTAATGACAGCTCTTGTACTGTTGAAAATCAACGAGGAACACGTCTAGATCTTAAATTCATTATATTTCGGATTGCTAACAGGAAGTCTCCTTACCTATCTACGAAATTTTGAGACTGAGTGCAAGGATGTTTTCTTCCATTACTGTTCGAACATATCTAACTTTGTCTTTGTCTATATTTAACAAATGTTTGGACACTTCTTTGATCGGAAAAAATGAAACTCTGAGTGATACTGGACTCCAACATCGCAGAACTGTTAAGACGATGTTGTTTGATCAAATTCATTGAAACCTGGACCGCTCTTCGTCGCCATCTGCCATTAGCTATCGTTGAGCTTTGCTCGTGCCGCCATCGGCATTCTTTCTGCGACGTCATCATTGTTTTATCAAACTTCTCCTATCAAACCTGACACAATTAGTCCGAAACTTTAAAGTGTGTTCAAGAGTGCATTTAGGCTGAAGGTGTTTCTTATAAGAAAGAAACCCTTCCAGGCCTTGGTGGACTCTACGTCCAAGTGATATCAGAGATTATTAGGAACTTACATTTCCCAAAAATTTGCTTTGTTTGAAGCCGATGTACTGGATACTTAATTTTGGAAAGAATCCGTTTTGCTGAAGTTGAAGTACCCCTGACAAAACAAAGATTTGTGGTGAATTCACATTAGAAATGATAACTGCATTTTTCTTCAACATCTGTCTTGCTGCTCTTAGCTGTTGCCCACACAGAATTCCTTCTGTTTCCAGAACTTAACTTTATTTTCGGTTCCTAGCTGGGTCTATAGTAGTATGTAACTGCGAGCAAAGCAAAGTTTAATGAATTAACAGAAGCTATTCTTTAACTGGCTCCTGAAAGATTCAAAGTACGGGTTTGCAAATTGAAACTATATCTTAGCGATCTCAAGCTACTATGGATTAAGTATGGTCTTAGAAAAAGGCAGATCAAGCTCTAAGGCCATCACAATAGGCGAACATATTTCTCAGGTCACTGGACCTTATCATGAGTCCCACACAAATCTTTTCTTTCGCCGCACAGCCACCTATGTCAGCTTCGACGTTTTATACAGGGGAAAAATAACATCCTAACCTGCTTGATATCATCTTGGACACAAACACTTGAATGAGCAAAGACAAGAGACGCTATACTCAGTGCCATTTACTTGTGTATTTTGAAATAATAAAGAAGAGCCCCGAATATTTCGATTTTAGTCCGAATGTAAGTGCACGCAATTTCTTAACCACTGGCACTGTCGCAAACTACATCTGAAAGGAACGATAAGAATAAATGGCGACCATATGAATGTATTCATCATGTTAGTGTCTTTCAACTTGTAATCTTGACAAATATCTGCCTCCTTTGTCAATTCAAATAAAATATCTAACGATCATTAAGAAATGTAAGGAATTCCCAAACACGAATTCTTGTTTAGTACTAATTAACACTAATTTCGCCATTCCAAATTTTGGATATTTTGACATTATAATTTTCAAGGTCTTCTGAAATTTTGATCCGTTGCATCTTCTACTGTTGCTGACACCTCGACAAGTATTCTATGCAACGTGACAAGTATTCTTTTCAACGTGAACAGCCCTCGTTGATAACAAAATCTGCAATGACTTTAATGTTGTGAACTGTGTGAAAACAATCATGATAGTCACGCAAGACAACTGGAGGATCAAATCGTGTACGGCCTCTGTCCATCGGGCCTACAAAACGTGAGCAAAAAGATGATGCACTATCTGTATCATTTCATGTTGTCTTGCAATGACTCATTGATGGTTTGAGCAATGCTTTTGATAGAACCTCCTTGATAACCAAACCAGACTAGCAGCTCGAAAGACATGTACAAAAATTGACATTAGACGCAAATCGCAAGTTTTCATGAACACAAATTTGCCTCACATTCATGAGATTGGCCTAGATGTAGCTTGTCTTAGGTGTATGAATCTCCGACTCTCCGACTTAGAATCTCAGACAATCCCAGAGCGAACTTTTTCAAATCTCCACCACAAAAGAAGGTAACAGAATCCATCTTCTCCTTGACAAACCCAGTTCATCCTACGACAACCTGTTCTATAAAGTCCTCTTTAAAACAGTCATAATTTACTGGGTATTAGAGCCATTAAATTCGCTTGTGATCTCTTAGTAGTACAGATATGAATAAGATACCCTATAAAAACAAATTTCTGTGACTGATCTAATAATGTCTGAATAACTACCCCTTTGAGGTTGTATTTCCTGCGCTTGTCGTCTGATTTGCATTGCTGCCTTTCGCTTTACTGCCTGGTGAAGCATTTTTCGGTGAAGCATTCGAATTTTTGGTCGCTGCTTGTTTCTTGGACAATTCAAGCTTCTCTAATTTCTTCCACAGATCATCCCGCTCTTTTTCTTTCTTCTTCTCCCTGTGTAAACAAATGTCGATTCGTTAGGCCCAGTGAGCATTGGACAAGTCACGTGAAAAGATGATTTGGCAAACCTTAAAGCCAATAGAAAGACTGGATATAAACAGGGAAAGAGAAGGAAAAATCAACATACGCCCAAGGTCTAAATTGATGACATAATGTAGGTAAATTTTCAAAACTCCCTGCATGATTCCTGGCCTCCTAGCATTGCTTTGAACGAGCAGAAGTTTGTAGGATGGAAGAAGTGAAGCTTATGATATGCAATCCCTGGGCCCCTTGTTAAGCTTAATGACATTGGCCTATGGTTAATTCAGGTAAAATAGACTACATTTTTGCCTAACATTAGATGTCTAACATTAGCACCAACATCAAATTCCTAATGTGGGATCGACATACCATCCATTCTTTGCAACTCTCCAAAAATCTATTCATCTTTAGGTTAGAAGCATTCAGGTTCTTATCTGACTTAAGGTCTGAATAACATCATTTGATAACAGGCTATGTGTAAAAAGTCGTTCAAAATGCAAACATGTTACTCATGGGCTTAGGGGGAATCAAATTTGGGGGGGCTGCCCGATAAAAAATCCATTGTTTAAGAAAATTTTACCCGAGTTAAAGCGGATTTCTGCCCGATTATGGCTGATTTTAGCAAAATTTTCCGACGCTGGGGAGGCTGCAGCGCCCCCAGCCCCCCAGCCTCCTACGCCTATGATGTTACTTTATTTAATTGTTTCTCTTTATACTATTGCACTATACGCAACCAAAAATTTTCGATCCTTGATTTTGGGGTCAGACAGCAAAAGCATGTTTGTCCTGGTATATTTTTAAGGGAGGGTAGGTAATGCTTATTTTACAAATGCGGATTTCGATTCTTGTCAACAGAATGTAATCGCAATCAAATGGGACAATGTCCTAATAAATAATGGCCACAAGCAATCGCAGATGTCCGAAAAATCAAACATGTTCGAGGTCAAGCATTTGCAGTAATTGTTATCAGCTGTTCTGTTAGATGCAGAACAATAGACAGGTTTAATTTCCTTCGGAAAAATATGCTGCAGGAAAAAGATTGTGACATGTGTTGAAAACACTCTCTTTGGAGGTCAGTCAAAAGCAATCTTTAGGTTTTAAAAAACAAATGTTAAAGCTTGCTTGGACTAGGCGGGCTTTTGAGCCAATTGCAAAACTTCCGCTTGTAGAACTTCAGATAGAAATTCTTTCAGAAGTGAAGATGAAAAGTTGGAAGATTTTAAGCTAAAGCAAGTGAAGTTGTCCTTTTTATATAGTTAATATCGTTTTATTCAATATTCAAAGGTCCTTACAATTCCACTACCCTCGTCAGCTCAAGAAATTACTTTTCTCCCTTGGCGAATACTATTGGCACGACAAATTTTCGGACATTATCAAGTCATCGTCAAATTTCATTGTTAACTATCAGATAAAAATGGCAAGAAACGAATATGAACTTACTTTTGCCTGTCTGCTTTGTAAGACGAGGTCAGTTCGTCAAATAATTTGCTATTCATTTCCATAAATGATTTTAACACGTTATATACAAGTGCGACTATTGTTCTGAAATGAAAAAGAATAAACTATAAAGTTTATACATTGCTGATTGCTGATTATCACAATTGCAAGTCAACTGAATATAAACAATATGCAGAAAAAGAAGCGAATCGGGCTTCAACACACTAAAAATCTGTCTTTGGAGACCTTGCTCAAAAAAAATCTGTTGTGATCTGGCTTAATCTCTTGATATATGAGGTAACTGATATTTTCTTTGCCTTCCTACACCCCGCTTCGATTTTTTACGACCTTTAAAGATCAAGTTAGTAAATTGCTAGCTTTCAATTGAATAAAGTTTCACCAATTTCATGTTAAGATTCTATGTACTTACATGAGCAAGGATTGAAAAATTCGTATATTCCACCACGAGACAAGAAAATACAACTTTTTGACAAATCATAAATTTGACTTGTTACTGAGTTTAGAACATCTCTTTCTGTGCATTTAAAAAATTGGTTTGAGGGATATCTAAAAATGCATCAATGGTTGTGAATCTGAGGGCATTAGTTTCCAGATCTTATAGCATAGCATACTCCAAAATCACAACAAGAGATATGATTCTCAAGTGAAATTTTTACCCCACACCACCCCTTAACTTAACTGCCTATGTCCTTGGATTTTATGGGGTCTTTTTCTTTGCAAGTCTAAAGAATTTAGCTCGGAAACTGATCAATTCTTGCAACAATGTACACAAATAAAATTTCCAGATCAGTTATATGCTTGACTTAAGGGATTTTCAAGATTTGCAGAATTTTGGTCACCCCCGCTAAACATAAACATATGAAGGTAATAGTACTTACTGATTCCAATGATCTTTAGAAATTCGATACAAACATGAAAACATGATTGGTAGAATGGTGCCTGAATTCTCTTCAATTAAACTGACAATATATTCGTTATTCCAGAAGTATAATGCTCGTTCTGCTACCTACAAAGGAATACTTAGAGCATTATTAGTGCCATTGAAACAGCATCAAAAACTCTAACTGCATGCAAACTGATAGCATTAATATTGCAAAAAAGGAAGAACGCTACCAACCAAGCAATCTAACCATAGAGACCTGCAATTAGAGAAATTGGATTTGAATCTTATCTGAAACTAACCGTGGAACTGAAACAGAGCTAAAAAAACTGATAAATCTTGGAGTAGAAAAGAACTTGCAAATCATGACAAGTAGTGTTAGGACAATTAACTGAATATTTTCTTCTGGCATAGCTTCCTGACTGTGTAAACTTAAAAATCAGTCTTTAATAAAGAATAACAAATTGGCAAACCTGGAAGTGTGGACTAGATACACATCGGGCTATCTGCCTAAAAAGAGGCTCCATCACCTTCTGGAACTGTGGAGGCTCAATAGCATCTAAAATTTCTTCTATTTCCCCAAGAAACATCACCTTCAAGAAAAGAAACACATCTATATTTTTATCGCAACTCTTTATAAGAATGTTTAACGATCACAATCCATTGTATGAAACGTTGGATTCCACACGCTTGATACATGGTTCTTTGCCTGCATCCTAATCTTGGAATAGTCTTTTACTCGGAGAAATTAAAAGAAGCTACTAATGTTCTTTTGTAAGTCGAGGCAAACATCAAATACTATTCAGATACGGAGCCTTTGCACACTTTTTGGAGCTGTGATGTGCCCTCAGACAATGCAAGGAAAACGTGGAAAACATGAACTGACTTCATTACTAGGACTACAACGTTTCCTGAAGAGTAAAAATTTACGACAGGCTCCTATGAACGAAAATTTAGTCGAAATTTTGTCAGTCAAAGCTTTTTCCACCGTCATCTCAGAATGATGCATTTCTAACTGTCGAAAATAATACCCACCTCTTTCTGACTACTTGTTTTTGGCCAAAATTTGAGCAATCCTAGAACGACCTAAAATCAAACAAGAAAAACTTGAATTGAAAGCCTCAATTTACATAGCGAAATTACAAAATTAGTTTCTTTCTTTGCCTCACTACAATAAGTTCTGTATGCAGTTTTAGATCGATGCAAGTCTTGATGTGCTACATCTGACAAACAACAACTTTGTTTACCTTTCTTCACAAATTAACATCATTTAAAACATACAGAAGACAAACGACTAACCACTAACTACAACCTCAAGTATCAAAACGCACAACTATGAAGTCTCTCAAGAAGACTTACTTGTTCGGTGAGAGCTGCATCTTTTTCCAAGAATTGTACCACGCAGTAGGCAAGCTATGAAAAAGAAATACATACGGATTCTCAGTAACCCAGGCACCCATAGCAAGAATTTATCGAAAAATTTGAAGAGCAATTCTAAAATGCTACAATGGCTTACAGATAAGAATTGTTAGTGTAATGGTTTGTTTTGCAACATGCCCATACTGAGAATGAGTAAAATTTACGGTCCTGGAAATGGAGCTTGAAATTAGGTTTTTCTTTGTTATCTTTTTGCATGCCTCCCCCCTCTCACCCTGTAAAGCAGTATCCACAGACTGACGGGGTTAGCATGGTTAAATAACTAGAAATTGAATGAAAAATGAAAATGAATAAAATTGAAAATTATCGATACATTTCTTCTGAAACTGATATACAAATCGAGACAGAGCGAGCAAAGTACTAAAAGAAAAAATTTAAAGGCAGAAACACCGCAACACGACAAAAAACAACAGCAAATACGATTAATTTAATTTTTGCCAAATTAAATTTAACCACTAATTTAATTTTTTACTAAAAGAAAGCCAAAATATTTTCCTTTTTGGATCGAAATACGAGAATAACCTGCTAAAATGGTTTCTGTCAGCCGAAATAAGAGCCACTGCTTATACTTAACAAGGTAATACCCAAACAATCATTTATGCAACAAATAGTAGTGATTAACTTATAGTTAATTTCACAACTAGCCCCTGTTACAAAACGAACCGATCTCCCTTCTCAAAATTGCGAAAATAACAATAAAGATGAAAATATAGATCCTCCAAATTTGCCTTGGAGTTACACCCTCTTTACTACATATTTACTACATAACATAATAAACATCGCTGGAATTGTTCCTTCTCTTAAAGCTCACCTGGGCATGGTACAGCGACAAACATCTCACTTTATGAAGTGGAATCAAAACTTTGAGAAGAAACTGTTTATGTTCTGCTTTCAATGGAAGAGCAAAACCATTTATAATGCTGGAAATAAAAAAAAGTTTATCAATGGCTAGAATTTCTATATAAACTAAATTTAAGACATAACACATAATAAGAAATTTTCGTATCTCGTTCCTTCTTTACTGAGTGATCTCAAAGCTAGAATCAATCTTGTAAGAAAAGGAAACTCAAAGCAAAAAGCATTTGGAACCAATATTGAAGATCCAGAATAAAGAAACCAAATCGAGCTACGCAATCTAAAGTTAGCATTAGATCTTGATGCTTGAAATACAAGCGAAAAGGAATCATGTCTATCATGGTACGCCGAAAGTTTGGCAATTTAGCGACAAAGGCCCAATGAAAGCGAGCTCAGCTAATCGTTATGTCTGTAACTGAATTTGACTAGATTTTTGCTACAAAATTGGAAATTTCAGCGAAAAAGCCGAATAGAAAATATTGTATTGCTGAATTAGCAGAAGTCTTCGTTGCATACCTTCCCAAGATTTCGAGTAGCTCTCCAACTCCATTGAAGTGCTCTGTTTCATAAATGAACCTAAAAATACGAGCAACAAATCGAGATTTAACGATTTTAATGAAAGAGATTAGAATCAAGAATTTATGAGCTTGAGTTGATACTAATAGATCAAGGTCGGAATGGAGTGCCTATATCTCGAGAGAGACAGATAAGATACCCTTCGTCTTGCTCTGTGTGAGAGATTCTTTACCATTTGATCAAGTATTCTAGGCTTGGATTAGCTAGTTTAGTAATTATTTTTAATTTTTACTGTACATAGCTATGTAGCGCCAACTTTAAATAAATTGATGATTATTATTATTATTATTATTATTATTATTATTATTATTATTATTATAGGCCCGTTTTCAGCCAATTTCGCAATATTTATAAAGTTATCCGTGTTTTCTGTGTTGCTCATAAAAATGTCACAAAAATCACAAAAAAGTACTGCAGTCTTTCTGCTATCAAGCTAAATTAGATTCATTCAAATCCATCGAGTACTTCTGGCACTACGATTTTTGAAACATCTGAACTTTTTCTGCCGCGCCCAGTATTCCTGCCGACTCATTTTGCTCTTAACAAAGCCTCTTTATTCATAACCCTGGAGTGCCATTTCCTGTTCTGTTATCATGTGGAAGAATTTGACAAATCTTGCCTGCCACTGGATGCTACCTTTAACGGCAACAAGATATAGTACTAATTTGCAATAAAATGATAAATACTTACTTAAGAAATATATGGTTGATTTGCTTTCTGATATAGGCTCTTAAGCCGAGGAACTTTCCGTAGATTCTATGAAGGACAGTTTTAAGAAATTCCCGTTCCCGCGGATCTTCACTGTCAAATAATTCCAAGAGCTACGAAAGAAATACAGAATAACGATGAAAACTGCCGTTAAACAATCCATTGCTTTTAAATCGTGAGAACGAAAGCATTCTTGTCTTTATTGCTGGATGTACTTTTGGGTCAAAGTTTTATGATTTTAAAATCTCACTACATACAATGCAATATAAATGCATACACAAAATGAAATATAAATTATACGATGGAAAATAAAGAGAAATTCACAACAGAAAGTACTGAAAAGGCAAACTGGATAAAAGACAAAAAGGGAGAGAGAAAATTGGAGTTTTATGCAGGGAAATTTCTTTGAGGAGGAGGTAAACAAATTGAGAAGAGACCATCCCCTAAGATGAGTTTGGACAGAGCCGCCAATACATTTTTAATCAACCCTTAAACGAAACAATTACATTATTTTCTGTAGATGGGTAGCGATAGTGAACCAGTGCTAATGCGGTATTACATTCCTGTCAGATGTTGAAACTGAACATCCTTCTGTATGAGGTTTGTAGCAAGAGATGGTAGGTAGCTCATAACAGCCCTGGAGAAGTCCTGCATGACAGGACGAAATATGGTAACAAATATAATTCAAACACATTTGCTGTTGTTCTTTCGTTGTGTTGCGGTGTTTCTGCCTGCAAATTTATGGTAGCTTTACCTAATTGGCCTTTTTCATGCTAAATGATAGGTTTCGATTTGGTACGGTTATGAAGCTAAAAAGTCTGGTCTGCAGATTCTCCTTGTCACAAACTCTGCACCGTCAGATCTGCACGTGGCTCTGTTAGTTCTGCGATTCGTTCAAACACCCATCCTTCGTTAGAAATTCAAAATAAAAAAGATCTAGAACTGAAACATAAGAAATACCATTTACATTTGGCAACAAATTTATAAAATGATTAATGGAACAATCCATGTTCACTTCCTATGAGACAAAAAATGGCACATTAAATTTGATGACATTGAACGTGTACATACCTGTAAGACAAATTTTTGGTCTATGTACTTTTTGGCGATTGTAGGTTGAAACTCAGGTGATTCCAAAACTCTCAAGAAAAATTCGTATACCAACTGAAAAAGAGCAACATTGCAAAAACTTGAGATTGCTACCAAGAAGGTAATCTCGAAAAAATCAATATTTTTTTAGTACTACAAGCAGAAGCCGACAAAGTATTTGCTTTGCGGGAAACTCATAGTTTATTTGTGGCAACAAAAACAATTTGGACAAAAGAAAATCTGAAACAGTGTCATGACATTTAACTTCAATACAATTGTCAGTTTCAGAAATAGAATTTCAATTTCAATGGCTGGCAAGTAAATCACGGACCAGAATCGAACGTGCAATTCTCCTTCCCGTATAAACCCCTTACCATAATCCTAATTTTTGGATCGAAAAGATGAGTGATATTATCAAACAAAATGTTCACATCTAAGTTAGCCTTTAACTGATAGATTAACATTTCACTTTTGAATATCAACGCCGTATTAATTATTTCACAGCCCGCCAAACTTGCTAACCTTTTTCAACTCAACCGGTATAAGAGACTGAATTTACCTGTAAATGTGGCCAAGACGCTTCTAACGTCGGTTCGTCTTCTTCTGGGTCGAAGTCGGGATTGTCAGAAGGTGGGAGCGTTCGGAAGATGTTGTTATTTACCTGTGCAAGGATAGTTTCCATACCATAATAATAGCAGTCCATGAAAATAATCATCTTAAATCTGTTACGATAAGTTAGGAGGAGAATTCTCGAAAAATCGCTGCGTCGATGTCTTGTCAATTCACTTAAGAATTCAGCTTGTTAATTATGTTCCCCGGTCTATTCATTGTACCTCTAACACGACGAACTAAACAAGAATTTTTTCACATGTATATCAAATTTCTGTTGCTTTAGAATCGCTCTTCACTGCGAATCGTAAAAAGCTAAAGAATATTACGACCATTTTCAATCAACTTAAATATCCTCACATGTTAATTAAATCAGGGGGTATTACATAACTTTAAAAAACATCCAGGAACGACTTGTTTTTGTTGCTCTCAAGTACCGAATAAATGGAGGAGTGAGAAGAATCGGGGAGGCTGGAAATGGTTCGATATAATAATAATCGGATGGTTGGAACAATCGGAAGGGGGAGGGGAGCTCGAGAAATTGAAAAATAGTTGTTTTCTTAGTAAAACAAGTATCCTTTTCTATTTATTCAAAAATAATGTTCACCATCATTTCGATTTTTCAAGAATCAATGAAAAGGGGGTAGGAATAAAAGTGGGTGGGGGTTGGAAAATTGTTCAAAAATTAATAAATGGGGATTATTCGGATAAGCAGGACGATTATGCGGTATTCGAGAGTACATAACTTGAAAAGAACATATTTCTGTTGACAATGCTACGAAATCCTGCTAGCACAAACGTGCTTGTGCAGTGAAAGTTGACATAAGAGAAATACCTTCCACAAACACATCAGGTGCAGAAAATTCCATGAATAAGCAAAGCTAATTATAGTTGAGCAAGAAGTTTCGCATTATCGAAAATAACAAAAGACACTTGTGAAGGCAGTTGTATCAAGGACCAAAATGATTTTGGACACGTTGCAAGGTGTGGAAATGGCTTTGAATTTGTTGGAATTCACGTTTTTACAAGTTACAAAATTTTGGGCCATGATCTGAAATCACAAGAAATGATTTTCAAGACAACTTTTTGTCCAGGATTATCAATAAAATTATTTACTGACGTACTTGACAACCATTTATATTTCCTAAGAACTGCCACATCATCGCAAATAATGAGAAAATTCATCTTTCAAATGGCGCTGAATCTATCCTGACAAGGTCTTGTTGATTGCACTTGTAAAGTCTTGTTTTCAAAGCCCAAAGGTACTATAATATTAAGGATAGAGGTGCTCAGGTTACTTTTTGGATCAAAAATTTTTGCAAACATGCTTTTCGTCAGTCCTTTGTACAATCATCTTTAAGGGTTCATGAAATTCTTGGCCGTTTTATGGGTCTCAAATATGAGAAAAATTAGAAAAACTGTAGAAAAAATGATCTTGCAAAATCAAAACCAAGCAATGTTATTAAACTCAAAATAGTAGAATATCCAAAAACATTACATGAAATATGTCTCATTAGGGCACTTTTCCATATAGTTCGGATGTTGACTACATAATTTTTGGGTATGTAGGTCATGAAAAAATATTTTTTGGGTCCATTTTTATGCCAGAAACTGTTTTTGGGTTGATGTTTTGTACCCCAGCCTGAGCACCCCATATCCTAATCATATCAGAGTAACCCCGTTGAGTTTTGAAGTCTTGCCTATAGTTTAGCTTTCTAGATCATGAATTCATGATCGCTAAGACTGCATCAAACTAGCTGACAGTTCTTTAAAAATTGAATTTAATGATGAAAAGTTTCGTGGTAATAACATGGGTCTTTAAGACTTACCATTCGAACAACTTCCGGATATGCAGCCTCGGTAAGAACGCCTCGTTCTGATGTGATGTAATCAACAAGTTCATTCAAAGTGGCTCGTTTTATTTCTTTGCCCCGAAGATCACTAACAGGATCCATAAAATCGAAAACGGTGGAACATTGTACCAATTTCTTGATGAACAGTTCCTGTTGCTCTTGTGGGCTAGCATCTGAGAAATAAAAAGTGTAAATTAGTGGAGCAGCGGAAGCACCAAAACGACTTCAACACATTTGATGACTCATTATGCTGAGAATATTTGATAAACTGTTGTGAATCAAATTTTGATTGATAGAATAAAGGCTGCAGTATCTTTATGACTATTTGTATTTTCTGAGCACTGCAAAAATAGGCAAAATCAATCAAAATTCCTTCGCTTCGAAATGCATTAAAGGGCCTCAGTCACGCAATAAAGAATCTCATCATTTCTAGAGCAATATGCAAATACAGTTCAAATTCCTCACACTGTCAAAGGTTTAAAAGTTTTCTTTGCGAGGATAGATCATACACGTGGCTGCTTTTGTACAAACTCGATTCTTTACTCTTGAGGGGGATGATAATACCTTTTAGCTATTCTACAAAAGAGCCTGGATTGAGCGTTATTTGTATACATTTTTATACGCTGAGGTTCCATCGAGTGGCGATAGAGCTTCTATCACTATTGAGTTCATTCGAAAATTCTACAATATCGTTCGATTCGAATTCTTTTCAGAACAGCTAAAAGGTATGTTGTCTTTGAGTGAGGAGATTGGTTATAATTTTTGCTTGAGGCCTATAAAGGGCTCTTTTCACGCATTTCAAAGTAACAGATTTTTCGTAAATCAAATTTTACCTATATTCCAATGCTACAAAAAATAGAACAAAAATCTTCAAACGTGTGAACTTAATTTTCAAACGTGTGAAGTTCTTTATGACATGCCCAATAGTCATATGGATAAACCTATCATGTGAGACAAAGACGCATCGGTAATTGAAGATTACGCTGAAGATTACGCTGAAGATGGTGGAAGAAACATTTTACCAAGACAACATGGGAAAGCAAAATATGCAGGACACAAAACATGTAATTGGGGCAGCAACTGAATGCTGAACTCACATTTTGACCCTCGATACAGTTAAATAGCCATTTGTTTAGTAATCTATGCAAGCTTTCTTTTCAAGAAAACGTTTGCCTATTCTTTGCTCCGGACTTTGGTAATGAAATTTTACTCAATTAACGGAAATCAGTCCCTTGGGAAGTTTAGGACAACTTTGAGCGTCCTCTAAATTCATTTGAAGTTACGGGCCTTCGAAAAAAATGCGAAAAGTTACACCTCGCATAGGATGGCTAATTCAGCTGTATATGTCAATGGTTGCAATATTATCAATCTTAAGGTCAGTGGAACTTTATGAGCTTTCAACAATTCTGTTGCTTGGGACGAAAAATTTCGCATTGCAATTCAATATTCGAGGTTGAATGACTTTTTATTGTGTAATATTCCGCCCCAGCTCGGAAACATCCACTGACTGGAAATCAGCCTCTAGGGCCTTATACTGGATGCACCAAAAAAGTCCCCATTTTTGAAGTTATGATAAATCGTACACAAGGCCAACTCCAAAGACTGATAAATTACTCTTTTACTGTCAAAATCCCAGATAATACTTGACAGTCTTACATACATACATACATAAAGACTGTGCTTGCCAAGACAATAAGAAAACTCCTGGAAATGACTTGGAAATAAGAAGAAAATTAGTTAGGATATGTTGCACAAGCGATCCCTCAATTCTTGCACAATCTTAGCATAAACTTCTTTGTTTATCTATAACTTCTACAAAGTCTTTATCCAGTTCAGTTTTTACAAATTCTTGTTGATGCTTTCGAATTTTTAATGAACTTTCATAGGAATAACCTCATCCAGGATCCAACAATTATACGTACAGATTCATAATCTAAATGTACCAAGGTTTTATAGGGTACAAAATTTGCTTTATAAATCGAGGAACAAGAAATCTAACTTAAAAATGTCGTTGCCCAGCATTTTCGTGATTCTTTCAAACACTGTCCCGTCATTGTTATTGTTTCCATTAACATGTAAAGGAAATTCGTCCAGGTGAACTTGCAAAGTAGTACAACAGGCCTTAATACTCCGTAGACACAAAACCCAGCTCAAAGACATGAATAATATCTGCATAATGAAACAGGATCTTGTGAGCCAGAACTGTCTGCGAGCTTAGTCTCTACTTTCCCAGGACTCATCTGCATATACATAGAGAGATCTCTCAAATCGTAGAAAATTAAGATCCTACTTCCCTGGCATTTGTGAAAAAACAGAACATTTTGCTTTATGGGGGCAGATGTTATCTGGCTTTTATATTCCCAGGTGAAAATGTATAAATAGCGACTAGATCATTATTTGGTCTTTAAGTTTTCAACAAGCTTCGAAATTTAGAAATCTTAAACTTGTGAAGTTCACCCCAAAAACCTTTCTTTGAAGGTTGCAAACAAGTGGCAAAAAACTAATTTTTGTATGATTTTCAGATCTTAAATTCAAAAGATACAGGATGTGCCATAAAAAGTATTCATTCTTGATGAATAATTTCTTAATCTTTATTCCATATCCTAAATAATACCTTGCAATTTTCTATCAATGTTTTGCAGCCTACTTCTCTAGCTATTAGTGATTGTCTTGTCTAGCTCTGCTCTCTGCCTTTAGAAAATTTCTGAAGCTTCTGAAAATCTGCCTTTTTGTCAATCTGATTGTTGTTGTTTCATCGATTAAGGCTATCTAAAACTATTGAACTTTCAAGAAAGCAAGATAAATAGTACAAAGTAGACCGCTGAAAAAAAAAATTGCCAAGCTTTATTTGGGATTTTGAAAATCATCAGTCTTCAAAATTGGCCTAGGGTCAATTTATCATGGCCTGTCAAAAAAAGGATACTTTATTCTGATGCACCCAAGACAATCCCGGTAAAAATCTTAACCTCATTATCGAGTCTGCTGTTCATCCGTCATTAAAAGAGTATGTAGTGCCACCATCAAATTGTTTACAGTAAATTGTCTGTTTCAAACATAGCACTACCTCCACACATCCGCAAGATTTGGTACTATGATAAGGCAGAGGGCAGGATAAATGTTTACTTGGCAAAGAATTTCAAAAAAATAACAACAAAATTAGGAATCTACATGAAGAACGGATCTGGCGTAACTACAAATTACAAAAGCAGTTGCATGTGGTATTGTCAAAAAAGTTATCTGATTACCAGTGATTCAATTAATAATATAAACAAAGCTGTACATGGGTTCATGGCTCATTGGGGAATTTATGTGCCTGCCAGCAAATAGTTCGGGAAATTTGCCTGCAATCAAAACACTCTGAGTACAGTAAAGGTGCCATCAACCAATTTTTGGTGATCTTTCGTCCCTGCATATGGTGTCTATGCACTCACAGTAATGAGTGCTGCAAGGGTTGCTATGGTACCCAACAAATTGTTTAGCATCCATACACAACAAACAAATGTAAACAACAACATACCTTTTAAGAGTGTAAGTGGGGTGAGCTCTTGAGTTCCTTTGGTCCTAAAACGTGATGAACCTTGCTGCTTTTTCTGACCTTTGATTACTTTTTTGACAGATGTCTTTCTTGTAAATGGATCCAAAGTATCTTTGGCTGGGCCTGAAGTTGCACCGTGGGCTGGCATGTTTCCTCCTTTCTGTTTATTCTGCAATTTGACACAAAAAAACTTGTCTTAGTTTTATGTGTAGTGATTATAAATTAGCACATTGTTAATAACTGAAATCTCAAGGCAAATGTATAAGCTGAGAGTTAAAAAGTGACTGATATGAACCACCATATTTGTTTGAAGATTAAACGTTGGTGGTTACATAACTCTACGCCAACCTGTTTATAGACTACTCTCTGCTGCAGATGCTTTTCCACAACCTGTCATTTCTTTTTCCTTTACCGTCGAAGAAGAGAAGAAATCTGCCTCAGAAGTGGAGAGAAAACAGTCAGTACTTGAGTCTCCACTTTAATTCAAAAGGTAGCAAGAGACACAGAACACAAGCAACATTGAGGGAAATAATATGAACTCTGGACAATGAAAACAGAAAGTACCTGACAGGAAAAATATGCTTGGCATATCTGACTTCTTGCACAAATATTATAGCTCAGGTACCTTCTTAACAAATCGAAGTACGAAGTTTAACATAACTGAGTTTTCATTTCAGTATGGAAGACTACTACTGAGCTTAGCAGTAATACCATAATACCTGCAGCTATACTAATTTCCAAGGTAGAACAAATTCAAGCATACAACAACAGTTCATAATTGTTTTTTTTGTACTGCTACCTTATGCCGCTTAAGTTCTGTTTATGGTACTGCTAAAGGACTGCAAATTGGACCTTACTAGCATATTTTGGCACAAGTTAGAATTGAGGTCAGGCTATCCCACTGTTGGAGAGCTGCTAAACAATTGAAAAGTATCGCCATGATACAGCTGAAATTACCTGATTGTTTTGTACACATTTCTATCAAATAATCTAGCTTAAAGAACTGCCAAGAAAACAGCAACAGATAAAGATACATCTTATCTCATTCCAGAAACTACACATAGCAAAGAAATAGATCTTTTCTGAAACTATTTTCAGCTCAAAGCAAAGTCTGCAAATTTCAGCACAGCCAGAAATCTCCACCATGTCTATTTGAGGTGAATGTAGACAGAAGGCCACTCCATGTGTTGCCGACCGCAATCTTTTGGATTTAAAAATCAACTAAAATCTTGCAAGATTTTTTTTTTGCTTTTTGATTGGAAATCTGAATAACCTACGCAATTGCAGTTATCCTTCCTAAGAATGTTTTACCATGATAAAAGAAATGGCTTACTGCAATTACAGTTTCAATGAAGACCATAATCTAAACTAACTCCTTCAACCCTTCATTGAGTTTACAGTTCAACAAAACATAATCAGATTTCCCAACTCTGCACCAGAACTCCTTTTGACATTCCAATCTGCATGTTATTTGGAACATGAAAAAAATTAAGTTTGATATCTTTCAAAACTTTGACCATCAACGCAAGCATATCCCATGATGAGTTGTATTTTGATTTGTATCCTTTTCAATGTTTATGACTAGCAAGCCTGAAGATTGAGAATTAACTAATTTAGATGCCGATTACAATGAAATTCTAATCAGAGTTAAAGCAACGAACATACAGTTGATCTTTATCACAGATTTACACATCTGGCTATTTGAAGTACCATAGGATTGCGAGTCTCTAGAGATGTAATGTGTCTTACTATCCACGTGTCTGTAGATCATCGTGCATGCAGCATAGCTTCTTCTTGCAGTACAACATATACTTTGATTTGAGAATTTAATAATTTTGCACACTTGTGTGGAGTGGTTGCACACTGAATCTCCCACCCACTCGCCTCTTTCAGAATTTTCATGCTGGATCTTCTTTCTGTTGCAGGTGCATCTGGAAAGTTATTTCCAACATGGACGAGGGGACTAGTTTTGCTGGGAAAATGGAGATTTTCCTTCCAACCCCACCTTTGGGAGGGTGATTTGCTTTTTGGGAGAAGGGCTTGTTTCTTCAAGAGCCCAACTTGGCCTAATGATGAGAAAATGCAGCCTTGTGTTTGTCTGATGTGTTATGAGGAAAGATTTACCAAAAGGCTGAAATATATCTGAAGGGCAGCCAAGCCCCTGCAACAAGTACCAATGTTCAAGATCTTTAACAGACTTTGAAGTGATTTTATTGAAGGAATAAGTGTTCAAAAACTACCACAAATATTGGGCGATTTTGAATAAATGTGCCTGTAATTTCAGAGAATGTTATGAGTCCCTATTGACCAAAGTCTCGTCAACAAATCAAAGAATGCAGGGAACAAGTCATTCAAGGTCATACTGCAAGTCTAACATGAAGGTTTTTAACAACTATAAAAGGAAATTATCCAACTAAACAGTCTATGAATTGATAACGATCTGACTCAATTTGACAAACAAAATGATTGAAAGAGTATTTGATAAAAAGCAACAATGGCCCTGTGATTCTATGCGTGGCTCAACATTGGTTAACATGTCACTAAGATAGATCTCACATCAAGCTTTCGATGGTGATATGTCTGGAAGAAGCTGTCAAGAAATCCCATGCAATCAATTCAAGGAAGCAGATGTTTGAAAGATGATCAATTTCTAAGTACAGGTTGATTAAAAGTGTCAAAATGCAACGGAATATCTGATTGAGGCTCTCCTAATTAAGAAAAGTGTGCTTTGGTTACATACATACATACATACATTATTTTGTTGATGAGCAGGTAAGATACTGGCAGCTTGCAACTGATGTGTAATTAGAGGTTGATTAGAGAAAGACAGAATTAATGATATTGCTGGTTGTAAACTTATCAAAAATTACAAAATTGACAATGGCAGCGCCACAAGGGATCCCCCTAGAATTTAAAAGTCAGCAAAAATTGTCAAAAAAGAAATTATATAAAATTAGTTGGTTATACCTTTAGGCTGAAAAGTTACGTCAGAATCCCCCCCAACGTCTTTCAAATTATATACTTCCAGATTGATTGTGGTTTTTCTGTTTATGACAAAAACGGGAACAACATAAAATTTAACAGCATTTTGGAATATTCTGGCTACTTAATGAAGTCTATGGATGAAATAAAATTCAACTGACTAAATTTGATAAATTTTTTTATTGGTTTCTTTAGCCTAATATGAAAAACGTATCCCAAATATACACAAACATTTGTATCAAAAAGGACCCTCAATTGTTCCTTTCCTGCCGTGATTTTGGTCATGATTTTCGGCCTGTTTTGAAGGTTTCTTTAAGGGGCTTTGACAAGAAAAAGGTTGAAAATTTCAGAACAGAGCGGCCTATTTCAGTCAGGTAAATTTCAAAATGGATATAAACAAGTCCACCATTAAATAAAATATTTGCCAATAAAATTTTAATATCCACAGAGCAGTTATCCTTTCAAGAAGGAATTTTTTCTGACGAAACTGGTACAAATAGAAAGAGGTAATAAATTCAAGAATAAAAAAGCAATCTCTGTTATGTAATTCATTTTCCGTTGTTTTAAAATTCTTTACCCATGGCTACAAACCTGTAACACAAAAGTAAAGATAACCTACAGTACTTTTATCTGTATTTTTGTCTAAAGGTATGAATTTACAAAATGTTTCTCAAAGTCTCAAATAGAAAGAGAAATTAAATGCAGTATACGTTTATTTTGTATCTGTTACAGTATTTATATCTTGATGTAACAATTTGTAAATTACAGTAATCTATTTCAATACCATCAAAGTTACAGTGGTCATAGTTGTTAGCAGGTTCCAAATCTTTAAAAAGGCTGGTGTAAAATTCAATGACTCATTTCTCTGAACTGAATGAATTCAAAGAAACTTTAGCAATTTCTCTATAATTCTACCGTTTGACTTTTCTGAAATCTTCAATATTTTCAGAATTAGAGCGTTTTTCTTCTGTTCAAGAATTGAAGAAAAATTTACAAAAAAAACTTAAAACCATCGTAATTTTTAATCTTAAAACCATCGTAATTTTTTCATGTTGCTGTTTGACGCAACATGAAATAATTTAGAAGAAAACCATAGTTGATGGATGTCTACAATATGGTATCAAGCAAAAGGTTCTGGTTTATGATTTCTGAAAAGCCCAAGGGTAGAATTATAGAAAAGTATCTAAAGTTTCTTTCAAGCCATTCAATCAGAAGACATAGGTTATAGAATTTTACACCCATCTTTTTACACTGAGTTAAAGGTTTGGAACCTATGCTATAGTTGTTTATGTTAACTTAACATAAAAGCCATGTTTATTAAGCTAAGCTTACATCAATTCGCCTACCCATCCCCAATCCAGCAATCCACTCATTGAAAATAACAATAAATAAACAATAACTGAACAGTTGGAGAGATTTGTTTGTGTAAATGCTCATATGAAAGTATTTGTTTATATCACCATGCATCACTCCCTACCAGCTTGATGTCCAACAAAGAAAAACAATAATAACATTATCAATGAATACTGTACTGTAGGTCATTGGTAAAAGAGTTATCAAAAAGATTGTCCAAAACTCCTCAAAAGAACTTTGTTCTTGAAATTTTTTTGTTTTGCAGATACACTTATTTTTGTTGTTGTAGTTAGGTGTAGTTTTATGTATTTTGTTCGATTTTTTCTTTATCTAAATAGCCACGTGGGTAGCCATAGTTTTTGCTCCCCGTGGTCTTGTCCTTGTAGTAGAGTAGAGTAGCTTGTACCAAAGTATAGTAATGAGGTAAATATGTATTGTAAATTTTTAGCAGAATGTATAAAAAGAAGATACACTTGAAATAGTGTTAAATTCATTCTTCAAAAAGAGAGTACCTTGAAATGATAAAAACAATATATCAAGGAACATTTCAACAACATTTGAAACAAAGGAGCCAATAGTGATGAATTATTTTCATACCAAAAATTATGACAATGTTTTGCACCAAATGTTTGATGGCTACTTTGCCATACTGACAAACAAAATAACAGGATTTAGTGCTTAACAAGCACATCATAGAAAGCTAACAGCTAAACTCATATTGTAGCTGTTTCTAATGAAAGTGTTTGCAACTTGTGCATGATTTTGAGAACCTATGTACTCCTAGAGCTAAACGCAATTTTGTGAAAATTCTTAGTCTGGAAACAGTCCAAATTGATTCAAAAACAATAATCAAATTTTCTAAAAACTAAGCCAGAAAAGACAACAATAAAACTCTTGGAAATGACTTGGGAACTAAGAAGTTGACTGGTTATGATCAGTTGCATGAGCAGTAGCTCTGATGCATTTGTTTTGTGGCAATTTCTAACATATCTGTCATTCCTCTGTTTCATTAACACTTTTGATACAGTATATTCAAAACAAAAACTTCTGGATCCTGATAATTTTGGACAGTTCAAGAGTCTGAAAAATATAACATGTGCAAAATATTTTTATGGCCTGAAAATACCTGCTGTCAAAAATTCTTTGCAGTACAACAGTAGTTTTGCTGCTAAAGACAAAATTCCTTGCTCATAGAAAATTTTGCATTAAAAAGGAATGCATTGAAAGAGCTATGTACTTCTGTAAAAAAATGTCAAATTTATTTTTCCATTTTTTCAAGCATATAAATCAATTTCAGCAATAATTATCCCCATCATCCTCCTCGAATATAATCATTTGATGTAAATTTCTGACAAAGACATGAAATTTGTTATTTGCTGAAAACATAAAATGAAGTACAGTCTCTCAACTTCTGACATTTTCAGCATAAACTGAGCAAAGTTAAACTGTAAATAGATCAACCTTTGTAGAAATTAGTTTACAACCTATGGTAGAAACTTCAACTTGAATTCAGACTTCAAACAAACAAAAATGCAAGAATTGGTTCTCAAATGATGAACAGTTTTGATGAAAATACCTTTTTTAATTATGTTAATTTTTTGTTCCAGTTAATTTTCAGAAAATATAGAGCTAAAAACATTTGTTCAGTCAGATTCTAGAACCACACCTGCACTTCTCATTCTTTACTTAATTGTTGTTAATTTTTCTTCAATTGTGTTTTGATTACACTTTTCTATGATAGCTGAATTCTTTAAATGGGTAGTATCATTATGAAGTAAATTGTCTTTTATATCACACAAACTTCATCCACTGAAAGACACCCTCTGATTTATTTAAAAGCATGTTGTACCTTGTAAGTAATCTTTTCAAAAAACCAATTTATATCATTTTACGCATATCATAATGATACATCAAGTGCTCCTTGACAAACATTTACAAACCTCAAACAAGAATTCAAAAATATGTTACCATCTGGTGAAAATAGTTCAAATTTTTGGTGATCCATTTGTTTACAAGCTTGTTCATTTCAAAAATGATATTTTGGTAAATGTATCAACCAAAATGAATGAAAAAATTCTGGATGAACATTCACAAGATGAAAGCCCTTTTTCTGAGATGCATTTGAGAAAAACAAGTCATCAATCATTTATAGCTTCCCTGTAATAGATCCTTTTGTTCTGAAGAGATAAATCTGTGAGAATCTTACCACTCATATGAGCAGGCATTCGAGAAGGTGTAAGTAAAGGAAGATAACTCCATCATGCTCATCTGCTCACTTCATTTCCTTCAGCTTGAAAATTGTATTTATGTTTGTAATCTAATCAAGACAATTTATGCAGTATTTGCCTGTTTGGTTCAAAAGAACAGACTATCGACTTCCGATATTTGATTTAGGAAGGTTGTGTGTATTCTCTTTCCTCTACTCTCTTACATAAACGTCTGAACAACCTGTTTGTTCCTTGCTTCGAGAGAGGCCGCAAACCTCTCCTCACTCAATTATGACAACAATTCTCCACAAATATCGATATCTTCCTTGATGCACCTGCAAATAACTTATGAAACTACTGACACAACAATCCAATGAACTCAGGTTTCGTCCATAACTGCGGCAACTTTCATGTTGAAACATAGATGAGATCTCCTTGCTCCAGTCAACCTAAGATCCACAATATAGAAACCGACTCAGCGGACAGATCGGTTTCATTCACCTCGTTCGTCACAAATATTAAAATTCATCTCGTCCGTTTCGTGACTTATGAAGTTTAGGGGACGTTGCAAATACAACTAAAGTAGTCAGTAAGTTTAATAAAAACACAAGTGCATACCTCCTTCAAATCCATAAGCTAAAAGAACTTGTTCAAGCGGTGATTTCTCGCCGAGATAGCTCCGCACAGTGCTAGGCCAACAACGTCCTGCCCCAACTGGTCGTGTAGCAAAGCGGCTTTACACTGGTTCCTGCATGCTTCTTCTTCTCGTATAAGCAGTCATAGATGTACTTGAAGGGTGTAAGCAGGTCTTGGTGTTGCAAAAGTTGCACTAATTCAATGCAGAGGCCGGAAATTGCAAGAGAAACTTCGCATTATTTCGGATTATTTGTCCTGATTAACAAATAGTCAACTGCAGCCTCGACAAACCTCTAGTGCGCACGCGTCAAATCAGCGAGCGGGCTCCATGAAGGGGACTGGAACGAGTGGTTCAATTATTAAAAAAACGCCCTCCATGAAAAGACAAAGAACAAGAGAAAAATTATCGCACAAATCGTCAACTGCAGCAAGGGCGAATTTTGTAAAACAAAGGATACAGGTCTGATTAAGACAAAGTGATTTGGCAGCCTGAAGAATATTTTTGACACCTTCCGTGTAGCCAGCCAAAATGCTTTGCATTTTCTGTTTATTTTGATATGACTGAAATCAGAGATCTATTCCTTCGAAAGGCAAATCGCTTTGTCTTCTCGGAAACCTGAATATTTCGATTTACAAAATTGCCCTTGCTGTCAACAGCACAACAGGAACCCCAAAGCTAAAAAGAAAACAGAGTGTACACATTTATCAGTTTCTAAAATTTCAGCATGCTCGCAAAGGACCGTGGGTGACAATGACTCTCTAATCTTTTCATGAAGATTTGAACGTTTTGGTACTGGTACTTGGAATTCGGTTTCTGATCTTTTGGGAAGAGAGACAAGCAGATATCAAGCAATTTCTCCAGCGACACCTAGAATTTGGCTTGTGTAGACTTCTACGGTAGGCCGAGACCAGAGAGGAGACGTGTGCTTCGGAGCAAGCTACGCCATAAAAGTATCTTACCTGAAGTATTTACAAAACATAACAATAAACAGAAATCACTACAATGCTCCCTTTTTTTTTTAAACGACACGTCCAAGTTTATAGTCTTTCCTTCTCTCCTGTTTACCTGTTCATATTCGATGGTACGACAAGTCCATATCTTCGAACTGGTATTCTCGATCGCTGTGATCGTCTAGGCCTAACGTCCTGATTCTCTCCTCTGATCTCTATCTCATTGTTCTCTGATTCTGTATCTGCTGTTTCTCTACGATCTATGTCTCTGTTCTCTGTTTCACTATCGCTATCATCATCATCTCTCACGGTCTCATAACGTGGTACTTTCTTGAAATGTGATATATTTCGTGTAATGATATGTCTTTTGTTCTTTGCTACAACTCTGGTGCCTTTGCGACTTGTAACAGTGAATCTTTCTGGACTAAACTTAGAGGTCAATTTATTTCTTTTCTTTTGTAGACAGATTACTATGTCTCCTTCCTTGATGTCTGATTCTTTTGCATTGTGCCTTTTGTCGTAATACTCTTTGTTTCTTTCCTTACTTTTCTCTATGTTCTCTTTCGCCTCTTTGTGCTTGTTTACGGTTTTCTTGGCTGGCAGTTCAGGTAAATATCCTCTGATCTTTCGATTATACAACAGTTCACATGGTGCTATCTTTGTTGTTGCATGAGGAGTCGTTCTATACGAAAGTAAAAATCGTTGGAGTTCCTGTCTCCAGTTTCTCCCCTCGAGCTGTGCGGTTTGTAATAATTTTTCCAGTGGCTTATTGAAGTTCTCAACATTAGCATTTCCCTGTGGCCAAAGAGGAGTACTTGGATTCCAGTCAATATTAAGTGCTTTGACGTATCTCTCAAACTCTGTCCCATTAAACGGTGGTCCATTATCACTTGAAAGCTTGACTGGTATGCCATGAGTGGCGAAAATTCTGTCCAATTTTGGAATCACTGCAGGCGCTGCTGTAGAGTGTACGATCTCCACTTCTGGAAACTTTGTGTATTTATCAATTGCTACTAATAAATACTGTTGAGAATTCGGTATTGGTCCAAGAAAGTCAATAGCTACGTCATACCAAGGTATGTCCTCAGTAGGTGTTATCTGCATTGGCTCGACTGGTTTACTTGCACCAACTGCTTGACAAGAGCTGCATTTTTCGATTAATTCTTTGACTCTTTGGCTCATATTTGGATACCAAATTTTTTCCCTTAGTAAGCTCTTTGTTTTCTCGATGCCTTGATGGCCTATATGTGCTAATCTTGTTGCTCTGTCTTGTAAGACTTCTGGAATGATGATTCTGGTGCCTTTCATTAGGATATCTTTTGTTTTGTTGACTGTGATCTCTTCTGAACATCTCTTATATGGTTGAATCTCTTTGTCTTGTGTATTCCATTGTCCTGTGTCTAAAGCTCGCTGAACTTTTTGTAAGACTCGGTCTTTCTTTGTTTCCTGTTTGATCTCTTCCAGTGTCATTGACTTTGGTACTGTGTGCTCAATGACATAATTAACATATTCTTCAGCAATACGTTCCTCTGAACTTTCTTTCATAATGATATCAATTGGATGTCGGCTAAGATAATCAGCTTCATTCGTTTGTCCACTCTTGTAAATAACTCGAAAGTTATAAGGCTGTAGTCTCATGATCCATCTTTCTATTCGTGCTGGAGGCTTTGATCTTGGATTATTAAATATAGCCTCTAGTGCCTTGTGATCTGTGAAAATATCAAATTCTGTACCTAATAAGAACAATCTGAAATGCTCTACACCCCAAACTAGTGCTAGTCCTTCAATGTCTGTCTGTGAATAACGACTTTCTACTGGGCTAAGGGCTCTACTGGCGTATGAAATAATCCTGTAACTTCCGCTATCATTTTCTCTCTGTGCAAGAATACCACTGATACCTTTCGGTGAACCATCCACTATTAGAAGACTTCTCTTTTTAGTGTCGAAGTAAGCTATTACAGGTGCTTGGGTCAACTTTTGTTTCAATTGACTAAAAGCTCTTTGTTCAACAACTGTCCACTTGAACTTGACATTCTTCTTTGTTAACTCTCGTAATGGTAATGTTATTGTTGCATAGTTAGGAATGTAGTCACTGCATGTATTTGCCATTCCTAGAAAGCTACGTACTTCTGAAACGTTCTGCGGAGGCGCAGCATTTTGAAGCTTTGACACTCTGTCTGGGTCAGGCCTTGTTCCTTTTTCAGTGAAGATTAGGCCATAGAATTTTATTTCTGGTTGTAGAAAATGGCATTTTTGTCCTTTTGCTTTGATATTCAAATCAGATAATCTCTTCAAACAATTCTCAAGGGCTTTGTCATGTTCTTTACGATCCTTTCCAAATATGATTATGTCATCGGCAATATTTTTCACGCCTCTAATGTCACCTAGATTACGTTGCAGAATGTTCTGAAATAATTCAGCACTGCTAGATGTGCCATAAGAAAGTCTTGTGTATTGAAAAAGACCTTCGTGCGTTGAAAATGTTGTAATAAAACGGCTCTCTTGTTCTAACTGCACTTGATGATATGCTTGTTTCAAGTCTATTTTCGAAAAATATTTCGATCCGTTCACTTCTGCTTTGAAATCGTCTAAAGTTGGCATAATATGTCTTTCTCTGATGATCGCTTTATTAGCTTCCCTCATATCTACGCAAATTCGTGTCCCTCCATCCTTCTTTGGAACGCATACAATGGGTGAGACCCAGGGAGTGGGCTGGTCTACCACCTTTTCAATGATTCCTTGCTCTATTAGCTTTCCCAGTTCCTTTGAAACGGCTTTTCGCATGTGATAAGGTATCCGTCTCTGCGGTTGTAATACTGGGGTTACGTCATCCCGTATATGCAATTTCACTTGTTGTCCCTTTAGTTTTCCTTCTCCAATGAAAACATTTTCGTATTTATTCAACAGCTTTTGAATCTTTTCATCGTTACTCTGCGGTATTTCCGACTTCTTTTCAGGGCTATTTTCTTTCGAAATTTCCTGTTTCTTGTCTGGATTTGCGTCCTTTTGTGCAGGCATTCCTTTGACTTTATTTATCAATTGGATTAGCGCAAGCTCTTGTGCCGTCTTTGCACTAAGTAGGTTACCCCCGGTTCCTTCCACTACATAGAACGTTGATATTGTATAGCGTGACTTTGACTCTATTGATGCGTGGAAACATCCTTTCAATTTCAAAGGGGTGGAAGAACCATAGGCGAATATTTTTGTCTTTGTTGGCTCCAGTGTTATTTTGTCCATAATCTTTTCATAAGTTTGGTTGTCGACCACATCTACAGTTGCCCCCGTATCGATTAGAAATTTGATCTGCTGTGATTCATTCAAACGAAGTAAGGTTTTGTGCTTTGAATTTCTTGTGTTGTCAACAGCATAGGCGTATTCATCTTCTGAAGAACTTGTTTCCTCCGTGGGGTTAGAAGAAACTACTCTGGCACGCTGTGGTTTTCTATCCCCTTTTTGACCTTGATTTTTGGCTGGCTTATAATAATTTCGACCTTGTGCGGGCTTTCTTGGTTGAAGTTTCCTTGGGTTTGTGTCTTTCGGTTTTCGACACACTTTTGCGAAATGTCCTTTCACACCGCAATTTGAACAATTCGCTTTTTTAGCGGGACATGGCTGGTTAGAATGTGGAAAAGAAAAACCACAACTAAAACATGTCTTTTCTGTGCGTATTTCTTTGATCTGTAAATCTTGGAAAGTTTCTTCCATTCCCGAGGCTTGGGCGGAACTAACTTCGGTTTTTCGTCCGTCTATCAACATCTCTTCAAGCTTATATTCAGGATCGCGGAGTGCTTTTCTCCGTAGTCGGCTTGATTTGCCATTGCAAACTATCTGCATTTTAATTTCTAAATCAGTATCATGGAATTTACAATGTGTTGAAAGAGTACGCAGTCTTGTGTGAAACTCATCTATTGTCTCATCCGCTCTTTGTTTGGCTTGACGAAAATTGTAAATTTCGTAAATCGAGTTTCTTGCTGGCTCGAAATGCTTTGTCAGGGCATCTTTGGCTTTCTTATAATCTTTACTTTCCCCTTTATCTGGCAATGTTTTGAATATTTCGTATACTTCTGGTCCTGCCTGGTATAACAGTAAGGCGCGTTTTCGTTCATCTTCCTTGATATCTGCGGCAATCAGATATGTTTCAAAACGTTCTATCCAACTCGTCCATCTTGCTCCTGTGTTTGTTGGATCCGATTTAGGCTGAAATTGTGGCATAGGCGAAACATTAGTTGCTGTAGCCATTCTCTTTATTTATCTATTTCTTTAATCCCGTTCGTCTTTAATCCCGTTCGTCGCCATTGTAGACTTCTACGGTAGGCCGAGACCAGAGAGGAGACGTGTGCTTCGGAGCAAGCTACGCCATAAAAGTATCTTACCTACAGCTTGCACAAAAATGTGTGCGAAATGTTGACTGAAAACTACAACATGAAAACTGGCTATGAAAGTCTCCCAGTCTCCCCTCGATTTAAGCATGCTTTTAGATAAAATGGTTACTTTGTTGTATCTCATGTGACTGCAATCACGAACAAAACTCTTGAGATACTTTGCTTTTTGGAGGAAATTTCGAGATGAGATTGTGGGTGCTTTCGTAAATAACGTCAAAGACCGACCAGGAAAATGATAGAACACATTAATGAAAACTACAGAGTGTCCCAAAAAAGTACGCCTGTTTGAAGAATCATCAAAATTTGATTACACTGCCGATCTTCAATTTTTCTTTTTTGTCAAGTAGATCATGGACCAAATTATTTTCCAAGATATAGCTGGTCTTGTAATTTAGCTCTTTTTAGGGCTACCTGGCTTTGAATCATATTGCTAAAGCGCACTGATAATGGCCAGATCAATTTCTTTGTGTATGTAAAGCTTCTAGTTTGGACATCAATGACAGAAAGAAATGCACACTATCATCAGAGACTTCAATGGTGATAAAAAATCTGAAAATTTGGACTCTTCGGCAAAATTGAGTATTTTGTTTAAAAACCATAGCTCAAAATAAGGTTTCTCAACGTGTAATTTGTCTTCCTTGCTGCACCAAAAGCAAATATTTTATCCTCTATGAATATTTTTGCGTCTTTGACAAAACAACTCGAAAAGAAAATTCTATCAAAGGTTTGATGATCAATTTTTGGTGATTTTGTAAACAGGAGTACTTTTTTGGAACACCCGGTAAAGAGGCAAAACTTTAATGAGCCGTTGCCGTTGCGTTGTCACCAAGAGTACTTTGTAGGCATGTTGCAATTTTAGATGCTCTGAAAGTCAGATTTAGACAGATTATGTGGCCGTAGTTATCGCTATTGAAAAGCTGCCGGACGCTCCTAACTACGACTCATAATCAATAATATTATCCGTACTACTACCGGGTCACCCGGTAGTAGTACGGATAATATTATTGATTATGAGTCGTAGTTAGGAGCGTCCGGCAGCTTTTCAATAGCGATAACTACGGCCACATAATCTGTCTAAATCTGACTTTCAGACGATCTAAAATTGCAACATGCCTACAAAGTACTCTTGGTGACAACGCAACGGCAACGGCTCATTAAAGTTTTGCCTCTTTACCGGGTGTTCCAAAAAAGTACCCCCTTTTGATTGGATAAAGTAACAAAACGATAAGATATCACGATTTTCCGAAAACATAGCTACATTTTTTTATCTTCAACTTGAATGCACATACCTTGAATTTTAGAATCGTCTACCAAACACCGGAGATACGAGCTCGCAAAGTCAAAATTTAGAGTGCACCTGAAACCAGAGGTTTCGAGAAACGGCCTAGCCATGATCAGATATCACCGCAGTTTGCAAAGGAATTTCCAATTTCGGTTTTTAGGTTTTACTTTTGAAAAGAATTATACTCTGAGATGCTTCAATTGTTCTTGATATTTTTTTTTCTTTTGAGGAATCGATCCTTGCGTTGCATTCCTTTGAACACGCTATTCTTATCAAAGAAAAAGAAAAAGGGTACATGCACGCTTATTTTGGAGATGTGGCACGAGTTTATCATTCATATCACGTTTTTATTCTATTTGTTTAATTAGAGTCGTGGTCATGCATCCATAATTCTTTTCAAAATAAAAATTGAAAAATTAAAAATTTGCAGGTGCAAAATGGCCATGATATCAAATCATGGATAGGCCCTTTTTCAAAACCTCTGGTGTCAGGTGCAAGCTAAGTTTTGCCTTCGCGCAGTCGTACCACCGGTGTTTTATGGACGAAGTTGAAGATTAACAAATTTAGCTGTGAACTCTCTAAGTCCTAATATTTCATCGTTTCACTCCTCTCTCCAGTCAAAACGGGGTACTTTTTTGAGACACCCGGTATGAGTCCCAGTATGAGCGGTCTCGGTCTGGTGTAATAGTCTCGTTTTGAATAGCGATTACTGGGACTCATCGTAATCAGTCTAAGTCAGATTTGGCCCACGCAAAAAATATGGATCCACATTGTAGCAGCTGGTCTGATTTTGAAGTTTGGCTTTTTGTTGACTTTTCTATTAGCTCAGCTACTTCAGTGTGCGTCCATATTTCTGCTTAGGCCAAATTTGATTTTCAGACAGTCTGAAACTGCAAAAATGCCTGACAATAGACCGTGACATGTACTGAACCATATTTGGGTATTTTATCTACAATATAACAACAGGAAATACTGACATCTGATAGGCTAGAGTTTGACCGCAAGTGGCTTGAGCCACCTTTATATGCTTAGATTCCCTTGGCTGTGCCGTGCCTATCTCTGCGCGGATTGTTTTCTCTGGTACACCTAATGCCCTTTAAAGAGTTGTTGCTGCACTCGAACCAACAACACCCGGGGCTGCTTTCCCTTCTTTGAAAAAATACAGCAATTATGACATAAAATGGAGTGGACGATATTTCAATGGCAAATTCTGCTTAAATCTTGAGGGCAACTCTCCCTGAATGAATTGGATTGCTTGTGGGCACTCAATATAAAACAAATTAAATGATTAAATGTAACGATCCCAACAATCTGACGCGACAATCACGCAACAATATGACGCAATAAGCAAGCGGCACATTCTGTAGCTCATAAGTTACTCGTTTTCGAAGTAACTCTTCATGCCACGATTTTGCTACGGCGAGCAACATGTTTTTTCGCGCACAATTCTACACCTGTTTTCGTGATCTCCTGAGGAGAAATTGAGAATCGAAACATCAGAAATGGCGAATAATAAAGAATTAAGCTCTTACCCTTGCTGGGTCTGCGCTAGCAGGGGAGAAGGAATGACTTTTTTGGATATCACCGCGCGTGCACGTCATATGGACTTGTTGCACGCACCGGAACATGTCGGAGAACCTGATGCGGATGAATTGTTTGACAGTGGATATTTATCGAGGTTGCGAAACAATCCCTCAAAATTTCAGGACGATGGTGAGTACTTTTGTTTTTGCATTTTTGAAAATGAGAGGGCCTTTTTTGACAAATAAAACACATGTAAACCTAGTGCAGACAATTTTAAATTTTGGTTCTTTTTTGGTCAAAAGCAAAATTATTTCAACAAAAACGAAGAAAATGAAATTATTAGCTAAAATTCTTCCTTGCCTCCTTCTTGGTGAGCAATTGTGACAAAATACTATGTTTGAACTTAGCCAGTACTGAAAGTGACTGAACGTTTCTTAAAATTCTCGTGACCGAGTACTCAGAGTTTCTTAAGAGTTTCTTAGGACTTTCATAACATTATTAGTGATGTTTCGATCCTGTGCCCTTATGAACATTTCACAAAGGGAGTTTCACGAGGCGAGGCCGTGTGTCAACTGTCAACTGTTAACTGTCAAGATCATCGATCGTCAAATGTCAACTGTCTAGATCATCGCTCAATTACCTTCTGAGCAAGATAATACAAAACTGGTCTAAGATTTGAGTTTCTTACAAAAAATTGCTTGTAAAATACAGGTACATATATAGATTGAGTTTCATCTCATTAGCTCATTGGTCAGTAACAAAAAACTTGGAGTGGCCAATTGTTTTTCGAAACGAAGAAAGACCTAATCTACCAGCTGGGTATTTATTGGCAAATTTCAAACAGAGCAACAGTATGATGTTTTTTGCGTTCTTGCAAACCTTTTCGGATGACTTTGGCGTGCAAAGTAAATCGCTCCGAGAATCTTTGATCGAAATTTTGAAGTTAAATCTTTGAACTTCACAGAGGAACACACCAAACATTTATATTTTCTACGATTGCTCGGATAAACGTGGAATTTTGACTGCTCCTTTGGTGGTTTGGCTGAAGCCAAGCCACCGAACTGCATAAAGCAATGGACACGTGCCTAAAACAATAGCGTTTACGGGTTTGTTTACACTTTGAAGACGCAGCCCCATTTTCGAACGTTTATTCAATATTGTAATTTTGAAAATAAAGAAACTTCGAAATGAATCACTTCTTCTGCTCCTCTGTATCTGCTGCAATAATATCTTGTAGTTTGTAATTTGTGCCCAAATAACTAGGATTTCAAGGATATCTTTGCAGTTTGTAACTAGATAAATATTGAAAATGAAATGAAAATGTATGTGACGTTTGTTGTTGAAGTACTAGTGCATTGAACAATTACAATAATTCCTGTCTGGAGCAGCAAAGGAAAATATACACACGTTCTGACCATCTTTCTCAGCAACATGAAACAGCTTGTAAGATTGGAGAAGTTTTAACTAAACACTCAGAATTTATGGAATGTGTTTCTCAAGGAACATTTGCTGGAGAAAAATCACAGCTTACCCGTTGTTCTCCTGTCCATTTCAGCATAACTTTGCCCGGTGTGTTCCTTTATTTTTGATGAATCTCTTTCACATTTCATGAATGAAACACACAAGCAACAGACCTGTACACCTCTTGTCTTTCTCTCCTCGGAGCTAGCTATCTTCAGCAGAAACCTATCCTTGATATGAAGAGATTTCTGATCGAATTATTTTGGTGTTTTAGTTGAAATCGCTTGATTTGACTGCTGTATTCAAAGCTGACCAGACCTCTTTGATGAAATGAAGTTTGACATATCAGGCCTAAAAATTGTAAATGCCATGACACAGAATGAAACCCAAGCAAAGAGCAAATAATGCTAGCAAATGTATAGGCCAAATCATCTTCCTCCTTTTCGTTTGAAAATTATGCGCTAAGCAACGCAATTTTATTAAATTCGGAGGTTTTCAAGAAGTCTCACAATTCAAAGAGGGTATTTGTGGAATCGAAAGCTCTATCAATTCATGACTGAACAAGTCAGCATGTCCATATCAACATCACGGCATATTTTCTTTCAGAATTCTTTGTCAAGTCTATAATCTATATCCTAACTAAGGTTAAAAATGTGAATAATTTCCTTGTCTCAGGAAATAAGCCAGCTCGGAATCTAGTAAGGCAAGATCAAAATGGCACACAAGCTTTCCAAGTAGGTGCTTCGTTACCGTTATTGGGTGGACAATTTTCCAAGAGTCAGTTTATGCAGATGTCAGAAATACTGGGAGCAGCACAACATAATGGTTCATATGCATCAAACAATAACTACAGGTATACAAAATATTCTGATGCCAGTCTCATTCTTCTAAATCATTTATTCATATTTATCTTTACTTTTTATTTATTCATAACTTTGTCATACCACACGTAGAAGTGTGCCGCCTACATTTTCAAAGCGCAACCTTGGACCAATGTTTGCAAAAATGACACCAAAGTGCCAAAATCCAAAAAAAAGAGAACAGGATTTCCATGTATTCCTTTACTATGGGAGACCCATGCGTTTCAATTGCCTATTGCTCGTTATCATTATACCGTATTAAAGGTAATAAAATAATCAGTTTCAGTATTTCGCAGTTGCCTGTACTCAAAATTTCATTAGTCGCAGTGTTCTCTAATTCTTTCACTTTCTCATTGCCCTCTTTGGCACTTTGGATCGAGTTGCTAAGATGTAAATTCATTCATTCATTCATTCATTCATTCATTCATTCATTCATTCATTCATTCATTCATTCATAGTTTAATGATGAATGAATGAATGGACGAATGAATGAATGAACGAATGAATGAATAAATCAGTAAACGAATAAAGGAACAATAAACGAAAATGAAAATGAGAGGATATACTGAAAAAGTGATTAAATAATATTTATTATTCGTGCAGGTTGGAAGAAGTCACCGAAGAGCTTAACGTAAACAAGAAGATAAACAAAAGACTAACTGATGAATTAGAACTCAGTGAGAAAAAGCTGAAAAAAGCAAGATTCATTTTGGATAAAACAGAAAATGAACGCCAAGAATTGAAAGGTAAGCAGCTCTGTGCGAAATTGACAGATCAACTTGAACTGAGGTTTGAGGTAATGCTATGGTCTTGGAGAATGAACTGATGACAACATTTTTGATGTCAGCACATGGCACCTTGCAGGAATATCCCTCTGCAAGGTGTACCAATAGATTGACTGACTATCAGTTTATCCAACGTAGACAATAAAACCTTAGACCTTTACTTTCTGCTAGGAACTCCTTGCAGTTATGATCTCAGATGTCCGATGATTGGTAAAATTTTCAAAAGTTTGCGGATGTCTCCCAAGTTTGCTTTAGGAGCAGGGTATGTTCGAAAAATTTGTCAAGGTAAGGTATAGAAATTTCAGAACTAGAATTCTTTGTATTTTAAAGCAAAATTAGTTACGAAGAAAACAATTCTACTTCGGAAGAACCGAGATTTGAAGAGCTCTTCTTGTTCGGTAACTGTCTTCTTATTCAAATCGTCTTTATTTTGTCAATCAGTCATGGTAAAAGTTCAGCAAGAGGAGCACGATCGACTCCAAAAGAAATTTAATGATTACAAGAACCAAAATCATTCTTTGCAAGCTGATTTGGACCGAGAAAGATTGGTGAGTAAAATTCTTAAATTTTCAAAATACTCAGCTGCTTTTTGTGATGCAGATCTTGGTAGTTAGAGGGCATCGCAGTTGTACTTCTATGCTTTTGCGGAGGAGGAATGATTCCTATGCTTCTGCTGATGAGGCAGCGAGGAGAAATCTTATTTTCCTTTCCTTTTCTCTTTCGCTACCTTCTCCACAGAAGTACAGAATTTTCTCAGAAGAAGCACATTAGTACACATGTGCTGTGCAAAACAACAGATATAAGGTGCATCTTTTGCTGGAAGTGTGCTAATTTGAAAACTAAAAGACTTACTGTACTAAAAGAGTGATTTGCCAATGCAGAAAAGACATCTGACCACTGCATTTGCCTTCAGTTCTAGCAAGACTTATTGTCCCATGTTTATTTAAATGACTATTGAATTGCTTATGAAACAGCCAAGTGTATTGCATGCTAAACCATCCTTATTTGGGCTGCGTCTTGGCAGGAACAAACAATATTCTGTTACCCATGTAACCCGCTCAATTCCGATTTAAGGTGCGGATTATCAAGCCCTCTTTCGATTGATTCAATCATAGCAGTCTCCTTATCCTTATCAATAAATATGTTTACTATTTCATCATCTAGGCTGAACAGCAGCTTCAGGAAAAGACTGGGCTTTGTGAAGCCATGGAAAGACGAATGAAGAATTTACAGAAAGAGCTCGAAATTGAAAAGAATGCTAGGCACGAGGCTGAGAAATGCATGCATATGACTAAGATCGAGGCTGGGGATTTATCTGACGAGAAGGAGGAGCTGCAGAGGAAACTGAGGATGAGCGACCAGGAGATTCAGCGCTTGACAGACAGGAATGATATTCTTCTTAAAGAGAATGCAGACTTAAGGAAGAGCTATAGTGAATTGGAAGAGAGAAACCTTCATTCCAAGATAGCTGTTAAGAAAGAGTTTACGGAGAAGAGTACCGCACTCTTGCGAGATTTAGAAGTATACCGAGAGAGGGCGGACGATCATGAGCGGGAAAACAAAGAGGCCAATCTCAAGTTGGATGAGAAAGATATGGAGTTAGCAAAAATCAAACGCAAAGCTTACAAAACTGAGGCACGCAACCAACGAGTTATCGACAAGCTCTCGAAGGTAAATGAAATGCTGAAAAGCAAATTGCTGGAAATAGATGACGAGAGCTCAGAGTTGAAAGAGAAGTTGCCTCAAATCGAGGCAGAGATGACAGAACGAGGCTTGAAGATTACAGAGCTCTTGAAGAGGAATGAACACCTTGAAGAGCGCTTGAAAAAGATGAAGATGAAGTACAAAGATAAGCTCAAGAAGATCAAAGCTCAGCAAAAGGAAAAGACAGCGATAATGGAGTATGATGCGCTGAATGAGGAGCTTGAAAAGGTTTCAAAACAGAGAGAACAGATGGAAGATAACTATGCAGAGTTAGAAAGTCAGCTTGAAGAGAAAAACGAAGCTATACGAGATCTCAAAGAAATTACAATCAAATTTGAGCAGCTAATAAAAACAAATCAAAATCTCGTAAAAAAATTACAAAGAAAGGAATTCCTGAAAGAAGAGCTTCAACAATCGCAGGACAAAATTAGAGCTCTATCTGAAAAGAATCATTTGCTAGAAAGAGAACTCCAGAACAAGGTAGGCTTAGAGTTGGAAAATGATGTTCTGGAGAAGGACGAATATATAAGAAATCTTCAAGAAACTGCAATCACGCTTGAGCAGCTCACAAAAACAAACCAAAATCTAGTAGAAGAACTGCAAAGACAGGAATCCCTGAAAGAGGAGCTTCAGCATTCCCAGAATGAAATTCTGACTCTCACTAAAAAGAATTCGATGCTAGAGAGAGATCTTGAGAACGAGGAAAGCTCAGAATTGGAACATGATATTACAGGGAAAGATGGAGCCAGAAGAAACATTGAACAAGGTGCAATCGAATTGAAGCAACTCACGAAATCCTCCAAAGAGGAGCTGCAGCAATCTCGAAATGAATTTAGGATTCTCACTGATAGAAATTCTGTGGTGGAGATAGGTCTCAAAGACGAGGGCAATTCAGAATTAGAAAATGACAGTCTCGAGCAGGATGAAACTATACGGGATCTTCAGCAAAGTGCCATGAAGCTTGAAGAGCTCATACAATCAAACCAGGAGCTCATGAACGAAGTGCAGGGAAAAGAATCCCTGAAAGAAGGGCTGCAACGATTGCAGAATGAAGTGAAGATTCTGACCGAAAAGACGTCTTTGTTGGAGAGAAATCTCAAAAGCAAGGGAGGCTTTGAATTAGAAAATAGTTATGTAGAGGAGAACAGAGCTAGTAGAGACTTACAGTCAAGCTCAATCAAGCTCGAGGAGCTCACAAAAACAAATCAAAATCTTGCAAAAGAATTACAAGGGAAGGAATCTTTGAGTGAAGAGCCTCTTGAACACTTGGATGCAGAGCTACAGCAATCACAAAATGAAATCAATATTCTAACCGAAAAGAACTCTGCAGTTGAGAAAAATCTGAAGGAAAAGGAAGGTTTGAAAAGATCCATGGAAGAGCATGTAAACGAGCGAAAACGCAGCTCAATGCCTGAAATTAAAACAAGTGGAATTCTTTCAGGGCTAAAAGAAAAGGATTTCCTAGAGAGTCAGCTACAAGAATCGAGACTTGAGCTCGAAAACCTGGAAGCAAGGAATTCAAACTTGGAGACCGAGTTGAAACAGAGAACATCTTTTGTGTCAGATTTGCAGGGAGGGAAATCCAGAATTCGAGGAACTTCGCAAACAAAAAGAAGAGCTAGAAATCGAATTGGAAGCCAGAAGGGTTAGCATGGAGAATTTAGAAAAAGAAATTGAGCACAGAGAAAGACTTTTAGAGAACGAGCTACACTATCTCAGAATGAAAGTTTCTTCGCCTCAAAAGCAAGATGAAAAGCTGCAGCGGAAAAGTTCCGTTCCGCAATACGACCAACGCAGAACGGAAACAATTTCCGAACTCTTCCATGACAAATCAAAGGAGTTTAAAGATATGCAGCAAGCACTTGTGCAGCTTAAGTCAAAGACTGAAGTTGCAGAAAATGCGAAAGAAGAGTTTGAACAACATTGTCATGATTTGAACAAGGAGCTGCAGGAATGGAAAGAAGCTTGTGAGTATCTTATTTCAAAACAGAAAGATTTGAAAAAGAAATTCAAAGTGAAGGACAAGTTGTGCCGGAAGCTTGCTGAAGAGAAAATTGAAATTGCGGATTGCTTGGCAGACAAAGAAGGTCTTTTGCATGAGAGTAAGGCTAAAGTTCTTGATCTTGAGGCAAAGGTAACAGAGCTTTATAGGAAAATAATCAGTAAGGCAGACCTGTCTTTGAGCCTTGAAGAAGCTCAGGAGCAGCTGAATACTGCAGAGGAAAATGAACAAGCTTTGCAATCTGAAAAGTCAGAACTGAATAAACAACTTGAGGAGCTTCGAGCTAAACTTGAAGCTTTCAAGAAGCAAGAACGAGAGACTGAAGATCTCAACGCTGGTGCTGCTGATAGCGACGAAAGGAAGGCTGACAAAATTTCAGAGCTGAAGCGAGAAATTAAAGAATGGCAAAACATTGTGAATGAATTGGAATCTTTGCTTGCAAGTAGTCAGGAAAGAGCAGAAGAAATTACCAAACAAGCTGCCAAAATTGAGCGACAGCTCAACAGAAAGATCACTGGCCTAAATGAGGAAATGGAGCAGGCTCGTGACAAGATTGAAATCTGTGAAAAGGAATTGCTGAAACAAAACGAGGAAATTGCACAATTGACAGCGAGTTTGGAGCAACAAGACCTTGGAATTGAAGCAAAGAACAAATATATTACCGAAATTGACGAAGAACGTACCCAACTTCTCGCAGAGAAAAGAAACTTAGAAGAAGTGATACAAGAGTTGGAAGACAGGATTCAAGTTCTGATGAACGAAAAGGAGGAGTGCCAAAAAGAACGACAAATTGTTGAAAACAAATTAAAGAAAAGGAAAAAGAAGTATAACGTCTTGAAGAGCAGAGAAAATGATTGGAAAAATGCGCATGATGAGATCGAAATACTGGCCAAGGATAAGAAAGATTTGATGACTAAATGTAAGGAACTTGAAAATCAGTTGAAAAATTCTAGTGAGGTTCCAAAGAAGGCTGAAACAAGGTGAGTGTTAAGAAAATATGTGATTGAGTACTCAGAGTTTCTTACAAGTTTCTTTTAGAGGTTCCATAGCAATCTTCATGTTAACTACCTGTCCTCTCATGAACATTTCAAAACAAAGTTTTTTGAAGCCTTTCCAATGTTTCGACATTACTCAAGTACCTTTCGTGAGTAGGGAATAAAGTAAAACACGATCAGGATTTCCTTTAGTGAAGTGAATAAGTTATATTTTCCCAGTACTGAAGTTTCTCGATTATTTGGCGATTTAAAAATCTGAGGTTTCTTAATTAGTTTCTTATAAAGAAAAAGCATATTCATTATTTTGGTATTGCAATCTGAAGTACCAAAGTCCGTCTCAAATTAGATGTCACATGAGATTTGCGATAACGCAAAATTCCATTGCAAAACATTTCTGTTGTTGTTATTCGTGGGTATTTGCAGGTGACATCCAATTTGGGCCAGACTATAATCAGAAATTGTGATGCGAACAGCTGTAATGTAATGTAACGATAGAGCCTGCCTCTTACTGATAGCCTCTTATTGATAGGTCTCAAAATAAAGATGCACGAATTGACAATGGGAAGAATCCTCCAGTAAACAATGGATACGAATCTGACTTTGAATCTTCGAATGACGAAGAAGAAAGCTACAAACGAGTTGCCGAAAAGCAACAATCACGACAATACAAGAGCCACGCTACCAAACAGCACCAACCACAGCAGCAACAACAACAGCTAAAGCTACAGATACTGAATTCTGAAGAAGATGAGGTCGAAGAGGTGGATGATCTTTTAGTTGATTTTGACGATGAAGAAGATGAGACTTTGAAAACTCTTTCGAAACTTATTATTTTTGCAGAGGTAAATTTCCTTTTTAAAATCAATTCATCTTCTATTACCTGGGTACCAGACTCTCTAACATAAAATGGAGAGTCTGGTACAGTGCACCCCAACCTCGTTCCGGTGCAAATCAGCTGAGCTCATTTGAACAGTAGCTTAGCCTATTCAACGGACTGGAATCTTGGAACCCTGGAACCAGAGTCCAGGATAGCCTGCTATTCAGGCGATCACACACGGTCAAAGAAGTCTTCTCATGCTGCTGAAAATAAAATGCAACGGAATGGGCCTAAGGACGCTGATAAATCAGATGGAATAAACAGCGATGAACTGTCAGACGTTTTTCTTCATTCAGTGCAAAAATTGGGAAAATGGGCGTGCGCTTGCACGGTCTCCATTTCATGTTAGAGCGTCTGGTACCCCTGCGCTCTTGGTCATCTTTGTACCTTAGTCCCCTTTGATTAGCGTATCAATAGGTTACGCAGGAGACAGGAGAGGACAGGGGACAAAGACAGTCAAGTTTTATTTCTAGCAACACATATTTTTCCTGGTTTCCCTGTGCTTCTTCCACACCATATCAACAATAGATGCTGAGAATTGTCAATGAGTCTACATTCGACGGGTAGAAGGCTGGGCTTCAAGTCTTTAAACAACTTCATTTCATTTTATATTCTTTAAACAGGGTTAAAATATACAGTTAAATACTGATTTCCAAACTGCCCTGTAAAATAACAACAAAATAAATGTATCTAATCATAAAATTCACATATAACGATAAGATCAAAATAAAATTGGTTTGTAAATAAGGAGTTTAACCGAAGAGATTACTTGCTGGTTTATATGCAGCTTTGAATCGATTTAATCTGATGTGAACGGTAGGTGCAAATTCACTTGAATTTAACTCATTTTCAAATACTTCAATTCATTCCACGATCTTTCTCAACTGAACGACTCTTTGCTTTCTCTTCCTAAAGCAGGATGAAGCAGCACAAGGGCCTACCAAGAAAGAGCAAGCTACAATCCACAGTGAGCAGCCAGCCAAGACACAGCCGCACACCTCTGCAAGCGATGAATACAACAAGGGGAAGGATGAGCGCAGAACTTTTGCAGAGAAAATGCTCGAGGAAGAAGATGCTACAACAGAAACGCAACTCCCAGATTTTGATGAAGAAATCAGCACTGATGTTCGATACATAACAGGCGATGAAGGCTCCCTCTCAGAGGATGACGATGATACATTTCCTCCGGCGTATGTTCCATCATTTTGCGATACAAGCACAACTCCTGGTGCGACTTCGAAGGCTCTGGATGATTTTGCCAAAGATTTGTTGGAAAGTAATGAACAAGAGGCTGAATCAGGGAACAAAATTGTGCTACCTAAACAAGGTAAGTCAACGTTTTTTTATAAATTTGTTGATAATACCAAGTTGATTATAAATAGCTGATTTGTTTATTTAGATTGTAGGATTTTAGATTGTAGTAAGGTTTTATGTTATAGTCTTTAAGGTTAGTGTTGTTAATAATAAAGTTTATTTTTATTTTATGGGAGGGCCCCTTGCAAATCAGCAATTGCACCTTCCCGGTAGTTAGGTACATGAAATGAAAAAATAAATTGAAGTGAAGACTGTGAAATCGCTTCAATAGCAGTAAGTTGTGGGCAAACAGAAAAGTCAGAAGTCTAGTCTACTTAAATATCGGCATTTAGATGATAAGATACTTTGCTCACTTTATGCCGAAAATATAAAGTGTGGAATGTTTCGATTTGGTATCCGGAAAAATTGGATCTTTTCAGCTGAGATTCAAACAGCCGAATTCGCGTCTTAAATAGCTGACTTCCAAAACTGCAAGATCTGAAAACCAGACAAAATTACTTTAGGTAGAATTCGGCCCAGATAAATTTAGAAGACTTGCAGATGAATTTCGAAGCACAACAATTTTGTATCTGGTGTATGTAAAACTTTCCAAATCTTCTTCTTTTCATCAACATTTAACAACATGAAATATCATTCCTACAGAAACAAAGTCTTCCGCAACATCACTTGGTTTTAACGATGTCGATGATGACATGCTCAATAGTCTTGCTTCCAAACGGAAAAACAAGAAATCAGAGCAGGCAAGCAGCATTACTTCAAAGGAGAACAAGATGGCGTCGGATTACAGTCCACAGCTGCAGAGCGTGGCGAACGATTTCCACCCACGGGACCAAAAGGTGGCCCCTGATTTCAGTCCGAAAATAACAGAAAATTTCAGGTCACAGAGAAAAGTAAAGCGACCTGACTTCAGCCCATCGCAGACAAAGATGACGACTGATTTAGGCCCAACAGAAGATCTTGATATCGATGCTCTCTTGGAGGAAATTAATCTTTCTAATATCGAGAACGAAACAAGGAAACATAAAGGCAGTAAAGCAAACGAAAAGAGCCGGAAAGCCAAGAAAAGCGATAAGGTGCGATATATAGTAAACGATGAAGCCTCCTTCTCAGAAGAAACGAAGCAGGGCACCTCCTCCGGTGAATTTCGATATATACAAAGTGATGAAGGCTCCTTCACAGAAATAACGAAGCAGAGCACTGTAGATGAATGTCGATATTTTTCAAGCGACGATGAAGGCTCCTTCTCAGAAGAAGCAACGCAGAACACTTCAGATGAATTTGGATATACAACAAGCGATGAAGGCTCCTCCTCAGAAGAGACGAAGCAAAGAACTTCAATGTTTTTAGTGTAGGTTTGTAAAGTTGCAAACTGGCGCAAGTTCTGACCTAATTGTAAATAAATTCATTCGGAAATTTGTACATTTGTGAATACATCCAATTTCGTAACAATTGTAACTGAGTTCTAACAGCAACAAGTTTTGTATGATATACATATTTTGTTTTCATCGAGCCAGACTTATTAACCGAATCCCTTGTTTGTTTCCCTGTTCTTTTTGACTTGAATGATGCTGCTCGAATATTGCTTCGGTCAACAGAGACTTGCAAAATTAAAAAGAAACTTACGCTGAAAAAGTTTCATGGGTAGTTTTAGTAGACTTAATTAGTTTCTTACTTTTTTGCAGTTGTGCTTGGTTCCCACAGCTTTGTTTACTTTTGCGGAGGAAAAGACATTAAGAGAGACTTTTTTACTACTATGGAGGAGCTACTCCACACGCTGAAAAAACATGGGTAGTTAGACACTGCAGTTGTGCTTGGTTCCCACAGCTTTGTTCTTTTGCGGAGGAAAACATTTTTTACTACTATGGAGGAGCTATTCCACAGAAATATTGAAATTATTTCTCTGCAGCTAAATATTAGTTGGGGCGCTTGTTGTATAGCTACCCATGGAAAAACTTAGGCCATTACCAGAAGAACGTATGGTGGCAATCACCTCGCAAAACTTTTCACAGCGAATTCGATTGTGATTCAAGCTGCAATCGACGACAGTATGAACTTCACTGTATTTTGTGATACAATTGGATACAATAGCAACAGTTTGCGTTTGATTGACACTTCATTTCAAAGCGATTAGCGACTGCAGACAAAGGAAATTCTCTCAACCAGTAATTCAAAACAAACAGTGCCGCAAAAGTTGCTCCGAAACCAGTAGTGCAACCTCTCGCCTTGTGCAAGCGAAAGGTGGTTTTTAAGAGAAGTTATGTGCTTATAACGAAAGAAGAAGAGTAAATCTTAAGTTCTGTCAGGCGGATTTTGCTTATTTGATTCAGAAGCCGAGCAGGAGGCCTTTTAATTCTCGTGTATTTAGGGCTTAAATGAAGCAAATACCACACAGCTCCTGAATTAAATAAACAAAATCTGCCAGACAGATCTTTAGAGTTACCCTTCTTCTTTCGTTATAAAGCACATAATTTCTCTTAAAAATCACTTTTCCCTCACACATGGCGAGACTTTGCCCTACAAGTTTCGGGGAAACTTTTGCGGCTTTGTCTGTTTTGAATTACTGGTTGAGATGAGTTCCTTTGTTTGCAGTCGCTTAAGTCGCTAATCGCTTTCAATTGAGGTGTCAATCAAATGCAACTGTTGCTATTGTATTACAAAATCTACCATTGTCCTCCATTGTACTTATGTTTGCTATTGGCTGTCTGACGAACGAGACTTTTGCTTACTTTCTTGAGTTGATAGCAGCTCATTTTGTACATTCATTCATGAGTCCCTGTCGAGCAAGGTTTAATGCAAGGATGCGTGGAACTTACCGGGTGGGGGAGCAAAAAGAATTTCACATGTTTGAAAACTTGTTATGAGGAGAATATTGAAGGTATTGGAATCAATAAAAGTTTGGATGATAGCCGAAAGACGCGAGTATTTTCCTTATTTTTGCTCTATTTTTCTGAGTATTGTCAATATAGGTAAAATCTAACTTATAAAAATCTGTAATTTCGGAAAGCGTGAAAAGAAGCCAAAAACCTTAGTTTAAAATTATAAAAAAAATTCAACACTCAAACGCATTTCATTCTCCTCAAGAGTTGATCAAATGTTTATGAAAGCAAATATAACATTGACTATGATATAACATAATATAATAAAATATAATATATAAAATAAACTTGAAATATAATATATTTACGTGTTGCTCTAAGTGATGAGATTATTCTCATCCTTTTTCGCGCATTTTCAAGTATTGGATTTCTTATAAATTGAATTTTACCAATGCTCAGAAAAGTACAAGAAAAATCACAAAAATATTTCAGCCTTTCGGCAATAAACCAAACTTCGACGCACTAAAATACCTCAGGTATTCTCGGCACAATTAATTCTAAAACATGTGAAGTTCTTTTTGGTTTCCTGGTGGCCAATCGTCTAGCTCCTTTATTCTGTAGTCTTCAAGGATTAGCCATTTCATTTCTTAAACGTGATTTATAGACATTATGACTTTAGGCCCTACTTTTCCTGCCGCCGCCAATAAGATATGCCGCAATCACATATTGGAGTAAGATTACGCATTAATCCACATGGAAATAGCCAAAAACTTCGGATAACGAAGTATCAAGGAGTAAAATATAAGTGACGAGTGTGACCGACGCAGCTGGGAATATATTTGACTCATATCTCTCTTGTTGGCTGGACTTACAGCAAGCGTCTTCGGTTTTGTTATTTGCTATACACCAGCCAAACGCCAGCCAAACGAGCCCTGTATGAGGCACTAAGACCTGTGAAGAAACCCAAAGGCAAACCAAAACTCACTTGGTTAGGCCTCATCGATAAAGATCTAGGAGGACAAGGTCTGAATGTAAAAGACACAAACAAATTAAAGAAACTAGCAAATAATAGAAACACTCGGAGTGGAATTATCAGGCTCGCAATGTCAGGGACTGACGTAATAGCGTAATTTGATGATGATGATGACGATGATGATATACACAACAACAACAACCACAAGGACATATGAACAAATTGTTCAAAAACATATTTCTTCAACACAGCTCTGAGATTGTTTCAGAAAAAAGCAATTGATATCCTCGAGAAGCATAGGTTCCAAATCTTTTAAAACGGTTGATGCAAACTTCTATGACCTATTTCTTTGAACTGAATGGTTTCAAAGAAACTTTCGCTATTTCACTACAATTCTACTGTTGAACTTTTATGAAATCTGCAACATTTTTAGAATTCAGCTGGTTTTCTTCTTTTTTAGAATTCAAGAAAAATTAAAGCAAATTATAACCATCGTAATTTCTAAGCTTTTTGAGGTATCACAGAATAACGTTCAACAAATTTTATGAATGTCTATACTGTGAAATCAAGCAGAAGTCTTTAATTCTTCTGGTTAACGATCTAAAAATTTGATGGCATCACATCTTCAGATGAGTTGACAAATAGAATGCGCCGTAATTAAAAGAATAGCAACGATTGTTGAAAAGTCCAACGGTAGGATTATAGAAATGTAGGTAAAAATTTTTTCAAGTCATTCCTTTTAAAGAAATAAGTCGTAGAATTTTTCACCCATCTTTTACACCAAACACGGGGTGTAGGAAACTCTCAATCAAAAATGTACCGGGTATCCAAAAAAGCAGTCCTTTTTAAAAATTCACCAAAAATTGATTATCAAACCTTTGATAAAATTTTGTTTTGGGTTGTTTTGTCAAAGACCTAAAATATTCATAGATGATAAAATGTTTGCTTTTGATACAGCAAGGTAGAAAAATTACACATTGAAAAGCCTCATTTTGAGCTACAGTTTTAAAACAAAATACTCAATCTTGCCTAAGAGTCAACATTTTCAGATGTTTTATCATCATTGAAGTCTGCATTCATAGTGCGCATTTCTGTCATTTATGACCAAACTAGATTCTTTACATGCACAAAAAAATTGATCTGGTAATCATCAGTGTTTTTTTGCAGTATGAATCAAACCAGGTAGTCCTAAAAAGAGCTAGAATTTGCTAATTTTTAAGCTAATTGCAAGATTATGACTTATATGAACGAGATATGACTTGTTCATGGTTTCTTTGAGGGTCCGTTGTATGGAGAGATCACTGTAGATCGGTTCTTTATTCATGTATTTTTTTTCGTTAGTATATTTTCTTGTATTTAAATTATTATCCTTTGTATTAGTCCCGTATTAGTGTTTGTAATAGTATTTAGGTTAAGTGTAATAGCTGCAGGGTTGCAATGTATTTTCATGCTCCTTGCGCTATCGTCTCGTAATGTTAATGTTTGTTAGTAGATTGTAAATTTTAGGAAAATTGATATAAAAAAAAAAAAAAAAATTGCAAGATCAGCTATTTCTGGGAAAATAATTTGGTCCTTGATCTACTTGACAAAAGAAGTAAATTGAAGATCGGTCGTGTAATCAAATTTTGGTGATTTTTCAAACGGGAGTACTATTTTCGGAACACCAAGTAGATTTACGTTTGATACATCGAGATAGTCATAATAGGTCATAATTTATGTTTTCTTTCTGTCTCTACCTCTCCTGCAAAGCGCCATTTCAATCCCACGCGTGGCGGCAGATTGGCGTGACCTCGAAGGCCCTGGAGCAATTATGCCACTGAGACGACCACACTTGAGTGGCATAATGGCAATGTCTAGCTCACTTCAATCTGCCACGCATGAGGATACGCTAATCAAATTTTAATTTAGAGTTTCCTACAACCCGTGCACCCATTCAAAGATTTGGAGCCAATGCTGCCTCGAGAATGATTATAGTTTTCATCAAAACACCAACCTCGTTCCCAAGCCCGCCATTGTCTTCCAGGAACCAGGGTGTCAAACACATGACTGGGAACTACCAGCAAGTTAGGCCGTTTTGTCCGCGTATTTGAACAAAAATGCTACAAGTGGTAGATCAAGCCAACAGGTAAATTCAATTCACTAAAGTTGCGCAACAAGGGGGTGATTGGAAAGATGGAACGAAAACAACGAATCATGGTATAAGTCTACCAGCTGACCAAACACTGGCTTATAAATTTCAATTTTAACGAAGCGAACTGAAATCTAGCAGTGTAGAAAAGTTTTCCAACCACAAGTCAGTAATTCAACTAATACTGTAAAAAGCTAAATTAAGCCCTGTTTGCAATTTTCTTCATTTTAGGGAACCACCAGGTCACCCACAAATTTGACTATGTAACTAGTCTGGAAGATGGTTTTTTGTAAGATTATATGAAAATCCAACTAATCAAGATAAAAAGATTCTTATTCCTATTGTTGATGAAATCATATATCGAAACACCTTGTTTTGATCGATAATATTTTGCAAAACATCCTAGTTTTTAAAGCATAAAAAAGCTCGCTAAATATGACTTTGCAAATATTTGAAACCTACACGATCGTGGGCCTTTTGCAGCTTTACAGTAGCAAAGGTCTTACATGGAATGTAAGCATGTAGAACTGGCTCAAGCCACCTGCGGTCGAATTCTAGCCTATCAGATATCAGTATTTCCCGTTGACGTTCATCAGCTACCCAAATATGGCGCGGCACGTGCCATGGACAATAGTCTTTGCAGGGCTATTTCTATCAAAGGCTTATATATGCTTAGATTCCCTTTGATGAGGGCTTTTGAAACCTTTGCTCTGTACGGTAAATTAAGTTTTAGAAACAACTATGACTGACGAGGGAACAAGTCCTAATTCTTTCAAAGTCATACTCATCTCAGCAGGACCAAATGTTTTTCGTGGGAAGGTTGTCATAAGTCGTAACGGCGAATCACCATCGTATCCATTTACTGTCGCAAAATAGTTGACTTCGGAAAGGGGATCTGTTGGCTTGAAAGCCTGTGTCTTTGTTGTGCCATTCGGAAATCGAAACTACGAGAGAATTATCAATGTTAATGCTGTGAATAAAGACAGGGCGTATACCTCACTGAGATGGGATGAAAAACAACAGCACATGCCACAGGGAATCCACTACTAAGATTTCTTCCTTGCTTTCTAAGATTTTCTTCGTTTCGTTTCTTGATGGGGAATGCCATTTTTCGCTTGCAATGGCACGGCGAGGAGAAACGGGTAGTGCCAGCGCGGAGGAGAATCAAAAATTGCGCTTGCTCCTCCACACTTCCCGTTTTTTAGCAGTCGGTAAGTTTAATTTTTGAAATCTCATTTTCTATAAATTTTCTAAATTTGTCCTCTAAAACGGTATGTGCAATGATAAATAGACTTGTCTATGAATGGACCAAAGAAAACACTCAGACACAACAAGGATAGATTTTGTAACACAATAGCATTAGATGTGTTTGTTGACACCTGAATTTAAAGCGATTAGTGCCTGCAGACAAAGGAAATTCTCTCAACCATAAATTCAAAACAAACAAAGCTGCAAAAGTTTCTCTGAGACCCAAGTAGCTAGCGCGCTCGTTGTGCATTCTAGAAATTGTTTTACGAGCAAACATGAGCATATATCGAAAGAAGAAGGATACATCTACACATCTACCTCGGGCATTTTACTTCTTTGGTTCAGAAGCGGAGCAGTAGTGTTTTCATTGCACTCAAAAATAAGAGAATTGAATCGCCTCCCAATCGGCTTTTGAATCAAATAAATCAAATGCCCGAGGAAGATGTGTAGATGTATCGTTCTTCTTTCAATATATGCCCATGTTTGCTCTTAAAAAAAATTTCTGGAATGCACAACGAGTGAGCTAGCTACCTGGGTTTCAGAGAAACTTTTGCGGCTTTGTTTGTTTTGAATTACTGGTTGAGAGAATGTCCTTGTCTGCGATCGCTAATCGCTTTGAACTGCGTTGTCAATCAAAACCAATTCGTGCTATTGTCTTACCAAATCTCTCCTTGTTCTCAGACACAACATTGTTTCTTTGGCTTCCATTGTTCATGGCACGTGTACAACTTCAATTGGGATGGGACATTTTAGATTTATTTTGTTCTTCGCAAATGCAAAGCAATAAATCAAGTATTAATTCAAAGTAATACCTGTATTCTACATGTGTCATACTCCTTCGCCTCTTGCTTCATAACTTCTGGTTTTGGCTGCACGGCGACAGACGGAGGAGAAGTAGTGGTGGCCATGTTATTTGCCTGCAATCAGAAGCATGAAAAATTCGAATTGAAGGAAGGATCATGTTTGCTCTTAAAAACGATTTCTGGAATGCAAAACGAGCGAGCTAGCTACCTGGGTTTCTGAGAAAATTTTGCGGCTTTATTTGTTTTGAATTACTGTTTGAGAGAATTTCCTTTGTTTGCAATCACTAATCGCTTTGAATCCAGGTGTCAACGAGAGCATTTCATGCTGTTGTGTTACAAAATCTGTCCTTGTTAGCGAACGCTAAATGATTTAAAGTTAAATAATTAATCATCATTTATGAGGTTTTATTAATAACCTGAGCAGCTTTCATGTTTGCTCTATCTTGTGCTATCTTCTCCTTCAGCTTTTGGCTAGAAAAAATGGAAAACTGAATCATGAATCAGTCGAAAACAATAAATCAAAATAGAACGAAGCAAAGTTGTCGGATTGGATGGGTGACAACCAACCTGCACTCTTGAAAAAACATTAAACAGCCATTGTCACCCAGGGTGCTCTGCGGCAAACGCAGTTGCTTATTATAGGTTCTGGTCCACACATCCGTAAGATCGAAAGCCAGCCTGCCATCTTTTTCCATAGGTGATCAGGAAATTGAAATGATTGCCAATACAAAATACTTAGGTGTTCAGATGGACAGTCCATTAAACTGGGACAAACATATCGATACTATCAAGACCAAGGCTAATCAAGCCCTTGGACTTATTAAGTACTCCAAGAAATATCTTCCACCTGACGTACTCAACAAAATGTATAGAGGAATTGCTAGCCCCATTTGAGTTACTGTTGTTCCGTTTGGGGCTGCTGTAGTGAATAAAAAATCAAGGTCTTGCAAACAAATCCAAAATAGAGCTACAAGAATTGTAACAGCCCATAAGATGCTTCTGCTGCTCCGCTAATTCAAAATCTTGGCTGGTCAGCTATCAGTAATCTTGTAAGAAAAAAGACAGCCATGCTAACTTACAAATCTTTGAATTCGCTTGCCCCAGACTACTTTAAAAAATCATTGATAAAATAAATTGATTTTCAAAGCAATGATTGCAATATTCTGAAATCGCACAGTAACAATTTTAGAAATGGATCCCTCTCTATACACCAGAACCTTACCGGAATAACTTCTCTTCTTTCTTTTCTCTACGTTTCTCCTCCGCAATCTTTTTTATTTCTTCCATTTCATGCCTATAAAGCAAACGATGGAATTACATCGTCTGCGTAAAGAGGTGTGCCTCAAGTCCTTGTCCTTTATGAGTACATTTTCATAAGAACATTTAAGAGGCTGTCAAGATACAATTTCAAACTTTCTCCCCCTAATGCAGGCAAGTAGCAGGACATACATTGGTTTTCTACGTATTTGAACCCCATAGAATTCACCAGTGCATTCAGATTTGTTATGCCATCAACGATTATAAAGATACAGCTGGATTTTGAGCGACGAGTTTCAGATGTGTTTAGCCTGAACACAAGACATGCAACAGACAGGCTAAAGCGTGCAAATTAGAGAGGAATTTCTCATTGAATTTGATGATATTATTGGTCAGCTGATCTTTATCTTTGTTTACAAATATCATGTATAGCCCCTTCAAGCGACAGAAGTTAAAGGCACACCGTAGTGTCGCTGATTGGGTAATTCAGATAAACAAAAAGATTAGGAATTAGATAAGCTTCAGTAATTTTAGAGTACATCAATATTCATGTGAAGATGATAATGATTTGACTCCCTTTATTCTAAAAAAAAAGCATGATCGAACAGCATAAAGGCTTGGCAATTAGTTAAAGAGCCATTGTCACCCAGGCTCCTTTGCGGGCATGTTGTAATTTCAGATTATCTGAAAATCAAATTTGGCCTAAGCGGAAAATATGGATCTGCACTGCAGTAGAAGTCATTGGTTCCACCTATCTGAATGTGAATAATCCTTCAATCTGATATGATCTAATGGTAATTCACTGGATTTGTTTTGATCAAAGCTTGGGAGTCTGCCTTTAGAGGTGCAACACAATGGAGAAGACAAAGAGGAACCAAACACTGTTGTTTTCACGAATACGAGCTGGCTCCGACGCTTGATGCAGATACTCCACAAGAATTTCAACGAAACTTTTGATGCTAAATCTAGATATCTGCCTTCGTTTTCATTTCCCTTTGCAATCATCCATACAAGTTTGTCGCCATTGCATCTTCTCTCTTCTGCAAGCAAGCTGTGTTTGTGTTATGTTTTCCTTCCCACGGTGCGCAAAGGATCCTGGGTGACAATGGCTCTTTGAAAGCCAGTTGTTTTGTTAGTGATTTCGTCCCAACAACTATGTCTATGGCAGTGTGCCTTTAAAGGGAAAATGTCCTGGACATGACTAGCAAGATGTGTAGATGAAACCAATAACACAAGATCTAGAAGTTCAGTAATAAGCAAGCCTTTATGCTTTGCAGTCACACTTTCCTTCCCGTCTAACAGAAGTAGGCCCAAACAGCTGGCAAACCATGTCATCAACTGCCACTGTGGTTCCGAGGGCCAGTTCCCTACATCGATGACCTAGGAAGACAGTTTCGGCTCTGGGAACGAGGTTGGCGCAAAATGTCCGTGAAATTAGACGGACAGTCTCACTTCAAGTGACACGACGATCAGTCAAGAACGACAGCAACATAAAATTTGTGGGATCGATCGATCGATATGGGAAGTGAACACCACTTACTTTTGTTTTGCATCAGTGACTTCCTTCCCCATTTTTCTCCTGATCTTTTCACGCTGTTTGGCTTCCTGCAATAAGGAAGATAGCCTTCTAGCAACATAATAATATCAAGAAAAATAAAGAGAAAGATACACAAGATAATTCCGGAACGAAAACGGTTTTACATTTGTGTATGATCATGTATAAACACGTTTTTCATCTGTATCCACAAACATTGTACCTTTTTTCTTAAAAAATGGTTTCCATTGGAACTTTTCTGCTCTTTATTGCTCTATTTGGTTTTACTTTCCACGTTAAAACCAAAATGACCAACATGAGCACTAAACTGAAACACACTCTAAGATCTAAAACGAGTCCTAACTTTCCAAAAGCAGTTTCGTTCCTCCCTGTGTCCGGTATCTCTTGTATCCCCGTGTCCTGCAAAATCAAGAGTGAAAAAAGAAAAGAATCATCTTTTCTCTTCCTTCTTCTTTTTCTCTGATGCGACAACAACCTTCACGGGTACAAGGACACCAGGAGGAACAAACAATTGCAGGAACAACAACTACCGCATTTCTTAGAGCTCATGGTAGGTTTTGGAAATTTACCTCCTTTTCCGTTTCCTCTCTTTGTTGTCTTCTTTCAGCCATCTTTTTCTGTAACCTGAAAAATTGAAGTAGAGAATGGTTATGGGCCCACAAAAATGGGCTAATGGGTCAAAAAGTTATCCTATGTCTCTGTTTTAAAAGCAAGGTTCCACCTGGGGGGGGGGGGTAACTTCCTTATGTAGAAGAATGGGTACGTGCCACCCATAAGGATGGGTTTTGAGCCTCCCTAAAAAAATCCCTAAATATGGGTCTCAAATGTTCCACTAGAAATGAGCAGCTTTATCAATTGTAACAAATATTTCTCGAGACTTATTTTTATCGTTTGATTTTCTTCGTCTTAGTGCTGAAAATTGGTTTGTGGTAACTGCATCTTCCATCAATGTACCTTTAAAGTGAACCCCTGAAAGCTGACATAAATTTCAATGGAGGAAACCCGGAGGAAACGAGCAGTGAAACACAACACCTCATTTTAAGATAAAACGAGAAAAAGAGTTTAGATACAAAACTTTAAGAATCTTCGAATGAATCTTCTCAATGACGTCAGTAAATAATGTATTGAAAGAATATTACGTTGACTCCTCTAACAAATTAAGATATTGCCTCAAGAATTAACTATTTTTTCTAATACTGTAACCTATCTCAGAATTTCGATAAAGCCTTCCTCAAAATCAGGTTTGTGGGCTGTGAAGTTTTTGTGTTTCTGGAGTTCACTAACCACTGATGTTCTCTGTTAACGAGCATAATTTGCGGTTTGAATTTCAAGCTGTAAATATTGCTCAGGTGGAGAAGGTCTTTGGAAAATTCAAAAAGTCCTTGGGTTTTGGCACTGATGGAATTGCCAATCATTTCTTGAAAATTGCGCTTCCTGTCATCGGTGAATCACTTTGCAACATTTTCAATCTTTCTATAGCAACTGGTGTATTCCCAGACTGTTGGAAGATTGCTAGAGTTGCCCCCATTTTTAAAAGTGGTCAATCTGATGATCGATCAAATTATAGGCCGATTTCAGTCCTCCCTTTCTTGTCTAGGGTATTTGAAAAATTGGTTTTTAACCAGCTTTATGAGTATCTAGATAAAAACAAGCTCATATACTATAAACAGTCTGGGTTTAGGTCATTACACTCCGCTGTCACTTGTCTGCTGAAGTCTACAAATGACTGGTATGTTAACATGGACAAAGGTAGATTCACTGCTACAGTTTTTATTGACTTGAAAAAGGCATTCGATACTGTAGATCACGATATTCTACTCCAAAAGTTAGAAAAGTATGGAGTGATTGGCCTTGAACATACCTGGTTTTTGTCCTACCTGAAAAATAGGCGGCAGCTTTGTAGAGTGAATGGGGTAGCCTCAAATATGGAAGAAATAAAATGTGGAGTTCCTCAAGGCTCTTGCCTTGGGCCCCTTTTGTTCCTCATATACATAAATGATCTGCCGTTTTCTCTTAAAAACAGTGAAGTAACGATGTATGCCGATGATACAAGTATATCATATTCTTCTAAGGATATCAACGAGCTTAATGAAACCCTTAACAGTGACTTAGACTCCTTGAAACAGTGGCTTGAAGGTAATAAGCTGTCTCTGAATGTAATCAAAACACAAGCAATGGTTATAGGCTCTAGGCCTAATATCAAGAAGATATCAGACAAATCAGTACCGACCCCATCTTTCGCCATTGGCAATTCGCATATTGATGTTGTAGATAATGCGAAATACTTGGGAGTACAACTTGATAAACATCTTGTGTGGGATGAGCATACCAAGGCTTTACGTTCAAAGATATCTTGCTCTTTAGGTTTCCTAAAATATGCTAAGAAATTGCTTCCAAAGCATACCCTTAGTCAAATGTATAGAGGTATCGTTGAGCCCCATTTTCGCTAATGTTGCTCTGTGTGGGGTAGCTGTGGAGACTCTCGCCTGTTGGCGCTACAAAAGTTACAAAATCGTGCTGCGAGAATAGTTACCAACAGTAGCTATGATGCACCAGCAGCAAACTTGATAAAAGAGCTCAAATGGCCGACAGTCCACGACATGATCAAACAAGAGACGGCTACCATTGTTTTCAAATCAATAAGTGGTCTCGCGCCCACTTACCTCTCTACTCTATTCACGAGAAACTCGACAAGGGAGATTGTAAATTTGAGAAATTCTGAGACTGACTTGCTTGCTCCACGAATGAAAACAAGCAATGGCCAAAAAGCATTTTCGTTCCGTGGATCAAAGCTTTGGAATGAGTTGGAGCATGAAGTCAAGCTAGCCCCCTCTTTGTCTACTTTTAAATGTAGACTGAAATGTAAATAGCTTTTAATTTTTCATTTATTCTAATTTAACATTGTAAATATTCTTTTTATTTTTAATTTTGGTAGTATTGTAAGTAGGTTTTTGCCACGGCCCCCTGAAAAGCAGCCACTCTTGGTTGATGGGGCCACCGTGTATAAAGAATTTAAAATGAAATGAAAAAATGAAATGTTCTAAGTCACCTAGGAACTCCGAGCTGTTTAGATGAAGGTGAAGTGTGCAGTTTTTAGCGCCAAGCGCTGGGATCGCAGAAGTAGAGAAGACCTAATCAAGTCTGCGACCCCTTGTCATGGCGCTCAAATGGCGAGGCTCTACCTGGGGTCGAACCCTGTCCACCTGATTCTTCTGGCTGCAAAGTCAGATGATTACACCACTGCGCCACATTACCTTCAGATCAAGCTGGTAAGGCAATATAAGGCAACTGAAAATAACTTACAATTCCAGTTGTTTTTGTTTCTCTTCCTCTGTGAGTGGTCTAACAGATTCGGATGATTCTGCAAACTTTTGATGCCCACTTCTTGCTGCATGGGACTAAATAAAAAAAAAAATATTTCTGATCAAAAGGGACATATGGATGAAACTGTTTGAAGATTTCATTTTTTCAAAAAAAAATTTTCATTTATCTAACTACCTAGCGAGTTAAAATCAAAGATGTAATGTGGAAATTGATAACAAAAGTGTTTCACTTCCTGCAAATAGATTTGAATTAGTAAACTCAGACTTTCAAAAAAATATGAATTCTTAAGCAATGCGCTGTAAAGCAGTGACCATCCTTTATCGAACATCAAAGTTACCCCCCCCCCCCAAATGGGATTTCACGTTATTTCCAAAAGAATGAAAGAAGCCCTTTATCAAGAACTTACTTAAGATATCAGGCTGAAATGTTTCTTATTTATTGGGTACAAAATAAATGAAGGTACTTATGTCCGAGTTTTTACTGTATTCTAAAAGGCATTCTACCTGTGCTTCCATCTCCGATCTGAGCTGTTTTCCACATCTACGAGAACAAAATCATGATTTTACCTAGGCCATCCGTAAGAGACATATATGGGTATGTCCTTATAAGATCTTAATCCCTGCCTATGTCAGCAGGGAGAACTGTTTATTTGAGACTAAAACGAATAAAAATGATAGTCAGTATCAATGATGCATCATGCAGTATTTGCGTAACTTTTCAAAAAATGGTTCTCTAACTTATCAGGTCTCATCAGTGGCAATCTCTCACAAAATATCTCTCACAAATATCATCACACATTAGTTGCTTGCATCTTTACTGTACTCACAGTGATTTGATTGCAGGACATTTTTCCCAAACATTTGCTCGCAGGCACAGACTACTTTCAATGAAGCCTGTTACTTATATTTAGGTATAAGGGCATGGTGTCAAATCTATTCTTTGGAAAGCTAAATCATTTTGTGGTGTTGAAAAGCTGATTTCCTGAATTACAAAATTTACCCTATGCTTACCCTTTGCTCTTAAATCAAATTCTATGTGATAAGGAATAGTTACGATTGTTCTAAATATTCGTTTTGAGCATGAAAACTTGACAAAGCTTGATCGTTACTCTTTACCCCTATTTCAAATGATTTTCAAGCCAAAGCTTTAACAACTTTAGGTCGTCATTACTCATTCTGAGAAATAAATGTTAATTATTTGAACTCCCTTTTCTGAAAATTATTCCATTTTGGATTTTGTTCCCAATTCGTCCACTCAAGACTTAGGCCTTGGATCCCCTTGTGCATAGGAAATGTAACTCACGCCTGTTTCTGTTTACCTCGTTTTAATGCTGCGTACAGTATGTTCCTTGGCATAAATTTGCCACCTATCATTATTCAGACTCGCTGAAGATGACCCAACTTTGGTTCAAAACCCTCGAAAACATGTTTACGTCTAACTAAATAATTTTTTAACCATTTAATGTCCACTGAAATGTCTTAACTTTTTACGTCTTATGGAACTGTTAATTAACAACATGTATTTTTGCAACATGGAATGCCAATAAAATGATGTTTAAACTGACTGTCATCGCTTGCCTCGTTCTCCAGTATATAATCAAACAGCGCTTCCACTGAATTGCCCAATTTCAGATAAATGTTCACAAATGGAACTCTTTGCTTAATTTTGTGTTATCTATTTGGAAAAACCATAAAACATTTCGTAAATCTTTAAATTACATTTAATTTTTAGTTGTATGGCAAAATATTACACATACATACATATAGAAATATTTCAATGGGGGAAAATGCTGAGAAAGTTTATTCAACTAGTGAAGTGAATTACTTACTCTTCACAGACTAGAGATAAGGCCTGAGCTGGTGCTCCACCTTCAGCTCCTGCAGATTCACCCACTGTGCCAGCTTCATTCTCACCTTTACAAAACAAACAAATAAACAAATAAACATAAACTGTCCATTGTGCTGCAACTACCGCACAACTCTAAAATTTGCAAATCCACCTTCCAAAAATTCATCAAAATTTGATTACATCACCAATTGTGAAAATGCTTTCATATGAATTTGTGTAAGGGACCAGATTAAATTTAGATACATTTCAAATTTAGATATTACTAGGAAATACTGTACTATGTTTTTGAAAATAACTTTGTCATAATCTCATCTTTTCTCTCCCTGAAGACAATTCAACGATCACCTAGAAGATGTGTTTGGTTCTTCGATTGATCCATTTTAATTTTATAACTGTGAAGGTGAAGACATCCTTAGAATGTTCCAACATTAGACTGTCCTAAGGGCAAGCCAATTTAGCATAACCGACCAAAAAAGCATCACTTAGAACCTCCTGCCTCTAGTATTGTTTTGCATTAAGAGTCTGCTATCAAAAATCTTGTTGAGCTGAAATATCACATTCCCTATGAGGTCAATCACAAAGTTGAATGATTCCTTACTTTGATCTTCTCTGAGTTTTAATGTAGCGGTTTCACCTCCTGCAGACGATACTCCTCCAACTGCTTGACCTGAACTGCCTTCTGGATGAGACAGTAACCTGACAGAGAATGCAGAAAATATGTGAAAGAACAGCTACTGAAGAAGATGAAAATCGAAACGTTTAAGAAGTCATAGTATATTTCTGAATTATCTTTTAAATCTTATATGCTTAGGTGAATTGACTCTTGAATTACAGTATGTGTGTGCTGGGTGATTGTCTCTTTGCATCAAGTGCCTCATAATAAGATCTACTGCGCATTTTGTCATTATGCAAAAACGCAATACAGTAATGAACCTTTTGAAAGTCAAGAAAAATCTGATATTCTCAGCGAGGCACGATTCATCAAATCAAGGACTGCAAATGTATGTCCGTCGTTTACCACTGAAGGTGTTATTGTGTTGTTGTGCTGTGATGCACCAACATTGCAGTCAGAACAGTAAGGTTGATGGGGTGTGAGCTCCATCAACTGTAGCATCATGACAAGGGATTGCAAACCCTCTATCATTGCAGTCTGAGTACTTTTTACTCGCTTTCATGGTTTGATCTTATAAACTATAGGTTTTGCATCGAAAATACCTATAGATCTGTGTGTTTCTTCTTTCCCACATTTTCCATTGCACGTCTAAGGGGACCATTATGGAAATAAGGTCAGCTTTACCATTTAATGGTATCCCTCCCAGTGTATTTAGGGGTGTTTTTGTTTATGTTTTTGACCTTATATATTTTATTGTATCTATGTACAGTATTTTATATCATAAAACTTGTACATATTTTTAATTGTGGCAAATGAAACATACATACGCACATACATATGTACATACATACACATAAAGACCACAACTTCACAATGACCTTCACCTCCCACTGAACTCTCTGGGCATGGAAGCTCAGATATTTTTTTTAAATAATAAAATATTTTAAAGCAATCTAGCTTCCCTGTCTATTTTTAATTTTCCTTTTGATTTTTCAAAAATGTTCGTTTTTTTCATTTTAAAATTATTTACCTTGGTTACAGTTCAGTTTAATGAACAGCTTTACGATTAATAACATGTGATATATTGATAACTTTCTGTTGATAAATTAGTACTTGATAGATTAAAACTTACCAGTCAATGGCAGCTTGAAGTCCTTGTCCGCTGGTTGATGCTTCTGCTTGTTCGCTAAAAATAGCAACAAAAATAAAAGATCATATAGAAAAATTGTTTGTGCCTTCACCTAAAACAAGGGAGAAGAGATGCCTTGTGCACTTTTTGGAAAAATAATTTTTTGCACAGCAAGACACATTTTAATGTCATACCAGATTTCACAAATGTCTATGCAGGATTTTCAAGCTCAAACATGCTTGTTTCATTTTGACAGCTGAATGGAAACATACTGACAAAGTTCCATCTCAAAGAGCATCAAAACCAAGCTGTAGAAGTTGGCTCATATTTTTGTTAACCTATAGCTACTTCTTTTCTTTAAAAATAATACTTTCTTCTTTTTGTTTCTCTAGTATGGCGGTAAAGGCTTATTTAAAACTTAGGTGTATTTTCTTCAGCATGAAACAAATAAATAACTTTCCAGTTATGATAAAACTTTGATTAAAATCCAGACAGAAACCTGAATGAAGGGATGCTTATTCATCTCTATTGGTGGAAAAATCCAAGCAATCCAAGCATAGTTCATGATTGTGAAAAAGGACGCTATAAAGTATAACTTACGCTCTCTCTTTTGGAAACCCCATCTCAACCAAAAAGTTGACATTTTCATCACTAGACATCTGAAAATGAAATAAATAACAATAATGGGGCTGAACATATTAATTTTCTCAACAAAAATATTGTTTTTGATGTTCTGGGGAGCCGTCTGCAGAATATGGCAGTTCTTGACGAGATCTCGCGTGTGCAGACCAAGGAAGCAGTGGTGTGCTCGCATGCAAGCTCTTTGATTCCTTTGTTTTCAAAGTAGAGATTTCGTTCAAAATGGGTGTGCACACAAAATCTTTGAAAAAATTCTTGTGCGTGCAGCTGTCACACTCTGTCTGCAGACTGGCTGGCTGGGGAGGGTTGGCCTTCAGACACTTGTCAAAATATTGCTGTACTGATTCAAATCAAGACCAAGAAATGCAGGCGATAGTACAGAATAGTACACTGTGCCTATACTGATCCTAACTGAACACTACCAAAACCCTATGGAAGTGTGTGATTCAAGACTCTAAGACTTTTAAGTCTTGAAAGTAATCCTCATTTTGTATAGATTTACAACAAAATTTAGGCTGGAAGTCAGTTTAATTAGGACGTCCTATATAAACCAGCATCCAACCTAAAAATTAGCTTTTTGGTTTGTTGTATACTTTTAGGGTTTGGAGGTGTCATAATATTAATATTTTGGAAATTTTGTAGTTTGTTTGAACAACAGTTGTCCGCCCCCACCCCAAAACCACGGCCAAAGAGGTACAAAATGTATCCAGTTGGTGACTTTCAAGGCAACACCCAACTCACGCTGTTTCTTGTATTTCAGTTCTCTTTTTCTTCTTCACCAATAACGTCAGTTTTCTTCCAGCAGTTTCCCAACGAATTGAAATCTTGGAACCTCTTTTTAACTAGCCTCTACTCCGAACCAAAATCCGACCAAAAGAGGTCATCTAATAATGGCTCCTTATTATTTTCAAAGGTTTATGTTGTTGTTGTTGTTGCAATCATCATAATGCGGGTGCGCATGCAGTTTTGCAGCTGAAATAAAATCAAAGAAGAAGCTGAAGAAGCAAAGAAAAGAAATAAAAATGCATTGGTATTACACAAAAGAAGTAACAGATTCAAAGACACCTTCAAGAGCTGATGGAGTTGATGTTGATATGGAAACGTTTATGCTTTGTTGATCATAGTATTAGCAGAAAACTGAAGAAATTATTGCAAAATAGCGCAGGTTTTTGCGTGAAACAGTCTCACAATAGGTTGCAGAAGGCTTCAGCAAAAAGTTTCTGAAATATACCTTGGGTTCCTTTGGCAATCAAAACAATCATGATTGTAAATTCATCATTGTTTCGTTTGAAAGAAATTAGATCCCGCTGGCTGGCTGAATTTGACGAAATCTTTATTGTTTTGATTGTCAAAGGAACGCAAGTTTGTCTGGTTCACTCATTCCGAAAAAGTTTGAAGGCGTGGAAAAGTCACATGACCTCCATCACAGCTAGGAAGTCTCCCTGCGGCACGAACAATCAATCGAATCCATCAATCAATCAATCGACCGACCAAGTTTCGGTCAAATTCTCGTACATTAGTTTTGTCCTCGTTTTCACATAGCTTTTTTAAAGATTGAGCGAAAAGGTTAAAATCAAAATATAAAAAACGAGCGAAATTTACGACGAATTGTAATCAGTCTATTTTCAAAGGTTGTTATAATGGCTCCTTATTATGTTGTTGTTGTTGTTGCAATCATCATAAAGCGGGCGCACTTGCAGTTTTGCAGCTGAAGTGAAAATCAAAGAAGAAGCAAAGAACAGAAGTAAAAATGCATTGGTATTACACAAAAGAAGTAACAGATTCAAAGACACCTTCAAGAGCTGATGGAGTTGATGTTGATATGGAGATGCGGTATCGAAAAGAAGGAGCGAGATTCATTATGGAACTTGGAAATAAACTTGGCCTGTATCCTCTCTTGACCGACGCGACATGACCAAGTCTTCTTGGTTATGAAACGAAACCTAGTTATATCATTTAAAACATCACCAGAGAGGCTAATAATAGCGACTAATATAAATGATCGAGTGCAGCTGCAAGGGCTCTTCTTCTATTCTGGTCTTGTGTTGATATAAATTAACAATTTCACCAGTAAAATTTGAGGACATCAAGGGCCAGGTCATAGTATTTTCAGGGTACAGGTATATGTGTTGATAATTACCATGAGTGGGATTGAAAGCACACAATTGTTTAAACACGAAAGTTTTCAATTGAAATTGCAAGAACTACAACAGCTATGATAGTCAGTTTGTCAGCAACATGATTGATAAACTGGGCACAAAAGCATAGCAATATTGTTTTTTGTTTGAAAACTGCAAAGGCAAACCTCTATCTCAGTTCAACTCATATACACCAAGGAGTGTATAAGCTATTTAGTATCCACAAAAGTAAAATGACCTTCAGAGATATCAAACATAATAAGTTCTAAATGAAATACAACATAAATCAGCTCAAATCAATCAATGATCTTGAAAGTTTGAGACTGCTGGCTAAAAAAAGCAAAGTTGGATAACATTAGTGAATGACATTTATGTTGCTGCTAAAGCAGAAAAGAACTTATTGTTCTTCAATGTGGAATAGCTATTATATATAGATATCAAACAGATTGAAAATAGCACAGCATGTACTGCACAGTTTTTATTGACCCCTATTTTCCTACAGATCAGTTATTACTCTAACAACTTTTGTGATCATCATCTTTATAAAAATCTGAAATATGATTTCTGAAAATTAATGTGCCGCTTTTTTCATTAGTGCATGTGATGAATGTTGATAAGGGTGAAGACAATGAAGGAATTTTATACCTCATCATATCTGTAATTCCACAAAAAATAGTTCTTTTGCTTTTTGTATCAGTAATTTTTAAGTTTTAAAAGAGTTGATACTGCTACTGTATGTGTCTAAAGTTTTCTTTAACAGAAAATCAGGAGATATCTAACAATGGCCACTGGAATTGTTTTCTATCACAGATTTTACATGAACCAGTCTTTCAAAAACTTTTCAAGATGGGTGAGATATTCAATTTAAAAAAATAATTTTTTTGCATTACTGTAAGTGCTCATCAAGGGTTTTGTGGAAGTGTGATTGCATTTCAAAAAGAACAAATCTTCAGAAGCCTTTGCTGCATATTAAGTCACACAGTGTCAAGATTTTATGTGTAAAAACCTGCAGACCCTTTAAATCCATGCTTTTTGAAGATTTCAAGCTGGGCTCTTATTCAAAGAAGCTTCTATTTGAAGAAATGTTCTTACAATGAGGGTTTTTACTGTATTTTGAAATTGATAAATTCATATTTCTCATTCCTTGGATAGGTCACTGGTACTGCATGCTTATTTCTTGCGGGTAAAGTTGAAGAGACACCAAAGAAGTGTAAAGATGTTCTCAGAACTTGCAGACAAATGTTGTCTGATCATCAATGGGAAGCTTTTGGAGAAAACCCAAGGGTGCGTCAGGCAGGATGTTTTTTATTGTGTTTGTGTAATGATTGTCCTTAGTTATTATTTAATGACAAGAAGCCAAATACTACACCTTTTCAACTGAGTGGCATTGTTTAGGAAATTTCTAAAATTTAATGAAACTTCTTCATATGAAATTCCTGACCTCAGATTCAGATGTAGCACCAAAATTTTAGTCTGAAAACAAATTTTTATGATCCTGGTGTTCGTGATTTTACAACAATGATCAGTTTCAAAATTTATAAGGGATTTGACTAATGATGGAGAGTGTGAAATTAAACCCTGAATTTTTTAGGTTTAATTCCATATCAAGTCTAACCAATACCAGGATTATGAAATATTTGTATCCAGACTAGTCTTAAGGTGCTAAATTCAAATGTCCAGGGTCAACATTTAGTTTGAAGAAATTTTCAAAAATTTTTAAATTGAGACAGGAGATTGACTGGTGAGTTGTTTTCTCTGTTTTCTCTCATGAATCTGATACCAAAATGTTTATTGTTATTTTTCAGGAAGAAGTTATGATGCATGAGAGAATCTTGTTACAAACGATAAAATTTGATTTGCAAGTTGATCATCCATATCAATACCTTATCAAGTATGGAAAAGGGCTGAAGGGTAAGCACTCTTTGTAATTTTTGCACCTACTCTGACTTTAAATCATAGAAGTCACACTCTAATGAGAAAATCGGTTCGAAAGGCCTCAGTGAGCCAGAAATTTGTCTGTTTCTTGGTGTCCTCTTCCTCCATAGTCACCACATTTAGTATCAAAATGTTTTAAATGTTTGCAAATGCAGTTACAGCCAATTGGTAGGCATGTGTCTCAGGCCTCATTAAAAATATTCTGTTCCTGAGTTGGGACAGATGCCTGCAATGAAACACTTTGAGCATGAGTAAAAGTGCCAGCAACTAATATGTAGTTATGCTTTGTGCGTGCAAGCAGCACTTGTGCACTCATGCCCATTAGACCTGATGTGTCTATATCATGCTGTTTCTGTTCTGTATTTGGCACCAAGAGAGGTTGTTGTCTTAAAAAGATCAATTAAATAGAAAATTCAAAAATGTGAATGGTGGTTATAAGAAATGGTCCTACTTTTCAAAATGGTGTTGAAGTTGTGTACAATCTAAAAAGAAAGGTGTGCTATGCATATGAAATTTATCATTTGTATTTACAGGTGACAAAGAAAGAATAAATGAACTTGTTCAGAAGGCCTGGATCTTTATCAATGATAGGTGTGTGCAAGTAGTGTTAAATAATTTTTAATGAGATGATTCAACCTGTGTAGGAGCATTTAGCTCTCCACAGACTGTAACATTTGAGTAGGTCTTGAGGTTTTGCAAGCTTTTATTGGGAAAACAATTTTATCAAAAAATCACTCACAACTATAGAATGAAAAGGCCCAAATTTGTTGAGGTAAACTTTGTAACACTGTTGAAGTTCTTTTCTATCCAACAAGGCGTTTTCCAATTAGATTGAAAAATGCTGCAAACTTGTTTTTTTATTCATATGGTACTTGTCTAAAAAGTATAAAAAAAAGTCAAGTAATGCCACATATTGACAATTAATCGATCAATACAAGTCAGACCTACAAATTCATTTAAATGCTGTGGTTTAGTCAAATGTTGAAGTTTTGCTTTTTCATGATTGGTGGTATCCTCTCTTTGTTTGCTATGTTTGTGTAGACTGATTACACGAGTCTCAGTTTTCCACATTGAATTGGATGATGTTATAGGTTCAGACTGTATGAGTGAAAATAAAAACAACAGATTGAAAAGGTTGAACGAATACAAGGAATCACGTCGTCAGTCTAATGTTTGTGTACCATTCTTTTCCAGTCTTTCTACATGCATTTGTCTTCAATACAAGCCTCCTGTGGTTGCTTTAGCAATGTTGCACTTAGCTGCGAAACTGTCAAAACAAAGCATGCAGAACTTTACACCCGTTCCAAGACAAGATTGGTGGAGACACTTTTCGCCTGAAATCGAACAGTCAGTTCTTGATGGTAAGATAAAATGCTTCAATTTTGAATAGTTTAATCTGGAAGACAGCGCAGGTGACAGTTTTTACTGTTCTGTATTCTGTAACGATTGGATCTCCTGAAATGTGGCCTCATTTGAAAATTGGAGGATCAATAATTGTCTTGTCTAGCTTCAGGATATTATCTCGTTTGCGTAGAATTTCTACTGGATGTTAATGATGATAGAAACATGATAACATGATTGTATTCTATATTCCTTATGGCTTGGCTTCCCTTGGTTTAAAGGGACGTGCCACCAATATGTCTGTTGCATGAATCTTTTTCATTTTGGAAAAACTTGGTAAGGTATTTTATTTTTATTTTTTAGATATCTGTAATGAAATGATGGATTTGTACGACTCAAGTCGTCGAAAATCGAAATTAAGAGAAGGAAGTGGATCGAAATCTAAAGATGGTAGCATGACAGATAGCCCTGCTTATACTCCTAGTGCAAGCCCACAGGTCAGCGGAAGCCCACCTGCTAAGAAGAAGGTAAGGCAATAGCCCGGGGGGATGGGTTAGACGACTTACGATCACACGCGGGTCTGCGGGCCACTTCTAATTGCCAAGATTTGCCTTTGTTCCCACTTATAGGAGGGATACACGTATTTTTTCATAAGGAACCCTCAACTTTCAGATAGCTAAGAAATTATGAAACACCAATAAGGAAACTGTAGCTTGTGAAACTATTTGTTTTGATCAAGGAATTCCTTGGCACGATTTTATTTTCATTTTTTTCCACTTTTTTTTCCTGTTTTATATTACTTAGAACTCACTGGAGTAGTGTCTAAACATTGCGAAGGCTTCAAAATACTGCGTTCTGAGATGCAAACTTTAACGGACTCATCATATTAAACCCATAAACGCAACAAAAAAACCGAAATCAGTAGAAAAAAGACTGTTAACTCCTGTAAAAGAAACAACAACCAAAATAAACCTGTAACAAGAGAAAAACTGTTAAATCATGTAAGAGAAAACCGAATTAATCTTAAAACCTGAAAGGAAAGAAATAAGTTAGTAACTCACCAGTAATTGCTGTAAAGATACACGTGAAATGTAAAGATACACGTGTATCTTTGCTGTAAAGATACACGTGATGCACGTGAGTTACTAACTTATTTCTTTCCTTTCAGGTTTTAAGATTAATTCGGTTTTCTCTTACAGGATTTAACAGTTTTTCTCTTGTTATAGGTTTATTTTGGTTGTTGTTTCTTTTACAGGAGTTAACAGTCTCTTTTCTACTGATTTCGGTGTTTTTGTTGCGTTTATGAGTTTAACATGATGAGTCCGTTACTTAAGGCTTGTTGGGGAGATGAAGTGCTGACCCTATTGTTTTGATACATTGTGTTTTAGCTTTGTTGAGAGCGAATCGACGTTGGGGCTCACCTTGTCATGCGCATCGCTGCTTTTGTTTCTTCCCTTGTTTTCAACGGTCAAGCTATTTTGCATATTACATAAGTGAAGTAAATGGTTACTACGCATGCGATCTGGAGCCCTTTTTGGGGGATTCCTTGAGGCTCTCAACTTAGGCTGTTCGTATCCCCAACAAAGGCTATTTATTTTCAAATTCTGTACCACGAATCATTTGTTTACACACAAACTTTAAGAAACTCGTAAGAAACTGTGATCACTCCAAATCTGATAATTTTAAGAAATCTTCAGTACTTACCCAAATTTGTATCTTACTATAGAAATACGTGTATTCCGTTTTTCAGCAGAAAAGGTCCCAATCGTTAGCGACTATTTTTTCGGTGGCTTTAACTGTAGATTGACGAGAATTTGATCAAATTTTTTAGTTCTTTGTCAGCTTCAGAAAGGCTTCAAAAATTGCCGGTAAATTCGCAATGGAATTGCCGACGTATCAAAATATATTTTTGGATCTAAGTTGGCTTTACGTTGATCACAAAATATGCTGCATATTGCAGTTGGTTGTGTGTCCGTGAATTTATTTATTAGTTAACGCCAAGCCGTTGTTTTTGGATTGAAATGTTTGGATTGAAATACCGGGTGAGCCAGAAAAAAGTTCCTACTTTCGAAAATTCGTAGCACCACAAGTACTTTATGGATTTGAATGATTCAAATTCTAGTTAAAAATCCAAAAGATCAAAGTGTTTTTGTGATTTTTCTTGTCTTCTTAGGAGCACTGCAAATATAGGTAAATTCAATTTCAATAAAATTTGGTTGCAAAATTGGTTGCAAAATTACTGAAAAGGGGCCTAAAACACTTTATCAAATCGTTAGGACTATCCTCACACAGAACAATACTCACGGGCGCTTCACTTCTGTCAAAAGTTTGTAGGACATAGATTCTCAATCAGATACAAAAGATTTTTGATCCCATGGCAATAAATGTGCAGACGATAGCTCTCACCCATGAGAAATTGCATTTTCTCTGTTGTTCTGAGCGAGGAGTCCATTATGATTTGATCAAGTCTTTCAGGCCTTTTTCGGTCATTTTGCAACCACAAAATTTTTGTAAACTTGAATTTACCAATTTTTCCAGTGCTCGTAAGAAGGCGAGAAAAATCACGAAAATACTTCGATCTTTTGGCTGTGAAGAAAATGTTGATTCATTCCAATCCATCCAGTACTCTTGATGCTATGAATTTTCAAAAGTGGGAACTTTTTTCTGGTTCACCCGGTATATTCCAGCAAACTCTTGCTTTTCAGAGAAACATGTCAGCATCAATAGCAGATGCCAATAAGCCAAAAGGTGCGTAATTTTCATACAAAATTGATGTTTTTAGTTTAGTAATTACGCCTGATATCATATCTGTGTAAAAGCAGTTTCAAGCAAGCTACGAATGCGTTATCAAAAAATGGGCGTGGAAAGCATTTCTTGCTTTTTGGGTCACTGCTTTCAGAAAGATATTTTTTGGTAACTGGAGGACTGGAGGAGCATTCTGAAACATAGCAAAGGCTGATGAAAAGGGCACTTTGAGGGCAAAATTAGGCATTTCCAAAAAACTTGAAGAATCAAAAAACTTGAGGGCACTGCATCGATGTGTCGAAGAATCAACGAAAAAGAGCTGTTTATCTGGTCAGGCTAGCAATTGAGCCCAAGGGGGGTACTCTCGTTTATTCAGGATAGGGGTGCTCAGGTTACTTTTTTGGGTCTAAAATTTGGGCAAGGATTGTTTTTTTTGGGTCAACCATTTGTACAGTTATTTTTTGGGTTCCTGAAATTCTGGCTTACTTTTTTGGGTCTCAAATGTGAAAAAAAGGAAAAAGATTGGGAAAAAGATAGGAAAAATTATTTTTTGGGTCTATTTTCACGGTAGAAATTATTTTTTTGGGTTGATGCATTGTACCTCAGCCTGAGCACCCCTGTCCTAAATATAACTGAGTACCCCCCTTGGGCAATTGAGATTGTGACACTGTTCCTGTCAGTCGCATGGCCATGGGTGATGGGGAACTTCCATTTCTGTCAAAAGAAGTTCCTCGATATCTTTTAAAAAAACTAGGAGAATCTAGTTGGTTATAGGTAAGATGGGGTAGGGTAAGAATTTTTCTAAGAAATGTTGGAAAGTGACTGGGGGGAGTCGTTCTAAGCCAAATTAAAGGTTGTCGTTTCAAAATATCTTCCAAGACAAACTGTCATAGAAGTGGGCGTGTCCTCAAAAATTTCCCCAGACCATCTCTTTATATTGCCCTTTCATTTCATTTTCCCTGGTCATGCTACTTGTTCTTGTTGGTAATTTTTTAATTCTGCCTGTCCTATCGTAGATTCTCCACTTGCAAAGCCACCACAAGTTGAAAACGTCAGTCCTCCAATAAGCATGAAATTATCCCAAGCTAGTACACAACCCACTCAGCCTATGACGCTGCCATCTACACAGACGATACCCACATCTCAAACACATGGACACTATTTTCAACATGGCTTCAAATTTATGGGAATACCTCAGAAAGACGTCCTTCAAGTCGGGCAGGATCTTGTTCAACAACAGCAAAACACGAGGCAACCAATGATGAGTACTGCACAATTAATTCAAAATCAACAAGCGTTAGGCAATGTTTATGGACATGGAATCCCTATGCATAGTCAAGGTATGCAATCATCCCAAGGGATGCCATCACAAGTAATATCTCAAAGTCAAGGAATGCCACCGTCACAGGGAATTCCACAACATGGTACACCACATGGACACATGATGCCTCGTGAACAAATGCCTTTAACTGTAGACCAAGGACATTATGCGTATAGCATGGCACAACAACAGCAGCAGCCACAACAACAGCAACAGCACATGCACTCGTATGCACCATCGCAGATGCCGCCAGTAAGCCAGTGGCAAGCACAGCAGCAAAGCATCGGACCGGGTTGGATGAAATAGGGCTATCTAAGTGATCACGATAGAGGCTATACTATATATTGATGTGGTTAAAGATTGCTCAGACGCTCACCGTTATAGGCTGAATAGATGCAAAATCATTGAAGTTCACCACATGAGAAGATAAAATCTGGGGAGGTGGTGCCCGAAAATTTTCCACTGTATACAGACATTTGGCCGCCTCAAGGTGGTTTATTTGCCCCGGGGGGGGGTTAACTTGAGTCTTCGGATGAGGGGGACATGCCGCCCAACTATTAGGGAAAAATCCATCCTTAGGGATGCTTGGTAGATCTTCATGACCATATTTAAGGATTTTTGAGAAACGCCAGAAATCAAATTTCTTTTCACTTTAACACACAGTTATGAAGATAAAGTTACGACGAATCAAGCTTCAGAACTAAAACGTAACGGTTTAACGTGATAAACAAAACACTCTAGGAGGTTAAAGCTACACATTTTGGAACTTTTACATTTTGAGACCCATAGTAAGGGACTTTCTCGAGGTTTAAAACTGACCCTTATGTACAGTATGCTTCCGTTGCTGTGTATATGAAAGTTATCCCTGGGTTCTCCTTTGCCAGTATATGGCTGATTGTTCCGAATTTCTCAAATGCTCTTATGTTGATACCAGAGAGCGAGCAGTCATAGATTGGTCAACCTTTTTTGAGATGTGCTTCTCCAACAAAATTGTTAAACCGTTCCCTTTCGCTTGTTGTCCCGATCGTAGCTTGGACTTGCCCAAGTCGCCTTGTAAGAAAGAAAGAGACAAAAATAAAGAAACTTACAAAACGACTTGGGCAAGTCCAATCATAGCCTGCGTGCAGACTGTACTGATTTCTTTTCAGAGAGGTATCCCCTCCAGTAGGAGGGGAGGAGAAATCTCTTTGAAAAGAAATCAGGAGTGGCTGCACGCAGGTTAGTCCAATCATAGCTTAACATGCAATTGAAAATAGTTTGTGACCAACAAGAGCAGATTTTGTAATACAATAGCACGAGTTGCTTTTGTTGACACCTTAATTCAAAGCAATTAGCGATCACAGACAAAGGAAATTCTCTCAACCAGTAATTCAAAACAAACAAAGCCGCAAAAGTTTCTCTGAAACCCAGGTAGCTAGCTCGCTCGCTGTGCATTCCAGAAATTATTTTTAAGGGCAAACATGAGCATAGATCAAAAGAAGAAGGATATATCTACACATCTGCCGTGGGCATTTTATTTCTTTGGTCCAGAAGCTGAGCAGTAAATGTTTTGACAACACCAAAAAAAAATAAGAGAATTGAATCGCCTCCCGAACGGTTTTTGAACCAAACAAATAAAATGCCCACGGCAGATGTGTAGATATATCCTTCTTCTTTTGATCTATGCTCATGTTTGCCCTTAGAAATAATTTCTGGAATGCACAGCGAGCGAGCTAGCTACCTGGGTTTCAGAGCAACTTTTGCGGCTTTGTTTGTTTTGAATTGCTGGTTGAGAGAATTTCCTTTGTCTGCAATCGCTAATCGCTTTGTATTAAGGTGTCAACAAAAGAAACTCATGCTATTGTATTACAAAATCTGCCCTTGTTTTTGTGACCAGAACATTTTATTGAATTGTTTCAAAAAGTGACCCAAGAAATTAGATAGATTACCATAATTAACATCTGCTCTTCGCATTTTACTTAGAATCCAAATCTATTTTTAGATGTAAAGACAAACTCTGATATTTCTTAGATAATAGCTTTTCATAGGAGAGCGTTCACAGCCAACATCAAATACTATTTTATTGTTTTATCGTTTCAAAAATGCATCAGTCCCCTCCCTCGAGTTGATAGACTTGCCCCAAGTCTATTTCCTTAACCGAGCAATCTTTTCGCCTCTTACCTTGACCGTAGCAATTTAGCAGCGATCCGTAACCGTTAACCGCACTGAAATGTGGAAAATATGATATATATATATATAATGGGCCCACTGTAAAGGGAATGATCAGACGGACTTAGGACTGAGGCTTTGGGGAAGTCTAGCGAGTTGATGTTAGTTGTGAATGCTCTCGTTCGTGTTTGGTTTTAGATTGAAATCAAACTTGTGTTCTTGAGGCTACAAAATGTGTTTTCTTTGCTTTTGAAATCTTTTCCTTCTAAAGCTGTTTGAGTAGCAGTGAGGATTGTAGGAATTTCTTGTAACATGCGAAGCAAAGCAAACTTTAGCAAGCAGCTGTAAAATGTTTTTGATTCAGAACAAATAGGAACAGAATGGTGACTGGAGTGACTGCTTATTGTCTTCAGAACTAAACAGAAAATTGCAGGCTGAAATCCTTTGTCTTGGCCTTGCTGCAAACACAGCCTTACCTTCAATTCAACTGACATAAACTCAAGGGTTTCCTTGAGTTTTTTTATTGCAGGTGAATTGTGCAAGGAGGGATTGTCATGTTGCAGTCAAGTTTTGAAACTAAAATTTGCAAACAAACTGAAAATGTTTTGTTTACATGGTGAGATGATTCATTCACTAAACATGATCTTTGGCCAACAATGAAAACCATCATTTCCTGTGGTAACTCCCAAGGTTACCACAGAAAATCCTAAAAAATATGAAACCATTTTCTTCGATTTACCTTCAGTACATACATCAAAGAAATAAAAGCTTTAAAAGCATAATTGGTGTATCATTGCCAACATTTGAAATTCTTCTTGAAACTAAAAATGATCTTTTCAGATCTTACAATATCACCACTAAGTTGTACAATTAAGTGTCTCCGCATGGCACAATTTCTTTTTAATTGAACTACGCAAGAGATTCTGTCACCAACAGAAACATTTGTTTCACTGTCAAAAAGTAACAGAGGGTGCTTCCAGTGAGTAAGTGGGGCATCTGGGCCTGTATTGAAAAGAATTGGGGGCCTTTCTGGGTCCATGAGATTCTGAAATTCTGCAGTAAACCATGTACAAAATCCATGAAATGAACCAGATTTTGTGACAGTAAAGTCTAATGTGTTTTCAATGCTTTCCAGGTCTCTTGAAGTGACAGTTTTCATATCCAAGTCCATGACTCCCTTGGGTATGGCTAGGAGTTCATCTGAAGAAGCTACATGGTCATGGATTGGGATTTCCGTTAATTCTTTTGATACACTTCTCTTCATTACTGAAAAATCAAAGCCATAAACATCATCCCAAAATTTCAGCTTTGACTCAAATGCAGTGTTTGCCGAACATGGAGCACAGTATAATTTTGAAGAAGATGGCCACATTTTGCCATCTGCCGCCAGGAACATGTCTCTTGCATTTATCACTGATTCTATCATAAACTCTGATATCAATAAAGTTCCCATCCATTCTGACACAATCAAATCAAGTTTTTCATCAACTACCAAATCTTCAACCATTTTGTTATGAAGGGTGATCTTTCCTCCATAGCCATTACTCTTTATGATTTCCTCTGCATAATGACTTGCATTACTTGCCTCAATTGAATGCACCTTTCCAGCCTTTCCATCCCTGGCAAGAAACAGACTCAAAATGCCTGTTCCACTTCCCACATCCATAACACTCTTTCCTTGAAGGAAGGCAACATTTTCCTTTATGGCCTCCAAATACACCAACGTCCTTGGCCTGTCTGAAAGCATTTCTAAGTGAAGCCTAGTCTCTCCATAAATATCAAAATAATTTCTATTTTGCCAGTTTACATCGTCTTCATCACAATCAATTGTGATATGATTGACAGGTACGTAACCATAGACACCATCTTTTTCACCCCACCACCAGTGCTCAGATTCCTTAGAAATTATTGTTATGATGTCATCACAATCTAGGTTTAATTCTACATTTGATTTTGAGCGATAATCATAAACTGCCCTTGCGAGGAAATGAGTTGTACATTCAGAGTCATTTCCTAAACTTGTTGGATCTTCATTCTCACTCGATTCCTCGAGTGAACGACCCACCACTTCCTTCTTCGGTTTTTGGCCTAAGAGTTCAATGTCTTCAAGTAGGCCATTCTGGCTTCGCTGTTGTTTTTCATGACAGTTTTGCTCTTCTTGGGATTGACTTTCGACCGTGGCCATGAAACCTTTGATGGAGATTGTCTTCTTTTCTGCTTGCGGCTTAACCGGCTTTCCATTTACTTCCTGTTTCTCCACCAAGTAAAAAATACTGTTTATTCTCCGAAATTTGCCCTGGGGCACTGCTGCGTGAAATTGGAACAGGGGTACCAAGTATGAGATTCCTGCGCAGCGGTCTCCTTTGGCTCGTTTCGATGCGTTCTCTTGCCAAGCCGCAGGAAAGGAATTTTTATCAATGACTTTTTTGAAATAAAACAAAAAGTTTTGAAAAATGTTTTGCATTTGCAAAGCGCCTTGACGAAAACATTGTCACTTATTTATCATGATTTATCTTTCGATTGCTATTCTTTCTATAAGAAACTAAGAATTTGGGCCAGTACTGAAAGTTTCTTAAATTTATCAGATTTTGAGTTTCTTACGAGTTTCTTAGAGGTTCCATAACAATTTTCATGTTCACTGGCCTGTGCCCTTTTAAAGATTTCCTTTATCAAAATAAATAATTCTCGACTTATATTTTCCCAGCACTGGAGTTTCTTAATCTGTTGGTTATCTGAGAGTTGAGTTTCTTATGGGCAGTTTCTTATAAAAAAAATGGCCAGGTCTAAAACGCGGACATCGCGGGCATCATGGACATTTGCAAGTCCGCATTTTAGGTTTTCGCAAGGGAAAAACCAAAAACGCGGACATTTTCTAATTCTTCGAAATAAAGTGTTGATTCCCTCATTTTCCCAGTGCCTGGTCTCCGAGCATTTGCCACATAAAATTTGCCCGGCCCCCAGACATTTGTGCAAGAAATTCTTATTGACCGCCGGGCTGCCAGGAGGGGGGGGGGGGGGGGGATGGTCAGGGTAGGAATTGAACGAGACATTAGTAGCCTCTCTTTTTACTTTAGTGTTTCCCCAATTTTTTCTGGATTAGGCTAACTATGGGCCAACTATGATGTGTATGATGATTGTGATGTAACCATTTCCTTGGACTTGCCCAAGTCGTCTTGTAAGGAAGAAAGAGTAGCCTTAGGCAAGTCCACCAGTCCCTGGACTGGAGACCCACACTGAGTACGTAAAGTAATATGCTACTGTTCAGGATTAGCCAAGGGCGCCTACCTTGAAGAAAATGTGTTTATTCCCAATAACTTTGTGGTTTCAAATTCTGGTGTTGTTGTAATACGAGATCAACTGTAATACGAGTTGGCCAAAGGGAATCAGACAGCGTGATGTTTGATTGGTCAACACTAACAGAGGTTAGAATTTAAAAATCCCAACGCAGATTAACAGGACTGGGTCACAGGACACCAATTACTCTGGGAACTAGGGCACGGGAACAGTACAAGGTAGGCGCCCTTGGATTAACCGGCATGATAATATAACAATGCTACCATAAAGCTCAGGAGCACTAAAAGGATAGAAACAAGAAGCAACTGATAGAATGTAATCTACAATAACATATTTAACTCACAAGAATATTAAATTTCAAACTAATAAAGCCAGTGACAATTATTAACACGCAAATTTGAAACAGTTGAAAGCATCTCCGAATTTGAAAGCAACTATGAATGTTGTAATGAAGATTAAGTAGCAGGTTTCTTGGGCATTGCCATTCTGTAAATTCCGAATGAAGCAATAATTAAGCCAACTACAGAAGACATCATCAAGCCTTTGTAAATTAATTCGTCGCTTTTCCCTCGCTTGAGATGGACAGGTAACGAGTTTTTCACCTAAGATAAAAATCATTGGTTAAATTAGTTTGCGAATTTTTGCTGGAGCGGAATTCAATTTCCTTATTCTGTGTTACATCTGACATCTGCAACATGACTGCAAAAGAATTTTAGCGTTGAAAGATGGAAAAATTTGAGAATATTTCGACATGGAGCTCCACACTCCTTTTTTACAAGAGCTTTGGGCTGGTACGTAGTTTCTCAGATTTGTTAACAAGCGTTTTTTGTGAGCTTTTGTATCTTAATTTAATACCCTAACCCTAAGTGTAGAGTTAATCTTCTTTATGCAGAACGCTTCCAAATTACTTAGTAAGATGTCAAATGCAGTAATAACATAATTTGCATTCGAAGAATTTCAAACAGTTGGTTGCTGTTACTACAGTGCCAAAACATTTTTTGAGTGACCTGAGAAAAAATACAACAAATTATCAAGAGCTCTTAGCTTTTTCAATACAGGTAGCATGCTTTCTTAACTTTTGACGAATCGAGCGTACAGTTTCTTATAACCTCTGATTACAACCTCTTGAAAACTTGATTATTACATGGTATTTGAAAGTTTGAAGCGAATTTTCAAAGATTTGGTCTTCTTCTGCCATCTGACATTGCGGTAGTAATACTGCAACGTTGGAAAGAATTGTCTTAAAGTTTTCAAGGTATCTTGCAGCTGTGTTTAACTAAGTTTATAAATCTAAATCCAATGGAACATATTGCTTGCAAATCACGTTAAAATGAAGTGTATAACGAAATGATAGGCCTTATGTGTCTTGAAACAATTTCCAAATTCTTCCTGTGGCCTTCATGTCACAAATTTTCAAATACCAGTAAAAGCTCTATTAAGCCCCCCTCACTATTAAGCTCTCTCTCTATTAAGCCCCCTCTCTAAAAAGCCCCTCCCATCTGAGCCAAAATTTCAAATAACCCCCCCTCTCTTTTAAGCCCTCCCCGCTTACATAAATTTCAGGGGCTACCAAAGATTTTCAATTTATTTAGCCAAACAAGTTTGCATGTTAATTTTGATATGGTTTGGGATAAAACTGTCTTGAATCTATGCATCAGACTTGTCAAATTATATGTAGAATCAGCCAAATATGGGGTAAAAGATCTGAAAAGCTACCATATATGTATATCCTGGTCATTCAGTTTTGTGAAATTTCTAGTGGAACCCCTGGTAACTACCTTGACTACTCCCCCCCTTTCGACGGTCCTTGGTCTGGGCATGTTTTTGAAGCTTGGTTGACAAAACCCCAACCAAATTCGCCACAAGACAGGAGTTATCCTAAATATCGTTATGGATTTAGCTGATTTTTAAGAAATCAAAGTAACCAAAACTAAAGATGCATACCTGAAAGAGTCTTTGAAAAGTTCTAATTTCATTTGGCCTGTTGAAAACAACTCCTCCTCTATCACCAGAAGTTGTTGTGACTCCTCCAGTATATTTTATTATTGTTGGTTCTTTGAAAGCCTGCTTTACACCCTGAAAAAAACACACAAAGTCAATCTTTTGATGTTCCATGACATGATTACCACCTCAAGGTACACAGTCACAGCATTTTTTACAAGAAATTATGAACTTCAACCTACAGTAGTACTGAGAGTTTCTTAAATTCTTGTTTATTTGAGTACTCACAATTCCTTACATGTTATCAGGAGTTATCTAAAATACTTAAAAGTGCAAATCTGGTGCAATTGTGAACATATCACGACAAAGATCCAATAAACTGTCAGGCCCTAAAATGAGCAAAAGTTAGGTACCTTAGTCCTTTCAAATTTCGCCTGCCTTCAATTTTGGCTCCCTTTAATTTTCGCCCCTTTAATTTTTGCCCCCCTTGTGCAGAAGTTTCGCGGGAGTTTCGCTCCCTTTAATTTTCGCCCCCCTGGTTTGGATTGATATGACGTAATTTGGATGGATATGGCCCCGAGGCAGAGAACACGGTGGATTTAGAACAACAAAATCACCCCTTAGACACAGGGGTGGACAATATCATTGTTATCGAAGAGTAATGCATGTCTTGTATTTTGTACTACAATCAAAACTAAAGTTCTTTTATAGAAAATAGATTTTTTCGCTTCCTTTAATTTTCGCTCCCTCTAATTTTCGCCCCCCAAAATATTTCCGCAATTCGCCACCTTTAATTTTTGCCCCCCTCAGGGGCGAAAATTAAAGGCAGGCGAAATTTGAAGGGACTTGATTGATCAAGCTCTTCAATTCTCTTAGGTGTTTGATCAAGCTCCTCCAAAATTATTTGTTTCTTTTGTGGGAAACCAAATGGTAAGTTCTGGAAAAATGAGCTACAGTTCTTCTTTTTCTGAAAAAGGCAGCTATGAAATCAAATCAGTTTGGGCCTAGAATGCCTCCTGCAAAGTTTGCATAAAATTTTTGTAACCTGCTGCTGTCATTAATAATTGTAACTTCATGACCAATCACATTGCCCTTTCCCAAGACTTGAATATTGATAACTCTGCTGTAAAGTCAGCACCAGCAGAGCTTGTAGAATCTTGCCACCATTTCATAATTACAGATCATTAACATGAAACATCTTTTGATCAGCAAAGGCGCCATTGAGCCAGCAGAATTTTTGAGGCGAATGTGGAAGCGCTCGCGCTTGATCGAACGCCTCTCATTTCAGGGCCTGAAAACTGTGCCACTGTCTAGAAACTCATCAAGTACCATACCATCCAAAGAATACAAAACCAAAAACAAGAGAAAGTAAAGTGAAATCCACAGTAGTATAAATGATTTTAACAAGTGAAAAAAACCTTTGGATGTGAAGTTTGGATTGATTCACTGTACTTGTGAGACATGTTGCCTAAAATAAAAACACAGGAGCATTTCACAAATTGAAGCTGACTGGCTGGATGGTCAATGTTCTTCTTGATTTGAAAAAAATTCAAACTAGGCGGTGTCCATCAACCATGATTTTACTACTTTATCAATTGCATGCAAAATTGCTGACTAATCAATTGATCAAGCCTGAATGTAATAATTGCATTATAGGCAGGAAGAAACAATGTTAGCAACAGAATAAAATTCCAAGAATAAAAGGTCCTAGACTGAAATAATAGTTGATCATTATCTTAAATGGGCACTCCAGTTTCTTTTCAAAGTGGTCTATGAAACTTGATTATTTTCTCATAATCAGTCATGAATGAAAATTGATTAGTGAGGCAAATTTAAGCATTTCAGCAAAGTTAATTACTGTATTTTTCAAATTTTTCCAAGCTTGATTCGGTTTCGTCCAAATCACAGGGCATGCTGGGTTTTTTTCCATCGCGCATGGCCTAATGTTTTAACTTGCATGTTTTTCAGGAGCATCCCCTACCTAACAACAACAATTAGATTTGAAGCGATCTGTAACACGCTTATAGCATACATTACAGCATTTGTTATGTTATGTTATGTATTTCCTTAGGTAGTGATAGCATACTTACTTTTGACACCTTCTTTCGTCCTGATCAATACATATCAACTACGTTTTTGTTTTTTTGTTTGTGGCATAAATCATTTCTAGCCTGATGTTTTGAAATGCAGAAGAAAAAACTTTCCAACTCTGTGTGACGCGGCGGCTGATTTGTTGTCAGTAGAAACGAAACCGCCATCTTTTTCTTGAATTTTACATTTTTTGGGCCTAACTAAGCTAAAAGGAACATGAAAAATTTAACAATAATTAGTGGAACGAAATCTCACTTGAAAACCTTAACAAACACACAGAAACACAAATTTATATTGCCTTCATAATTACCTCAGGTTATTCGAACCAATCAGTCAATTTCCAACACAGAAACAAAGATAGTTTGAAGACTTCACTCAACTTTACCGGCAATTTTTCGAGAAATTTTGAAAAGGAGAAATTGAAAACGAGGCAAGCTCAATATGGCCTCTCAATATTAAGGTGGTTGATTCTTAAGGTGGTAGGAGTCACCAAGGTTTTTACATGATTCGCAGTCATCATGGGAAGACGATATTTTTGTGAATATTGCGATCGTGCATTTGCTGATACTCCACCATCACGAAAGCGTCACATCAAGTCACTACAGCATCAAAGGTTGAAGAAACTTCATTATGATTCATTCAAAGGTGAATATATAACCCAGCCAGGCCAGACAGAGAGGGGACAGAGAGAGCGTCACGTCAGATTCCTGCGGACGCTCGCTCGGAGTTTGTTTGGCTTTTGTCCGCAGGAAATTTTGATTTTTACAGAATTCACAGGAAATCCTGCATTTCTTATGTTGACAACAGAGAACATTTCAGGAAATTTGTTTGATTTTTGGGAAGATCTTAGCCTTTAATAGGAGCAAAAAATTTTTAGCCAGCTTTTATTTGAAAGTCTTCATTGCTCTGCGCCGAATTTTTCTGAGTGTAATGACTTTGTGCGCCAGTGTGCGCCAAAAAATAATTGATAGCCTATCTATTGTTTAATACAATGAGACACTGAATTGCCCATTGTTTTAGGCCTCTTTCTACACCAAAAAGTGCGCCAAAATCAGATGAGTTCTTTCCCTGTGCCGAAGATCTTCCGAAAATAGGCACTCAGATTCACCCTGGTTGTTTTCCAACTAAAATCAATCACCGAACCAAACAAAGTTGATTTGTCAGGGCCCAAATCATTCAAACTGATGTGATTCGACAAACTATTTACTTCAATCCTTGCTCAAACCATTCAAAGAATGATTTGTTGATATTTGTACTAAGCTCAGTTTCCTCCATCCGCGTCCTCAAATAAATCTTTCCTTTCGCGACACCCCCTGGTGGAAACCATGCAAATTCCACACCGGAGATTTTTGCCAAAACAATGGAAAAAACAAAGAAGAACACGGACATCTCCGGCGTAGGCTGCATGGATTCCACCCTGGGCGACACGGAGAATCTCAAAAAGGCAAGCTAAATTATGCAGACCGTGCAGTTTCCCTTATTTTCAAAGTTCAAAGAATCTGGATGCAGGCTGGATACCTCATGTTTAATCAGTTTTTTTGTTTCATCTATATCCTTGGGGGGGGGGGGGGTTAAACTGTCTGTTTAAGATTCATCAATTTTTGTGCATATTTCATTGTAGATGCTGCAACTTTGTTGGCTGAAGAAGCTCAAAAGGCTCCTTGCAAGAAGTTTTTCCAAACTGGTAGGAAAAACTTTCAGACATACAGCCCTTGTGCACATTCACATGTTGACAAGAATTCTGAAGAATTGTGAAGGAATTCTTCACATATGATGAGGATCTTTAAGGCCCCGTCCACATGTATACGTTTACGTTTATGCTTTAAAATATTTTTTCTTAATCTAAAATTTATTAAAGGAGAAATAATCATTTAATTGACATTTCCAATCTTTTTCCAATATGTCAATGATTCAAGACAAGATTATGATTGCTGTATAAAGAAGATGTCTGAAATGAGGAATTAGCCAAAATCATTTATTCCCAAAAACAGTCAAGATGGGCTTTTCAATATCATGCAGAGTTTGACAGCAAAAATTTTTTCTGCTTTTCATCAATACATTGGATGGTTTTGCAATACAATTCTCCAAGTGCATACATTTTCTTCATTTGCCCAGTAGTAATGTGTGATAAGGTGCTGAACTAAATTGATAGTTTTTTCTTAATTGTATAGGAGAATGCAAGTTTGGAGACAACTGTAAGTTTTCTCATGTATCTTCTGAGTTCTATCAATCTCAGATGAAAGTCCAGAATCCAGGTGAGACTACAACTTTGAATTTGTTGTTTATTTGGAAAAAATATCCCATCTTGACTGTGATCTCAGTAGCAATATACTGAAAGAAATTTGATAATTAAAGCAACATTTTCAAGTTTGAATGACATTATTTTGATCATCCCAGAATCCTCATCACTTTGCAACAAAATTTAATGATATCAATAGTTGTCTGTGTCATATGATGTGTGCAGTCTTGTGCGTACATCAGCACATGAAATGATTTAAACTACAGATAAGCTCCTATGCATGTAACAAAACCATGTGCATGGCGTTTTCTTTATAACAAAAATACTGATATAACAATAAAGGACATCACATCTGCTGATAGTGGTGGAGTCACAGGGGAAGGGGGAGAATATTCCTGAATGGGTCCCCAATTTTTTTTCTGAATCTCAGTCTTCAATTTGATTAAACCCATTGAGAAAATGCCTAAAGAGGGGTTAGGCAGTTTCCTGTAAGGGTGTTTTCTGAGGGTGAAAAGGTGTTTCCTGATATAAAAAGGGTGTGGTCCTGAAATTTTTCTTGTTGGTTGCTAAAAGATCATTAATTGCCAACCATATCAAATATACTACCACATCTTTAGCTCCATAATGGGCAGTGATGTTTAAAAAAGTTGTGATATAGTTTTTGGTTAAGTATGTGGTCACATTAATTCTGAAAAGGTTTCATAGGCCATATACAGTCAGGCCTCTAAAATGACAAGAAATCTTGTAACGATTCTTGACATTCTAATAAGTATTCTTGAGTCACATGAAAGACTGTAAATTTTTTCAATGAGTAGTACTCTTAAGAAACTAGAAATTTTGTCGAGAATTCTTGAGAACTCTTAGACAGGAAAGCCACCTGTACGAAAATACAAGGCGATGTACAAGTCTTGTAGTTATGGCCTTGTAACCTTGTTATAGCCTGGAATAGCCTTGCTGTAACCTTGAAAAATGCTTATTAGCCTTGTAGAAGCCTTGTGGAAACCTTATGTTAGACTAGTTGCAACTTGGAATCTTACTGATAGCCTTGTAATTTTCTTCCAAGGTTAGTACAAGGTCATAACAAGGTCATAATCCCCTCTACAAGGCTAAAACTTAGCCTGTACAAGGCCAAGCTTAGCCTTGTATTTTTGTACAGGCATGTGAATGTGCTCAAAGCCTGTACTGTATGAGTTTCATATTTCATATTCCCATATTTTTAGTTACATGCACAGATTCATTTGATGTAGAGTCCTGGGTCTCTAACTGGCGAAAGAAACACCCAGACAAAGGCAAGGAATCAAGGGAATTATCATCAAAATACTGGCTACCCCCTGGTTTTCCCCCATTGAATGAGTTACCTCCTTCACTTCATCCAACTCCCAAGGGACATGTTTCACCAGAAGATAAAGTAGAGTGGGGCGCAGACGCTTGATGCTCCGGAGCTAAAGTTCACTTGAAGGTATTTTGTATTTGCATATTTTGTCTTTACATAATCTATGAAAAGCTCTTTGATTGGCTAAACTCAATCAACAGCCGCCAATGATCAAAGCCTTTGGCGCCAACTCAAAACAATTGCAAGGTGAAACAAACTCCTTCTATCGGCAGAGGGAGGGATCTCGAAGTTTGATGAACACCGCTTCTAAAACCTTGAGATGGAAGGCTGACCTTGCCCTACTTAAAATTCGGAAACAATCCTCGCTATAGTTCTTACCACACTCATTACTACTCAGTAAATGAGTACCAATGGCAGAATCACTTTCTTGTTTAGCCGGGCCAGCTTTACATTTTCGTTTTGGTTGACACCGACCGTTGCACCTGTCAGTACCTTTCCTAACGAGAAGCTCTTTATAGGAAGCTCAGCTCTCAGATTGCTAAAATATCAATAAACTCCAGTACTGGGAAAACATTACTAAAGCAACTATTTTTTTGTTCATTAAGGAAATCTTTTAGTTTAGCATATTCTTACTTTATTTTCACTCGCTTCCTGTACTCTTCCTGTATCATATTCCTCTAACATTGCATTTTCCTAACGAGAAGCTCTTTATAGGAAACTCAGCTCTCAGATTGCTAATGTCGTGTTTCAAGATAACTTCCCCAAGGGGGCTGAAATCTATCCTCTTGTTCAGGGCATCAAATCGGTCGGCCTAATCATGACATGTCGAAATCTAATCTATACGCGTATCTAAAAATACATACTCTACATACCCTAGCGTCAATCAACGAGTCATTAGTTCTCAACAAAACATTTCAGCAAGCGTAATTCAAAAGGGTCCAAGAACTACTCATACAGGGGGTAAATCACGACAGTTAAAACATCAAGAAAACTCCAGTACTGGGGAAACATTACTAAGGCAACTAGTTTTTTTTCATTTAGGAAATCTTTTAGTTTAGCATATTCTTACTTTATTTTCACTCGCTTCCTGTATCATATTCCTCCAACATTGCGTCTAAACATTGGAAAAGCTTAAACAACTGCATTTTGAGACGTTCACAATTCAATGTTGTTCGCAGAATACAACAGCCTAATGCAATGTAAAATATAATTCTTTGAAAACACTGAAACATCCTAAAAGTAAAGATTTCATCATTCAATGATAGTGGCTCTTTGCACTGTATCAAGTGCTTTACTCATATCTAAGAGCAATAGATGTGTAGTGTATGTTTTAGATGTGATTGTTTTTTCTGCTAGTGTTCTGAAACTAAATACCATCTCTGTTAAAGTTTGTTAAAAATTCTTATTTCCGTATTCCGCTTTCCGTATTCCGCTTCCCGGATTCCGCTTTCCGGATTCTATTCTGCATTTTAAAGACAAATGACCCATAAATATAGCCTATTGTATTCCATTGTATTTGATGATCTCGAGAGATTAGCAAATCAATTGGACAAATGAAAGCACCCAGCCATCTTTTGTTCTATTTTAAACTAGACCCCATATATCCGTCATTTGTTTTCAACAATAGCCATACAGGGCAAGGCAAGACGGTACAAAGCGGGATTCCTATTGCGTAATAAATAGATAAGCAAAGTTGTGGAAAAAGAGGAAGAAACGGACTCCAAGATTTCCTCACGTGATTCATACAGTAAAAACATGGCTGCCTTTCATTCACCGATGACAGTGACGATGTCGAAGCTTTGCACTGCAGCGATGTTCACAAACATCATCAACAGATCGTTATCATCTTCCTCTCGAATTGGTATCGTTGGACTTGGAAATGTTGGAAAAGCCCTCGCGAATAATTTATCGAAAACGGAGATGAAGCTGCACGCGGCTTGCGATATCCAGCCTGCTGCAATGAAGTCGCTTTCAGAAAGCGTCAACCAATTTGAAACTCCTAGAGAACTCGCAGCATCTTGTGATGTTATTTTGACTGCCCTGCCTACCCCTGCAGCTGTGAAAAATGCTATGATGGGTGAAAATGGTGTGCTCGCAGGCATAAAGAAAGGAAGTGTTTGGATTGACCATTCTACTACAGGTTCGATTCTCTACCTCACTGACAAACATCATTTTAGGTTAAACACAAAAACATATAGCAGCCACAGGTGAATGAGGGTTGTATCCCCTGAAAATAGACATAAGACATGCAATCAACGGAGATAAAAGCCCCGCGTGGAAGGAGATTGGGTATTCTATTTTTAGCCTATTGTATTCGATGATTTCGAGACGTTCGTGGATATTGTTTAGCCAGTGGAACAATGACGTGCATGCATATGTTTTCCTTAGGGGAGCAGCTTGCGTAGGCATTTCTTAGCCTGCGTGCAGACTCGACTATTGAGTCTGCACGCAGGCTAGCATTTCTTTGTTCTATTTATAGATTGCCTCTACTTAGCTCCGTGAACTAACTTTCAATTCCATAATTATCTGAGTCAGTCTCAAAATACATTATTAACCACAGCCTTACAAATCCAGGAAAGAAATTTGAGCAAAAAACTCAAGAATGCACAGGACAGCACTTGCTAAACTCTCTACTGCACGTTTTTTTTTTTTATAAGAAACTGGTTTATAAGAAACTAGTACTACGATGACCAAAAATTTAAGAAACTCTAGTACTACGCTCAAGAACAGTTAAGAAACTCTAAAACTTTATTTCTGTATGTCTCTCTTATTCTATGTCTCTCTAACAAAGGTACCTTCGTCTTTTCTTGACTTTTAACTGCAAAATTGGCAAATTTTTGCCTTGCTGTGCATGGCTTCTTCTTGATGACAATGTCAATGCAAAATGGAAGCCTTTTGTCGAGAAGAAGGCTCACCTTTGAATAATACCGCAATTTTAGGCCCAAAAGAATAAGAAACTAATTAAGAAACTTTTACTACTAAAACGCCGAAATTTTCATGCGAAATTAAGAAACTTTTAGTACTAAGTGCTGATCCAAGTTTCTTATAAAAAAAAACGTGTAATTCCCAGCAAGCTAAGGGCCTGTTCATATGGAGAAAGTTTCCCCGGCATTTCCCCGGTGAAGCGGGATTCCCGGCTAGCCGGAGAAATATTCATCGACCTTTCATATGAGAGAAGTTTCCCTGGCAAGCCGGGGAAATAAAACAATAGCGCTTACGTTCAACCGAGATCTCGCCTCATATAGCGTTACCACATAAAATAGAACGAGCGTTCACATGAGAAAACATTTCCCCGGCTAGCCGAGATCTCGCTTGAGCTCTACCGGGGATCCCGCCTAGCCGAGGAAATATTTTCCCATATGAACACATTTTCCCGGCTAGGCGGGGAAACTTCTTTTGTTTATCGTTAATCCTTTCGAATTCTTTGGCGTCAGAGACAGAGCGCTATTGTTTTATTTCCCCGGCTTGCCGGAGAAACTCCTCTCATATGAAAGGTCGATGAATATTTCCCCGGCTAGCCGGAATCCCGCTTCACCGGGGAAATGCCGGGGAAACTTTCTCCATATGAACAGGCCCTAAGATACGTTACGAAGTGATTTATTTGTCAACAGAGGGGACAGTAACGAATTGTTGAGGCTGATAATTGTTGAAAAATATGTTGCTCTTTCGTATTTTGCGATAATGTCGGCGGTGGTAATGGGACGCTTGCGAAAAATCTTGAAACCCAACAGAAAAGTACGTTGCAAAAAAATCCCCATCATTGGGGGTATTTCTTGGTGTTGAAAGCTAACATTAGAGATACTAAACATCTTTACGAAAAGCCTTCTTAAAGGGGCTCCGTCGTCAAAATGTAAACAAAAGGATGACTTTTGCAGTTTTTTCAAAGTTGATATCACACAGGATTTAATATTTTTTTTCAAAATGAAAGTTGCTGTTTAGACATTAAAGGGGCAGTCAGACGTGATGTTGCGCGGGACATTTCCATTGTATTTGCATGAAAAGTGCTTAGGCCTAGCATCGACTCGTCAATGGAGATTTTGAATTGGATTATCGCACATTTCAATCCATCTCCATCGACATTGTTCTTGACAATCTCAAGGATTTAATTGACAGATATTGTTCGTCTATGTCGATTTCATGTATTTGCAAAGTTATTTTGTTTATTACAAATTCCTGAAAGTCGTAAACAGCGATTTTGCAGAAGCAATTTTGAAGCCGCGAAGAGATAATCTACAAGTCGAAGTGGGCAAGAAACTCGCCAAAGAATCTGGTTTTTGAGTCAGATTTATGATGTTAGGTGAAACCGAAAGGTGAATAGAACCTTCTCACACTCTACTGGATTCATTGCTCAATTAATTTCATCAGAATTACAGCGAACAAAGAGGTACAGTAGACATGTTTTGGTATTTAGGCCTATACGAATTGGATTGTTACACGCAGAATCTGATACCCGCGTTTCGCGTCTGACTGCCCCTTTAATCATTGTACTTCACTAAGGAACAAACCAAACATTCATATCTTCTACAATTGCTCGGACATAAGCTTGGGTTATCGACGGTTTTCTATTCCTCGTAACATGGTGTTAACTCTTGTCCGCGGGGGTCTACTTAATACATTGAGCACCCGGGGATGTGCTGCCAATAGGGCCCCATTTTCTGTTGGAAATTCCAGGATAGGATTATACCTTTTGTGTATTAATTCCAGCACAGGTATGTTCATAGCTATTTTCTCAGGGCAGATCAGATTTGACGTGCATAATTAAGGTAATTTACAAAAGATATTTGTATTATCCAGGATAGGTACTATGCTTTCAATCATTTATTCCAGGACAGGGTCATAAAATTCTCTTTTGGCAGGCACATCTCCGTTGTTTTTCTCCAAGGTAGACCCCCCGGGCTCTTGTCTTATCATCAGATTGCACCAGCAGGGCCTTGAAGAAAGAAATGTGTAAAAGGGATTATACTCACTGCCTGTGCATACTCTTTTCCATTTTTCAACCAGGATTTCTTAAGTTCTTCATCATGAAAAGACTTTCATTTTGTCTTTTTACTTCGTAGACTACCATCAAACATTGGATTTGGCAGCAAGATGCTCAGAAATTGGTGTGGAATTTCTTGAAGCCCCTGTCACTGGTGGTATGGCACTTTTAAAGCAAGGCCAAATGACAGTCCTTGTTAGTGGAGACGAAAGTTTATATAAAGAGTATCTGCCATTGTTGAAATTAAGTGGCCGTACTGTTCTGTATTTAGGTGGCCTAGGCACTGCCACCATCACCAAAATTGTTACAAACATGCTTGCTGCAACACATCTAGTCGCAATGGGGGAAGCAATGATGTTGGCAAAACGCAACAACATTGATATGAAAATGTTCTTTGAAGCTCTTCGATTCAGCGCAGGGAACAGTTACGTTATCGAAACAGAGACGCCACTTGTTTTCAATGGGAGCTTCGACCCAGACTTCACTCTAGAGCTGCATTGTAAAGACCTGGCACTGGGGAGGAACATTGCCCGGGAATCTGGCGTTCCTATTAAAGTTCATTCGCTTGTCGAAGAAATTTATAACGAGGCAAAGATGAAATATGGTGAGGAGAAAGGGTCAAGTTATCCTGCGAAGCTATTGCAAGATGCACTTGGTGAAGAACTACAAATAGAAGGCTTTGATGATTGGACATATTCTATCAATGTTGTAGATAACACTATGGCTGTGAAGCATACAACAAAAACTGATTTGAACAAGGTCTAGTTTCTGGTAGACTTGCCCCAAGTCTATCTCTTCAGTCCGTCTTACCGTTCCCTTTACGGTAGTTCCTGGATCCGCAGCATAGGTTCCAAATCTTTATCTCGGCGTAAGAAGGTGCCGTGCCTGTAAAATTCAATGACCTATTTCTGCTGATTGAATGGCTTGAAAGAAACTTTAGATACTTATCTATAATTCTACCGTTTGACTTTTCAGAACTTTTGAATATTTGTGGAAATTACAGCGTATCTTACATTTCAACTCATTTGAGGATGTGACGTCATCAAATTTCTAAATCATAAACGAGATGAGTGACAGACGTTTGCTTGATACCATATTGTAGGCATTCATAAATTATGGTTTTCTTCGAAATTAGTTCATGTTACGTCAAACAGTTTAGAAATTACGACAGTTTTAAGTTTTTTTGAAAATTTTTCTTGAAAAAGAAGAAAAACACTCTAATTCTGAAAGTATTGAAGATTTCAGAAAATTCCAACGGTAGAATTATAGAGAATTAGCTAAAGTTTCTTTGAAGTCATTCAGTTCAAAGAAATAGGTCACTCAATTTTACACCAGTCTTTTTAAAGATTTGGAACCTATGCTTGGATCCGCCATTTTCTGGATCCGCCATTCCAGCATTCCGTCAAGAGAGCTCAAGACGGAATGTTGGAATGGCAGATCAAGGAAATGGCGGATCCATGAACTACCGTAAAGGGAACGGTAAGACGGAATGAAGAGACGGAATGAAGAGATAGACTTGGGGCAAGTCTAAGTTTCTGGCTGTTTAAACAGGAAATATTTACTACTAAAAGTCAAGCTTGTCTTTTTTTGTCTGCTATGCGCTTGGTTATTTTTGTACCTTTGTTCTTGTTGCGTATGAATGACCTGTGCAGGAGGGATCGTGGAGCACAGGGAACCATATTTGGTCAGAGGTCTCGTCCATACCAACCAAGAGAAGACTCTAGTTTTTGTCCATTAATCTCAACGATCTACTACCGTTGTATTCATAAAGATAGGCACTAAATCCTAACTGGCTGACGAGCTTGGCACGTGACAATCTATAAAACCAATCAACGGAACGGAAAACCGACCGGGAAATTTGAAAAGTCAAATTTAAGCCGTTTTTGGACGATTTTACCACCATTCACCAAAAAATGATTGTACGGAAGGAAAATTAAGATTTTCAAAAAATTTCTCCACAGACGTGTTCCCAATACTTGAATACATGCCTGTTCACGGGGGCTAAGAATTATCTCAAAATCTGGTGAAATGCCGAAGTTTTGAATTTGACCTCACTGTTGCGTGTCATATTAAAAACCCCAGTAAACATAGAAACGTATTCACTTCACGTGCATCTGGGGACTAAATACTTTGCTTCGAAGGTCTTATTCTGTGTGTTTAAGAATCTTCAGAACATCTTAAAAGATGCCAATCTTACAGCACTATCGGAATCTTTTTTAGTTTGAAGCTAAACACGAATACCAAGAATACCCACCGGCGATTTTCAATATTTGATGCTGAGGGGTAGGTGAAAACGGGAAGATCCCACTGCATTTGCCTAACAAAACATCACACTGTCGTTATAAATAAGGACAAATGAACAGATACTTTGCAGTTACCCTGGGTGCCAGAGCCTTGTAGTTTCCTCGTTTCTTCTTATTTTCGTTTCTCATTTGTTAGTAAGGCTCTGGCACCCAGGCTACGTTGCAGTGCGACCCAGAACAAATTCTCAGCACAATTTCTGCAGTTTCTTTCTTTTATTCGATAGTAAACTTTGGTGGCTGAACTTTGCAATTCACTTTCGTTGCACAACCTAGCGTACACTAATTTTTTGATAGGAAATTTGGGTCCGGGGCTCGTGCGTAGGTAGTCAGCTTTTTCAATCCTGGAAGGACAGGCAGCGCCAGATTGCGCGCAGAACTCTACAAGCTTTGCTCTCCTTCGCAGTGGAAAGTAAAATATGGACGCAGGCTGGGAGGCACGGTTTCTTCCCCGGGGGGGGGGGGGGGTACTTGATTTACGAAAATACGGGGACGTGCCGCTGGAAAATCTGAAAAGGCACCCTGTCCCGGAGTAAAATTCCCGAAAATGATACCCTGTCCCGGAGTAAAACTTTAAAAATAATACCCTATTCTTGGGTTTCTTCATACAAAATTGTAGCCTGCCCTGGGAATTTGATAGAAATCTATCAGAAAATGCGGAAATGTCGCCATCCAAACGATTTAAATCATATTCGCGGAGTGCAAATGGCTTACAACGACGATACGTAGTCAATTATACAAAATATGGACCCTGTCATGGAGCCGACCATACAAAAGTGATACCCTGTCCCGGAGTAGGAATCCTGAAAATGATACCCTGTTCGGCGGCACGTCCCCGTACTGAAAAATATATGAGTACCCCCCCCCCCGGGGTTTCTTCAAAGGGGCAGTTGCAAATTTTTAGCATGTTTCTCACAAATTTTCATATCTCTGTGTGCTTATCATCTTACAAATAACACAGGAAAAGGCTTATCCTGATTCCTGTGTTGTAAGATAACTCAATGAAATAAAGAAAGAGTTTCCTCTCACCCTCATAAGTATCATCATAGCTGTTGGGAAATACCTTTGCCAAAGTCTGCGCGCTGGCCAATTTTTGCAGCTGCGGGGGCGCGAAGCGCCTGCGAAGCGGCCATGTAGACGCGACAAATTGCCCATCGTGGATTATTTATGTATGTGGCTCAACTCAACCGTACGTGTCAATTCAATTCAATCAAAATGTTTGCTTCACTGCTGCACTGCAAACTTCCTGGCTGCAGGTAACGAAGAAGGAAGAACGGGATTTCTTCACAATCTGGTGCGTATCACATCATGTGTTTATTACAAATATGCGAGAATTTCGTTTTATCCTGTCTTGCTTCGACCATACTCACAGAATGGCTTCTACAGCTTATCTTGTTCAAAGACAGCAACATGACGATATGGGAGCCTATGATTCCAAGGCCTAGCTAGCTCGAGGTAACTTTGACTTGCACAAACAAATATATTCTGGTTGCCATCGGCAGGGGATTGATGAAGAAGGAATGCTCAAAACTGACACCGGAGGTTTGCAACAAATCGTAGGTTTAACGTGTCCAACATCTTAGTATTAAAAGATAGTAAAAAGGCACGGTGTGGTTTCATAAAGTTTGAGAATAATATATCTTCATATTCGTTTCAAGATCACAACAAACTTCTCAACAACAAAGATAATTCGACACTTCCGCGTCTACGTTCTCGGGGGGTAATGTCTTTGCTTACAGGAGGAAATGTATTTACTGACACCGGTTATTGTTCATACAGCAAAAGAATTATGTTTACATTAAATAAAACCTTATTCAGTTTTTGTTTTTGTTGCAGGACCAAAGAATTGCCTGTTCTAATTCCTGTAATGAATGCATTCAGGTCTGGTTTGCATTCATGCAAAGTAAAACACAGTGGGATGGACCATTACAGTTGTCCAGACTAAACACTGCACTGCACATTATGAACTTTTTCCATCATGATTGTTTTTCACTCATATAAAACCTGTTTTTCTCCATTTTTGGAATTAGACATTGAACAATTTGTTGTGATGATACAGCCGTTTCATTATTCCTGCAATGCAGTTGGATGGAGCAAACAATGAACGACAAGGAAAAGCTAATTGCAAAGCAAGGATCAAAGCCAGTGACTGTGAAGTGCCATCCATGGCAGTTTAAAAGAATAAAGTCCACAGGAACTTTTGAACTATGAACATTAACTACAGTACCTGTACCTGATAATTTGCAATTTAGTAATTGAGAGCAGTATTACATTTGGCTATAATGGATTTTGTAATTGTGGTAACCTGTCTTGAAATGAGGAAACCGTTGTCATTTTTTGAATGTTTCGACCTCAGAACATTGGAGACAGCTCCCTGAGAGGGCATTATAATGTAAATTTCATTTTTGGCACATAGAAATTTTAGCTATTCTAAAAAGTATCTGAATCGAAAGATATTTTGATACATTTTCTGGAATCCACGAATGTGCACAATAGTGATAGTAGCTCTAACACCATTCAAATCGAGCCTCTTTTATAAAAATGCTTAAAAATGTTCCTCGATCCCGATCCTTTTGAAGGTCTATTTGCAAGAATTCATTTTTCTCAAAAAATAGGCTATTGTTTCAAATAGATTGCGTGTAAGGCAGATCTTTCAATCTTGCTTGAAGCTGCAGTCACTTAACCATGTTAACAGCTAGTTTTATTATTTAAATGATGACATTGGCTTGTCTTGTACTATGTCTAGCACTATGTTTGTTTACCTATTCATCCAACTGCCCCTTTCACTTTTGACTATCATCAGTCCCCTATCAGTTTTGGTGTCAGCACTACTGTTGGGTGTTAATTTGTGTCAGCAAAGTACCCATTATCCCAAAGGAGGAAAGGGTGTACGAAACAAAGAGCAAAGGCTTGCTCGGCTTGCTATGGTACGGCCGATATATTCTAACCCCTTTTCAAATGATTTGTGAAATGCGTTGAAAACAGCTCCTCGTTTCGTTGTTTCGTAGACCGGCTACCATCTGCTTGATAAAAGACCTTTTGTTTCAATCTTAGTTCTCAGAAATGAACAAAGACGGTGTTCATTGCCAGCAAGCCAGATCAAATTTCTTGGAGGCCATAACGAATGCGATGACATTATGATTTTGCACCAGAGATGAGTTCATGTGTAGAAGATAACACCAGATCCTGCTTCTAACCTTTCAGGTTTGTATAATAGATATTTTTAGGTTTCAAAATCAGACAGAAGTGTGCTGTTGCTGAACAGAGAGGGTGCTCGAAAAAAGTGAAAGGAGCTGTCAAGTCAGCGGCCTAAATCTAGCCCGATCTATACAATACTTGGCCAAAATACTTGGGACAAATCATAAAATTGCACTACTTCGGTTTTTGATTACGTGCCCCCCGCTCCCCCTGTTTCAAAGTTGTTTGAATTAAACGCCTTTCGACCTTCTCAACATTGAAGAAGGGGGGAGGGGGATTTGGAGACTCTAAACGTATGTTTTCTCCTCGATATTTTAGAAAACATCATGAAGACACTGAAATTTGCCTGTGTCCCAGCTTCTTTTGGCCAGGATGGTAGCCTGCGTGCAGTTTGCGTGCGAGTCTGCACGCAGGCTGCCTAGATCAGAACGAAGACCTGCAAAAGATTGATGAACCACAGGGCAGGTTTATCATTATTCTTCTGATTTCAAATTTAATTCATTTGCCGTCCAAAATAAGACAAGGGCAGGGAAAACCTGAACATTCAGGGCCTCCAAGCCCAGGGGGGGGGGGGTACTTAGTGTATTTGTCCGACGGGGATGTGCCGTTTTTAAGGGTATCGTTTTCACCATGGTCAATGACCATGTTTTCACCAATCTTTTCTAACACAGGGTATCAAAATGAGGCAATTTTTCTAGAGCAGGTTGTCAAAACATGCTAAAGGGGAATATTCTGCTAGATCGGGTCATTTTTCAGTCAAATTTCATGTTTTTGAGTATACTTTTCACCAATTTCTTCTAGCGAAAATTCTGGAGCAGGGTGAAAAAAAATTTCATGGGCAGACCCGCGTACAAATTTAAGTCAAGTACCCCCCCGGGCCTCCAAGGAAGGCTTGCTGAGTGTTTTAGAATAAAGCATAAGCATTGCCTAATTTCGCATTCATACTTACGACACTTATCAGGAGCCATGAAAACGAGAGAATTGTCATTTTGAAATTCAATAGAGCAGTTGATTTGTGTGTTTGGAAAATGGAAGACAAATGTGGTGATAGATAGCCTACTGCCCAATTAATTATGTTAATCCTCTATTCAAATAATGTGTGAAACCCGTCTAAACAAAGGCTGCTTAAATTAAGTTCTAGAAATCTGGATAATGGGTATTACACACTAGTCGTTGGCACATTTACTGTACTGAGTGCGAATTGATGTCATTGATTGCAGGCACATTTTCCCCAGCCATATTTGCTTGCAGACACACAATACTTTTAGAACTTGTTCTGTTAGCATGCAAACACTTCGCTTTTATTCAATTCATTCAATTCAATTTTATTCCGAAACACTTTGAGTCTAATGTATGACAAATATTGCTTTCACAGTGATGGATGAGAGGCTCGAAGAATTCAAAAGACAATTGGGCATTCAGCATCCACAGGATGAGGTAAGATCACAGGGATCCCAAAAGAATCTTTACTCCTGGACCCCTTTGTAAATTGAAGGCTGATCTGCACTGCACTTGCCTGTTAACCAGACTCATAATGTCAATTTGAATTGTCTCTGGTTAACAGGTTAGACTAGATCAAGGGCGCCTACCAAGCAGCAACTTTGTTTATTCCCACTAACTGTTTTCGTGACCCAATACACAGAGTAACTGGTGTCCTGTTAATCCGTGTATAACATAACAAACTTAGAAACAAGGTAGGCACCCTTGTCCAAATCTCAAGATTTGCTCACAAATGCAATTAAACCAAGGGACTGTGTTTATTCCCAGTACTGTTTTTTGTGACCCGACCCAGTACACAGAGTCTGTCCTGTCAAGGTCGAGATGGCGTATGAATAACTTTGTGGTTTCAAATTCTGGTGTTGATGTAATACAAGATCAACTGTTATGCGATATGACCACAAGGAAGCAGACATCGTGATTTTTGATTAATTAACACTAACAGACGTTAGAGTTTGAAGATCCCACACCGATTAAGAGGACACCAGTTACTCTGAGCATTGGGTTACGAAAACAGTACTGGGAATAAACACAGTTCCTGCAAAGTAGTCACCCTTGATCAAAACCAGTTTCTTAGGAATGTAAGGGATTTGATGTAGATGTAAATGTAGATGTAGCCAGAAGGGTGTTGCCTTTAGTTTTCTCAAAGTTTAGGTATGACCATGGGTGCCTTTGCAGGAAGTGTGTTTATTCCCATTACTGTACCCATGACCCAGTACACAGAGTGACCCAGTACACAGAGTAATTGGTGTCCTGTGACCCATTAATCTCAAGGATTTTCAAATTCTAGCATCTGTTAGTGGTGACCAATCAAAAATCACGCTGTCTGGCTCCCTGTGGTCATATCGTATAACAGTTGATCTCGTAGTACATCAACACTGGAATTTGAAACCACAAAGTCTTTCATACATCATTTTGACCTTGACAGGACTGACTCTGTCTACTGGGTCACGGTACAGTACTGGGAATAAACACAGTTCCTACAAGGTAGGCGCCCTTGGTATGACAACAACAATTTTCAGAACTCTCATACTATGAATTTCAGGAAACATTTGACTTTCTTTGCTAGGATGCAGAAGAGCAAGTTGACTGTGAATCGCAAGCATCTAGTCACAGAGCTAGCCTGCCTGGTAAGTCTATTCCTTGTCTACCAAAAGTCAGAAATCGACGAGGAAATCGAGCTTCCCATCCATGGGAAATTTGAGCGTTGATCTGAGGAGGAAAATCCACCTGTCGAAGTAAGCGCCGTAAACTCATTGCATCAGTCCTTGTTTTCGCTATATTATTATTGTTATTATTATTATTATTAATTTGTTTAAAGTAGGTATATATACAATAGCTATGAAACAAGCCTACTATCTAGGAAATTAAGGGCGTATTCTTTTGGGCATCATCTTCTGAAAACGGTAGAGTTGGTAGAGGCTAAAATCCCATTCTTTTGGTGCCATCCTACCGAAAACGGTAGACTTCGCAGACTTCAGATCATTTTTTATGAAAGCCCATTCTTTTGGTCATTCTGTTTTCGGTAGACTTCCGAGAGATTTTTGACGTATTCTTTTGGGCTCTACTGAAAACGGTAGACTTCCGAGGCCTCGGAAACCTTCTGCTCCTGAAGCTGGTAGACTTCCGAGAGATCGCAAAGAGCCTTGTTTCGTGAATGAAAGAGTTTACAAAACATTCGAAAATACAATGAAGTATTATAAATTCTTTTCTTCTGGGATTTGCAAAACAAAAGTACAATGCATTGCAATGGCTTCAATTCACTCAGCCGAACACAACATTCGAACTCTCAAACTTTCAGAATTCTCATTCTTTTGGGATTTTTCTCTGCGAAGCCTGCCAACTCTACCGTTTTCAGAATGTGTATTCTTTTGGCATTTTTCTCTGCGAAGTCTACCAACTCTACCGTTTTCAGAATGCGCATGCTTTTGGTAACTGACATTTTTCTCTGCGAAGTCTACCGTTTTCTGAAGACTTCGCAGACTTCAGCAGATGTCCAAAAGAATACGCCCTAAAACATTTATCGTGCAGGTGGAAATGACTGATTTTTACATTTTCAGGATCGCGGCCAGTTAGTATCTTCGGAGACACTGTGATTGGTGATAATGCAAAATTTGAAAGAAATTTTAGTATTGGTATGTTTTTAAAGCTATCAATTAACCCAATCATCCACGAAGGGGTTATATTACCTCCCCCCCCCCTATTTGATCCGTAATGAAATCCTCCCAGACTCCATCTGCTAAAACTCCTAAATGTCATGTTTGGACCACATAGCCACATTCCATGTAATACTGTATAAGTATTTGATCGATAAGAAACTACGAACTCGTCCCAGAAAACTTTCTTATAGGGATGGCTCAAATTGAGGGTTGGTGATCCGAGGTTTTTTTGTCATTGATTTCGCTTTTAGAAGCACCATTGAAATGTTGTACTCCTAGAAGCCTTTTTCTTTTCACGACTTGTTTTTTCTCGTAGAATTCTACAGCGGAACTCCATCTTCTCACGAATTCGAATCTATAACAAGTAAGGAGAAATATTTCTGAACTCTCTCACGCATTAGATGCCAGGCGCAAATATTCTCGAATATAAAAAAGCTGATCTATTATTTACCTAACATTTTCCAAATTTTAAAAAGGGTTGATGGTGCTGTTTATCTGTAAAACAACAGTGTCAACCCTTCTACGAATGTAGAGAAAATTTGGATACAACGTTTGGAACCCTTTCTTCGAAAATTCCGTTGTCAGTGTTGCAGCTCCTCCATGGCAACCACACGAACGGGGCACTATTGTTTGGGTCATCCTGTATGTTTAGAATAGGTCGCTATATCTCCCTTCATTTACTTTAAGGAGTCATAAAATTTTGCATGACCTCTGTTCCGAAAATCTTCGCCATAAGTTCACTGAAAGATCCCAGATTTCAGAGTATAGGTTTGACCAGAAATCGTAGAGATCTGCAAATTCCCAGAGTTAGGTTTAGATTATGCAAAACGAAGTTTCTACTTCTCAGGTGTAAAAAACTGGAACGATATCCCTGATAGCATTCGAGAGAAAGACGTTTTAAGACAGGGTTTAGAGAGTATCTTTTGAACCTTTAAATGTACAGGACCCAAACGTGACCCCTTGGTAGAGCAGCGATTTATCGTATTTTTGCCCCTGAACAAATATTGTTAATAGAACTAACCTCGGCACATCAAGGCTCGTTACGACATAGCAAGTTGCGCACATACAAAACTTTCAAGTCTCAACTAAAGCTAGAAAAATACTTGTCAGTCAGTATGAACTTTAAATACCGTAAAACCTTGTGCAAATTTAGATGTAGTGACCATACATTGTTGATTGAGACTGGAAGACACAAAGGATTAGATGTCAATGACCGTATCTGTAAAAACTGCTCCTTTGGTCTCGTTGAAGATGAGGTACATTTTCTCGTTGTATGTCCCGCCTATAGCACCCCTAGATCGGACCTTTTTTCACATACCTCGGTTGAGCCCCTTACGACGAACTTGCAATTCCAGGAGATAATGAGCTCTAACGATAATGAAACAATAGCCGCTCTAGCATCGTACCTCGTTCAAGCCAACCATATTAGGGAAACTCTGGCCAGATAACACCATATGGATGGATTTGTGCCTGGATATACACACACCCTTTACTTAACGTTTTGAATTTATTCACATATTTTGTTCCTGTTACATTTAATTTGGTTGATCATAGAATTTAGTATTCTTTAAAAATTAGTTTAAATAAATATATATATAGATAGCTGCCATACATAATTTTATGTAGTGCATAATAGCAATTATGATGATGATGAATAGGTTGCTAATTTGTTAATTTTTTAAGCTGAAACCCTAAAAGTTGTTCGTGTATGAATATTGATAGAATGAAAATGAAAAATGCTTCGATGCTATTTTTGCAGACCAATCAGCAAGGTATAGACAACGTATTATTCGTGGAATTGAGCATTGGGCTGTGCCAAGTATCGACGGCAATCAAAAATTTTATCATGACGGACGGGACAGAATCAGTTCCTTTGTGGAACTTACCATTGTTGACGCAAAAGCCATTGACAAGGCGATTGCCGCTGAACCGCGGAAGAACGCGGGAAACAAGCAAGATGATGCCACTGGCGATCGCATCAAGGTGATGATTCACTTTTATTATTTCATGGGAAAGGAAATTTACTTGCGTCTTGTTTTAAAGGGGCTCAGTCGTCAAACAGTAAACAAATCCGTAAACTCGCACGTGTCGGGGATTATCCATTGTTCATCCATTGTTCTCTGCAGTTTGTTTGGTGGCTTCATCCAAGTCACAAAAAAAGGACTGTTAAAAATCCACTTATATCCGAGCAATCGTAGAAGATATGAATGTTTGGTTTGTTCCGTGAAGTACAAGGATTAATGCCCAAACAGCAACTTTCATTTTGAAAAAAATACGAAAATCCTGTGTGATATCACCTTTCAAAAAAACTGCAAAAATCATCGTTTTGTTTACATTTTGACGACGGAGCCCCTTTAAGTTCAGGGGAGACGGGAGCCTACTAGTAGACCCATTATCGAAAGCCTCAACACGTTTCATCCTCTTGGGAGGAACAACGCGTGCCAAAGCACGTGAAAGTCATTGCTGTAACGCAGAGATATTGGAAAAATCTGTTCGTGATCTTTAGGCATGTTTTGAAGGTTTCGTGCATGCACTTTCTCAAGAAAATCACTCATAATTTCAGAACGGAGCGGCCGATTTCAGTCAGATAAATTTCAAAATAAATTGGAACATGTCAGTCTTTTAACAGTACTTTTGCAATTTTGTTGTCTTGATATGCATGGAGTAGTGGCCTTTCAAACGGGGATTGTTTTTTTCACCCGGTATTCATCGATATACTTTTGTTTTCAGGTACATGACATAGTCAAAGATAGTTCAACGCGTCGTTTCATCCGTGGGGTCGCAGGAATTGGCAAAACCTCCTTAGCCGAATTCATGCTTTTGTCATGGGCACTAGGAAACCTTTTCAACGACTTATTCGATTTTGTGTTCCTTGTCAAATGCTCTGAGCTTGGTATTTGGAAGGACGAAAAGATTTCTGAGTTTTTCAATCAAGTTTACGGGATCACCCCAGAGTCACTTATGGACTTCGGCCACAAAGTTTTAATTATCATCGATGGCCTTGATGAAATCGCCAACTTGAAAGGAGAATTAAAAAGAAACACGATATTAAGACAGCTGCTGCATATCTCTGGGGGATTCATGAACGGCAAATCTATTATAGTGACCGGCCGTCCACATACTGAAGTAATCTTTAAAGCAAATGGACAGCTGACCGGTACATTTACAACGCTGGAGATAACCGGACTAGAGGAACCAGCAATTGCTGCTCACATTAAAAGATTTGCAGCTGGTAATGAGGTACTAGAGAAGCGAATCACTGATGCAATCCACAGCTCTGATAATGCGCAGATTCTTAGCCGTATCCCGCAGTATTTGAATTCGATTTGCTGTGTTGTTGCAATTGAGGAGAAAGAAGTTGCAATTAACAAGAAAACCGCTTTATTCGTCTGGGTGTTCGCATCGTTCCTGCGACAACACGTTAAAGCTTGCAACGACCGTAGCAAGATTCGAGAGATTTTTGACGACCCTATTATCACAAGATTCATTCAAACCCTTTCAGAGATTTCATATACATTGCTAATAAGAGATACAAACGCATTCAGAGAGAAAGAGTTTCCAACTTTTGATGATATGATTCGAAATAACAAAGAAATCAAGGACAAGCTTGACGTATTTATTGTCGAAAAGGCGATCGGGCAGAAAACTTATTACCAATTTCGACATCACTCTCTCCAGCAGTTCTTCGCAGCCATCTACTGCGCGCAGGATGAGTCTATCAGTGTTGCAAAGTTGATGGACCGTGGCTTGTTTGAGATTGTCGAATTCGTATGCGGATTTGCGGCAGCCGTTGTGGAAAGTGTGGATGAAGATGATACAGTGAGATCATTTGTCAACCAAATCTTTTCATTGCGATTGGATCACAACAAGAATGCGAAGCTAAGAACTCGTGAAGATCTTGACTACCAAATCTCCAGGTTTTTAATTTTCAATATTTTTGCATTTACATACTACTGAATGTTCCCATTAGACCCAAGAAAGAGTCTGGATCGAGCGGTATTTTGATACACTTTTAAGCAGGGAGATTATTAAGTACTTGGTTCGATTGAATGGTGGCAGACCTTCTATTCTTTCTCCTTCGCAGAGGCTATATTACTGGGAAAAATGTCTGGGAGGAACGGGTTTTGTCATGCTGAGGGCGCAACCAATACATGCAGCCAGAAGGAGAATGGCTTCTACAGACCTTTTGGCTATTTAAAAAGGAGCCTGGATCATGCGATATCTTTATACAATTTTATACGAAGAGTTCGACCAAGTTCCATTGAGTGGCGCTAAGACTTCTATCACTATTGTGCATATTCGAAAATTCTACAAAATATGTCAAATATCGTTGAATTCAAACCCTGTTTCAGTGAAATCCAGTAGTTTCAGATGATAAGATTTTCGGACAAATTTTTTTCTCAAACAGTTTTACCCGAATTACCTTCAAAAGCGAATTACCATCAATGTCCCCACCAGTAATGTCCATTTTCCCCACGAGTTAAGTGCCCCATTCAGTCAAAAAATGTCTTCAGAAGATAATCAATGAAAGTTGAAAACTTGCCACAGGAAAGGTTTAACAGAATGTAGAACAACCCTAGAATAACAAACTAACTTTTGTCTCAACTTTTGTCATCAGAATTTGTCTTCTCATTGATAGTTTGCGTAGATGTTAATCTGGTACTGGACAATTTGTTGCAGATTCGTCATTGTTCTAAGCTGATGCCGTTTACTTTAAAAGATAGCCATGACTGTCCATAGGGCCATATTTAGTTGCCCTTTCAATGGATTCCCTACCAGTAAAAATCCTTAAAAGATGCCCTGGGCTAAATGTTTTCTTAAAAATTCCCCTCCTTCTGATTCAATAATGGTTTTGGTGATTAGTAGTCCTGGCAGGTACGAAATTTTAGCAAGTCCCAACGAATAGCATAGATCCATGGGAATGGGGGCTTACTAAAGCATAGGTTCCTAATCTTTAAAAAGGCTGGTGTAAAATTCAGTTACTTATTTCTTTGAACTGAATGACTTCAAAGAAACTTCAGCTATTTCTCTTTAATTCTACCATTGGAATTTTCTGAAATCTTCAATATTTCTAGAATTAGAGTGTTTTTCTACTTTTTGAAGAATTCAAGAAAAATTTTTAAAAACTTCAAACCATCGTAATTTCTAAACTGTCTGAAGCAACATGAAATAATTTCGAAGAAAGCCATAGTTTCTAGATGTCTACAATATGGTATCAAGCAAAAGTCTGTCACTTTTCTGGTTTATGATTTAGAAATTTGATGACGTCACACCCTGAAATGAGTTAAAATGTAACATACGCTGAAATTTCGAAAAATATTGAAAAGTTCTGAAAAGTCCAACGGTAGAATTAAAGATAAGTAACTAAAGTTTGTTTCAAGCCACTCAGTCAGAAGAAATAGATCACAGAATTTTACACCCACCTTTTTAAGCCGAGTTAAAGATTTGGAAGCTATGCTGCTTACTAAACGCAAATATTTGTAATGTCCGAAATTTTTGCATCTATTTTCTAGTTACCTTGATCAAAATGCAAGAAAGCTTGGCAATTTTGCTCACAGATTCGCATTGCAATCTCTTGATGAACTTTTTGAGTCTGGTGCCCAAGTTGACCAAGGCAGAGGGAATTCATTGTTGGAGATGGCGTCACGGTTATACAAGGATTTCAGTGGAGATTCAAGCTTCTACTACAACCCCATGACGGAGGGAAACAGCCAGCAGCTAAGTCATTACATCAGAATGAAAGAAACAAATGATACTGCGCAGGAGCTGAGCAAGATGATTCTTTTCATAACAGATTCAAAATTAATGGCATCACAGGGGAACGAGGATCTCTTTGATGAATTGCATCATTTCAATGGTGTTGCCTTCAAAAGTTGTCCAACTATCGATAAAGGTATGTATAGTAGATCATGTCAACTTTTTTCTTTGAAAATGATGTCCATGATTCGCTTGCCATTGACATTCAAATCCTATTCTGAAACAATGCGAACAATGGTATTTAATTTGTATTTTATTGGCAAATGAATTATGAAGCAGAACCTAACGTGGAAGAATCGTTCCCATACAAACACTTTACCAGCAGTTTCCTTATTTTTGATCTAAGATGAGTGATTTCACGCACAAAAATTACATCTAAGTTAGCCTTTGACTGATAGATTAACACTTTAGTTTTGAATATCGGCCACGTACTTTTTACTCCACAGCCCGCCAAACGTGTTAACTGTTTTAACATCTAAGTTAGCCTTTGACTGATAGATTAACATTTTAGTTTTGAATATCGGCCACGTACTTTTTACTCCACAGCCCTCCAAACATGTTAACTTTTTTACATCTAAATTAGCCTTTGACTGATAAATTAACATTTTAGTTTTGGATATCGGCCACGTACTTTTTACACCACAGCCCTCCAAACATGTTAACTTTTTTACATCAAAATTACCCTTTGACTGATGGATTAACATTTTAGTTTTGAACATCAACCACGTACTCTTTACTCCACAGCCCTCCAAACGTGTTAACTGTTTTCACATCTAAGTTAGCCTTTGACTGATAAATTAAAATTTTTTTTACTCCACAGCCCGCCAAACGTTTTGAATATCGGCCGCATACTTTTTACTCCACAGCCCGCTAAACGTTTAAACTTTTTCTTTACTCATGCGGTATAATTCGAGTTTTTCTGTGCATTGGCAGATTTGTGGCTCAAGCTGAAGAGTTCTCTCAACTTCAACCTTTCAAGTTTGAAGAATATTTGGCTGACAAATTGTACTCTTGAAGAAAATGAAATTATGGCTTTGATGGAAGTGGTCCCATTTGTCCCTGAAGTTGCAATCGAAGGTAAGGTAAAAGTTTTCATCACATTGGTGGAATTTGCCGCCCTTTTATGCCATCGGAATTTTATTTTCTTAACCCACGATTAACAGTTCGATTTACGTACAGGAATATATGAAGACTATAATTAAATTCAATTTTCTTTGCAGAATACAAAACCTAACACAATATACGCTTATAAAAAAAGTTGTATTCTACGCGACTCAAGAAAAGCAAGCTTATCTAGCTTGGGCCGTTAACAAACAATGCAAAAGTAACACAATATTTATTATGCAAAAACATGAGTAACATGGAAAATACAAGCAAAAATATTACTGGTCAAGGTTTTTTGCGACATTTGGTTTAATAACTTGCAATTATGCTTCTTTATATTTACTGCTAAAGGCTTTGGAGTTAGAAGTTGATTTCAGGGAAGGAGAGAGGTTGTTCCAGGGGCGTGCTCCTACGTTTCGTAACATGTTCTCTTTGAGGTCCCATCAAAAAATTGGGCTCTGTACCAATTTTGAGATAATTCTATGCAATTACAATTTTTGATCATTTTGTGCAACTTTGTTACCCTGGGTACCAGACTACAACTTAGTGTGCCATTTGGACCACTTTGGTGACAATATTTACATCATATTCGTAATCAGCACACTTTAAATTAGCTCTGTACCAATTTTGAAGCAATTAGACGAGATTTCAATTTTTAGCCAAATCTTTTTGGTGGGACCTCAACTGGGACACAAAGACACATAGGGTTAAAAGTACACATTGTCTGTTCTTGCTTTACAGGGACTCAGCTGGATGATACGAGCTGTGATCACCTTGTGGAATGCATCAGAACGGAACGAGCAAAAGGAGCCATTAGACTGACGAATATCAGGCTTTGGGAATGTTATATCAGCCAAGACAGACATCAGATGTTCAAGAATGAATTAGAAGGTATTAAGCTTGATATTCTTGACGACTTTCTTTATGGTGACGAGAACATAGAACTTCCTTTTTGAGCGCATAAAGTTCTATTGAGGCCCTCCCAGGGAGAGTCAAATTTCCCTTTTCCCCATTTATTTTCCTATTTGCTCCCTTGTTCCCTGTAAGGCAAATCAATAGAATAATCAATTTGTTCCCCGGTGGGTGCAATTCAATGTAAAAGGTACACCACGCTCGTCTATACCATTTCAGAGAATACCCTTTTCTCTGACTTTCTGGTTGGTGCCTTATCACGGACTATTTTCACTGATCCCTGACGGAATTTTACAGCACAAATACTGGTTCTGAGAGGAAGGTTTGGAACTGTCGCGCTTTGTTACCATTCACTTTATTGGAAAACAGTAGAGTCCCATAAAACCCGGGGTATCAAATGGTTTCCAGGCCATAAAAAAATCACTTTATCCTAGGGTCTCGAGTTCATCAGCATTTGAATGTTTTTGTCGTTGATATTTTATGATATGTATGAATATTATATGATATACCCTTTTTAACAATCGAGGAGACTTGTTGGAAAAATACCCCATTATTGAGATGCAAGGTCCTGAGATTTTGCTTCAAATATATCCCTTTCTCACCGAAATCATGGATGAGCGTGGTGTCATACTTTTATTAACATTGCACCCAGCGGGTTTGTTCCCTAAAAATGTAATTTTTGAAAATGTTTCCCCTGTTCCCAAACTATTTTCAATAATGTTCCCAGCTTAAAAATTCCGAGTAGCCTCTCTGTTCCCTAAAACCCCTTGGAGGGCTTCTCAGTTTTAGCTTTCAGGCAATTTTATCAGCTTTTAATCTCTGTACATGATATGATATGGACCGATGAAAGAGTAGATTTGAGAAATTTTAAAGATATAAATGATCTAATGTTCAAAGATACATTTTAAAGTTGATATTTTTTTAATTTAGTGATATTATGAAGTACCAGCTGATCCTTGCTCGCGAAATATAATAGCAACAAATGTATATTCACTTTATTTTAATCAAAATAGTTTTATTTTGAAACAAATGATCAAAGAACCAAACAAAGATCAAATAATAACTCCTATTTATGAGTTAGGTGTTATTTGTTCCTCGCCCTTTAAAGGGGCTCAGTCGTCAAACAGTAAACAAATCCGTAAACTCACGTGTGTCGGGGATTATCCATCGTTCATCCATTGTTCTCTGCAGTTTGTTTGGTTGCTTCACCCAAGTAACAAAAAAGTGATCGTTAAAAATCCACTTTTATCCGAGCAATCGTAGAAGATATGAATGTTTGGTTTGTTCCTTAGTGAAGTACAAAGAATAATGCCCAAACAGCAACTTTCATTTTGAAAAAAATACGAAAATCCTGTGTGATATCACCTTTCAAAAAACTGCAAAAATCATCGTTTTGTTTAAATTTTGACGACGGAGCCCCTTTAATTTAAAGTTACATGGTTAGTCAGCAGACTTTCTCGCAAGAACGTAAGTCTGTCTCAGACTAGATGTCACATGAGATTTGCGATAACGCAAAATTAATCACGGGAAACGATTCAGTTGTTTTATTCGTGGACATTTTCACGTAATATCTAATTTGAGAAAACTTTGATTGGATATGTTAATACCCCCAAAGACTTGACCATGTTTCTTCTCAGCAATTTTGAAGATGTTCTTCAAAAATGACGATTTAGAAATTTCAAATTCCGACAATATTCAAGGTATCAATAATCGCACAGATAGGATCATCGATATTTTCAAACTGAAACAAACAACAAGGAACCAAAAGGATCACAGACCAAATCAAGTTACTTTCAGTTCAGAAATCTTCTATCTTTAGAACTACAAATTTGGAAGGCTTGCCTTGAGCGATCAAACCAGCCCAAAATAAAATATTCATACGTTTAAGAGACTGCGCATATTTTTTTTAAAGAAACTGCCCATAAGAAACTCAAATCTTTATATATTTTTTTATTTACTTGTTTATCTTTGTACAATTGCACTAACCTCAACGAGAAGAATTTTTGATCAAATACAAGGTGTCCCAGAAAAATTGTTCGACGTTCGATTAAATATTAATAAAATGTAGGGGTTTCTCGTTAGACAACCCTGTTCCTAAGATTTTAAATTGATTTTTGACGTCAGAATCTTGTGAATCCGCTAAGATTTCACGGAGTTACAACCTTTTGAAGTTCAAGTTTGTGCGAAAGCTAAAACCAGACGCCCCTAACTGAATTGTTTTAAAAAAGACGAACCAAAATCGAGGTAAAAGAAGACTGTCCAATGTTTAACCTCTTTCTGATGTCTGAGCAACCCAATAGGACTTTAAAAGTAATTTAATTCTTGTAATCGTTGCCAAAATGCATTTAAGAATGCAAGGATCCAAAAACATGGAATGAAAATTTCATCGATTAGAAACGGGGCCATTCCAAATTGTGCTCAATAAGATTCCTCCAAGCATCCATAACTTTGATTAAATGTTAGAGAAAGCCAATTTATCGAAAGTGCTTCTTAAATTCCAGTTGATTTGGTTTGAATAAACGAGATGCTACTTTCACAAAATATGCAATTTAGGGGCGTCTGGTTTCAGCTTTCGCACAAAAGCTCGTAACTCCATGAATATTTAGCCGTTTTGCTAGCTTATAGTGTCCAAAATTAATTTAAAATCTCAGCAATATGATTATCTTACCATGGAATCTGTTCATTATTTCGTTATTTTTTAATATTTAATCAAACGTCGAACAATTTTTTTTGGGACACCCTGTAGGTTTGTAATACTTTTGAACAATCATTACTCGCTTAAACATTGTCAATAGAAACTAGACAAAGTAGAAAAATGAAATGTTTTAGTTTTCTAAGTTAATACATTATAAAACGAAAAATAGATGGCTTGAAGTATATCTGATCTGATATTTCATTTTACTGCTACATGTTTACTATAATGGTGTACGAATGAATGTAAGATGTAAATTGAAACTAAAAAATGAAATTATATTTGTCAATAAAAACGCAATATTCTCATACATCGAAGCCTTATGATAGGAATCACAAGATGCCAAAATATAATTAAGGTCATAAAGCAAAAACCCGCATATAAAGATGTAAGAACCAATGATCTGAAATGTTGAATAAATTTTCTGAAACTAGAATAGACATTTCAAATTTGACCTCAGGAGAAATTTGACCTCATGTCATTACTTGGAAATGTCAAACCAAATTCGCTTACCACAATTTCAGTTTGGACGTTTTAAATAAAGTAGCAGTGATTGTTAGCAGAGACTCTTGTGCCATCTCTTTCAAAAATTAAGGTTTTTATCAATCTCGTCCCTAGAGTGAGTTCGTTGCTCTACCTCTGTTTTACTAACGTTTATTCGGATTTGTGTGGGCCTAAGTATAGCATACAGAGTTGCACAAAGTTGCACGAAGTTGCTGACAGTTGCGAGGAATGAAGATTTGTTGGGTCTATTTTCATGCTAGAAATTATTTTTTTGGGTTGATGCGTTGTACCCGAGCCTCAGCAACCCTATCCTACATATACTTCAGTATCCCCTTGGGCTTTGTGATCAGAGTATGACGTCAGAACACCCTGGGAACGAGGTCTGGTTCTTATTCTTGCATGCGTGTTTTATCATAATAATGATGATAACAATGATGGTAATAATGTAAAGAGTAGAGGGAGTGGAACGTCGTGAAACGCACGAAGGCTGCTTTCCGGTAAGTGGAATTTTCCAAGGTCACTCAGCTTCGAAGTGACATTTTCTGTCACGAACAACAGAATTCCCGTCTGCTCGAAAAATTATACCAACTGAAAGTCAGCCTTGTAAGATGCTCTGTTATGTTCTATCTCGTGGCTACAAATCTGTTTAATTATTTTAGTTGATCAAGTCGTTGCACTGTCTGACAGTTAAGGCCGTCCTCCACTCCACTTGCAGTAGTTTCAATATATGTTTCAATCGGCGACCAGCGGGGCTCGCCTTGTGCACATGCACTGTTGCTATAGAGCATGTGCAATAGGCAAGCGCGCAGGTCGCCGACCAAAACCACTGCAGTGGAGGCCGGCCTTTAACTGGAAACATTGTTCCAGTCAAAGTCATCAATGATTCATTACGTGAAACAACGTGAAAATGCTCTTCAATCGTTCAAGTTGCAAAAAATTGTGGAATTTTGGTTGCTAGCACGGACTCCTACTAAAATGCTCAGTAGTGTTAATGATAGTACTAAGAACTAATTTCTTTTTTCGCTTAAATAGAGGCACCAAGTGACCACTGTAAAAATGGCCTAAATGTAAATAAAAACTCAAGAATCAGAATAGTACTGCGCGAATCAATTTATTTGATTCGATATGATCACATGACTTTATCGTCACGTTAACGTCAATTGTATAAGTTAGTAAGTAAGTAGTGCCCCCCTTTCACTCATCCTTGAACACGGCATACTATCAATGGAAAGCTTCTTAGGTGAATACCTGAGTGGAGATGATGACGGGCGTTGTGGTATGCTCATAAGTGTGCCAGCTTGCCTCTGAATAAACGGGCGCCAATCCAACTGCCTGCGTAGTTTCCCGCACTGATCTTTATCAATGAACAATGTGAACGTCTTTACATTGATTTCTTGTTCCAGCTCCCACTTGCGGTGATTCAAGCGCTCTAATGCCATCCGCGCGTCGTTCAACCTCCTTTTCACGGCTGCTATATCACCTGCGATTGTATGGTACTCAGCAACGAGACCATGTTTTGGTTCATCGCGGCATAACTCGATGTTTGGACGCCATGTACGATGCTCCAGTCGAGTGTTGTTCACCTTCAAGTGTGCCTGCAGCTCGAGAAGGTGTTTCTCAAGCATCTCAATACTATCTTGCATGCTTTGTATTTCTCCAAGTATCTACAGAGCGTGAGAAGAATCAGGAAAATTAGGTACAGTAAAAATCCGCATATAAGAACCTTGCATTTTGAAATCACCCTGTTTAGGTTCTTATGCATATGATAATATTCTTGAAAACAGGATGCAAGGTTCTTAAATATGTTCTTATCAAAAGAATTAATTACACATCGTTGGGAATTTAGGCCAAATGTGAGAAAACAACGTTTTCACATACACACTATCATGAATTTTATAAAAAACAACCTTATCTACCTCACCTTATCTGTATCAAATCCATTCATACAAGGAATTTTACACAGGCTTTGTTTCTACTTAAGTATTTGGCTAAATTTCTTTAACAAATCTTATCACATATTACCAACCAGTAGTTTACATGTAACTTTTTTTCAGATAAGAACCTTCCTTGAATTTCAGGATGAATAGGTTCTTCTGTAATGGGGTGAAATTAGAACATTTTAGGCCTTAGGTTCTTGTAAGTGGGTGGTTCTTATATGCGGGTTTTTACTGTATTAGAATGAGCAATAGGTCCGTATGATGAACTAAATATACCGTTTTTCTCCCTCTGTCGTCCTCTATTGGGAAGGCATTATTCATGTTTGGGAAGTTGCTTGATTTATATGACCACACGCAATCATGCAATTCAGACCTTGAGCGATAGGACATCAAGTTACCCTGGGTACCAGACTTTCTAAAAACAATCGAGATCTCGTATTGTAGAGAGTCTGGTACCTAGGGTAACACTTATACTATGCATCAGTGTAAACTTGTAATCATGAGCGACCCCAAGTACAGATCCACCACTCAAGGTGGCTCACTACCAAAACAATTAAATTTGTGGGCCAGTGATAAGGTGGCTCACTACCCCCTCACTACTAACTGAAAATAAGTTCAAGACAGAGAAGCAATATGCTTTATGCTAACATGGCTCACTCATGCTAACATGGCTCACTCATGAAGATTTTACACTGATGCACAGTTGGTGTGCTATCGCTCATGCCTCTTGCTCAGACAAACGAAACTTGAAATGCTTTAAGGGACTGTTGTAACCAGCATGCATTGCACGTGCCATCTCTTAGTTGGTCTTTGTTGTAGCCATTTTCATGGACCAGGAAAATTGCAACAACAAAGGCCAACTAGGGAATGGCTCATAAAAAACATGCTGGTAGGCCTTTAAATGCAAGTTTGCTGACAAAATAACTAATGACTTTTCGAAAGTCGCCCTTTGTAGACCACCCGATACGATTCGGCAAATGCAGAAAGCTGAAACTAGGACTACACAGTAGCGAATATATCTGTTTAGCCTGTGCTGTTCGGTGGAGTGTTTGACTAACATAACATTGGTGGAAAAAACAGCGGACCACAGCACCAATGGTCCCACAAATTTTTTCAGATCTCCAGAAAGAAAGAAATGCGAGAAGAAGGGGAATCGATGATTCTATTTTGCGTGAAAATCCAAAATTTTGTCTTCGCATTTCAAACTAAGCCTTTAGAAATTGAATTGATGTTTGATTAATTCAAGCTGTCTCCAGACTACCACAATACTGTTTTTAATAATTTGGTAAGTAATCAGTCGCAAAAATTCAACGAAATTCGCTAAACATCCTTTGCAACTGAGATTGAGGATTGGCCAACCTTCAAAATCCGTCCCACGTATTTCTATCATGAACTGCCAAAAAGTGGATTCTTATTTGGAGCATCCTGCTGTCACAGAAAGTTTTTCAACGACTTTTCGGTCCCAGAAATCAAAATAGTTTTTCCACCCCTGTTAAGCATAGAATGAAGAAGCTTTACCTTACGATGCTGCATCTCCAATTTTCTTTTGGCATTGGTTGTTTCTGTGATGCGTTTACCAAATGCTAGTTGCACTGTTGCATTTTGATTGTTGAGTTGCTGAAAGGCATTTGCCAGGAGTTCTTGGATCTTTCGACGCAAATTCTCAGAAAGGGAGCGTGAATTGCGAGCCCTTGCTACATTATTCTCTGAGAATGATTCCCACTCTGTTGGCCCAACAGCACTGAAAGGAAAAGACCAGTTAGATACCTGATGAGTAGACTTGTGACTTTTCGACCCTTATTTGCCTGCGTTCTTTGATTTGCTGATATCATTTGGTAATAGGGACTCATACCATTACTCTTATAAAGTGGGCCCCCTTTAGGTCCATCTGGAGTGGTTACGTATTGACCAATTAAATTACTAGAATTTAGTTTTCAACCAATAAGGAGGCGCTATTCAGACAGTTGTTGTTGTTGCATACAAAAAACGGTTAATACGGCCTAGAGTTCTCGTAGCTGCGATGGATCTATTCTGTTCCTACAGAGAAAGATTACTGCTTGAAAGGTATGTATTTTGCGATGAGTAGGTCAGGAAAACATATTCTTTGTACTAAAAATTTGCTTTTCAATGTTGAAGCTCTTTAAACCAGACTTTGAAGCGATTTTGTTTATTGTACGAGAACTCCCGCTAGTTTAGGCCATTTTGAAACAGGGGGCCCACTTTATAAGAGTAATGGCATGAGCAAGTGAGCAAGTGATATCAGCAAATCAAAGAATGCAGGGAAACAAGGGACGAAAAGTCATAAGTCTACCTGACGAGTACGAATAGAAATGAAAATAGTTAAAACCATAGATCTTATTTGAAAGGGAAGCCTTCCCCGCTTGTTCCTAGGCAAACTAAAAACCAACTATCATAGCATAATTCTCGACATTGAATCTTTTGTATTTTGAAGGGTATCACAGAAACTAAGATAATAAACTTACTTTGGGTCATACTCTACTGCATGTTTATGGTATCCAAGGAAATTTGACATGTTATTCAAATTATAAGCAGTATTGTCCTTTGAGATTGCAGACGTCTTGTCAGTGCTGTCCTTGTGGAGGCGCTTCAGGCATGATTCCAAGTCTCTGGTAAAAAAAAAATGTTACAGAAAAAGGAATAGATCCGTTTTCACGCTTATCTGGGTCAAGGAAAATACTTATGTCAGAACTTCAGCAATCAAACCAGTCAAGGACCAAAAATGGGTGTATTCTGTCCCAAAGAGGGTATCATTTTCGGCAGGTTTTTTCAGAAACGTTTCAGTAAAAATGCAATTGTATAAAATATATTGTATATTATAATATTTTATTGACTGACTTTGTAGAAGTTGGCTGTGAAGCTCAGAGATGTCAAAAAGTAGGAAATGGTAAATTCCTGAAAATTGGAGACGCCATATAATTTCCACCTTGAGATATTTCAAACGTTCCTGTAACAGGTATAAAGCAACATACGTAAAATATGCTTCTTCAACAATTTTCTGGCAGTTTCAAGCAATCTTGTGTTTATTTTGCATTATGAAAGGTGGCAAACCAGAGCAAAACTTTTCAACCGCTGTTGTTCTCTTCCAGCTGGATTTGCGCAGTCTGATTGGTCCGACAAGATGAGGCTGGATGGGGGTACGTAGTACGTACCTTAGCAACATGCAAAAGAATTGATTTTGAATAAGTGGATGACTACAGCTGTGCAGCTTGTGGGTTTTTGTTGACCCACCCAACAAACCCATCACAGCCTTCCATTTACGTAACGAATAACGAGTTCTCCATTTTGCCTTATTGTGGAATGCAGTTTCGTTCTTGGGAAATGTTATATATTTATCTCGCAAGTAAATATTAACTTTGAATGATTGCAGAATAAATCGATATTTGATGTATCCTCGTTAGGGATGTTTGCTTCAGAGAAATATGTTTGTTTGCAGATTGAAAGCATCTGCTTACAAGCAGCAATCAAAAAACTGTTTTATCACTCATTTGAAAGTTAATAATTTGCCTAACTCGTGAAAATGACTTGTTTTATGTTTGTCACTGTTGTAGAATGGCCAACAGGCTTTGATCAACACAGCCCTGTTTGGAATTTTGACGAGACCTAAGACCCTAGCGTTTTCTAGAAGAGCAATTTCAATTTCATTTCAACAACAAATTTAATCTGCTACATTTCTACTTGTTTGAAAGATTTAAACAACACAAACTGTATCCTGGCTATCCCTTTCTGCACCAAAAATTTGGTATTGTCTGGAGATGTGTCGCCCATTTATGCATATGTTGAAAACTTTTTACTTTGTTGCTCAAACAGATGATAGGTTTTAAAAGTTTAGTATCAAATAGCCTCTTGTTGATGAGCTGCTTCGATTGGCAGACCGTTGGTAGAAAGTGTTCCTGCCTCGAGGTTCCTGCTTACACGTTGAAAACTTTGAGATTAGATGTACGGCATGGCCCAAATGGTTTCTTTGATTTCGGGTTTATTTCCAACTTTCCTACAAAAAGATAAATGAATCTGGTGTGTTGCAAGGCTCCAACGAGCTGTAGTAGCACCACCTGTTTTCTTCACCATTTAAAATTCATCTCATTTGCACAGCTTTCTAAACATTTTCATTCGCAAATCGATTCCATGTCATATTGACTGAAGCAAATGGAATAATGCCACAAATTTAACAATCAGGCCAACTCACTTCGGAGAACGTCTGTGCAATACTGTGGGGGGGATACAAAATTGACAAAATTTACCGGAAGAAAGCGTTAGAAATGCTCAAAGTCTTATTTTGTTCTCCAAATATAGGCACGAGACTTAAAGACGGAAAAATGACTGGGACTGGGTACCCAAGTTTATAAAGATATAAACAGCTCTGGAACTCTGGAGGGTATTTCTCGACATGCTGAACACTTGTGAAATGCACAAACATTACACCATCAAACTGCACCATTGCGCGCCTAATTCCCAGTTTTCGAAAGATTTCCGCTCCCCTGCGAAGGAGGAAAGAGAAAAATTTCTCGTAGGTTGGAGCAACCTCCAAGAAAGACTACACTTATTACATGAGTTGGAAGTTCCCCGCTGAAGCTCTGTTTGTTGCTAATGGGCCCGGTTGTTCAAAACTGGTATAAGGCTAATACCATTAGGACTATGCAAATGACAACAGAATCATGCCTTTAATCTGCAGATGAAGAAGATTAAAATGAATTGCACCTGAATTGATTCATTGATTGCTCGATCGTTCTTCTCAATGATTCTTGGACAGAATTGATCAATTCGATCTCCTGTGTGATAAAAATAGCTAGGATCAATATAAAAAGTGATGAAGACCTTTCCACAGACCTTTCTATTGCAGAAACATTTAGACAGTAGACGTAAGAAATATTTCTCTAACTTGTTCTCCACCTACTTTCTGTTTATTCCCTTTTTCCCTGTAAGACAAAAATTCATCAGTTTGTTCCTATGATTTTTCGTCAGTTTGTTCCCTTGTTACTAGATTATTTCGTCGAGTTCTCCCTGGTTCCCAGGTTAAAAATTCCGAGTACCCCCTGTCCCCTAAACCCACGGGGGGGGGTTCTTCCATAGTAAAGGTACCTGGGGATGTGCCGCGAGCAAGGGTATACTTTTTCGGACTTCTAGTCTAGCCAAGGGTATACTTTTTTGCAATTTTGGCCAGCAACGGTCTAGCCAAGGGTATCATTTTTGACAATATTGGTCTAGCGAACGGTCATGATATCATATTTGGCACAAATTTGACAATATTGGTCGAGGAAGTGGTCAAAACTGGTCTAGCGGGGTACCATTTTCGTAAAAATTGGTTCAGACAATGGTCAAATTGATCTAGCAAAGGGTACCATTTTCGTCAAAATTAGTCTAGCCAACGGTACCCTACCCAAAATACCCAAAACGGCCAAGAACCCCCCCCCCCCCCGTGCCTAAACCCCTCGGACGGACTTGTCAGAACTTTGGAGAACATGATTATTACAATCATCGCAACGTCTTTGCAAAGAGCTTACCGACGCGACGATAGCTTCAAAGGGATTTTGACAACAAAACATGAAGGATTTTAGAACTCGGTTGACCTGCAGCAAATTCTTAGCAGAATATTGCCGAAGAATTTTTAATAAAGCTTGCATAAGTCTGGAATGATGCGATCACGGGGATGCGATCGGCTTCATATCGGCTTATGTTATTTTGCAGTAAAAAGTATGGAAAAAATATCTTTTGAAATTGATTCTCTTGGAATCTTTACTTTCCGTCCTCAATTTCAAACAAGTGGTTTACTAAAATATTCATTAGGCTCAAAAAAGTACGAATAACTTAATCTTATCAGTGAGTAGGGAGGAGTTAAGTTATTCGAATTTCCGAATATATTTGCTGCAAAAACAGCTGTTTCGACAAAAATTGTAACCACTATGGGTCCCACAAAACCATTGCCATGTCTTGATGAACAAAATTTGATCGTAATTAATTCGTGCTGCATAATCGTGCGTATGGTAACTACTGCGAAAAGACAGACGTATTTGTCTTCTGAGCATGTGGGTCATGTTGGTTATGCTCATTAAAGGAACAATCCTTTTCAAGCGGCCTGGCCAGAGCAAATGAGCTGAGGTAGTCATAGTCTTTCGCTCCCCATGGTATCGTACCTGTAGCGTCGTATAGTAATTAGAATTAGGTATAGTAGAATGTAAAGTATCTTGTAAAATTTAATATTTGAATAAAAAAGAAAAAGAAGATGAGCCGAGGGGGTATTACATGAGGAGATCTACGATAGGAGCGAAGCACCAAGGGAATCTATTTAAAGGCCATAACATCTGCCTTGACTCAGAACGCCTCTTTTGATCCCATGTTTGCTAGTGCAAAATGTAAAATTAAAAAAAAAAGAGTTTTATACCACTGATACCATGTATTACAGTATTTCCTTCAGGAAATATTTGAATCTTTGCCTGCAAATGCACCTCTCAATCTTGTGTTTGCCCTGGCAAAATTCTAAACTTTGAAAATTCTGTAACAGTTTTCTTGGACTCAACACCTTCAGAAAGGTTTTTGTGCAAACAATCCTTTACTTTTTTTAGCTTAAAATGCTTCTCATAATCCGAAATGTTGCTTGCCACAAAATGGAAACTTCGACAACTCTGTAAGGATATTTTTAAGGATTCCAACCTTTGGCTCTTTCCAAATCATGTTTGAGCATTGAAAAATTCCTACCATTCCATGGCCTTCTATCCCCATGCGCAATCACGTTTGTTTCTGAAAGACTCTGGGGTGATCTCGCGGACCATCTTTTCATAAAAGTGGGGGGGGGAGCAAATCCCCCACCCCTGCCCCCACCTGTGGTCACGCCACTGACAGTAGGGCCTCCAAATAGAAAGCTGTCCCTTCAAAATTCCTGCAAGAGGCCCATCATCTTTGTTCCTTTCTTCATGCTTTGGATACAGAGTTCGTGATCGTCGCCAAGGTAACTAACGATACAATGGCTTGCCCAGACTCCATGGATTTCGGATCTTGAAAAAGAAATTCAACGGAAAAGTTTCAGAAGTAGAAATTTTTTCGGAAAACGTTTACTGACAGACGGCATTAGTAAGGTCTGGCCTTGAACTTTATGCAGTACGAAGACACCCCCAGTAACGACCCCGCTGAAACATTGCCCCGCCAAGGTAGAAGGATGACCTGCCAAGAAAATTTGTTTCCCCGCTAAGTTTGACTTTAAAAAACTTTTCCCGCCGTGTTTCTGTTGGTTCCCCGTTGAAACTTTTGTTTCCCCATCAAAAATTATGCAAGTTTCATCATAGGTAATAGCTGAAAATTTCCTTTCCCCGCCATGATATTCTAATCCCCGTTGAAAATGTTTAATTTCATAATTTCCCTGCATTTTTAAGGCATTTAAAGGCATTTTTAACAGAAAGAAGGTCATGCTTTGCTTGGAATTATAATGGTGGAAAGACAAGCTGTTTTTCGTATTACCACATTTTCGAGAGTATTTAATCAACAACTTCACATTACTGGCATATTTTGCACTATGAAATTTCAAACGTGGGAGTTGTGAATTCTCCTCCTTCGCAAAATCAGCTGCTTGAGATCACATTTTTGCGCGCGATGGTGAAACAATGCACATTTGTAGAACCTCGTCATAAATCACGCAGACACATTTTACCTACGTAGATTAGATCCCAGTCCCCATAGATTTTGTCTAGGTTTGTCGTCATAGTATTTTGTTTGTTTTTTATTCACAAACAACTTGCATCAGTAAAGATTATGGTTGTTTACAATCCATTTAACCTTTAATTGATTATTTATCATTTCATCCTCACGAAATACCACCCAAACCATGCCTAAACTCAACCCACCTTCCGCCATTTCAATTGCGGCTGGCCGAGCTCAGCTACAGACTTCCCTGGTTACCGCGTCTTTGACAACGACCTCCATTGTCTAGAAGTCAATCGGATATCAATGCTATAAAATGGCGCACAATGGCCTTGGCTTGAGAGCAATTGGATTTTGTAAATTGGTTTGTTTCAGTCAATCTGTTTTAGACAATCAGCTTTTATTCATTTGACAAAAAGGCAGGAGGCCATGTGAAGATATTTGTGAGATTTTCAGGGTTATTTATCAAGGATTTCTCACTAAAATAAGGATTTTCAGTTACAAATAACAGGAAAACGAAGGCGTGATATTGTATTATGAAGCATTAAACGACAGAAGTATATTCTCATTAAAAATACGTAATGTCTGCTGAGGGTGTAATCAGAAAATCCAATTTCAATAACAAGGAAATACAACGCCAAAAACTTTATGAAAACACGAACAAACCTTGTACAGCTCGATTTCGACTTGATCTCTCACAAGATCACTCCCCGTTCTTTTTCTCCTTACAGCTAAGGCCTTTTTGGGGATTTCCAGGGGCCCTTCCGTGGCTCTCAAGGCATTCTTCAGCAAATTAATATGATATCGAAGGGCTTGCATTTCGTTGGCTACAGCCAGCTTTTCTTTATCAACAGTGCTCTTCCATGATGTGACATCTCTGAGTCTCCCATCCAGTTTTTTCGTCACCCCAAGTTGGTTGTATCTTGCCCTTTCCGCAGCTTTTCCACAGAGATCAAGAGTTGCATTTCTGAGGAGCTTTGACTGCTCGAGTTCCTTCTTAGAGTTGAAATAGTGAGCATAATTTGAAGCCTTCCAATCCTGTGGGGTTAGCTTCGCCCCGATTGTGACCAGTTCTGTCTGCATGACTAAATCAATCAGCAGCTTCGATTCCTCTCTCCAGGAGATAGAAATCTCATCTGCCTTCTGAGCTGTGTTGAAACATTTTTGCTATGTTATCCCACAATTCCACTTTGTTGGTGCGTCTCCCTTTGTGTACGGTCACCTAGCAACCGCTGACACAAAAGCGTCAGGTCGGCGTTTGAAAATCTCTGTTTTTGAATGGCTAGAACCATCACACAGAAGTATAGATATTGAAATTTTAACTGCGAACTGTTACTAAATTCATCATCAAAAATGTCACAGCTTCCATGAATAATTGATGCCAGATTTATAAAATATCATGTATTTTTGTGATGTTAAGTTTGCAAACATTGAACAGAATGCCTTCTCGCAGATGGTCGCAAATCTTTTGGGGCTTCCCAGTGTAATCCCTTGGTCAATAACTTCTTTACCGAATTGTTTCGTTAATTAGTCAATTTTTGTTCTGACTTTTTTGTAATTAAAGAACAAAAGCAAGGGCCGGTGCATGGGCAGGTGGAAGTGTGAAAATCATGTCACAAAGAGAAATGGATTTCATTTTACTGACGCGTCGAAAGGGGTCCACACTCCACAGTTCAGTAAGGAATTTGCTCTCTCCCAACCACAGCCAATCTTATGACCTATCGAAAGTCACTGCACTCCTCATAAAAAATTTTGGAATACGTTATACAGTGTGTTTCAAAAAGGATCAACCCAACTTTATTCAAGATTCTTGAGCAAATAATAACATTTAAATCAATTTGGCGCATGCAAGCTGAAAGCACTCTGATGAATATCCAGGTTGAACGTATTGATTGAATTATTCATTACACGTTTTTTTTATAAGAAACTGGTTTATAAGAAACTAGTACTACGATGACCAAAAATTTAAGAAACTCTAGTACTACGCTCAAGAACAGTTAAGAAACTCTAACACTATATTTCTGTATGTCTCTCTTATTCTATGTCTCTCTAACAAAGGTACATTCGTCTTTTCTTTACTTTTAACTGCAAAATTGGTAAATTTTTGCCTTGATGTGCATGGTTTCTTCTTGATAACAATGTCAATGCAAACTGGAAGCCCTTTCTTGAGAAGAAGGCTCAACTTTGAACAATACCACAATTTTAGGCCCAAAAAAATAAGAAACTAATTAAGAAACTTTTACTACTAAAACACCGAAATTCTCATGCGAAATTAAGAAACTTTTAGTACTAAGTGCTGTGCTGATCCAAGTTTCTTATAAAAAAAACGTGTATCGAAAGTCACTGCACTCCTCATAAAATTTTTTGGAATACATTATACAGTGGGTTTCAAAAAGGATCAACCCAACTTTATTCAAGATTCTTGAGCAAATAATAACATTTAAATCAATTTGGCACATGCAATCTGAAAGCACAATCTATCTTCTTTCTGATGATATCCAGGTTGGGCGTATTGGTTGAATTATTTATCATTTAATTAACATTTTCGTAATTGTGGCCCATGTTATGGATCTTCAATAATTCAGGAATTTCAAAATAGTCTCTTCGAGCGATCCGAACAAATTATATATAACAAGCTGATGGCGTCCTTTCGCAACAAACGATATATTTACAAAACTATTTACAATACGAAAACCCTGTATCCATATGTCTATAAATCGTTCTCCTCCAATTCTCAACGTAACACGTATCTCTTAATCTTCCACTCTAAACTATATCAATCTACTCGTCAGTCGAGTCTCAAATCTCCGTACAATTCCACTCTCAATCTCAATTCTCAAAATCTCAACTCCCTCCTCATCGTTCCAGTCTCGTGCTCTAAAACTACTCTAATTATGCTAATTATGCACTACATTATATACAAAGACGACAATAAAATCCATGCAATTCACAACATACTCCCGGCCCCACAAAGATTGGCATAAGCGTACGGGAAGAAAAAATCTAGGGGGGCGGCCCGACACAAAGTCCATTGTTTACCAACATATTTGCCCGACTAAGGGCAGATTTTTGCCCGATTGGGGCTGATTTTCGACGATTTCTCCAAAATTGGGGGGGCTGCCGCCCCCCCGGCCCCCCCGCCCCGTACGCTTATGAAGATTGGCAACGCCAATCAATGAGGAATAATCAATCAATCAATAAATCAATAGTCAAACGATAATAGTAAAGTTATCACTCACGTGTCTGTATTGTTCCCACCTCGTGATCACCTACAAACTTGATTTTCGGTTCGTCATCTGCATCTTCTTCTACTTCTGTCAGCTCAACAGGAAACAGCTTTCTCAGTTGTCTTGTTATCAGTTGTCTTGAAGTATGGGGAGTGCTTTCCCATCACCAGTTAAGATCTATTTCAAAAGACCCTAATCTCTTCTGCAAATACTTATTAGACTCACCTACTGAAAAGCCTAAATTAAAATTTTCGAAACTAATTCTAGGCTTGAAGCGAAACACTTCAACCTTAGCTGTATACGGTGATTTAGGTGCCACCCCTTCAACATTAAACAGTATTCTACGGGTCATAAAATTCTGGCACAGAATCGTGCAAATAGATGATAACACTTTGGTAAAAAAGGCATTCCTAGAATCTACTTCTCTACCAGATAATTTATCGAACTGGTTAACTACTGTTAAAACAACACTGAATCTGCTTGGCCTATCATCAATTTGGAATAACCCTTCCAGTTTCTCTGAAAAGGAAGTATGTAGAAAGTTAAAGTACGAATCAGCAGCACTTTTTAAGAAATTTTGGCATTCTGAAATATCCTTAGCCTGTCTAAACTCTGATCGGAACAGTAAACTACGAACTTATAAGACATTTAAATCTAATTTTAAACTAGAAACCTTTTTGACTAAAGACCTAACTTTCGAACATAGAAAAGCACTGAGTAAGTTCAGATGTAGTGACCATACACTTTTGATTGAGGTGGGGAGGCACAAAGGCCTACAAGTGGAACAACGTCTCTGCAAAATGTGCCAGTTAAACCTAGTCGAAGACGAATTTCACTTTTTGACAATGTGCCCAGCATATGATAACTTAAGAATTGACCTACTGTTAACTGCAAATGTCGAGCCCTTAGACCCAAAGATACAGTTTTCCAATATTATGAGTAGCGAAAACACTGCAGTTCTTAGATGCCTGGCTGAGTTTATTATTGATGCTAACAAGCTGAGAGACTCGCTTCATATTGTTACCTAGGCCCAGCCTGGGTGTTCCAAGACATCTAAACACATTCTCGCTTTTTTTTTTTTTTTTTTTTTTTGTTGCTGCTATTTTACATTTCACGTAGCTTTATTTGATACTTTTTAGTTCATTTCTTTTTTTTATTTAGCTCAGTCTCTTGTTCAAGTTTTATTTTTTTCTTTTATCGGGTTGTATTTAATATTATGCGTTAGTTTAGTTTGTTTTATAGCTGCCATACCTGTAATAAGGTAGAGCTTTTATGCTATTATGATGATGATATCGTAGTACTCTTTTGTCCCTTCTGTGTAACTCTGACAACAGCACTTCGCACTTCACCGTCTCTTCCTTGTAACAGTTTTTCGACACGACCCAGTCTCCAACGATGTCTCGGAATTCTATTCTCATAAATCGTTACAACATGGCCTTCAGCAATAAGTGTTCCGCGATTCTTTTTAATTTCACGATGATGTTCTCTCAGCTCTGTTAGGTACTCACGTTGAAATCGACTTCGAAATTGACTAAGAACATTTCGTAAATTGTTTGCGCGTCTCGTCGCAATGCCTGCATTTAAATCCGCATGCGATTCAAACGATAAAGGAGTTGGCTTGTCAAGGATTCTCCTTCCGATTATCAAATGTGCTGGAGTTAAGGGCTCGCCCAGCTCCTCGCAACTGTACGTTAAAGGGCGTGAATTAAGAACGCCTTCAATTTCCGTCAAAATTGTCATTAACTCCTCAAAATTTAATTTCGCGTTTCTCAAGGTCTTTCGTAAACAACGTTTTGTAGAACGAACCATTCTTTCGAAAAATCCACCGCTTTGTGGCGCCTCAGGAACGTTAAACTTCCAATTTATGCCATTTTTGATCAAATAATTCCGAACTGACTTATCTTTAAACGTTTTTCCGTTGTCACTAATTATCAAACCTGGAACTCCTCTTCTAGCTTGGAAACGAGTCAAGCCTCGTTTGAAAGCCTCCGCGCCAAGGTCAGGAATAAGCTCGAGATGTACAGCCCTCGTAGCTGCACATGTTATCAATAAAATGTAGGATTTATACATCGATTCGTCTGCACCGTAAATATTCTTTACGAATAGTGGTCCCGCAAAGTCTACTCCTATTCTCAAAAAGGCGTAGTCATTTTCTAAACGAAATCTCGGTAATGGAGGCGCTTTTGGAATTGCATAACCTCTTCCCTCAACTCTTTTACACGTGCTGCATTTTGCTAAAACTTTCCTCACTAATTGTCTTCCTCGAACGACCCAATATTGTGACCTCAGTTCGGCTAGTGTGTCTGTCACACCGTTGTGCATCACGCGTTCGTGCGCTTCTAAAACAAGTAACATGACTAAATCACTGTCTTGTTGGGGATACGAACAGGCTAAGTTGTGATCCTCAAGGAATCCCCCAAAAAGGGCTCCAGATCGCATGCGTAGTAGCCATTTACTTCACTTATGTAATATGCAAATTAGCTTGACCGTCGAGAACAAGGGAAGTAACAAAAGCAGCGACGCGCATGACAACGTGAGCCCCAACGTCGATTCGCCTTCAACAAAGCTGAAACACAATGTATCAAAACAATAGGGTCATCACTTCGTCTCCCCAACAAGTCCCTGGGAATTAGCAAAGGAAATCTTGATTCAAAAGTCAAAGGTGCATTTTCCATTCTTCCCTTGCAGCGCAATAACCCATTTTCATCTTCAAATAATCGCAAATTATGCTGTAATTCTGCAAAATATTTTTCGTCTCGCAAACAACTTTGTTCTGATTTTATCAAATAATTTCTGGCATTTACAATTTCCTCTCCTTTCAAATCGCCAAGAAAAGGAACTTTGTCGGCAAGTTTAGCTTTCAAATTATCAGCAAATCTTTTGACGTAAGCGACGACTCTTAGAAGCTTGTTAATATCGCTGTACTGTGAAACATCAATCAACACTTCCTTTTCCACAGAAATTTTAGCAGTAAACACGCTGTCTGTTTTGGTCTCGAGAATTTCAGTGCTTTCCGCAAAGTTATCAAAATTTGGATGATTAGGCCAATTTTCAGCTTCAGACTCTAAAAACCCCGGGCCCTTCCACCATTTCTTCGAAACTCTAATACACAACGCTGTGACTCCCCTCGACGCAAGATCGGCTGGATTTTCCTTCGTAGGGCAATATTTCCAAATTTCGGGTGGGGCTAATTTTCTGATCTCATTTACACGGTTTTGCACAAAAGTTTTCAAAGTTTTGTTAGTATTCGCAATCCAAAATAATACAATTTGCGAATCAGACCAGCAAAATGTTTCTGTAATCTCAATCGACCCTTTCAAAGCTTCACGGACCGTGTTTATCAGTTTGGCTAAAAGCAATGCAGCTAATAGTTCCATTCTCGGTATAGTTTGGCCTTCAAGTGGCGCAACTCGTGTTTTCGCAGCAACTAAAGACGAAATACTTCGCCCATCTTTCAATTTATATACAATGTATACACAGGCTCCGTAACCAATTGTCGAAGCATCGCAAAGCCATGAAGAACAATCGACTTAACTCTGTCAGAAGCAACTTCCTGATCCAAATATGCTCTTTCAAATTCAATGGTTCCCGTTTTTCTCAAATCAGAAATAATTGCCAGAAATGTTTCTTTAATCTCATCATTCATAGGCGTGTCCCAATCAGATTTCTCCTTGCATATATTTTGGAACAAAACCTTCAAAGGCAAAATCACGGGTGCTATGACCCCTAAAGGGTCAAAGAATTTCGCAACAGTACTCAATATTGTTCTTTTAGTTACATTCTCTTCGTCAACACTTTCCAAAATTTTCTCAAACTCAAAAACCAGCTTATCAGCTTCTGGATTCCAAGAAATTCCAAGAACTTTTTCAGGTTTTGGAATATCAGCCTCGTTTTCAATTTTTGACGAAACCTCTGTTTTGGTTTCACTTTCCTTCGAAAATTTTTCAATTTCATTCTCTTTGATTTTGCCAATCAAGCTTTTAGAGTTGGACTTCCATTTTCGCATATTAAAACCTGCATCTCTGAAACAGTGTTTTAATTTCTCGTACTGTTCAAAGGCCTCAGATTCACTCTCAAATGAAGAAACATAATCATCGCAATATAAAGAACTCCGAACATTTTCAACAAAATCAGCATCTGTTTCTTTATAAAGTTCCAGATGGTGGCGAATTGTAGCGTTTAAAATATACGGGCTGCAAATTATTCCAAATACACATTTAGTAAATCTAAGAACAACAATTTCAGGCTCATCTGACTCAATGTTTTCCACCCACAAAAACCTCAGATAGTCCCTTTGACTCGGATCAATAGACACATTCAAAAATGCCTTCTCAATGTCCCCTAAAAGCACTACTTTATTCAGACGAAAACGCATCAAGATATCGACTAACATAGGCAGAAGAGCAGGCCCTGCATTCAAACATTCATTCAAACTAGGCCCCTCCTTCTTCGCTGATGCATCAAAAACAACTCTAAATTTAGTAGTGTCTTTGTCTTCCCTAATTACCATTTTGTGAGGCAAATATGAAACCTTTCCTACTTCAGTGGGCTCATTCAAATCGACTTTTTCAACAATCCCTTTCTCTAATTGATCCTTCATCACATTATCATACTCTGTCCCAAGCTTAGGATTGGCTTTCAAACGATAAAGTAATGAATTCAATCTTGATTTAGCAACAGTGTAATTATCTGGAAGCAAAGGATGCTCATCCTTAAAGGGCATTTTACACTGATATTTTCCATCAACAAAAGCTATGTCAGCTTCAAACTGACCATCAATAGAAGGGTTTTTATTCAAAACTTTGCCTCCCTCAGACTCAACCTCCCAAAATTTCTTGATATCATTAATCAAAGGGTCCGCCTCCCTTTCCTCAAAACAATTTGCCTCAACTCTCATAACATGTGAAGAAAAACTACCATTTTCACTCACCACATCGACTGGACCAGACACGATATAACCCAGCTTTGTTTTCATCGCAACGGGTCCGTTAGCTTCATTTCCACGAATAACTTCATCTTCAACAAATAGCCAAAACATGTCATTTCCAATTAGAATCTCGGAGGGCTTCTCGATCTCTGATTCGTCTCCCGGTTGGAAATCAGCAAGTTGCAATCCTTTGAGGTGTGGGTATTTGTCAACGGCCAAGGCCAATACTTGGTTTGAAATCGGCGAACAAACCGTCGGAACGACGTATGCGGAAATATAAATCTGCATTGGGCTATTCCATTTTTTAGCCATACAGGGGGATGGAAGTAAGATTTTTGTCAGATTGGCATCCCCTGGAAAAGAGCCGTTGAATAAAAGCCACCCCCCTGAGAAACGGTAGTTAGAATTGATGATCCCCTTGGAAATGACAAACAGCAAGCGTGCTTAGAGGAGATTGTTTCTACAACCTCCCTGGAAATCTTTGTGAAGGTGGGTTCGCCCCTGGAAAATATTTGTTGAAATATTTTTACACCCCAGAAAAGCATCATTAAGAATTTTTGACCCCCCAGAAATTGTTTTTGAAGGACCCCCTGGAATTTTACTTCCATCCCCCTGTACGGAGTAAAAATGGAATAGCCCATTCCATCTAGAGTTTTTACGGCAATCTGCACTATGTCGCAGTCTCTCATTCGTGGACGCTCGTCTCCAAATGCTTTGATCAGTAGCCTTTCTCTGCCAATAACTTTCAAATTTAAATCATTCTTCAATTTCCTTGTGACATAGGATTTCTGGCTACCAGAATCGAACACCATGCGTACAACTGCTTTCTTCGCGTCGTTCTCAGGCGATGTAATTTCGGCTCTCGCAGTCTGCAGCAGAACGCTCGTTTTACTTGAAATGTGCATGTTTGTTGTTATTTTTGCTCTTGGTTCTGCAATGGTCGCTGCAGCAGCTCCTTGCGCCTCTGTAGGTCTCTTGTAGGAATCGCATATTGCAGAGTGGTGTTTTCCTTTACATTTGAAACACCCAAACTGAGATCGGCAATCACGCGCGAGATGTCCACTGCGCATACAAATAAAGCATCTGCCTTTCTGTCTTAAAATGTCTCGGCGAGCTCTGTGATCAGTTACAATGTCGCAATTTCTCGATAAATGATCTCTACTGCAACAAAAGATACATACAAACGTGTTCGTTTTCTCTCCATTTTGATTTTGGTCATTTCTCCTAGCTCCTGCGTACAAAATAGAAGCGGTAGGCTGACTTCTTTGAAACCGCGACGGCTGAACGGACGGGGTATAAACTTCCTCTTTCTTCTCGGGGGGCGTGGCAGCAAACGCAAACATGCACTTTTCTCGTACGTTTAGTTCTTCTTTTAATTCTCTCAATAACAATTCTAAATTCCACGTGTCGGGCATTTTTCTGGTCAAAATAATACGCAATTCTTGTGGCAATAACTTCAATATCTCAGGGGTTAAAAATGTACCGTACGTTTCCATTGAAACTCCAACGCTCTCCAGGCTGCGGACATTCGATTCAACTTTATCATACAGATTTCGCAACTCTTTCACATTCGCAATACTCTTCACTTCTTTCATCTCTTTGAATTTACTCATATGACTAGAAATAATCACTTGTCGATGTCCAAATCTTTCTTGCAATAATCTTACGGCCTCGACGTAAGTCTCATTAGTAGGCTTGTAACCTTCGATAGCACGCGCGGCATCACCATACAAATATGATTTCAGATAGTTGAACTTTTGAACAGGCTCCAGTTCATCGTTCTTGTCAATCGCTGACGCAAAAACGTCCCAAAATGAACTCCACTCAGTTGGATCTCCACCAAACTTCTGCACGTGCAAAAACGGCAATTTAACAACATTATTTCTCGATACTTGACTTGGTACTGCCGGAGTCTGATGCAATACAGGAGTAACCAAGGTTTTCGATTTAATTCTCGCCAATAAAACGCGGTGCTTTGCGGCGAAATCCGCGCTTTCAATTACATCTTTCTCAATATCGTCTTCAGCTATATACTCAAGCAATTCGACGTCAAATGTTTTCAACTCTCTTAACTGTTCTTCAATAAATGCGCTGTTCGCAATCAGTTCATCTCGTAATGAGTCATTGTACTTGTCTAATTTATCTTTAACGGCGGCTGCCATTTTCTCTATACTTGTTCGAAGTCCGATCCGCGCGATCGATTTCCTCTTTAATAAAGACATAACTCCTCTTTACTAAACTTTCTGCGAAAAATAAATCAATAATAATTGTCCATCAGCTGTTCCCGGGTCACGGCACCATGTTATGGATCTTCAATAATTCAGGAATTTCAAAATAGTCTCTTCGAGCGATCCGAACAAATTATATATAACAAGCTGATGGCGTCCTTTCGCAACAAACGATATATTTACAAAACTATTTACAATACGAAAACCCTGTATCCATATGTCTATAAATCGTTCTCCTCCAATTCTCAACGTAACACGTATCTCTCAATCTTCCACTCTAAACTATATCAATCTACTCGTCAGTCGAGTCTCAAATCTCCGTACAATTCCACTCTCAATCTCAATTCTCAAAATCTCAACTCCTTCCTCATCGTTCCAGTCTCGTGTTCTAAAACTACTCTAATTATGCTAATTATGCACTACATTATATACAAAGACGACAATAAAATCCATGCAATTCACAACAGCCCACACGTTTTTTTTATAAGAAACTTGGGTCAGCACCTAGTACTAAAAGTTTCTTAATTTCGAATGAAAATTTCGGCGTTTTAGTAATGAAAGTTTCTTAATTAGTTTCTTATTCTTTTGGGCCTAAAATTGCGGTATTGTTCGAAGTTGAGCCTTCTTCTCGACAAAAGGCTTCCATTTTGCATTGACATTGTCATCAAGAAGAAGCCATGCACAGCAAGGCAAAAATTTGCCAATTTTGCAGTTAAAGGTCAAGAAAAGACGAAGGTACTTTTGTTAAAGAGACATAGAATAAGAGAGACATACAGAAATAAAGTTTTGGAGTTTCTTAACTGTTCTTGAGCGTAGTACTAGAGTTTCTTATATTTTTGGTCATCGTAGTACTAGTTTCTTATAAACCAGTTTCTTATAAAGAACGTGTAATTCTCAATAAATGCATCTCATCGGGATGAATTCGCCTTTTTCCTACCCTAGGGCATCACCTCAAGTGATTCTAGGCCTAAAATGTTTTGAAAAATCTATTTCGTAATTTCTACAATAAAAAGGGTGTTAATTTTGCTCTTACAGCATGCTGCATTTGAAATTGGCCATATGTCATAAAATATTGATCGAATAATAAATAATTCTATGAACACATCCAAACTGTATATCATTGGAAACAGATATCTTGGGCTTTCAGACATTAATTTTATTCAAATCTTATCGTCCGCATTAAGCTTTCAATTATAATTGGGGGTTGCGTTTTTTCTGACTGATCCACCCTTTCCCTGTACAGGGAAACGGTCACAAGCAAGCTATAAATGTTACGAAGTGATTTAAAACTCGTAATATTTGTTCTCGGATATCAGTGAATTGTCCAGCGAGGAGATGGAGATTGTCTAGCATTTCTTCACTACAGCATGAAATTAATTACAAAAGTTATCTAATGTTGCTTTTGTGATGAGAAAAATCAACAGCTCTTTTTCAAACTTCTCTCGATTGTTTTACATGTGGGCCATGGTGCATGGCGGGACTATTATCTCAATAGGCCTTTTAGCTATTCTGAAAAGAATCAGAATCGAACGTTATTTTGCTACATTTTGTAGAATTTTCGATTGTGCACAATAGTGATAGAAGCTCTAACGCCACTCGATCGAAAGTCGCGTATAAAAATGTATAAAAATAACGTTCGATCCAGACTCTTTTGTAGAATAGCTAAAAGGTCTATTCTGTAATGACAAGTGGTGACAAGTTTTTGGTGCAGCCTCGTGTGCAAATGAAGCATTCAGGCAGGACACAGGGGAACAATGATGAATTGATCGTTTGATCAGTGATGCATGCTAAGTGTGCAAAACCAACATAGAAAGAAATCGAATGTCCACAAGATGCGGAAGAAGGCGGAGTCTTGAAGACCAAGATTTATTTTGCAATAAGTGTTCAAAGAAAAAGAAGTTTTTGTGACTTATTTTTTTCTTTTAGTCTAAATCGATTGGATGAGAACATTTGGAAGAAAATGGCGCCAAAGACAAATTTGAGAAAATGGGCCTAATCACTAAATCAGTAAACTAAACGGCTTGCAACAACAACCCAGAGACAGCAAAGTTTGATCGGTTGTAGAAGCCCCGAGAATGGATACAGAATACGTTTATCACCTTGGATGTAAGGATAGCGTTGCAACGAGTTATTTGAACAAGGGTGTTGATCTGTTTTTTTGGAAAATAATGTCGAAAACTACCAAATCAGAATGGCACTTGCTTGCACACCAGAGATTTCCATAGGCAATTTAGAATAAATATACAATAGAGAACAAAAATAGTTTATCTCTTGCATGCGGAGATCTTGTCAGAAAGTGCCATACTCTGCAGACTGGCTAATAATTTTATCATTTAGAAATTTGACATGTTGTTGTTTGCTGTGTTTGGCATCTGGAAAGTTTGTAGAACACACAAGATTTTTTTTTGGTGCTCAGGAAAACTTATGCGATTTTTTATATGGGCCACACAGCCATAGATAAAGAAAAGATCTATTGCTTTAACCTGCTGTTCTCAATTGCAGAAACTTGCAAAATTTCTGTAGAAATTGTGTTCAGGCCATCTCAACATGCACACGCAAAAAGCAAGCTTCCCACTTTGTGTTCTTGTGCTATTTGATTTAATTTCTTCATCTGCAACCAGTTTGCAGAGTATGGCAGCTCTTGACAAGATCTCGCCCGTGCAGATCAACAAAAGAGTGGCATGTTCACATGCAAGGTCTTTGATTCCTTTGTTTTCAAAGTAGTAAACAAAATATCTCATTCGAAATTGGCATACGCATATAATTTTCATACAAAATCTTGTGTGTGCAGTTGCCACACTCTGTGGACTGGATCTGCAAATCTTCTATTTCATTCAAAATCTTAAGAAATTAAAACTCATAAGATTTTTGCACAGATGCAAGCAAGAGTTTGAAATTTCAAGATTTTGTAGACTATTAATTGCAATAGATAGACGATTACGCTACAGATGACGGTGAGGAATTTTTACCAAGATGCACTGCATTCTTTAATCGAATTCCGATAGAATTTTGAAGATTTGTTATTCGAACGCAATGCGTCTTGGTAAAAAGTTCCTCTCTGCCATCTTTAGCGTAATCGTCTATTGCATCCAGAAATTCCTTTGGACTTGTGCACCCTTAAAATGCAACATTGTATGTCGCTAATCACGTATTTTTTCATAAGAAACTGCCCATAAGAAAGTCAACTCTCAGATCGCCATAAAATTAAGAAACTCTCTCTGGGAGTATTTAAGTTAATAAAACAATTTATTTTGATAGGAAATCCGTTACCATATTTTTACTTTACTTTCATTTGTTTCCTGTATCATATTACTCGTAAGGCACTTGAGTAATGACTAAACATTGGAAAAGCTTAAAAACGTTGTTTTGAAAATGTTTGCAAGGGCACAGGCAGTGAGCATCAAGATTGTTGTGGAACCTCTAAGAAACTCGTAAGAAACTCTGATTACTCAAAATCTGATAATTTTAAGAAACTTTCAGTACTGACCCAAATCCTTAGTTTCTTATAAGAAAAATATATGTATTAGAGCTTATGCCTACAAACATGTATAATTTTCATCTAGGGTATCATCACGAGAATCTTCTAAACTGATACAATGCAGGGGAATCAAAAACGAAAGATCATTGCACAATTGATAATTGGAACATTGTCAGTTATTTGCTATTGGAACAGCCTAGACTGTGATCTTGTCCATGATGATATATTTGCCATCAAAGAAAATATGGATCTACGTCCAAAGACAAGAATTGGCCAATTATTTCAAAACGATTTTTGGGGTAAACCAATGAGAGACAATACAAGTCATAAATCATATCGACCATTAACTGTCCTGACTTTCAAACTGAACTTCTTTATTCATGGTCTGTCACCATTTGGATACCATTTTGTGAATGTTCTACTTCATGCAATAGTTTCTGTGATGTTCTTCATTTTCTGTGAAGCCAACATTTTTCATAATTTGAAGTTGTCATTTGTTGCTGGCACAGTGTTTGCTGTTCACCCAGTCCACACAGAAGCGGTGAGATCTTGTTTTATTTGATTTTAGTTTCTTCAGATTCGGCACAGGCCCTGTGCATGTTAACAAGACAAGAATTCTTTCATTGTGATAAGAATTCTTGAGCTGTACTGTACTGTACTGTAAATGTACTGTACTGTACTGTACTGTACTGTACTGTACTGTACTGTACATACTGTACTGTACTGTACAAGTTTGCACCAGGTCTAAATTGGAAAATCTTCTGCTGTGTCCGCAAACTTGCAAAGGAAAATTTGTTTGTGATACACTTTTGTTATTTTATAAGAAACCGCTTATAAGAAACGGTAGGCTCAATTTTTCGAAAGCTAAGAAACAACCCTACCTGAATTGAAAAAAGCTAAGAAACTTCTGCAATTTTCAGCTTTAATTTTCCTATCACACTCAAAAATATTTTGACATTGTGCAGTTAAAGCAACTGTTTGGACATTATTTTGAGTGCGAATCATGTTTCTTACTCGTTTTGAGATTTTACTAAGTAATCTGGGAGCCCTTTAGACAAGACAAAATCAACTCTAGACTTCCGACAATGAATAGATAAGAAACACGTAAGAAACTTGTGGTAGGAAAATGGCCCAAAAATTTAAGAAACTGCCTACCAGCCCCGGACCTTAGTTTCTTATAAAAAGAAATTAGTGTACTTGATCTTAGTTGTGCATCTAATCTGTTTATTGAAATAAAGATTGAAAAGACAATGCAGCATCACAATTGCTATGCCAAAATTATTTTGATAAAGTACGAAATTCATTGCAAGGCTGCAAAGGATCTTGGGAGCACAGGATCTCTAATGGTGGAAGTTATAGAAACTTTCCTTCAGATGATATTTTTAGTCATTTGAAAAATATTTAAGATATTGATATAAGAGAATCTCAAAGACAACTTCAATATGAATCTTAACTTTTGTAAATGACATTGAAACTTTTTTTCATCCCTCAGGTCACTGGTGTAGTTGGAAGAGCTGAGGTCCTGGCATGCATGTTGTTTATCATCTCACTGCATCTTTATGCAAGGTGAAATCTTTTGATGCATTTTTTCTCATACTTTAAATCATATTTCATTTGATCAGTTTAGATATACAGCACATGCCATACGCACATTAACATTACAAGATTTCCCAAGAGATCTTTAAGAATTTGTTAGAATTCTTTGCATTTTGATAAGAATTTTTGAGCCATTTTCTTACACAAGAATTCTTAAGAAATTAAAGATATTCGCAATGAATTCCTAGGCAAGAAAACCATGTTAATGTGCACCAAGGCCTTTACTGTAGTATGGTATATTAACATTTCTCAAGATTTCTCCAACTACAGACAGATATTTATGACATGAGAGACAGTTGTACAATTGTCTTGTTGCATGCAAAGATTCTGGTATTTGTTTATCTTTTCGAAATTTTCTTTCAATTTTTTTAAAAAGCTGTGTGGATCTACTCTACATCTACACACTCCAAAATGTTCATAGTTTGTCATTTGCTTGCCTGTGGTTGTCACTGTGAAGCATTGAAGCCTTGCTTGTCAGCTTATCATTTAGTAATTCCATTCATTCTACTTTCAAACATAGAGTCGTCTCTGAAAGTGAGAATTTGCAAACAGACAATAACAACATTGGACACAAAGATACAAAGGTAATATCTTTTCTTTTGGAAGGATAATTAAAGAATTATTATTATTATTATTATAACTTTATTAAAGTGTCATAAAATATTTAGCAATAATACTAATTGGGGACACTATTTAGCCTGAATACTATTTTAAATTGTGCTAAATAAAACAAAATACGATAATCTAAAGATGTCCAAAGAAATAAAAAAAAAAACGATTTAATTACATTTATCATATTTTAAAAAGAACCTAAATGTCAGTTATTCATTACAATATTTACATTGTCCCTTGCAGCTGTCTGTAGCTATGCTCACTAGATCCAACTGTCTCACACTTTTACGAAAGGAGTTCAAACTAGGTTTTTCTCTGTCACATTTTCTTAATTTAGACCATAGACAAGGCCCAAAATATCTTATTGAATGTTTGCCATTCATAACTGTTCTGTATCTTGGTATAACAAAGTCATTGTTTCTAAGTGCATAATGTTGGTCTGGCTTTTCAAACAGCTTTGATATATACTCAGGAACCAATCCGTGTTTAACCTTGTACATCAATATTGCAATATCTTGGATCCTTCTGTTCTGCAAAGTAGGTAGGTTTGCTCTCTTTAGTAGTTCTTCATAGCTGCTTGATTTATCACAATAAATTATCTTCATTGCCTTTTCTTGAATCCTCTCTATTTTTCTGAGATCAGAAGATTTGGCAAAATGCCAGACAGTACTGCAATAGGTAACATAAGGCAGGATTGATGTCTTGTAGATAGTCATTTTCAGAGTTATTGACATGATGTTACGAAATCGATTTAGTACCCCTAGTCTCTGACATGCTTTCTTACTGATTTCTCTAATGTGCTCACTAAAATTCATCTGCTCATCAATTATTACACCCAATAACTTAAGTTGTTTTGCTGGAACAATCTCTTCTTCATCTACCTTTACTGTTATTTTGGTATATGTTGCTTTTGGAGGACCAATGACCATGGCCTGATATTTCTTTTTATTTGCTAGTAAATGATTTTGACTATACCACTGTGTTGCAGCTTAAAGTTGACTATACCACTGTGTTGCAGAAGAAAGACACAGCTCTGCAAAAGTAAAACTTGTCTTCTCTTCAAAAAATCAAGCAAATGATATTCTTGCTTTGGAAATATTTATTCACTCACACATTGAATTTGTAAATTCACTCCTGTCCCTCCAAATTATTAAAGCACACCTAAAGGGAAACGAGGCCGGAAATCCTGATAGCACGAACCCTTTGTTAACTTGAAAAATGTTTGTCTCTCTTCAGAGTCTGCATTTAATACAAGTTTCAATTATGATAATATCAAAGTTCAGGTTTATGATTAGAACTTTGCGTTAAATATTTTGTTAGGTCCGCACTTTAGATGTAACCACTTCAATGTTTTGTAGGTTCAAAGCAAGTTCTTGGTTGTTTTATGCATTATTTCTGGTAGTATGGCAATGCTTTGTAAAGAAAATGGAATCACTGTCTTTGGAGCTTGCATTGCATATGATTTGTTGCAAAACAAAGAGAAGTTGGTAAGGTGAGGAGACATTACAGTGGCCATTGTTTGAAATATTTGTGTGCATTGCATCAAGAATTATCAAGGAATACCCCACTTTGACAAACGTCTGCCACATTTGTTCCTTTTTCATTTTTTGTTGGCTTTGGTACCATCATACAAATTTTCCAAATTTCAATGACATAACATTTTTTACTTCAAATTCGAATTCAGCACTCAAAATATAGTCTTATAGCATACATTGACTCGGGGGGAAGAGGGGGGACAAAGGGATTGGTAGAGGATTACAGATGCAGGGAACTTTCTTGTGAAATATTCCTTTCATAATCTGTGATTTGTCTGTTTCAGCTATATGACAAACAAGCATAAACATCTGCCAGAAAAGCTGAAGGAAATGGTCACACGGGTTTCCATCTTACTTGGGACGGTGAGTTAGATTTTAATGCCTCTCGTCTAGAACGTCACTGAACAATGGAACTTTTACTGAAGTGTGTTAAATCTGCTTTTTCCTCATCCGTTGATGAACATGTCTGACACCTATCCGATGGTCTAAAATCCTCTCGAAAAGGCATCAAAATTTGATTGCATTGATAATTTTGAAGTTGTATTTCCTGGGACGGGATTGCAATGTTTTTTGAAAGTTAAGAAGGGTTTTTGGCTTGAAAAAAACTTCGATCAAATGTTGCCAAAATGTATTCATCCGAAATCCAATGGCTTCAAATATTTTCACGCTGACATCTTTGGATTTGTGATAATATTTGGTGGATAAAAAAAATTACCTGATGTGATGCAAAAAGGTAAGGCTTCTTTGAATGCTTGTTAGATATCCGTTAGATTTTTAGACAAAAAGGAAAGGATTTCGTCAAAGAAGCGATCTTTTGTCAGAGCTTCATCGTAAATATCATCCCGAAAAGAAACGTCTTTTAATTTTGCTTTCTAATCAGCGTTTTCTGCATAAAAACGTCCACTTACTCTTGTTTTTCAAAGTCGAGTTACAAAGTTAGTTAAATTTGCCAAACAGTTGGCCAAAATATTTTCGCTGAAATTACATGATTTTGACTGAAAATTTATTCGCCGACATTTATTTGTGGAGATTTTATTGTCCAAAAGATTGTTCTTTTGTGATATTATTGCGTCTGTTTAGTTGCTTTTCATTTAGACTCAATACATAGTCGTTGTTTTGCTCTTTGACTAAAGAGATTGCGCTACAACTACCTCACTGAAGCGACAACAACAACATCAACTCAATTCAGTGAGATAAGTGAAAGTTGAGGTCTTGTGCAGTAAGTCTGTATTTCATTTGCAGATTGCTGTTCTGATGGCTTTTAGACTACGCATGCTCCATGGCCAGCTCCCTGCTTTCAACGAAGAAGATAATCCAGCATCCTTTGCGCCACATATTTCAACTAGATTCATGACATATTGCTACCTATGTGCTTTCAATATGTGGTTGTTGCTGTATCCACGCCGCTTATCATATGATTGGCAAATTGGAAGCATCCCACTGGTGGAATCATATGCTGACGTCAGAAATTTCTGTTCGTTGTTGCTGTTTTTCAGTTTTGCTGTTTTGATACTTGGAGCATTACTATGGGAGAAAAATGTGTGTATTTGTCCGATTTGTTTCATGATTTCTCATGAGATTCAGGCATTTAACCATCATTTTGTTCCTACCCATATCATCTGAAAGCACAATCTTTCTTCTTTCCAATGATATCCAAGGAGCACTTTTTGCTGCTTTGCAATTCTTTCAGAGAGCATAGACACAGTCTTCTCGTTGGTGTCAATGATGTACTTGAAGCATACGGATACTCTGAGGCTCCAGACAATATTTTACAGCTTCTTCTATATGGAAATAAAAATTTGCCCTTGGAAGCCAATAGATTATTCTTGAATGCAACAATGAACTACATTTTCGAAACAGAACGCTTTGATTGAAGATCACTCATATCCCTACGTAGAACACCCAAACCCCTTCTGTATGTGCTTGTTTTTAGCAGTTCTCTTCGTTTGTAATTATGTAATGTCTTAAGGCAGCTTGCAATCAAAACTTGGATTTGCAAATTCACCATGTTTGGCTCTAAGTTTCAAACCTACACTTGCAATTACTGTACTTGATTGCAAGCTTCCTTCGCTTGTACCTTAGTTTTCCGTTTGTATTTTAAACATTCCTTTTATTTGTAGTAGCAGTTACGTGTAGTTTTATGTAGGTCCCCTTTAAGGTTACGTGTAGTATTAGCAATTATTTTTCTCTCTAGCAGTTACGTGTAGTGCTATGTTCGTATTTCCTGTTTTATGTTGCCATGAGGTAGCCGTAGTTTTCGCTCCAATTGGTATTGTATTAGTAGTAGGGTATGGAATTTTGTAAGTAACGTTGAATGTAATATGTATTGTAAGTTATTGAATGATGTATAAAAAAAGAAAGAAATATCCAAGTTGGGCGTATTAATTGCATTTTTCAACACTTAACTTAGCTACATCGAAAGTATGGCCTATTTTGGATGCGGGAAAGTGATAGGAGACGAAAACCCTATCTTTGTGAGAGCTTATTTTATCATTCTTAACAAAAATGCATCTAATGTGAATAATTTTTCTTTTTTGAACCTTAGGGCATCATCTCAAGTACTTCTAGGCCTGAAATGTTTCGACAAAATCAAACAAGTGTTTATTTTGCTCTTATAACATGCTGCATTTGAAATTGGGCATACTTACTAAATTATTAATTAAATGATAAATAATCCCATCAATGTATACAAACTGTATATAATTAGAAAGAAGAAAGATTGTACCTTCAGATGATATACATTACATCTTCTTAAACCTTATCATTTTTTGAAGATTTTCAATCATAGTTGGGTTGCGTTTTTTCTGATAAACACTTTATATTTGGTTGGTTTTGAATTCCATAACTTATTTATTTCCATAACTCCATAACTATTTTCAACTTTGATTGATACCAAGCTTTTTCATTGCTTTTTCTTTCAGAGAAAAAGTCAAATGGTCACTCTAGTTGGAATTTCTATAATGGTCATTTCATTTCTTCCTGCTTCGAATTTATTTATCAAAGTTGGTTTTGTAGTTGCAGAGAGAATCTTGTATATTCCGAGGTAGGGATCTTTTCTCGTTATTCATTTTAGGTGATGAAACAAAAAGAACGCAAGCAATAGCATTTATTTATTTTAAGTCAATTTAATTCATTTTAAATGCAGCTTTCTCTCCTCCGCGAGGTTTACAGACCACGGAACTACGGAATTTGGGATTTTTAAGATTTGTGAAAATTTTTGCGATTTTTCTTTTTTCTTGCTTTTTGTAAGAAACTCTGAGAGCTGAAAATGTGATACTGTTAAGAAACTTTCAGTACTGGCCCAAATTCTTAGTTTCTTATAAAAGATACGTGTATTCAAAATTGTTTTTCCTTCATTGTAGCCTTGGATTTTGTATTTTATTGGCCCATGGCTTCAGTTTCATATCACAAAAGCTGGCATTATCAGAGTCAACTCACAAACCTGAGGGACTTGTAAATGGTTTAAATCATGAAAAGGAAAAATCTCCAAAGAAAACATCAACACCGTCAAGATATGAACAATTATTGATGATTGTCATAGCAATCTTAGTGGCTATTCTCATGTGCAGGACTATTGACAGAAATAAAGTTTGGCGCAACAGAGAATCTCTTTTTCGGTAAGGATAAAGTTTTTGAATATTGTAAAGCAGGTTGGATATCCGATTTTTGTGATGTATAACACTTGAAATACTTAGCTCGTGTTACCCAATTTTCAAAATGACTACATCCAGAACAAACTACTCGTTTCGCAGGATCAGAGAAAATGTGCCAGGAGCGGCGAATGGCTGGCAAAATGTTGAAAAACAGTTAGGTCTATCAACAATGCAGGCCCAAAAGTGACGAAGAATAGAGTTCGGAAAAAATAAACAGTTTTTCAAATGTTTGAGATGACTTTCCGCTCGGGCTTGTCACCTTGAGCATAGGTTCCAAATCTTTAACTCAGCGTAAAAAGGTGGGTGTAAAATTCAATGATCTATTTCTTCTGATTGAATGGCTTGAAAGAAACTTTAGATACTTATTTATAATTCTACCATTGGACTTTCCAGAAATTTTGAATATTTTTCAAAATTATAGCGTATTTTACATTTCAGCTCATTTCAGCTCATATGACGTCATCAAATTTCTAAATCATAAACCAAATGAGTGACAGACTTTTGCTTGATACCATATTGTAGGCATCCACAAACTATAGTTCTCTTCGAAATTATTTCATGTTACGTCAAACAGTTTAGAAATTACGACGGTTTTAAGTTTTTTTGAAAATTTTTTTGAAAAAGAAGAAAAACACTCTAATTCTGAAAGTATTGAAGATTTCAGAAAATTCCAACGGTAGAATTATAGAAAAATAGCTAAAGTTTCTTTGAAGTCATTCAGTTCAAAGAAATAGGTCACTCTATTTTACACCGGCCTTTTTAAAGATTTGGAACCTATGCTGTCACCTTGCTAGAATCTTCTTTGTAGAAAGTTGTCAGTAACTGATAGATGTAGATTAGTCATTTTGAACATATCTGAATGAATTTTGATTTTTTATGATAGTGTTGAAAGTTTGAATTCTGATTTGATTTTAATTTCGAAAATCCAATGTTTTCTCCTTCGTAGGTCTGGTGTAGAAACTTTACCCCACAATGCAAAAGCACATTATAACTACGCAAATTTTTTGAAAGACTCAAACAGAATAGATGAGGCTATCCATCATTACAGGACGGCAATCAAGTAAGCCTAAATAGATATTTTATGAATTAAAAGGGGCTCCGTCGCCAAACAATAAACAAATCTGTAAACTCGCACGTGTCATCAATTATCCATTGTTTGTCCATTGTTTTCTGCAGTTTGTTTAGTGGCTTCAGCCAAGCCACCAAAAAGTGACCTTTAAAAATCCACTTATATCCAAGCAATCGCAGAAGATATGAATGTTTGGTTTGTTCCTCAGTGAAGTACAATGATTTATGTCCAAACAGCAACTTTCATTTTGAAAAATATGAAATCCTGGTGATATCACCTTTCAAAAATTGCAAAAATTATCATTTTGTGTACATTTTGGCGACGGAACCCCTTTAAAGGCTTATATTATAGGAATTGAAATCACCTGAATTGAATTATCTGTATATAGGCCTTTTTGCTATTCTGAAAAGAATCAGAATCGAGCGATAATTTGCTACATGTTGCAGAATTTTCGAATGTGCACAATAGTGATAGAAGCCCTAGCGCCACTTTATCGAACCTCGCATATAAAAATGTATAAAAATAACGCTCGATCCAGGCTCTTTGGTAAATTAGCTAAAAGGTCTATTACCTGAAAGCACATGTGAATCGCCTGGGAATCACTTGTAATTCTCTTGGAATCATTTAAAGTCGTCTCCGAATCACCTGAAATTACCTGGGAATCACTTGTAGATCACCTGAAATCACCTGAAATCGAAAGTGCCTTCTATTTCTGTTCATAAAAGGTCCTGTGCTTAGTGCATGCGTCCCAGTTATCACATCAACAACAACAACTATACCAACAACTACAGCAACATAACAGTATTTTGTCGCATTGTCCATTGAATCGCATTAGATGTCTAAGATAGATAAAGATGTCACATTCTGTCCTTAGAGTTGTTGTTTATTTCGCCCCGTGGAAACAGATTGAATTTTATGGTTTTAATTCGCAAAGGCTTACATTTAACACTATATTTTCTCTTTCTGCTTTTTCAGACTATATCCAAAGCACGCCAGTTCACATAATAACCTGGCAACATTATTAGGAAATTCAGAGGTAAGTCCTCGTTTTGACATGCCATAGATGATGCCGTAAGTAAAAGCCCTATTTAGCCTCCCTCTCTATAAAGCCCCCCTCTCTACTAAGATAAAATTTTAGTCCTGTAGGGCGATGTTCAGTGAAATGTCGAGAGCGTTTAACGGGGCTTTATGGAAAATATAAAACATTTAGATAGAAAGCTGAAACCCTTTCCTTGAAAATGTTCTTAATTTTTGCATTGCTGAATAACTATAGAATTGCTGTATTTGAAGCAACCACTCATGTTGCCCTCCTTCTGCTATAAATCAGCAGCCAGTTGTCAGATTAACTAAAACAAGATCTCAAACTCTACATTGAAGCCTATCCTATTCAACTCTGTGATAAACCGGGCAATTGAAGTCACAGCTCCTCCGCAGTTACAGCTCCTCCACTCGAACAGGGCACAATTTTTGGGACAAAACCTGTATTGTTCAAGACGCCTTTGCTGTCTCTTTACCGTTTGCTATTTCTCTACTTGCAGGAAGCAGAATTTCACTTCAAGCAAACACTCTTACACAATCCTTATCATTATAAAGCAATGTTCAATCTTGCAGGCTTTTATAGGTGATATATCAATTTGTTTCTTTTTCAATATTGAAGTTTTCATGTATATGTACTTTATCGACTGTGATTTGACGACTGAAGTTTTATCATTCTTAGAATCTGCTTTATTATTAGACTGATGACGTGATTCCTTGTATTCGTTCCATGTTTTTAATCTGATCTTTTCTATTCTCTCTCATGCAAAGATTCACAACCTAAAAGATTTTAAACAGAGACTAAGACGGCGGTCACACGAAATTAGCACAATCAAAAACGGTGAAAAATGTGACCGTAACAAAATTATAGTTGGCGTTCACACGATATCGCCACAATTTGAAAAGGGTAGGAAATTTGACCGTAACAATATCGTTGCCTATCGTTTTCAAATTGTGTGGGCAAAATATGTGCCATCTTTGTGTGAACGGGAGGCCTATCCGAAAGAAATTTTATGCCGTTTCAAATTGTGCCTTTATCGTGTGAACGCAGTCTGAGGCCATTGTTACGAAATCTCATCTTGTTTTCTTTTTTCTTAGAAATTCATTTCAATTAATTTTTATTAATGAATACTATTATTTCTATGAAAGGAAAAGGAATATGAATACAGCTGCTAAAGGCTTTCTGGAAAGTGCACTAAGGTATGTTGTTATGTCATCTACCAAGTCTCCTCAAAAATCCCCTGCTGTAAAGAATCACCGAAACCTCGATTGCCAAACCTATCATAAAGTTCCTATTTTACCTGTTTTTTCAATTATCCAAATATATTTAAGATGATAAGGTGTTTGTTTTCAATACTTACTAGGTTGAAAAATACCGAGTGTCCCAAAAAAAGTATACAGATTTGGTTGACTCCAGCGATGCGAATTTAGCTTTAATCCATGGCTAATTACCCTCAAAATGTTCCTCGATAGTTAACTTAAACATAAATACCTCGTTTGTTGGTATTGGTGCTTTGAGAGCAGAAATATCAATCTTGAAAGCTTAAATTTGCGTCCACCTGCAAACCAGAGCTTTGGCCTTTTGGCCTAAGCAAGTTCCTGAAGCACATCAAAATTAAGAACTGAAATTAATGAAAAATTAAGAAACTGCCCAATGGGTGACTTGAGGGTGACTTCTGGAAAACAGAATAACACAATATCTAATAATGTTCAAATTTTATCAAGGATATCGTTTATTTATACGATGTGCCTAAGAGGCAAATTTGAGCTTTCAAGATTAACATGTCTGCTCTCACAGCACCAACACCAACACACGAGGTACCTATGTTTAAGTTAACTATCGAGGAACATTTTTAGAGTGATTAGACATTGATTGAAGCTAAATCCACATCGCTGGATTCAACCAAATCCCTATACATTTTTTGGGACACCCGGTATAAGTTGAAAAATCTTATTGTGAGCTATAATTTTTTAGCAAGATAGTAGATCTTGCCTAAGAGATCAAACTTCGAGATTTTTCATTAGCCTTCAAGTCTCCACTGATAGTGTGCGCCTCTTTCTGTCATGTATGACCAATTTGGAAGCTTGATATACAAAGGGGAATTTTTTCTGGCGCTTTTCGATGCTTCTTTGCAGTATGAAACATTCAATCTTAATCACATCAAATTTCGTTTATTTTCAGAATTAATCCAGATTACGTTGATGCAATACAAGTTTTAGCTGAAGTGCTCCATGCCCTTGGCCAAACCGAAAAAGGCGAACACATATACTATCAAGCATCGTTGAAGAACAGAAACCCAGACTTCTTCAATAATTATGGTGTTTTCCTCGGCAGTATTGGTATGTTTTTATATTTCAACCGAGATTTCAACCATGTAACTACTGGTAAACCACGTCAGATAATGGGCAACTCATGAAAAGTCTCAGGAATTGTTTCATAATTTGCGGAATAATTGCCCAGATTAAAGTTCCTCAAATTCTAAAAATTTATGGAATTATGGGTACTAACTTTTCGGATAAAATTGAGGATTTACGGCCCTCTGACGTGACTCTAATCCAATGTTATGATTAGCTGATCTGCTGGCTGTATAGAACGCCACACGATAACCTTTTTGTACGAAACAGCATTTGTTATTGATAGAAATATTTTTCATTCTCAAAACATACATGTTTGAATTGAATATGATTTGAGAATAGCTTGAGCTTTTTATGTTAAATTTTTATTCAAATTTTGAAGAACCATTGTCACCCAGGGTCCTTTGCTGGCATACTGCGAGTTCAGATCATCTTAAAATCAAATTTGGCGTAGTAAGCAGAAATTATGGATCCACAATGTAATGCTTGAACCAATAAGAAAAGTTTGATTGTCGTTGACTTTTCTATCAGTGCAAGTGTTGCTCCATATCTCCACTTGGGCTACATAGGGATTAAATCTTTCAAATCTTTAAAAAGGTGGGTGTAAAATTGTATTACATTTTTCTATGAATTGAGTGACTTGAAAAGAAATTTGGGTACTTTGTTATAAATATGCCGTGGAAATGTTTTGATATCTTGATTATTTTCAAAATGGTGGCATTTTAATTATTTTTGTGAATCTTCATCGAAAATTTTGAAAAAAGTAGAATCATCGTGAATTTTTAATCACTGGAGGAAAATTGATACAATATCCAAGGCAAGAAAACCATAGTTTATGAAGGTCAACAGTATGGTGGCAAGCAAAAATCTGTCGCTCTTTTGGTTTAGGATTTAGAAATTTGATGACGTCACATCCTCAAATATAGAAAATGCCACCATTTTGAAACTAATCAAGATATTTCCACGGCAGGTTTACAGCAAAGTAGCCTAATTTCGTTACAAGCCATTTAATTCAAAGAAAATATGATCGAATTTTACACCCACCCTTGTAAAGATTCGAGCCCTATGCTCACTTGGGCCAAAATTTATTTTCAGATGGTCTGAAATTGCACTATGCCTGCAAAGGATCCTGGGTCACATGGTTCTTTAAAGTTTTTTTAGTGATATCAAGTAATGATACTGAAGTTTATTAAATTTTTGGCAAACGAGAAACATGTACGCTGTCATCTTATGAAATCAAATTTTTCATTAGGAAAAGGTGATGCGGCTATGAAGGCGTACGAGAAAGCAATAGAATTGCAGCCATCACACAAAGTCTCCTTTGTCAATTTGGGACGTCAATTAAAAGCACTGGGGAAGTTTAATGATGCAGAAAAAGTTTATCGAAAGTAAGCAATATGATTTAAAGTCTGGTTCATACATATCACGTGAAATTGTCCGCGAATAAAAGCAGACAAAGCGTTTTACATGATCAATTCTGCGTTATCACAAATCTCATGTGACATCTAATTTGAGAAGGGCATTAGTCACAGGTAATTCGAGGGAGCGCCGAAGGCGTGGGAGGGGAAACGGCCAGTGCTGCGCATTGTTCCTATAATTCATTGTAGTCAATTTCTTAGCTTCAGATTTCAGCCATGAAAATAGACCTTTTAGCTATTCTGTAAAGAATCAGAATCGAACGACATTTTGTTACATTTTGTAGAATTTTCGAATGTGCACAAAAATGATGTTGCGATGTTTGATATCTTTATTTGTTTCAGAATTACAGCGTCTGTTATGTTTCAGCCAGTAGGTTGTGACGTCATCAGATTGCTAAATCATCAAGTAGAAAAGCGACAAATTTCTGCTTGGCGCCATATTATAGGTACCTTAATACACTAAAGTAAGCTAAGGTAAACGAAGGAAACGTGAAGTGAGCTAAAGTAAATTAAGATAAACCAAGTAAGCTAAAGTAAACTAAGGTAACCTAGAATAAACTAAAATTAAGTTAAGTGGTAAAGTAGACTAAAGTAAGCTAAAATAAACTACAGCATAGTAAGCTGAAGTAAACCAAAATAAGCTGAAGTAAACTAAAATAAGCTAATATAAACCAAGTAAGCTAAAGTAAACTAAGGTAACCTAAAATAAACTAAAGTAAAGTTAAGTGGTTAAGTAAACTAAAGTAAGCTAAAGTAAGCTAAAATAAACTACAGCAGAGTAAGCTGAAGTAAACTAAAGTAAGCTAAAGTAAGCTAAAATAAACTACAGCAGAGTAAGCTGAAGTAAACCAAAGTAAGCTAAAGTAAACTAAGGTGAGCTAAAATAAACTAAAGTAAAGTAGAGTTAAGTGGTTGAGTAAACTAAAGTAAGCTAAAGTAAACTAAAGCAAGCTACGCAATTTATTGCACCACAGCATACACATTATCGATTTGTTATTAAATTTCAGAGCACTGACATTTGGCAGAGACGGCAACACGTTACATTTACTGGGCATATTACTGTACCAAATGAAACGATTGAAGGAAAGTGAATTGGCATTCCTTGAAGCTCTTAAGCACGATCGTCATAACACAGAATACATACGAAATCATGTGAGTTTGATTACTTTTCATTTGAACTGTGGATAGCAGGAAGAGAATGAGTTGGCCTATTCTGTGTTGCAGTAAATCATACCTTGTGAGTCAAAAAAGTTACACCGAAGTAGTAAGAAAATGTCATTGATGAACGTTCAAGTGATTTCCTCGGTAGCCATTTTGTGGCCCGGTGTCGTATGTATTTCTGCATGGTAACCATATCTGCATGGCTGCACCGGCCATAGTGATATGAAGCAATGATACAGTTCCCTGTTGTATAATTCTGATGTGCACGTTGATTTCATTGATCATCGCTGAGAGATGGAATCCTCTTCGCAATTCTGCTCTTAGCTTTCGCATCGCAACGAGGATTCCCTCTTGCAGCTATTGTAAAGTTACACCCGATAAATTCACACACATTTGATGTTGTTTTTTCGTCATTTTGCGGTGTTTCTGTCTTCAAATTTATTCATTAATTCGTCACTGCAAGTATCTTCAGATCCGACGATCGACGCTGGTATCGTGGCCTTTCCTTTTTCCAATTATTATAAAGTTTTTCGTCATCCCAGACCTTTTAGTCTGTGAGTCAACCGTAGGTTCACCTTTGATTTTTGCTATTTTGACGACAGGCTGCCGCAGTATTTGAGCAAGGCCAAAGAGAAGACGCAATCCAATTATTGAAAGATGCTTTGAAGTTAACCCCAAATGAAGTTATGATTACAAAGACTCTTGCAAATTTTTTGATGAGTCTAAATCGACAAAATGAGGTATGTCTTATGCTTTCTTTGCTTTCTTTGTCCATATTCTTTCTTTGCTTAGCTTATTCCTTGTTCAGCTACAGATTTTTATGCTAGTTATTTACTGCTAGTAAACTCGTAACACCGCTGGTAACACCTCTGGTAACACCTTTATTTTTCAAGCACTTTCCGAAGTATTCGAGGTTTTCCAAGTAGTGCTGTTTTCTGTAATTTTTCCAACCGTCTTAAGCATAAAAAGATCTAACATTGGCATACGATATACGATCAGACAATCCAAATTCGCCGAAATTGAAGTTCCCTTTTAAGCAATGTTAAATATCACTTAAATGTGATAGAAACTCAGTATTTTCAAGTTGCAAGCCTTTGTAGGCCCTTCTGGTCCATTAAGCGCATAGAAGCTGTTGTTAAATTCGCTTTTTCTTCCATTGCTTCACTCATTGCAATTGCATTTCAACATCTGCAGTGAGAAGGGGATTCCCTTTCGCAGAGTATCCGCCATCTTCCAGAAAAGTAGCGCGCCGTCCCAGACCTCTTTGAAAAGGTCTATTGCAGATCTTGCCTAAGAGTCATATTATCGAGATTTTGGGACGACTGCACTTTAGCAGACCAGATTTATATCATCTAGAATGCTCTACTAACCCTTAACTGAAAGTTACCTAACCATTGCTAGCCATAACTTACGCTAACTAGCCCTGATGACCCAAAACCTAGCTTACCCTAACCCTGACTTACCAGCTAACCCGAAATTACCGTGATGAAAACCCTTTTCCAAAAGCTAATCTGACCCTAACCCTTACCCCTTGATGCATAACGTGCCGACATCGAAACTGGTCCGCTTAAAGGCACACTGTCGTGGTATTAATTGGATGAATAAGACGATAACAAAGAATAGAATGGGCAAGATCCAGTAACTTTGCTGTACACTGACATTCATGAAGGTGATTAAAATTTGACTCCCTTTATTCTCGAAACGAAGTACGATCCAAAAGCATAAAGGCTTGGTAATTATTCAAAGGCCAGGTCTTTGTTGGTGATTTCAACATCAGGATTGGCCAATCAAAGCCACGGCAGTGTGCCTTTAAATAGTCATTGTCACCCAGGGTCCTTTGCGGCCACGCTACAATTTTTGAAACTGCCTGAAAATCAAATTTGGCCTAAATGGAAACTTTAGAAGTAGTTGAACTGATAGAACAATTCAATTCAACTGAAGTAAAAAATTTTACCAGTTCAACTACGCGTTTTTTTATAAGAAACTGGTTTATAAGAAACTAGTACTACGATCACCAAAAGTTTAAGAAACTCTAATACTACGTTCAAGAACATTTAACAAACTATAAGATTTTATTTCTAGAATGGGAGTCGGTAGATTACGGTTCTTGGGGAATTGCGTTTGTAAATATCAAGTTTTGACTGCAAAAAAATGGTAACATTTTGGTTTATTTAATGTGCATGGTTTATTCACGGTGACAATATCAATGCAAAATGCAAGCCCTTTGTCGATAAGAAGGCTCAACTTTGAACCATAACGCAATTTTAGAACCCAAAAATAAGAAACTAATTCAGAAATTTTACTACTAAAACACCGACACTTTTATGCGAAATTAAGAAACTTTTAGTACTAAGTGCTGATCCAAGTTTCTGATAAAAGAAAAAACGTGTACTGCAGTGTGGAACCCTGGTTTTTCGCACAGCCGAAAGTTGATTTTGAGACAGTCGAAAATTTCAGCATGCCTTCAAAGGACCCTGTGTGTGACAATTGCTCTTTAAAGGGGCTCAGTCGTCAAACAGTAACAAATCCGTAAACTCGCACGTGTCGGGGATTATCCATTGTTCATCCATTGTTCTCTGCAGTTTGTTTGGTGGCTTCACCCAAGCCACAAAAAAGTGACCGTTAAAAATCCACTTATATCCGAGCAATCGTAGAAGATATGAATGTTTGGTTTGTTCCTTAGTGAAGTACAAAGATTAATGCCCAAACAGCAACTTTAATTTTTAAGAAAAAAATACGAGAATCCTGTGTGATATCACCTTTCAAAAAACTGCAAAAATAATCGTTTTTTTTACATTTTGACGACGGAGCCCCTTTAAGTGCAGACTAGCCAATAAATTTTGTATCATTTTGTATTGAACAGGCATTGCTGTCAATTAACAATGGATTGAAAACAAATGATAAGGATACAGAGCTACACAATATGAAAGCAAATGCATTGAGAGAATTGAGTCAACTTGATCTGGCGCTTAAGGTGAGCTGTAGACTTACAACATAAGCCCTTTGCTTTACCATACAACTACAACCGAAACACTCACCATCACTCAACATGGGACTGAGATTTGGTCACATGATACGAATGCTGTTGCAAACAATAGAATTGGCGGACTGCTAATATCCCAAAATGCAACAATCTTGTTTCAACATGCCCCATTCTGAAATCTTTTGTTTACATGGAAATTTTCAATATTCTCAGCCCGTGCTGAAATTTCAACGTGGGCTGAGTTGCCGAGTGTTGAGTTCCAACCCGGCCTTTTTCATGTAACGATGTGCAGGTTTACACCATCAACTGAGTTGAAACTCAGCCTGTGTTGAACTCAGCACAGACTAAAATCTCTCATGTAAAGTACCGAGGTTCTGTATAACCTGCTCAGTCCAATTTAAGTTTCAATAACCATTTGATGCCCATGCTTTCTTCTCATTTTCTAGAGCTACAAAGATGTTATCAAGCTTGATCCGAATCATTTCAGTGCTTTGCAAAATATCGGAGTGATATACCATTTGCGGGTGAGTCTAATTAGACTTATTACATAGATTAAGTTATCGCTATTGAATATTGATAGGCTGCCTGACGCATGAACTACGACTCGCCATAAAACTCCATGATTTTGAGAATTACTGCTTCTGCCTCGTTTCGATATGGGCCTAGACAGAACAACGTCGATATGAACACTTTACAAAAATTAATGCTTAATAAAAAGTACCTACGTACAAAGCTTGACCTTGTCTCCACCAACTGTTTTCACGAGGCCAGATGCCGCTACAAATTTTAAAATCAAATGTTGACGGCCCCGTATCCAGTATCCGACTTCCAACTGATCACGATCGCGTTTTTATTTCAGGGTTTCAAAATAGAAGCAAAACATTATTATGAAAAAGCAATTGTCCTTGATCCAAACAACCAAGTATTGAAGGACAACATTGCCAAGCTGCTGAGAACAATGTAGTTATTGCACAATGGATCATACGCCAGAAGATGGGGTTTCGCCCTTTTACTGCGAGAGGGGAAGGTCTCTTACCTCTGCAGCCGTAGCCCCTTTTAATAAAATCACTAGAATTCACTCCTAAAGAGAGCACCAATCCTAAAATTTTCTTTCTGGCAAGTTCATGAGTTGGAAAAACGCAAAATCTTTTGAAATAGATTTCACGAATCGTCCAAAATCCCTAAACAAGATCACATTGAATTTCCTTAAATTTTATCAAGACATGAAACAAAATGCCAAGAAGAGGAATATCAATAGATGATTATATGAACATTTACTTCTATATTTAGGAAATTTCGCGGAATAAACTTTCGCGAATTTCGGCCAAAAGCGTCAAAGTTTCTTCCTGCGAAATTTTCTTCCCATGAAGTAGCAATAAGGCTAAGAGCCAAATCATTTTCCCGGCTACGCTCCTATCTTATAACAGAAAATCTGGGTCTTTTGACGACAGCCTGCCCCCCCCCGCACACAAAAGCAATCTATACTTTTATTTCTTGTTTCTATCTATCTTCTAACTTTACAGTAGGAACATGGGCAATAATGCACCGTTGATGTGGCCTATATTATGATCAAAATTGTATTTTTACTCACTGTGTTGTTTCTCTTCCATAAGATTGCAAGTAAAGCTTGATAATGTTGCTACTCCTTCGTTCTTCTCTCGTCACAAATGCCGCCAATATTCAAATACAGTTGAAACGGTTGGAGCTCCTACGCAGCGATACGTCTCATTTCAAAATTTAAAGGGAAGTTTGAAATGAGACATACCGCTGCGTAGGAGCTCCAACCGTTTCAACTGTATTTGAATATTGGCGGCATTTGTGACTAGCGAAGAACGAAGGAGTAGCAACATTATCAAGCTTTACTTGCAATCTTATGGAAGAGAAACAACACAGTGAGTAAAAATACAACTTTGATCATAATATAGGCCTCATCAACGGTGCATTATTGCCCATGGTAGGAATAGAGCAGGACAATACAATAGCTCATAAAGATCTCAAAGTGATATTCGAGTACATTATTCGTGCTAAAGTCATCAGGAAATGATAAATGTAAATTGGGAAATATTATATTTTTGTTGTGTTTTTGTACATGCTTATACTATTTTATATCGATTGATGCTGTAATTATTTTATTTTGAATTGATACTTCAGACAATACTGATTTAGTTACATTCAATACAGTTCTTGCGCGCAAATTATCTTCGAGTGTTGGAGCGGAAGACGTTGTTTTATTCATAGGCTAGGGTAAGGTTGGATAAAATGGGTTGGGTGAAAATGTATAAATTTTGCTAAAATCTTTGTTCGCAGTTTTTTTCCAGCTAAAAAAACTGCTTGAGCCACCCTCCTTGACATCGTGAATGTTCATTTATCAGTTTCTGTCTTCCAACAATCAACACTACCCATTTTACCCCAGTCTACCCACTTTACACCTGTTGACCCTATCGTTTTGAAAGTTTTAAATGTAAAGGTTTTTCGCCTTTAAGCGTCAATGACGCAACTTTTCAAAAGTTAGCAGTGATGGGCTATGCTAGAGAGATGCCATTTTTTGTTGGTTGTTAGATAACATATTGCTCCTGAGCAGAAGACGTTGTTATATTTATAGGCAAGGGTAAGGTTGGATAAAATGGGTTGGGTGAAAATGTATAAATTTTGCTAAAATCTTTGTTCAGTTTTTCTCTGGCTAAAACTGCTCAAACACCCCTCCTGGACATGGTGAATGTTGATTTATCAGTTTAAGGTCTGATGTTTTTTTTTTTTTTTTATCCAATATAAAATTTTACAAAGACGAGATTACCTAAAACAACACTTACAAACTACTTTACTACACTACAAGGACGAAGCCACGAGGAGCAGAAGACCATGACTACCCCATGGCTATAACATAGAAAACAGGTAACTAAAAACTAAATCTAAATATACAAACAAGTACTAATACATAGGGCTACGCATATACAATTTCTACTATAAATACTAGAGTCGGGTTCACATTGGATGTAGGGCAACTTCTGTGTTTTGGATGTATCAGTTTAGTGTCACCTTGGACAGACGCTAAAATTTTACTGAACTCAGGAATTAAGTGTGAGTTAAAACTGTCGTCTGCACTATCATAACACTGAATTACCCAACATCCAATGTGAAACAGGCGTAAACAAGTGAACAAAAAATGAAAAAAAAAAGAGAAAAGGACTTAGTGACTGAGTGGCGTGAAACAAACTTTTCAGATCCATTTTAATCAAACCGACCTGTTTTGCGACCTGTTCTGATGTCTTCCAGCAATCAACATTACCCCTGCAGGCCCTACTGTTTTTACGTTATTAAATAAATCTTTTGCCGCCTTTTAGCATCAATTAAACAACGTTTAAAAAGCTAGCAGTTGATGGGCTATGTCAGAGAGATAACACACCCCAACCCCCCCCCCCCCGCCCCACTTGGATGTCAAGCTGTAGAAAGTGTAAGATAAAAGTTGCAACTTGATAGTATCTATTCATATGAAGAAGAATATTTCGTTAAAAAGGCACTGCTAAAACTACCAGTATGCTTTATGAGACGACATGTACAGTGTAACCATGGGTAGTTAGACACCACAATTATGCTTCGGCTTGTATGCTTCTCCGGAGGAAATTTATATCGTTATGCGGAGGAGGTTTTGAAGAAGGATTATTCGCTTATTTCCTTCGATCTCTTTCGCCAGCTCCTTTGTAGCAGCATAACAATATTCCCTCCGCAAAAGCATACAGCTGCGGCAATCGAGCACAACTGCGTCGTCTAACCAGCCATGGTATAACCTTACAATTGGACAAGATTTGAAAATCTACTTAAAATGACGTGGTCACCGAATTTCTGTGGAAATGGTGATTTTGCAGTTTTTAGGAAGGCCACATCACACAAATTCTTCATCATTTTTTCAAACGAAAGCTTCATTTTGAAGTTCATACTCTCATATTTCACAAAGGAACAAACAAAACGTCTCCCCAAATGATTGGCATACATGCAAAATTGTGGACATACTCTGCCTCTAATCTTTTAGTCCAAATTTAAAGCAAATCCGTCATGATGTATTGCAACTAAATAAAACTGAGTAACAAATGCAAATTAAAATCAACAAATGAAATTACAAAGAACTAAAGATTGTCAAATCTGGCTTGCTTCAAGTACAGACCTTCCATGCCTACCAAAAGTTCTTGGAACACTTAGGCCATTTCTTGATACAGACACAATTTCCTGCATTTCTACACATAAACGATTTGTTAACCGTGGCGCCAAAGTCGACTTTTGCAGGATGTTAAGGTCGTTTTAGGCCAAGGTTTTATTTGTCTTGCTTTTGATTCGGCCGGCAAAGGATCATGGTTGACAATGGGTCCTTAAATCAACCCCAAAACAATATTGATTTGTAAGGTTATTGTTACAACCTTCCCTTGGAGATGAGACTTCTACTATCTAAATGTCACCATCACACAAAACATTATTCTGAGGGGGACGGGGAGATTGCAAACAGGGCGAAATTTAAGCCAAGGTGTTGAAGACTTTTGGCAGGCATTGTTGGTGATTGTTATTGTTCTTACAACGTGCCAGCACGGCTCCTCCTCATCCGTTTCTCATGTTTCATCCTTGCATCTCCATATCACCACCAAACAACCGCAACAACTAACGTGATGTTTCGTCAGCTGGTAAGACCTAGGAGTAAATAAGAAATGCATTAGAATAAAGGGGTAATGCCAGCCTCGTGTCTACGTGTGCTTATGGACGCTGGCAACCTCGATTTCATTTAGCAGCTAGGCATACCGTAGTAATTAAATTGTGTAACTTCACAGTGACTGTCTGCTGTGAGTGTTGTGTTCTTTTTAAACTGTTTATCTTCAGCCTTATCACACATTAACATTTCGGGGCGATAATGAAGGTAATGTACCATCACGTGACTAAATATACCCCATTGTACAAGTTATTAGCCCGTAGGTTTATCTTGCCCTACAACAGTAAATGATAACGATCTATCCCCTTAATTTAATTCCTTCAAGCAAAATTCTGAAAATTTGAGCCTCGTTGCCAAGAGTATCTGTTGTTGTTAATATGAGGCTAGCCCTCAACATATACCCTTGGGACGTGTTGCCAATATTTGGCACAACGTAGTTCAAATGATTAGCAAGAGATCAGGCACTTTTGAATTTCATTTTGTTATTTCGAAAAAGATCTTTTGTTTTGTTTTGAAAAGTGCCAATCAAGCTGCATAAATGGCTAGCAGAATACATGGTCAATGTACCGGGTGAGTCAGAAAAAAGGATCCCCGCTTGAAAGGCCACTGCTCCATGAATATCAAAGATATAATATTGAAAACTGACTTGTTTATTGCCAATATGTTCAATTAGGTTCAGTAATCTACCCGGCCTTAATCGGCCATTCCTCCCCGTGGATATGCGTGATTTTCTGCAGACAGCCCCTTCCAAAAACCTGCAAAAACGAGTGAAAACAATGAGAAAATTTTCCGTTCTAAAATTGACGACACTCACATAAATTCATGTATTTTGTCCTCTTCGGAAAATAGAATCCCCCTGAATAGGTCATCGATACCAGGGGGAGGACTTGTTCATCCTCCCAAGAGGATAGCACATTCTAAAGCGTCCACAAGTCATTGCTGTCATTATAAGGCAGCAAATGTTAGGGAAAATTGTTCATGATTTTGGGCACCTTTTGACGGTTTTTGAAGAGGCTTTCTCGAGACAATCCCTCATAATTTCAGAATGGAGTGGCCGATTTCAGTCAGGTAAATTTTATAGTAGATTTTAACATTTCTACCATTAAACTATATGTTTGCCGATATCATTGTCTTGATATCCAGGGAGCCGTGACCTTTCAAACGGGGATTCTTTTTTCTGACTTACCCGGTAGATCTTTGTTTTGTTTTGAAAAGTGCCAATCAAGCTGCCTAACAGAATCCATGGTGAATCAATGTGGGCGTGACAGTTTACGGAAAACGTACATTGACACTTGGTGCGATGCGTTAATTAATGATTCGTTTCTTTCAGTTGTTATAATTTTGGTAAGCCGCTGCTGACGTCGTTTAGTATGCCCTACATAAAAAGCAATGAGGATAACGTACCGAGATAATCATCCATGAGTGTTCCAATAGCAAACTAAAAGACAAAAATATCAAATAATGAAATAACTTAGCACTGGGAAAACAATCTCTGGAAGCCAATCATGTTTTAAATAACCGAATACGTAATAGTCAACCTCGTCCACAGGGCCTTTTGTCATTAGTGAAAATCACGTCCATAAGTTCAAAACACATGAACAATAAGGTGGCTCACTTCTGATACAACTTTTACGCTGATACAGATTTTGTGTCCGGTTGCTCATGAAACAATCGAACCTGCTATTGAACATTTGTTGGCAAGAGTCGATTTAAAATTATCAATCCAGGGGGGGGGGCGGAGTCTTCACCTATAATCTGACGGAGCCTGCCTCTGCCCTGCCCCAAAAACAATACTAATAATTCCTCAAATCTTTGAGAATTTCGGATCATAATTCCATCAGTTTTATAAAAGTCCCAGCCCTAGGTTCAGCAAATTATAAAACATTTCTTGTAATTTCTATGCTGATGCAATTTTGCTCCAGAAGAGTACCCATAATCCTGCAAAGTCTGAAAGAGACAAAGATATCCCACAGCTGCCTAAAAAGAAAAAGCAATCGAAACAGCATTTAAAAATGGTAACCAAAAATTCATGATAAATTGTAACGTTACAAGTAACTCACAATATCGGTCGCATCGACTCTTGTTCCAATAATTCGTAACCGAATCTCATCATCTTGCTGTATAACTAGGTCCTGAAAGGCAGAACGAGAAATGCTAGGATGTGATGATCTTTTGTGCCATTTTCATAGTAGTAGGGCATAGTAGATATTAACCAGCTGGGATTGCGGAACGATTTTCATTAGTTTTTTCAGAGACCATAGTCCACCAGAGACTTTCCATTTAACTTTCCTGAACTGTTCGCTCCAATTCAATCCCTCGTCAACAACTATACCTAGTAATTTTGTCTCCTTTACCCGTTTAATTTTCAGCCTTGATAACAACCCTGTGGCCACAGTCTTTCTCAAAATAGATGCAGGGTGAAGCAGTCCGGAATTCAACTAAAATTGAATTATGCATGAGCTAGCTATGCATCAAATGATTACTATTTTTGAGCTGCCTTTGATTAGAAATATGAAGAATAACAAAACACAAAACTAGCAACAGGACAGAGAATTACCCAAGAAATTATCTCACCTCGTTTTTAGTTTTATAACATGGTGGACTAGAATTAGGATCAAAATCCATGTCTGTTGGTATTGACTGAAATGAAAGGAACTCTGTTATACGTACATTACGTATATCTGACATTCTAAATTAAGATAATATGTGCCCTAGCAGAAAAACAATGATAAAATAAATTAAAATGGCTAAAGAATGCCCAGTGAGTGCTTGATCAAAAGTAACTACTGAACCAAATGTATATAGACTTCACAAAAATATTTGCACTACAGAAATCAATGTTGAGTAGGCAGCAAAAAGCCTGAACTAAGAAATGTAAGGAATCTTTTGCAAAATTTGGTTCATTTCCTGATGAATATCAATATTTAAAATGGGCAACAAAAAGTTTGGGACAAGGAAACAGTTACTTACTGCAGTATTTTACATCTAGTTATTATTTTGAAATAACTTACATGTCTTGAAATGAAGCATGAAAGGGGTCCAATTTCTGTGAAAAGTCCAACCTGCACAAACAAAGTTTGGTACATATATATACATTCACACAATGCTGACACAATTTTAAAACAGTGAAAAATGTGATTCTTAGATTCTGGCACAATTTGAAATGGTAGAAAATTTTTTGATGGTAACAAATTTGTTAGAATCTCCCCAAGAAGTTCATGCCAAAGAAAAGTGCCTGCACCTTAAGAATTGATCAGTCTCATTCTCGAAGCATTGAAAAATGTTCCGTGTTCACACAATGCCATTTTCAAAATGTGCCAGTCAGAGTTCTGTTTTTAAAACCTACCACTTTCAAAGATCTGCCAGCAAAAAATGTGCTGGTATCATGTGAATGCAGTCATAGTTTTTAAATTAAAAATAAAGTTCAGAGTAAATTTCCTTCTTTGAGCAATTAGACAGTCATGAGTCAAATTGTCTTCAGTTTAAATATCACTTCTTTTAAACAGAAAAGACAAAAACAAGGAGACAAACCTTGTTGACTTGTGTGACTACAGCTTCTAAAACTTCTCCTTTGAATGGTCGAAATACAATTGCCTTTAGAAAAGAGTAGTTATTGAGTGACTTATCATTTATGTAAGAAATACGAAAAGTGATTGTTTCAAAAACAGCGTTTTCGTTGTTCTCCAAAAAGGTCCAAATCAAGTAAATTTTGAAAGAAAGTGTTCTAGCAATGCATTTGCATTTTTTCCACATTTGAAAATGCCTCAATGTTATTGTGTTATCAGTAGATAACAATACAAATCAACCTTTTTTAAACTGTACAAAGAATTCAAACACAAACAGTAGAATTCTTTCTTGTGGTATTTACTTGATTTTGGCATTTGTGGAGAACAAAGAAAGTGCTGGTTTTGAAGCAGTCACTGTTTTGACTTTGGTGCACCATAAATAAGCAACCACTAGCTAAAACAAGGTCTCAAAATCTAAGCAACTGCAACTGTATCAAGTCCTATGCAACTGTATCAAGAAGGGGAACAATAGAATGTACAGCTCCTCCGCAGCAGCCATGCAAATGGGGCACAATTTCTTGGGACACCCTGTATATTCCGTAAATTTAATGAGCTACTGTTCCACAAGTTTTACACACTAAATCAATCCTTTGTTTTTAATGGGCTCAAGACTGATAAAATGAAAGGTATATGCAGTATGTGAATATTTTCTTACAACTTCAAAGGTAAGGCTTATTGATCAATCGGGAAAATAAAAAATTGTCCAATCACCTTATACTTGACAGGATAAACGACAAACCCCCTTCCAGGTTGAATTTCACCAACACCAATGTTGTCTATAGTTGTGACAGCAATTACAAAACCATACCTATAATTAAATAAAATTATATAATTGTAAAGAGATTTTTGTAAAATTCAAAAGCAAGTGAGGTCAAAACAATTCTTTTGAGACTCTCAAAGCTAAACTTCCAAAAATCCTAAACTCCCCCCCCCCCTAATGCCTCAGGCAAGTAGCAGCTAATACATACATTGCAAATGAAGATGTTTTCCACATATTTGAGCCTTGTAGAATTTGTCAGTGTAATCAAAATTTGTATGTCATCAAAGATTATAAAGATACAGCTGGATTCAAAGAGAGGAGTTTTGGATGTGTTTAGCTTAAAGACCCTCTGCTAACATAGACGCTTTGCGAGCATTCTTCGCTGTGCAACTAGAGATGACACGTGCGAAGTATGCGAGGTATGTCCGTTGCAAAGGACCCTTTGAAATTTTAGAAAGGGAAATATCAACTTTTGGACCATATGCTCCATTGTCAAACATGATCATTTGTGTGCCGAATGAAAAGCAAGGCAAAGTGAATAGGCCAGAAACGACTTTCAGATAACACGAAAGTCTACTTTGGCGCCACAAAGGATCATGGTTAGCAGTGGCTCTTTAAACACACAAATGGCAACAGGCAGGCTAAAGAAATTGTACGCCACACACCATATAGAGAGGGATTTATCATTGAATTTGATGATATTGGCCAGCTGATCTTTATCTTTGTTTACAAAAATCTTATGTAGCCCCTTTTAACCTACTACTAAATTCTGGACTGCTTTTTGAGGTATGATACTGGGCGTACCAAAACAAAAAAGTGTAAACACCTAGCATTTCTATCAGCAATTTGAAAATTGCATTTGAAAATTTTAGCACCTACTGTAGAGTACTGGATGGATGCAAATGAAACAAATTTAGGTTCATAGCAGAAACAGTTGAAAAAATTGTGTGATTTTTCTTGCATTTCTATGAGCAAGGAAAGCACATTTAAATTTGACTAAACAAGGACAGATTTGGTAAGACAATAGCACGAGTTGGTTATGATTGACACCGCAATTCAAAGCGATTAGCGATCGCAGACAAAGGAAATTCTCTCAACCAGAAATTCAAAACAAACAAAGCCGCAAAAGTTTCTCTGAAACCCAAGTAGCTAGTGCGCTCGTTGTGCATTCCAGAATTTGTTCTTAAGAGCAAACATGAGCATAGATCGAGAGAAGAAGGATATATCTACACATCTGCCACGGGCATTTGATTTATTTTATTCCAAAGCCGATTGGGAGACGATTCAATTCTCTTATTTTTTTGGGTGTAATTGAAACACTTACTGCTCAGCTTCTGAACCAAAGAAATGAAATGCCCGTGGCAGATGTGTAGATATATCCTTCTTCTCTCGATCTATGCTCATGTTTGCTCTTAAGAACAATTTCTGGAATGCACAACAAGCGCACTAACTCCTTGGGTTTCAGAGAAACTTTTGCGGCTTTGTTTGTTTTGAATTTCTGGTTGAGAGAATTTCCTTTGTCTGCGATCGCTAATCGCTTTGAATTGCGGTGTCAATCAAAACCAACTCGTGCTTTTGTCTTACCAAATCTGTCCTTGTTATTTGACTATAAAAATTTGATGGTTGCAAAATATACTAGTAACTCCTGCAAAGCTAGGTAAATCAAATTTTACGAAAAGCCCTTTTTTGCAAAATGCCTTTCATCAAACTGTCTAAAGTTTTTGATGCCACAGCAATTTACTTATAAATATGCAGATGGCTTTCAATAACTGTGAAAGACTGTATTTTTGTATTGATGCAAATGAGAACTTTCTTTACTATTTTTATCTACTGTTTTAGGCCTTTTTCAGGCATTCTGCAAACATGGGACTATTCCTTGCAATTTTTCTTGTAATTTTCTGAAAGCAGAAAGTAATTGTCTGTTTTCTGCTAAGTTTTTTCAAATATATATAATTCTCTGTAAAATAATTTTCGATTCAACTTACTTCCCAGTACAGGTTCCTTCAACTTCTGTAAACAGCTTCTGTTTCACAGTTTGTAATAAACTTGGTCCAAAGTATCGAGGGTGGAGGAGAATGTCATGTTCTAAAGAGATCTGTAACAAACAAAATCACAGTATTGGGCATTCAACTTTTGGTTTGTATTTTCAGTATTAAAGTCAGTCCAAACCAACCTGAGTAAAATTAGCATTTAAACAATTGGGAATTGATATGTAATCTTTCACAGGACCAAATGGCTCTATGATGAAAAGGGTAAGCTTGGGCCCATAAGAGCAAAAGTCATATTGGGGGGCCAAAACAAGTTGCAAGAAGAGTGGGCAGGAACGTCAGGGAAGGGGTGCATGGGAGGGGTGGCAACCACCCCTCCTGATGCCTCTCGAAAATGGCTAATTTGTTATTTTCCTATTGCATTGCCCTCAAATTTGCAGTTTCATTCTCCTAAAAATATGGTCTGTCCGGCGTCCTTGACGGTGGTCAAAAATAGAGGTCCGAGGCGAGGGGTCACCCTGGGAAACGTTTTTATGACCATAATCTTTTTTGATCATTGGAAAATGCCCCTGTTGTGAATCATTTGCCATTTTAAAAGGAAGGAGCAACGGATCATGACTGATATGAAGCTTTCCTGGGAAAGTTTAGAAACAGGACTACAAAACTAAATTTCCTTGAGTCTTCATTTCTTTATGAGCTGTATTTAGCAAACTTTAGCAATTTATCAAGGGAGGCTAAGACCTCAGCCCCCTCCCTTCCCCCGCTTCTGACAGGCCTGACGCTTCTTTTTTAATATCAAGTTGCCAACGACACAATCAATTTCATTTTTGAGAGCCTTTCTCAAAAATAAAAAATCAACTGAAGCAGCCTCTTTTCCATATAATATCGTCTACCACTTTTTAGGCCCATCACACGAAGACACTTGAACAAATCGTAAATTCTTACGTGATAAAACATCTTTGAATGATTAGTTGAATTCAGTTAAGGGAAGAATTAAGTTCCAAGCTGATACTGCCAAAACCCCTTGCATCAAAGCCTCTGTTTTACATCATTTCCTTGATTTTCTTGACCAGTTCACTTTCTTCCATGCGCCATGTTGCCCAAGTCAATTCTGTATGAACGCGCCTTGTTCCCAGTCTTTTGATGAAATGTTAAACAGCAGAATTACCTTGTGTTCCCCCGTCTATTCCCGTTTTCCCTCACTTTATTTTAAATAACTGCAAAATGCCGGGGGTAATCTTCTATATAAATGATTCATTGAAAACGGGTTCTTGGCAAAACAAAATGGCTACCTCACTGCTTAGCTGAAGCGAGCTCTTTTGAAGACTCCAGAAGGTTCTGCCGTGTTGTCAAAATTAGTATGGATCGATCTACGAAGAGCCAAAAGAGACATGGAAGGTATAGGAAGAAAGAAAGCAACTGGAAAACCCACGATAAAGTTAAACCACCAGCAAGAAAATATGATGAAAACTCCCCTGTTATTCAGAGTTTTAAAGAATTTCAGGGCATGCTTGATTCTAGGTATGACAAAAGGGAGCGAATAATCAAGCTCAGCAGAGATACGACAATAATAAGTAAAAGAATCATATTTCAGCTCCACAGATTTTCAGATGAAGATGGTTTCAACAAAATATTGAATGATGCAGATGAGATGGTTGATGGAGTGAAGGTACATCTTGAAGCAATTGCAAGTGAACTGAAAGGAGAAGATCCTTATCAATTTGCAAGGGCTTTCACAGGAGGACTTCAAGAATTTGTTGAGGCTGTAACGTTTATGCATTATATCAAAGAAAATGAGCTGCTAGGCTATGATGATCTATGCAAGAAGTACCTTGTTTTTGATGCACAGAAAGAATCTGATGTAAATGTTTTGTTGACGCCAACTGACTACATCTTGGGCATAGCAGACCTAACTGGGGAACTTATGAGGATGTCCATCAATTATATCGGTGCTGGAAATCATGAAAAATCTCAGGAGATTTGTTCATTCCTCAGAGAAATTCATGATCAATTTTTGCTTTTTTCTGGAAGAGAATTCAAAGACCTAAAACAGAAGATGCGAGTTCTACGACAAAGTCTTCAAAAAGTTGAAAATGCTTGTTATACTCTGCATATAAGAGGCTCTGAAGTTCCCAAGCATATGTTGGTTGACATGATCAAGATGAGACAGGATTCTGAAAATACGGAGCCTGCAGAACAACTATATGATTTTTAACATTAATGCTTTTTGGTTGTCATTGAGTTCTTTAAAAGATTTGAAATTCTGCAAGTTTATAGACAATAGTAAACCTATTTGTTATCACCGATCACAGTTTGAATTCCCCTTTATTTAAAAAAGCAGCATACAGAACATATTGTTAAAATTTGTTAATTTTTGTGGGACTTGAAGAGCTTGGCTAAAAATGGGTACTGGGATGATTTTTATCTGCCTAAGAGGATTGTTTTTGTATATGGATGAAGAACTATTGGTACTATGCGAAGTAACTTACAAATCAAATGAGTTACTTTAGGTCAAATTTTTTTGATTTATCTCATACTATCAGAAACTTCACTTCAGCGCTAATTTTCGCTCATTGAATAATCTGAGTACACAACTCAAGCACTCACAGCAGAAACTTGATCAAACTGAAACTCTGTTGTGATTCACTGAGTGTGATATACATGATTGCTTGTTTCTCAGAATCTACATATGATTTGAACCTACAATCTATGCATGTCAAAAAGCTAAAATCTAAATTATCTAAAAGTAACAATCAAACAAAAATCATTGATCCTCATGATGTTCTTCAGTTAGCACTGACCTAAACCCTATTTTTTGTAATTCTTTTACAAGTTCTCCAGTTTGGTGCAACTGTATCATGATATCACATCCTCCAACCAGTTCTCCATTCATATATATTTGTGGGACAGTTGGCCAATTAGAGAATTCCTTCACCCTTGTTCTGAGTTCATCATCTTCAAGGACATTGAATGCTGTCAAATCAATGACGCCATGCATTTGAAAAATTGTCACCACTGCTTTGCTGAAACCACACATTGGTTCCATTGGTGTACCTTTCATAAAAACAACGATTTTATTTTCGCTAACAATTTCATTGAAACGTTGATCCGTCCACGTTCCATCACTTGCGAAAGTGCGAAATATCAAATGTTGGAGACTGGGCCTAAGTTTCTTTGGTGATGAGATTGTTGCTTGTTGCTTGGTAAGATTTCTGCATGTCTGTTGAGCGATTCCAAATGCCCTGCTGCAAAGAGGACGCAACATTGTGTTTTTCAAATGGTTGTTTCGATGAGAAACCAAATTACCTTTCGCTTTGTGCTCTGTCTTGAAATGATAATGCAAGCTTCGAAGAATTGCATAAATTCATGAGTTTTGAACCTACAGAAGCTCACAGCATCTGTAAACTCATTACACAAGCTCATAACATCATTTATTGTTGTTGTTGCTAAATTTATCCTTGCAATAAAGATTCAGTTCAAGGAATGGTGTCAAGAGACTTTAGTAGTAAGTCAAATGCTCATGCTTGTTACTCTGTCGCAGTAATGGCGGAAAAGAAGCTCGAAAAGCTCGCAGCTCGCCTGTAAATCGTGGAACGCGCAAGTTGAAGAGCCAACGAGACAGAATTCATGCACATTGCTTCCTTCATTGCAACTGCAAATCCGTCTTTAAAGAGCATCGATTTTACCCGTGAACTGTGCTGTAATGGCCATGAGTGGAGCTTTTTCATTCCCAAAATTTGGCAAGCTAATTGGCCTAAGTCAAGGCCTAATCAAGAATGCAGCACAAAATCAGCAGCACAAAGTTTTAATGCCAGCGTTAACGGTATGTATGCTTTACACTTCCATGCCTCGTCTTTGTAGAGACATATACACGTATTTTTTAAATTTATTGTAAGAAACTACGAAGTTTTAGCTAAATAAAAGGTCCTTGCTTGAACTTATCAAGTTTTTCAGAGAAAAGATGCAAAATTCTGGGGAAATGTTTGATATACGCTATTGATTGCAGAATCTTTACATTTGATGATAAATCATGCAAAACCCAATTTGTCCTTTACCATATACCAAAACCACTTCCATGTCTTATCTTCTTTCTTTGTGTGTGTTAGCCAGCAGGGGGCTGGAGAGCAAAAGCCCCTCCAAAGTTGGAACAGTTTACAAAAATCAGCTTTATCAAAATTTGGAACATCTACCCTGAGTCAGGCAAAAACGTTGTTAACCAATAGACTTTCTATCTGGTAGCCCCCCGGATTTTATCTTCCCATAACACTTATGGTTTTGTTCTTAATTTTAGGTGATACAAAGGAGACATGCAAGAATAAGACCAATGGTGAAACATGATATACCAAAACCAGTATTTGATGCAAAGAAGTATGATCCTGAAGGTATGAATAACAAGTGCTTGGATATCAACTTGAAAAATCAACATTCTTGACAAAAAGACAGAAAATACAGTAGCTCCAAAGACAAAATCTTTTTGAATATAATATTTAAACCTGTGGAGAAAAACTAAATTGGTAATAACAAAAGAGCAATATAATCAAGTTTTTTCAAATTATTGCTTTTAACGTTTCACTTTTGCTTTGTCAGAAATTTTAGATTCAGGCCACCGATTAATTTTGGATTTCTGATGTATGAAAAATTCTTGATCTAATTGATGTTGTATTAAAGGGTGATGTTATATCAAAGATGTTGTATATAATTCAAGTTAAGTTTTAGACTGTGAAAAGATACTTCAAGACGTAGATACAAAAGAACAATACGTATATACTGTGTCATGTAAATTGTAAATTACCAAAAATGTGTTGATAACCTTGAACACAATTTTGTCATGTTTCAGGCATATTCAGTCCGGCTGTAATTAAATTTATGGAAACAAGATATCTTGAGAATGACACTGGAAGACCAGCTATTGTTACAAATTTCAAAGATGGAGCACCAATTGGAATGGTCAATCTGAATGATTTTGTATTTGGAACCAATCCAAGGTATTTTGAATTATTAGTAATGACACAGTTTTGCTTGCAAAACTTTTAAATTGTACATTCTGGTGTCCCAAAAAGAGTCTGCCCCATTTTGCTGTGGATGAGCTTCACTGTTGGCCCAGGGGTGGAAATTTCAAAAAATGAAATATTTTCAATTATGGAATGCTAATGCTTGTATAAAAAGATGAGATTCTTGGCTTTTCAATTCTCTTTAAACTTTGTGTATGTCTGTTGTTAATAAAAATTCACAGCAGTCTGAAAATGAACAAATCAGTCTCAACTGGTAGAAATCAGAAAAATGTAAAAATTCTCAAACATCATGCTGAAAATGCTTTGATCCACACAAATATGTAGTACCAAATGTATCAAAGTTTAAAGAATATCAACCAAAGTATCATAAAATTTGATCTGTTGTTCAGAATCCTGATGATTTTTCTCTAAAATCGTGAACATATTTGCAAAACAGCAGATTTTCCAACATTTTTGTAGCCATTATTTGAGCTTAAATTTTTAGATATTTCAGAAACTATGAACGGAATAGTTGTAGACCATACTTTTCTGAAGATATACAGTAGATTGTCTGTGACAAGGCAAGGTGCTAAATGGTTCATTACTATATTCTGTTCATATTGTTGAAATAAAGCTTATTTATATCTCTCATGTCAGTTGGCTCCAGACCCCCATGAAAATTCATCAAACAAATTATTTTTCTACTTTTGAATTTGCCTTAAGAATACGCTTCAAACATATATTTTTTTTTGGCTCTTAAACTATAAGTGATATTCAGGTGTTTAAAAGCAAAATGCCCAGATATGGTACATTTGGGTCAATTTGGTCCCCCCATCTGGTGTCTACATCCAACTTGAAAGTCCAAAAATCAACATTCTGAGCCCACTGTGAGCTATAAATCCTATTGTCCCATTCTTGATACAGTTGTTGCGCAGGATAGGTTTCAACTTAGAGTTTAGATCTTGCTTTAGCCGATCTGCCAATAGGTTGCTGATTTTTGGCGCACAAATCAAGAAGTTATTTCTTCAAAAAGCAATGCTTTCTTCGTTCTCCAAAAAATACCTAGCCTGCGTGCAGACTCAACTATCCTAAAGTGTAGACACTTTAGGATAGTTGAGTCTGCACGCAGGCTAAAAAATACCAAAATCAAATAAATGCAGCAGGAAAGGGTTTATTTCTGTGTTGGAATTTTTCTTCAGTATCCTCTCCTGTGAATCTGATTTAAAAATTGGGATATCTTTCACTGTTCTCCATACCTTCCTTTGTCAACCAGAAAAGCATGCTATTTATTAAGCCCCCTCACAAATAAGCCCCCTTCTCAGATAGGCCCCCACAGCCCCCACAGCATCTCTGACCCCAAGAAGCCATCTTGTGACAATCTGGTCGCGCGACCAATCGGTCTGAATCAAGCGTATTTGCTCGTGCAGTGGCGGACACTTTGCCAAATATTGGGGGGGCGAAGCTATTGTTTCGGTAAAAAAGCACTGAAGTATCTCTATTGTCTTCGAACAAAAGACCTTTGATCTAGCCAACATTGGGGGGGGAATCTTCGTCACTGATCGCACCCCCTTGCCCCCCCAAGTGTCCGCCACTGGATTTACAGGTTTACAGTTACTAAATCAAGTCTAAGGCTCCACACACGTTGTTGTTGAAGATTATTTCTTCGTTTACAGAATTGACATCATTCATAGAGTCATGGTCTGGCAGAGAGCATGTTTGAGAAAGGTAAGCGCATGATGCTGTTATGCTGCAATGAAGTCCCATCATTTCATTTTGAATAGGGGATGCTCTAAAAATATAAATATCCAACCTTCTGCCAACGATTTGTTCTCAAAAGTTTCACTCTGAATGGTGCAAATTAGCTTATTAATTTGTGCAAATTAGCTTTATTCTTTTAAAACTGTGCAAATACCAACTTTAGATAAATATATGAATGAATGAATGAATGAATGAATGAATGAATGAATGTCATCAATGATCCAATTTCTGGTCGAGATTGAAAATGCTTTAAAAATAACGAATTTTGAATCTCCATGGTTGATTTAATAGGAATCTACTCTATCGTGAAATTAATGGTTTGGCCGATGGTTAGATTGGTAGAGGGCTTTAGCCCTTTGCATATTTGAGCTTTTAAGGAATTTTTATTACTACTGCTGATCTATCCATTCTATTCTCTGTGCATTTCTGTTTCAACGGCTGGATTTATCCTGCAGTGCATATGATTAACGCATGAAAATAGGCTGTATTATTGGCTTGCTTTCATATGTTATCATATTGCAAGTTCGCATTTTTGGGACTAAAAATAGTCAACACTGATAAGACACGCAATTTAAAAATAGAATAGATTGTTCGCCATCTGATTGAACCTCCCGTTCAAAATGCCATCTCGTTTGGACCGATAAAAACTTGGTAAAATATATAACTAGAAACTTGATGTAGAGAAGGTTGGACGACAAAAATACTGAGATATATTTTCAACACACTGAGACCTTTCGGACTTGCGTCCTCATCAGAGTGTGATTTCGAATGAAAATTCCGATAGAAATATGGACCGATAAAAATAGATGTGGCACAAAGCAAATTTATATCTCGATTTCATATCTCGATTTCTTTTAATTATCTCCTTGTGTAACAAGCTTATTTGAAAATGTCTTTTTAGGGCCAAGCTTGTGTGAAAAATAGATCTCAAGTAAGGGGAGGAGGAAGAAAGCCCTGGCGTCAAAAAGGAACAGGCCGTGCAAGACAAGGAAGCATTAGGGCACCTCATTGGAAAGGAGGTAACTTCAGATATTTTTCTGTCGTTCTGTCCATTGGAATTCGTTTATTGCAAGTAGTTTTATGGAGTGGTATCCATGTTTGATTTATAGGCTGGTGTCTTTCTGGTATATCTGATTGAAATCAATGGCCTCTTTAGAAGATTAAAGGCCCCCATTAGCCATGTTTGAAGAATGAGGTCATGCACGTAGCTTGCCTCAAATGAAAGAATATTTTTATTCGCAATTGTAACTGTTTAATGCACGATTTAGTTTATATTGAAACGGCAGTAGCCCAATAAAAGCCCACTTGATGAAGCAGACCAGATTTCTTGATATGCATCAGAACTATTACATTAGATGTAGCGAAACCAGAGATGTAGGAACCGGGAGTACTGGGGGAACGTGACCCCCCAGATTTTGCAACAAACCAAAAGTGCCATTTTTGTCATAGGATATGCCCCCTTTGAGGAACGATGCGGACAGAAAGTCGTGTAATTTTGTTATCATTTACTTCATGATTTAGTTATGCTTACTTCTCACTTTGTTTCATTGTGAAGGAAAACGGATGTTTCGATTGTGTGCACAAATAATGCCCATTGTTACAACATTCCTGATTCCTATGTACCTATCTATATGTCTATATAGGTCTATTCCTTCCGGTTGGAGCAAAAGCCCCTGCATAATGTTTTCATTCTTCAAACATAAAAATTGTTTAGATTGTGTGTGCTAGCAATGTCAGTTGTTACAACATTGCTGATTCCTATCTATCTATATTTCAAAGATAACCAGAGACGTAGGAACCGGGAACACTGGGGGCAAGTGCCCCCCAAGATTTTGCAACAAACCAAAAAGTGCGCTTTTTGTCTCAGGATGTGCCCCTTTTCAAGACTGATGCGAAACTGGTTTAATTTTTTTCTTTGTGATTTAGTTATGTTTACTCCTCTCTTCGTTTTATTGCGAAGGAAATCGGATATCTATCAGGATTCACAATATATTCATGTTTGATCTTCAATGTATCACATTCTTTGCCTTGAAATGCCGTGCCCCTACAAGCTTTAGATGCTTCCTACGGCAATGAGCGAAACTAAAGAACTGACAAATTTTCACTTTCTCCTGACATGAGTTGTCACTATAACAGTGCCACACTTGTTTCTCCTTCCTACTGCCCTGAGTGAAAGTAAAGGAAAGCCGACGATATTGACAATGTGTTTACTTTATCCCGACTCGACAAGAATTGCCACAACAACAGTGCCATACTTGTTTCTTGATGGGTTGGTAGGTTCCCTTGTTAAAAGTTATCGATATTGAAGATTTCAAACAGTAAGGGCAGTGTGCCAGGTCAAAGAGGTCAAATTTTGAAAATTGCCTTGTAATGAGTTGGCAGCTGGATTAATGTTAGGAGCAAGTAGTGATCAGCCTTAATGAGGAAATGTGAATTGGCAACTTCGCCAAAGTTCATTGTTGGCCCAAATATATCAGAATTGTTTTGATTGTATACATTAACAATGCCTAAAAATACCTCAGATGATTCGCTGATTGTTTCGATTGTGTGCAAAAATAATGTCCATTGTTACAACATTCCTGATTCCTATGTACCTATATGTCTATATGTCTATATATCTATATATCTATATAGGTGTATTCCTTCCGGTTGGAGGAAAAGCCCCTGCATAATGTTTTCATTCTTCAAACATAATTAAAGGCCCCCATTAGCCATGTTTGAAGAATGAGATCATGCACATAGCTTGCCTCAAAGTAATAGAATATCTATTTGCAATTGCAATGCGTGATTTAGTTCATATCGAAATGGATGTAGCCTAATAACGAGCCCACTTGATGAAGCAGATCAGATTTCGTTATATGCATCAGATCTATTACATTAGATGTAGCGAGAGTCCAGAGACGTAGAAACTAGTGGGACACAGGGGGCACGTGCTACCCAAGATTTTGCAACAAACCAAAAGGTGTAATTTTTGTCTCATGATGTGCCCCTCTTAAAGACTAATGCGGACAGAAAGTAGTTTAATTATGTTAGTATTTACGTCTTGATTTGGCTATGTTTGCTTCTCATTTTGTTTCATTGCGAAGGAAATCGTATATCTATCAGCATTCATACTATTTTCTCCTATATGTAACATTTTTCCCGTCGAAAATCTGATGTATATTAAAATGCCCTTCTTATGAAAAAAGTGCCCTTAAATTGCCATGCCCCTCCAAGTTTAAGATGCTTCCTACTGCTCTGATAAAAACTGAAGGATGGCCGACAATATTGTATTGGCAAATTGTTTACTTTATCCTGACAAGAGCTGCCACTATAACAGTGCCACACTTGTTTCTTGATAGTATTATATGGGTTTGTTGGCTCCCTTGGCAACAGCTATCTATATCGAAGATTTCAAACAGTAAGGGCAGTGTGCCAGGTCAAAGAGGTCAAATTTTGAAAATTGCCTTGTAACGAGTTGGCAGCTCGATTAATGTTAGGAGCAAGAAGTAATTAGCCTTAACGAGGAAATGTCAGTTGGCAACTACGCCAAATTTGATTGTTAGCCCAAAAGATCTCTGAATTGTTTTCATTGTACACATTAACAATGCCTATAAATATCTCAAATGCTTCGCTGATTGTTTCGATTATCTTCATAAATAATGCCTATTGTTACAACATTCCTGATTCCTGGTACTATACCTATATGTCTATATGTCTATATATATATATAGGTGTATTCCTTCCGGTTGGAGAAAAGCCCCTCCATAATGTTTTCATTCTTCAAACATAATTAAAGGCCCCCATTAGCCATGTTTGAAGAATGAGATTATGCACATAGCTTGCCTCAAAGTAGTAGAATATTTATTTGCAATTGCAATGCACGATTTAGTTTATATCGAAATGGCTGTAGCCTAATAACGAGCCCACTTGACGAAGCAGACCAGATTTCTTGATATGGATCAAAACTATTACATTAGATGTAGCGAGAGTCCAAAGACGTAGGGAACCGGAGGCACTGGTGGCACGTGCCCCCAAGATTTTGCAACAAACCAAAAGGTGCCCTTCTTGTCTCAGGATGTGCCCCTTTTAAAGACCAATGCGGACAGAAAGTTGTTTAATTTTGTTATTATTTACTTCGTGATTTGGTTATGTTTACTTCTCACTTTGTTTCATTGTGAAGGAAATCGGACATCTATCAGCACTCGTACTATTTTCTTCTATATATCACATTTTTCCCGTCAAAACTCTGTTGTATATTACAATGCCATTCTTACGAAAAAAGTGCCTTTAAATTGCCGTGCCCCTCCAAGTTTAAGATGCTTCCTACTGCTCTGAGTAAAACTAAAGGATGACCGACAATATTGACAATTTGTTTTACCCTATACTGACAAGAGTTGCCACTATAACAGTGCCACATTTGTTTCTTGATAGTATTATATGGGTTTGTTGGTTCCCTTGGCAACAGTTATCCATATCGAAGATTTCAAACAGTAAGGGCAGTGTGCCAGGTCAAAGAGGTCAAATTTTGAAAATTGCCTTGTAATGAGTTGGCCGCTGGATTAATGTTAGGAGCAAGTAGTGATTAGCCTTAATGAGGAAATGTGAATTGGCAACTTTGCCAAAGTTCATTGTTGGCCCAAATATATCAGAATTGTTTTGATTGTATACATTAACAATGCCTATAAATATCTAAGATGCTTCGCTGATTGTTTCGATTGTGTGCACAAATAATGCCCATTGTTACAACATTCCTGATTCCTATGTACCTATCTATATGTCTATATGTCTATATGTCTATATAGGTCTATTCCTTCCGGTTGGAGCAAAAGCCCCTGCATAATGTTTTCATTCTTCAAACATAATTAAAGGCCCCCATTAGCCATGTTTGAAGAATGAGATCATGCACATAGCTTGCCTCAAAGTAATAGAATATCTACTTGCAATTGCAATGCACGATTTAGTTCATATCGAAATGGCTGTAGCCTAATAACGAACCCATTTGATGAAGCAGACTAGATTTCTTGATGTGCATCAGAACTATTATAGTAGATGTAGCAAGAGTCCAGAGACGTAGGGAACCGGGGGGGGGCACTAGGGCCACATGCCCCCAAGATTTGGCAACAAACCGAACGGTCACCCTTTTGTCTCAGGATATGCCCATTTTAAAGACCAATGCAGACAGAAAGTACTTTAATTATGTTATTATTCACTTCGTGATTTAGTTGCATTTACTTCTCACTGTTTCATTGTGGAGGAAATCTGATATCTATCAGCATTCATACTATTTTCTTCTATGTATCACATTTTTACCACCAAAAATCTGATGTATATTAAAGTACCCTTCTTACAAAAAAAGTGCCATTGAAATGATGTGCCCCTCCAAGTTTAAGATGCTTCCTACTGCCCAGAGTGAAACGAAAGGATGGCCGCCAATATTGACAAATTTTTTACTTTATCCTGACAAGAGTTGCCACTATAACAGTGCCACAATTGTTTCTTGATAGTATTATATGGGTTGGTAGGTTCCATTGTTAACAGTTATCGATATTGAAGATTTTTCAAACAGTAAGGGCAGTGTGCCAGGTCAAAGAGGTCAAATTTTGAAGATTGCCTTGTAATGATTTGGCAGCTCCATTAATTTTGGGAGCAAGTAGTAATTAGTCTTAATGAGGAAATATCAATTGGCAACTACGCCAAATTTCATTGTTAGCCCAAATATCTCAGAATTGTTTTGATTCTTTCCATTTACAATGCCTATAAATATCTCAGATGCTTCGCTGATTGTTTCGATTGTGTGCACAAATAATGCCCATTGTTACAACATTCCTGATTCCTATGTACCTATCTATATGTCTATATGTCTATATAGGTCTATTCCTTCCGGTTGGAGCAAAAGCCCCTGCATAATGTTTTCATTCTTCAAACATAATTAAAGGCCCCCATTAGCCATGTTTGAAGAATGAGGTCATGCAGTCATGCACGTAGCTTGCCTCAAATGAAAGAATATTTTTATTCGCAATTGTAACTGTTTAATGCACGATTTAGTTTATATTGAAACGGCAGTAGCCCAATAAAAGCCCACTTGATGAAGCAGACCAGATTTCTTGATATGCATCAGAACTATTACATTAGATGTAGCGAAACCAGAGATGTAGGAACCGGGAGTACTGGGGGAACGTGACCCCCCAGATTTTGCAACAAACCAAAAGTGCCCTTTTTGTCATAGGATATGCCCCCTTTGAGGAACGATGCGGACAGAAAGTCGTGTAATTTTGTTATCATTTACTTCATGATTTAGTTATGCTTACTTCTCACTTTGTTTCATTGTGAAGGAAAACGGATGTTTCGATTGTGTGCACAAATAATGCCCATTGTTACAACATTCCTGATTCCTATGTACCTATCTATATGTCTATATAGGTCTATTCCTTCCGGTTGGAGCAAAAGCCCCTGCATAATGTTTTCATTCTTCAAACATAAAAATTGTTTAGATTGTGTGTGCTAGCAATGTCAGTTGTTACAACATTGCTGATTCCTATCTATCTATATTTCAAAGATAACCAGAGACGTAGGAACCGGGAACACTGGGGGCAAGTGCCCCCCAAGATTTTGCAACAAACCAAAAAGTGCGCTTTTTGTCTCAGGATGTGCCCCTTTTCAAGACTGATGCGAAACTGGTTTAATTTTTTTCTTTGTGATTTAGTTATGTTTACTCCTCTCTTCGTTTTATTGCGAAGGAAATCGGATATCTATCAGGATTCACAATATATTCATGTTTGATCTTCAATGTATCACATTCTTTGCCTTGAAATGCCGTGCCCCTACAAGCTTTAGATGCTTCCTACGGCAATGAGCGAAACTAAAGAACTGACAAATTTTCACTTTCTCCTGACATGAGTTGTCACTATAACAGTGCCACACTTGTTTCTCCTTCCTACTGCCCTGAGTGAAAGTAAAGGAAAGCCGACGATATTGACAATGTGTTTACTTTATCCCGACTCGACAAGAATTGCCACAACAACAGTGCCATACTTGTTTCTTGATGGGTTGGTAGGTTCCCTTGTTAAAAGTTATCGATATTGAAGATTTCAAACAGTAAGGGCAGTGTGCCAGGTCAAAGAGGTCAAATTTTGAAAATTGCCTTGTAATGAGTTGGCAGCTGGATTAATGTTAGGAGCAAGTAGTGATCAGCCTTAATGAGGAAATGTGAATTGGCAACTTCGCCAAAGTTCATTGTTGGCCCAAATATATCAGAATTGTTTTGATTGTATACATTAACAATGCCTAAAAATACCTCAGATGATTCGCTGATTGTTTCGATTGTGTGCAAAAATAATGTCCATTGTTACAACATTCCTGATTCCTATGTACCTATATGTCTATATGTCTATATGTCTATATATCTATATATCTATATAGGTGTATTCCTTCCGGTTGGAGGAAAAGCCCCTGCATAATGTTTTCATTCTTCAAACATAATTAAAGGCCCCCATTAGCCATGTTTGAAGAATGAGGTCATGCACGTAGCTTGCCTCAAATGAAAGAATATTTTTATTCGCAATTGTAACTGTTTAATGCACGATTTAGTTTATATTGAAACGGCAGTAGCCCAATAAAAGCCCACTTGATGAAGCAGACCAGATTTCTTGATATGCATCAGAACTATTACATTAGATGTAGCGAAACCAGAGATGTAGGAACCGGGAGTACTGGGGGAACGTGACCCCCCAGATTTTGCAACAAACCAAAAGTGCCCTTTTTGTCATAGGATATGCCCCCTTTGAGGAACGATGCGGACAGAAAGTCGTGTAATTTTGTTATTATTTACTTCATGATTTAGTTATGCTTACTTCTCACTTTGTTTCATTGTGAAGGAAAACGGATGTTTCGATTGTGTGCACAAATAATGCCCATTGTTACAACATTCCTGATTCCTATGTACCTATCTATATGTCTATATAGGTCTATTCCTTCCGGTTGGAGCAAAAGCCCCTGCATAATGTTTTCATTCTTCAAACATAAAAATTGTTTAGATTGTGTGTGCTAGCAATGTCAGTTGTTACAACATTGCTGATTCCTATCTATCTATATTTCAAAGATATCCAGAGACGTAGGAACCGGGAACACTGGGGGCAAGTGCCCCCCAAGATTTTGCAACAAACCAAAAAGTGCGCGTTTTGTCTCAGGATGTGCCCCTTTTCAAGACTGATGCGAAACTGGTTTAATTTTTTTCTTTGTGATTTAGTTATGTTTACTCCTCTCTTCGTTTTATTGCGAAGGAAATCGGATATCTAACAGGATTCACAATATATTCATGTTTGATCTTCAATGTATCACATTCTTTGCCTTGAAATGCCGTGCCCCTACAAGCTTTAGATGCTTCCTACGGCAATGAGCGAAACTAAAGAACTGACAAATTTTCACTTTCTCCTGACATGAGTTGTCACTATAACAGTGCCACACTTGTTTCTCCTTCCTACTGCCCTGAGTGAAAGTAAAGGAAAGCCGACGATATTGACAATGTGTTTACTTTATCCCGACTCGACAAGAATTGCCACAACAACAGTGCCATACTTGTTTCTTGATGGGTTGGTAGGTTCCCTTGTTAAAGTGCCTATCTAGTCCAATTTTCAAAAGTGCCCATAGAGCATTTTTTGAAAGCTCTGGTTGCACTGGTCATGAAAAAAAATATATGAAAAATCTTTGAATTGTGTATTTCTGTAAAATAGCGTTTGAAACCGCCGCGTTTCGAAAAGATTGCGCACTTGCGGGTCTGGGTCGAGAGCGGCTGTGACGTACCTTCAGGAATGCCTCCTGAGAGGGTATTGTGTTGTTGTGGTTTGTTTCGTTCGGTGCGAAGGCTTCGCTGCTGTTGCGACTGCAAGTTGCTTCGATGTTTTCTTTAAAACGTTGGCCAAAATTAGCTCCGAATGCTATCATGACAGAGTGTGTTCAACAGGGAAGGATGCCAGAAAGAAATGCAAGGATTAACTTAAGTTGGGCCTCAATTTCTAGTTGCTGGGGGATGAGTTGCCTATCGGAGCCAACTCACTCCCGCTGGTTGATGAACCTACACAGTCAGACAGTATGGCTATTATTGAACTGTTGAAACCTTTCGAAGCTGGATCGACTGAGTGCGGAACCAAAGATGAAGCAGAAAAAAAGAAGGGCAGAGAGAAACAGGGATGGTTATGAGAAGCAGTTACTTTCAAGGAGTGGTAAGGAAACTTTCTTTTCAACAGATGGCCTTTCGCTTCCTTCCTCAGCATTATTTATTGGACTTGGGGAGTGGAAGGGTGAAAGCGACACAGACTCTATTACCCCGCCACTAAGAAACTCATTTTATAAAACCAGGCTGCTTGGTTTCTTACAAATATCATATGAATGTTATATCAAACCAAATGTTGGACAATGACTATTATGGTGCCATCTGGCAGGCTGCAGTTTCTTATAAGTCAGTTTCTTATTGACAGGGTAAAAATACTGTATGTCAAAATCTTGTGTCTTGGCCTACGTACAATAATAGGCCGACAGCATAGCAAATGGAAGTTTGGAGCTGTTCAAAATTGTAGCTTTTGCCTTTTTTTAACGAATGATGAAACAAACTTGAACTTGATATATGATTTATTATCCCATTTGAATTGTCATGAAATCTTGTTGCAACTGTCCATCTTTTGAGTGTTTACAAACAAAGCAGATTATATCCCGTGAGCTTTTATCACTCTAGTAGTAAAATCCTGCCTGGTTCAAAACTAATCTTTCACTGCACTCAACAAACCTGTACGGAAATGAATCAAAGTTTGGTTGATAAGTGAAAATTTAAAGCATATTGGTCATTTCTATTTTATCTTTTCTCTGCATTAGACAGGAAATGAAGGTAAATTTCAATTTGTGAAAAGTTTTGATTTGGAAAGGCATGAAAATGTGCATAAAATTCTTGAGCAAATTAGAAAAAATATGCTGGTACATTTCACCTCCCTCAAAAATAGAAACATGAATGATTGCAAAACTTGTTGCTCTGCCCTTCTTTTGATGTTCAACGACAAAATCTTCTCGCTGGAATTGTTGAATTATTACGACCATATGTACAAATCACCAATCTTTCAAATCATTCTTTGACGCAGCTTTTATTGTATGGTGATGAAGACCTTTCTAATGAGTTGAACAGAAATGTACTCGAATTAACTTTACGCTTCATCCACGAAACTGGTCGGTTTGATTAAGATCTATTGAGAATTTAGCCATGCCCTAAGCAATCACCAAGTCCCGTACCGTTAGTGTTCTTTTCCTTGTAAATTCTGTTTCACATCAGATGGAGGCATTTTACTTGCCTAAATTTACACCAAATGAGTTGCACTCATTGCATCTACAAATTCATCGCAACACTGACCTGACATCTGGAGTGAAACTGAATCCAGTATAGTATCCTTTAATTTATAAATTGTTCGTAGTGTGATTGTATACGGTTTAACGTTTCATGTTTTTAGATATTGGCCATGGGGTAGTCGTAGTCTTTTGCTCCCCATGGTATCGTACTTGTAGTGTCGTATAGTAATTAGAATTAGGTATAGTAAAATGTAAAGTATCTTGTAAAATTTAATATTTGAATAAAAAAAAAAAAAAAAAAAAAACATAATCATAAACATGGTTATAAAGCTTCATTTCTAAACTCTTGTGAAGTGAAATGTACTTTGTATTCCTGTGATTGAGATTGTTCAGACATTGGTGTCCTTTGAAAATGCCTGGCTGACTAGTTTCAACAAGGCATTTTCTAGTTCATTCACTAGTTTCGACCAATGTTGACATCAACTATATATCATTTTAACAATTCAATTTTCAGATTTCTTCAAGAAGACTCATCCAGAGACTTTGACAGGGATGGCGCATAACAGACTTGAAACAAAAGAATCACACCGAATTTCATGCTATTAAAATGACTGGATATGGCCATGAAAATGACTTTTGGGGACTTTAAAAATAAAGATAAATTGAAAATATGAAAACAAGGAATAAAATATCTTTGTAATTGTTTCTTGCATTGATCGACTACGCTGGCAAAATTAAAAACCCTGGCAAGTCATTTAGTTTGTGACTAAAATTGAAACAACATCCTCCCTTGTAAGCTACAGTGCCCATAACATTTCATAAGATACTGAACATTTCTGCAGGCTCCAAATAGATTTGGTTTGAAAATGTCACAAGGGCACAGGGAGTAAACGAATGAAGATTGTTATGAAAGTGGGGAGCCTTTTGAATGTTTAGATAATGTCTCCTTCAATTCCTACCCTGACCATCCCCCAGGCATGACCATCCCCCAGGCAGCCTGGGGGTCAACAAAAATAAAGCTCCTCTTTTTGTCAAATGCCACTTTAAGTGCCCAGGGTAAAAATTAACATTCAAGGGGGTGGGAATATTTTTTTAGCTAATGAATGTGGGTGTCCCCGGGGTATGGTAGTTAAGCAGTTCATATGGATTGACGGGGCTACCGTGCCTAAATAAATAAAAATGAATGAATGAATGAATGAATGAATGGTCAGGGTAGGAATTGAATGCTCAGACATAAGTGTACCTTCTGACATGATACATGATATCTTGCTTCTGATCAATATGGCACAGGAAACAGATGAAAATAGAATATGAAATATGTTAAGTACTTCCTTGACTAACATTAATAACTGCTTCAATTAAATATTTTTCCAGAACTGGAGTTTCTTATTTTTGCCATTCTGATCACCAAAAATTATGAAACTTCAGTATGGGAAAATATAATTTAAGAAACTATTTAACGAGAAAGGAAATGCTTGACATATCTTTATTTTACTTTCACTTGTTTCCTGTATCATATCACTCTTAAGGTACTTGGGAAATGTCTAAACATCGGAAAGGCTTAAAAAACCTTGTTTAGAAATGTTTACGAGGGCACACAGGCACGACCGAACATGAAGATTGTTATGGAACCTCTAAGGAACTCGTAAGAAACTCTGAGTACTCAAAATCTGATAACTTTAGGAAATTTTCAGTACTGGCCCAAATTCTTAGTTTCTTAACAAAATACGTGTATGCAACATGTTTTCAGAATCAGAGTTGCGAACATAACAAAAAGTGGTTCATTCTTTGTTAATTAATCATGTTCATATGGAAATGATGAAAACTGTATATTTTTTAAGAAAGTTGATAACATTTCTGTATCCTCCCATGCACTGGTTAATTAACAAAACACCAAAGTGACTGCTGTTCTCTTTGCTGTTCTTGCTCTTGTTGTAGATACTGACTTGCAATTCTCTCTAAAATTAAAAATACAGAAACAATTATGTACAGCCTACCCATTTTACCTTGTGGAGAGAGATAAAAAAAACACTTCATAGATTATGCTGTGACCAGTCTTATTCAATTTAGGGCTCATCAGTGCAGCTATACAATATGCGGCCCATCACCAAGCATCAGATGCCTGGATCCATTTGTATCCATTTTATTTCCTGCATCTGCATGGGGACCCTTGCTTGTGAAATGGATTCTATATTGGCAGCTCGTCCAGTTTCATTATTCTGATTCAAGAACAAGTTTGATTCCCTTCTGTGCTATAATACTGTTCACTATAAAAAATGATGCCCCCATTTTATTATGTCAATTCATATGATTTCAATCAAATCCAGAAACCAGGATCCCCGATCCCACCCAAATTTCTACTTTACTCTACTGTGAGATCTTTCAGACTTTGATCGCAACTTATACATGGCAAAACCAACCTCAAAATCAGGAAATAGTAAACTCACAGTATTTTGATTCCTTTGCCCTTCGACTCCTTTCGATCTTGCTGCGAAGTGCTAGGCCCATCGTCTCCATCGTCCGTAGCTCAAAATTTGCTTGATTGAGCCCAAACCTGGCATCACTGTGTTGCAGTAGGATTCTTATTGTTTCTGTAACAAACTGTCTCTTTCTGTGCCATTTACATTGCATCAAGAGTCGAAGAAAATGCAACAGTGTGGTCTGTTGACGTTTCCTTCTTGGCTTGGCGATCTCTGCTTCATCACGCGCAGGAAGTGTCTCCCTTCCTGAAGGTTCGTCACGCGAGCTCGCCCCATGCTCTTTTTGTATGGACGCAACATTTTGGAATTTTGGTCAGAAAATCGCTACTAAAAGTGGCATTTCTCAAAAGTGGGATTAAATTTTCCAAAAATTTAAGCACAGTTGTGCTTTATGGTGTCCCTTCTATGATTTAAGAAAAAGTTTTAGTTGGGCTAGATAGGCACTTTAAAAGTTATCGATATTGAAGATTTCAAACAGTAAGGGCAGTGTGCCAGGTCAAAGAGGTCAAATTTTGAAGATTGCTTTGTAATGAGCTGGCAGCTGGATTAATGTTAGGAGCAAGTAGTAATTAGACTTAATGAGGAAATGTCAATTGGCAACTACGCCAAAATTCATTGTTGGCCCAAATATATCAGAATTGTTATGTCTATATATATAGGTGTATTCCTTCCGGTTGGAGCAAAAGCCCCTGCATAATGTTTTCATTCTTCAAACATAAAAACGATAAATCTTAATTTTTGCCATGTTTCGCTCATCTTTATTACGATATGGTCAAAAGTAAAAGAAAATTATGTTGCAAGTAGCCAGTTTGGCTGTTAGAGATAATCTGAGTTACCACAGTTTAACTGAACTGCAAAGCCACATATTTGTACCCTTATTTATCGCCAGGAAATTGACATTTAAAAGACTGATGTAAAAACAAACAAGCTTGGAATCCCTTTTGTCAAATCTTCCCTAAATTTTGGTGACTACGTAATGTTATTTTTTGCTATTACCCCAACTGTTGGTAGCCTTGCCCCAAGTCTATTTCGTCAACTGTAATAAGTCTTTTTGAAAGTAATTTGACGAAATAAGACATGGGTCAAGTCTACAACGTTGGTGGCTTGTTTGTTTGCTGCTTTTTCCATACGAATTCCATCCCCGTACTCAGAAAAATACCGTGTCCCCCAAAAAAATGTATACGGATTTGATTGACTCCAGCGATGTGAATTTAGCTTTAATCAATGGCTAATCACTCTCAAAATGTTCCTCGATAGTTAAGTTGAACAAAGATACCTCGTTTTTTGGTACTGGTGCTTTGAGAGCAGAAATATCAATCTTGAAATCTCAAATTTGCGTCCCCTTGCAAACCAGAGCTTTGGCCTAAGCAAATTCCTGAAGCACGTCGAAATTAAGAACTGAAATTAATGAAAAGTTAAGAAACTTCCCAATGGGTGACTGGGGGATGACTTCTAGAAGACAGAATAACACAAGATCTAATATTGTTCAAATTTTATGAAGGCTATCGTTGACTCATACGCTGTGCATTGATAAATTGCTTAGTTCAAAAGGCTAAAGCTCTGGATTGCAGGAAGAGGCAAATTTGAGCTTTCAAGATAAACATGTCTGCTCTCAAAGTTCCAATATCAACAAACGAGGTATCTTTGTTCAACTTGACTATCGAGGAACATTTTTAGAGTGATTAGACATTGATTGAAGCTAAATTCACATCGCTGAAGTCAACCAAATCCGTATACTTTTTTTTGGCACACGCGGTACATTGATCGCTTTGCTGAGCACTTTACTTGATTCCTAGGTGGTGTCGCCCATGGACCTGTTCCAAGGAGTTACGAATATGACTTACCACTAAGAGTTCAAAGACTCGGATTAAGAGCAATTTTATCATGCAGATATGCTCAGGTAAGATGAAGGCCTTTTTATTTTGAGTTTGTGAACACTGTTCAGCTTGACCGTCAGTGAAATGTTTTTCTTGATGCTTTACTTTATAGGAATGTTCCAGCGGTATTTGTAAGCTGTATGTAGCGGTGTAGCCGGCACTACAAAGAGGAGACTTCCTTCTTTCAAAAAGAGGACTTGTTTATTTAGGCTCGATGAAGACCGAGAAGAACGCTAATCCATCACACGGAGCGGCCTTGTTTATTGGCAGAAGTCTACCCAATGATAAAGTCTTTATCAAACTGTATACCTTTTAGCTATTCTGAGAGAAAATTTGAATTGAACGATATTTCCATACATTTTGAAAAATTGTCGAATGTTCACAATAAAGATAGAAGCTTTGACGCCACTTAATCGAACCTCACGTTTAAAAATATATATAGAGATAATCTGGACTCTTTTGTAGAATAGCTATAAGGTTTATCGCTTGGTCCGTATTGAAAAATATTTGGAACTTCTTTCGACGTGGTAGTCGTTTGACAGAGTCCAGAAAAATGCTCAACCTTCCTCCAGATTAATAGGAGTTTTTTGATAGAACCTTCCTCACTTTTGAAATGAAAATTGGTGTGTTCAAGGTGTGACATAAGTTATTATTTTGCTTTCAGAGCCCTTCGTCACGGTCAGTGACCGTGTGACCGTAATGTTTTCCTGACTTTGTCGTTTGATAACCGCATAGTTTCACTCCAGTTAGGGTTTGATGATTATCACAGCCTGAACACATAAAAGACCGCTGCAGACTGAAGGAATTCCATGACACGCGCTAATCAGAGAGAATATTCTCATTGAATTTTTTGTAGCGTTGGCTAGCTTATCTTTAACGCCGCATTTGTGCTTGATACCCAAAGCTTTGTTCTTTTGAGGAGGAAAACATTTCTTACTACTATGGAGGAGCTAGCATCCTCCTCCGCAGAACTATATAATTATTCCTCCGCAGGTACATATTAGTTGCAGCGCTTCTCCATAGAAGCACACCAGCAGTGTCTAGCTACCCATGGTTCTTTCTTTTTGCAGGGAGATCTCCACATTGTTGAAAACTTTGATGACATCAGTCCGTATGAAGAGGTATCAAGATTGTTTTACTTTCAAAGAGTTCTTTAGAGAAACTAATACTTTTGCATCATACATTAGTTGATTAATTGCCTTTAGAGAACGATTGCTTCCAGTCCGTCTTCAAATACCAGCAACATGATGCCATCAAACATATGTTGCCAAAGCAGAGCAGGTGTTTAAATATTTTTCGTTGAGAAAGTACAGGGTGTCCCAAAAATTGTGCCCTGTTTGCATAAAGATTGCCACAAAACGATAAAAGATTCTCGCCAAACTTTTGCATGATGTTGCTCTTCAGATGCTCAAATAAAGTTTGCTGCCATGCCCGTAAAAATCCACTGAAGAATGATGGAGCTATGACCTTCAGAAGACCAAATTTGCCTGATGACTGAAACCAGCATTCGGCCATTTTCTCTTACTATTTTGCAGCGATAAATAGCTCCATGGATGAAATGAAACAGCAGCCTCCAATGTCATAGCTCTTGTGAAAATTCTGGTAATCATCAGAGAGTTTTCAACTATTTCTTTCCTCACAGGAACTATTTCTTACCTCACGTGAAGCTACTTATCGCTGCAAAATAGTAAGACAAAATGGCCGACCGCTGATTTCAGTCATCAGGCAAATTTGGTCTTCTGAAGGTCATATCTCCATCATCTTTCAGCGGGTTCTTACGGGGAGCGGGAAGTGAATTGCAGTCTTTGTCAGTTTGTGTTATGTATGAACTTTCGTGACATCTTATTCTTGCATGTAAAACTTTCAAATTGGACCCGTTCCTTGATATCTGTATTTGTTGCTCCTGAAAGTGGAACTTTTCATTGTTTAGGACTTGTTACCAATATTGGAAAAAAGAGGCTGGAAACGAGCTACACTTGTCGATGGGTAAGTTAGATTTAATACCTTCAATAGTTTTTTTACAAGGATGACTTTTAAGGGTTGCAGTAAGCTTTGTTAATCTACTTCATATGAATTTTATTGAGTTGTGAAGGAAAAGCAATGTTCTATCAAGAACCGAAGGTCTGTAGCCTACCGTAAAAGTTATATTGAGCCCCCTCCCTTCGGAGTTAAAATTCCTTGTCATTTACCTTTGTGAATAAGCCCCCTCTCTTTTAAGACCCCCTGGAGTCTCTGAAATTAAATAACCTCCCCGGGGGCTAAATAGAGCTTTTACGGTCTTTGTATGTAATGATTCCAACGAAAACTTTCAACTGAGCCTCGCAAGACTCTCGATGGAGAGCGACTAAACGTTGGTAGTTTTATACTTAGCTGGAAATGAAGTTTACGAATGATGTAAGAAAAGTTAGTTTAGTTTATTAGATATGATTTTTTGTCTTTTTTATAAAGTCATCATTTTCATTTGTTGGCAGCTTCGAAAATGCAACTTTGAAGAAGGCCACGGAGAAATTACGGACTGTCATTGCAAACTATTGCTTGGGTATGATTTCCTCCTTTCTAAGTGTCTTGGACGTAGATGTCTAGAATCAAAGATGAATCTCAGTATACCGTTCTTTTTGGAGACGATTCTATCAAACTTGATCGATTCTTATTTGGCAATTTCATCTCTGCGATGCCTCCCTGCTTCGAAGAGAGACTGTCAATATCTTCCAGCATTACTTCTTGTCCTGAAGATACCTTACTGTTATTATTGCTAAAAACAGTAAAATATAATCCTTATGTGAGACTGGTGGCATTAGTAGAAAGAAATTTGAGCAAACTCGAAAAGAACGTAAATTTTGTACTGTCAGTCCTGTCTTTTTCCTCTCAGCCAAGGCTTACGAACAGTACCCCTCAGAATGAGGAAACTATTGTATTGAATGTTGTATCTTGCAAATCTCAACTTTTATTGATATTTCAACGAGCAGTTATTTTGGTTCGTGCAGAATGCTTACACTGTTCCTAAAAGTTGCCTAGGCCATAGCTTGTGAATTTTATATTATAATGATAAAACATTTATATAATCATTACAATAGATTTCACTTCCAAATGTTGTTCACACTCTGATCTTGAGTTTGAAAGGCCTTTAGTTTGCTAATTGAAAAGTTGTGTTTTTTTGCCTCGATTTTCTTGCAAATTTTTATTTTGTAGATATGAACGTACTGGAAATCCTAAACACAGACAAGCTCGTGCTATCCTTAGAAGCACTTGAATTCATCGAAAACAGACTTTGTGAGGATAACAGAATTATAACAGACCCCTTGTATCAGTTCATGACAAACAAACCGAACCATGAGTCAAATTTAAAGGAGCTCCTTGCAGAAAGGAAGCTTTCAAGGATTGTTAGAGACGATGAAAGAGAAGCTGCTGCCAGCTAGAACCAGTAGATAATGGTATGGCTGAATGACTGGATAAAGGATATTTGATTTGTATACTGTGATGTGCTGGTTTATATTGAGACCGAGGCCTGCTGAAAATGGTGGAACGAAGAACATATCGGATATCAGATTACGAAAGTTGGATTGGACCACCGAAGGGACTGCATTGTGACTGCATTGTGACTGCATTGTGATTACTTTGTTTTTCTTCGCAATTTCACACGAGTATCGATCGCCAGTCTTTCGATCCAAACTTTTAAAAGTGTTCAGAGACTAAAATCATAGATCCTTCCAGAGGAAGCTGTTTAGAGTAAACGTATTTGTGCACATATGCTAAAGAACAAATGAGTGGCCAGTCTTCTTTCAAATGCCCAGAATAGCCCTAGCAGCTTCCTCTCCAACCATTTGAGCAAGTCATGAACCCACTTTGCCAATTTTGATTGTATTTGCTTGAAACTAGTAACCTTTGTTGTGATAATGACTTAGTGAATTTCTTCGATATCCTCCTGACGGCATGTCTGAGGCCCTATAAGGGGTATTTGAAATATGAAATAATTGAGATTTTTGGGGGGAAAATATAAATATTTAGGTTTTTTAGTTTTGAAATATGAAATAACGTTGATTCCCAGTATGAAATATGAAATAACGAAATGACTAGATATTTTTTTAGATTTTTATAAAAAATATTCATTTTATGGAGGCAGCCACTCAAAACGGAGAGTATTGAGCTGTTCAAATATTTCAAAGCATGCCCAGTTCATAACTACATCTAAAAGAGAAGAATGATCATTTCTGCGGAGGAGTCTGATTCAGGACATAAAAAGGTTCTTTGCATCCAGTAGCCTCGACGTGTGGACCCCCCCTTCCTACAAATAGGCTAGAAGTCCAGCCAATGGCAATGAAGTTAAATAGAATGGCGGATCAACAGCCACAAGTGTATGTGAAGCCAATTCTAGTAACCGGCTGCATCTATCACCTAAATGCCAAAAGGTCCGTCCACATCAAAATGGCATTAGCGTAGCGAGGAGAGGAGGAAAAGGAGTAGTTGCCCCCTCCAATCGTACCCAAAAAAGATGGGCTTTGATGATTTGATGATTCATCCAAATCTGATGAGAAACTTAAAAGGGAGGCAAGCTGTATTTTCCTCCCTCCAACACTTGTAGCATCGTTGTACATCGTTGTACTACCACACATGGATCGTAGTATAACATCTTACTACCACCTGGCTTTTTATCATGTAGCTGGCTTTTTTGCGTGCAGCTTTACTTTTTAAGCATGCAGCTTTGTCATAAGTGCGTTTGATAAAGTGCGTTTCTCAAATTTTCCGCTTTCTACCTCGCTCTCTCTTCATGTTTCATATGTTCAGTAAATTCCACCTTAAATTGAATGAGTATTGTTTCTCTTTAGACAGCTTTGATCAGAGTATTAAAACGAGTTGAAGTTGACGAGAATTGAAATAAGACAAAAAGGTAAAAGGAAAAGCTGTCGTCGAGGCTGTCGTCACTTGCATTTTAAAAACGGCAGCAAAAGCTTGAACGAAAAGCTTCGTCTGGGTGTTCCGTCAGGGCACATTCTTTTTTCTTTCCTCCAGGTGTTTAGCCTATAGCGTTTCTACTCTTTGATTCTGACATGAGCCTAGGCGACCCAGGCTACACAACTGCAAAATGGTCATTCTTAAAAAGATTGGAACCAGGCTAGCTAGGTGATACTGGGTGGGACACAGGCGAGCTAGCATAAGCAGAATAAGTAGAAGTATTCTAAGCCAAAATATAGAGCGTGTCCTCAAAATCTTACCACACCCCTTAATTATAAAATGCACCCATTTAATTTGTCGTGGCTATGCCACTGAACGAGTGGCAAATATGATATCAATGATATCAATCAACGAGTTATAAATTTGATATCAAAAGAGGTGGTTGGTAAATGTCATTTCTAATTTTGGAGCACGACAGTTGATAATTTTGAAATATTTGGTTTTGGTAAATTTGAAATATGAAATAATGGCAATTTTTCATGATGAAATATGAAATAATGTCTACCCCCCTAATAGGGCCTCACTATTCGCGGGCATCTAATTTGAGACAAGCAGTCACGAAGATAACCTCGGTGCAGAATGATATGCATGAAGATGTTTTGGTTCAGTGTGATCTCGTACCTTCCCCCAGTCAATGGCGCCATAGCATATGAGTCAAATCTTTCAATAGGGCACAGGGAAACCCGCAAATCTTCTAATTTCACGCTTATAAGCCAATGATATCGTCATATTTCGGTCACATGACTGAAAATAATGCTTTCGAGATAACTTTTCGAGTACCTTCACGAAAATAAAAATGGATGTTCGATTAATAAAGATACAGAGCTGGTTTTACCACGAATCGATTCGAGAGGCCCCACTCCACATTTGTTTTTCTGCATTTGGTTAAAATCTCGTCAGGGATCGGCGTTACATCGAATTTCATTCATTCGAAAATTGGCCTATGTTCCAGAATTCTTCAGGAACGCTACAGATAGGATATAGCTTTCAAAATTTCACATGTAACTTGAATTATGTCCAGGAATAACATGAAAATATTTGTTTGTGTGATTTTCGAAAATCCTAGACGAATTAAAGCTATTTGCTGCGAAGAAAGCTATTGGGCCTACCTTCACCTGCAGTAGAATCCCAGTAATCGGCATTAAATCACTCTTTTTCGCAATAACAACCAGCGGATACATCAACGAATAACTTCACCACAAATTCAATTTCTTTCCACCATTTTATCATCGATAATTTCGATAAAATGTGACAAGATTTTACAGCCTCTGCAGCAAACCGTCCAACTACCGTCGATTCAAAGTTTTCTTGTGCAAACACGTTGGAAGTCTTGCAAGACTTGCATAAAACAAAAGGTTTTTGCAAGACTTAGGTCTCCCATATGACACAGCAAAATGACACCTTTGAGAATAGATTGCACACTCCGGGAGGCATTCTATCGTTGCAAAATAAAGAGAAAATAAAACATTTCTCAAAGATTGCAAATTTCTTTGTCACATCGGAAAAGTACATAATTTGTGTAAAGAAATTTCCCCTGCAATCTATTCTCAAAGGTGTACAATCTATTATCAAAGGTAACAATTTGCTGTGCCATATGGGAGACCTGAGCCTTGCACAACCTTTTGTTTTATGCAAGCTTTCCTGGTGTTTGCAACAAGAAAACTTTGAATCGACGGTAGTTGGACGGTTTGCTGCAGAGGTTGTAAAGTCTTGTCACATTTTATCGAAATTATCGATGATAAAATGGTGGAAAGAAATTGAATTTGTGGTGAAGTTATTCGTTGATGTGTCCGCTGGTCTGGTTATTATTGCGAAAAAGAATGATTTAATGCCGATTACTGGGATTCTACTGCAGGTGAAGGTAGGCCCAATAGCTTTCTTCGTAGCAAATAGCTTTAATTCGTCTAGGATTTTCGAAAATCACACAAACAAATATTTTCGTGTTATTCCTGGACATAATTCACGTAACATGTGAAATTTTGAAAGCTATATCTTATTTGTAGCATTCCTGAAGAATTCTTGAACATAGGCCAATTTTCGAAGGAATGAAATTCGATGTAACGCCGATCCCTGACGAGATTTTAACCAAATGCAGAAAAACAAATGTGGAGTGGGGCCTCTCGAATCGATTCGTGGTAAAACCAGCTCTGTATCTTTATTACTCGAATATCAATTTTTATTTTCGTGAAGGTACTCGAAAAGTTATATCGAAAGCATTATTTCAGTCATGTGACCGAAATACGACGATATCATTGGCTTATAAGCGTGAAATTAGAAGATTTGCGGGTTTCCCTGTGCCCTATTGAAAGATTTGACTCATATGCTTGGCGCCATTGTTTGCTGGGATTCTGCACCTTTCTCTAGCTGTGTAGGAGGGGGATCCTTCTACCTTCGGTGATGCTGCGAATGCTAGCCTCTGTGCAGGCCGCCGGTTACATCATCATCCTCTAAAGTTGACTTATTTGCATAATGAGTACTATCAATAAGCTAATGATTCGTTCGTTCTAGAAAACGATTGTTTTGACATAATTAAGCTGCTAATGAAGTCAAGAACGTGCCAATTCTGGGTAAATTTGTTGTTGTGCCAGGGTAAACATCATGGTAATTTATCCATCATATGGTGTCAAATCTGTCTAACATGAAATAGGCCGACGTCAAATGTTGCTATAGGATCGCGGGAAACTTCTGTCTTGTGTGCGCTTTCTGTGCGCTTTCTTTATTTCAGTGCCAATTAGCAGAGATAAAACGTTATCAATTGCTATAACGAGCGTGACGGAAGTGGGTTACTTACTTTCTTTCTTTCTTACTGACTGACATCGAAGCCCCTTCTTAGATTACAAAGTTGGACTTTGTAATCAAAAAGCATACGAGCTTTATTCAGAACAAAAATATTTTACGGATTTTTGATGGATTTTTCTGGAAAACAAAAGGATTTTTGGTAAAGGTGTACGATTTTGTGTGTGAGTGAAATGCCCCTCATCCATAGAATTTCCCCAGAGATCCGAAAGATTATGCCTTTACACCCCTCTCCTCATCAAGCTTGGAGAAAATAACGAAATATCCCTGTATGGAATAATTTTGACCTAAATTCATTTCTTATCAGTGTGTTATTTGCCATTTTAATTTTCAAAAATCTTGCTTCAAAGTTGAAAGATTTCCTTTTCTATAGATCTTATGCTGTCATACGTCATTTGAAATCTTTACGAGAGGACACTGCTGTTCGCAATTTTCGATTGTTTTGCAATTTAGTGAGTACCATCCGAACACTACCTTGGCCTACCTTCGTATGTAAAAAAGCTGTCCATGGAAGAAGCAGGAAAAGAGTACTGAAATAAACCTGCATGAAATCCCTCTTTTCTGCTGTAGTTTCTTTGAAGCTGCATATAAGATCAAAACCATTTTTATAAATTTACACGTACACTCTTTTTTGTTTATAAGAATGCTATAAATTTTGTCCATCCTCGATATTCTTAAGATTTTTTTTGTTTTGAGCCTTGACATATTCTTGAAGTATTCTTATTTTTTCAAACCTGATATGGTTTCAGAGGAACATAGTTAACAGAAATGTCATGTCATTACGAGGAAATGGTCGAACGAAAGACAAATTTAAGCAATTATAACAATAAGAATGTTCTTAACAATTACAAAGTTTGAAACGTGCTTTTTGAAAAAATGAGATACGTCAGTTGACGCTTTTTCTCGGTTATGAGCATCGCAAAACAGGCAACTGCTAAAAAATGAGACACGAATATGCGAGCTGAGGCTGAGCAATATTCTTACGATATTCTTAAAATTTTAATTTGAATGAATCTGAGCCTGAATATCCTTATAAACAATATTCTTATAAAAAAGAGTGTATAAAAAAAACTAAAATAACCGAAAATAGCATGAGCTGCTTTTGATTGACACCGCAATTCAAAGCGATCAGCGACTGCAGACAAAGGAAATTCTCTCAACCAGTAGTTCAAAACAAACAAAACCGCACAAGTTTCTCTGAAACCCAGGTAGCTAGCTCGCTCGTTGTGCATTCCAGAAATTCTTTTTGATAAGAGCAAACATCAGCATAGAGCAAACATTGCGGCTCAGCAACCAAAGAAATAAAAAGCCCGATTAGCAGGCGCAAAGAAGAAGGATATCATTTTACGTCGGGTAAAAACGACTGCTTCGACTCTTGCGGCTCAGCTTTCAACAAAACTGAACCAAAGAAATAAAATGCTGCAATTTAAGCCCATATCAGACAGAAAACTTACTTCAGCAGGCGCATTGTTCTTTGCCACTCGCAATCTGATTGGTATGCTAGGAATCCCAGCATATTAGGCCTAATAGGGTCAGGTTTTTCAGAGTAATATTATGAGTCTCTGTTGACTGAAGCGACATCTTGAAGTCAAAGAGCACAAGGAAACAAGAGACTCATCGTCATAAGTCTAGCAGGCGCATCTGCCACTGCGCGTAGCAAAAAGAGGCAGCGCAGCTGCGATAAATTGAAGCGCGCTCTTGAAATAGCCTCAGTTTCGATACGAGTCTGGAAGAAAATCATCACAAAAAATAAAATTGACGAGATCGAAAAGTGGAGGTTGTTGACCCACAAGGTTGCTGGCAAAGAAAAGCAAAAGACAAACGCAAAATGAAGTCAAGATTTACAACATTCGATCTTCAAGCAGCTCTGGCAGAACTTGCAAAAGGGTAACTTGAAGCTGGGCTGGGTGGGGGTGGGGGACCTTTCTTTCAAATGAAGGCACTTTTTAGGCCCTCTCACTCAACACACTAGGCCTACTGTATGTAGGCTTAAAGTTAAAAGCAATCTGTCCCCTATTGTTTTGACCTTGGTTACTGCTTTATTTACCTTATTTACGCTGCAGCTAAATTCATGCATCACTGACTCTCTATGACCCTGGTTTCTTAGGATAAAGCGAATTAACACCAACTTTTGGAATATACAATAGAGATCTTTATCGATTTTATTTTCATTCATCAAAGGGGACAGATTGCCTTTAAACCAAAAACTACTTTTCTCCAAGTCAATCAGGCAAAGATTTTACGAGGACTTGGGTTGGGAAAACCTTGGGGTAAACCAGGTTGGAAAACTTGCATCCACTTGCAACTATGAATCTGTGTAAAACTCACTACTCGCAGCTCCTATAATAGATGGTTCTCACCAGCGAGAACAAAAAAAGACCTATTGTTAATTTTGCAAAGTCTATTACTCGCAGCTCACCTTCAAATATGTTTCACTCGCTGCTACACGTAGGCCAAATCACGCATGTTTTCCAACCTGGAGGGTAAAGTGGGTATTTGGGGTAAAATGGGTCAAAATACAGTAGGGTGAAAAATTTGGATAAGTTTTTGCCAAAATCTTTGTTCAGAGTTTTCCTCCAGCTTGAACACTCTAACTACATACACTCCTTGATATTGTGAATATTGATTTATGAGTGAGTTATCTGGGTCTACTGTTTTTCAGCAGTCAACATTACCCATTTTACCCCTGCCCTGCTTACCCATTTCACCCCAGTTGATCCTGGATATTTATGTCATTTTTACGGCCTAAAAATGACATCATCTCCCATTCCCATATATCTAAGAAATTCCTGCTGCTGGGCGCCGTCTCTCTGTCGTGTAGACATACACAGTCTTACAATTCAAACATTCCAAGAACTGTTCAATTTTTAAATGCCTATTCCCACAACGTCCTTTATCAAATGGAATATGCTTGATAGTGAGAGGAGACCTTTCAGCTTCCCTGGGTGTAAAAAGGAAAGATTTGGCCATAATCAGATTGTCAAGGAATCCAATATTTGAGGCTGCAGAGTATTGCAACTGGATGCAGAAGCTTTTTTACAAAATTTTTATGTGTACGCTGATTTTTAGCAAGATCCTTTGTTTACTACTTTGAAAATAAAAGAATGAAAGTTCTTGCGCGGGAGCACGCCACTGCTTCGTTGGTCTGCACGTGTGAGATCTCGCACAAGGCAAATGTGGATAATGACATTTTCTCTTGCACTGTCCTTTGCATGACATATTGCGGCAAGATGTTTTTGGTCATCTTGAAAACATCTCTAATTTAAACATAAAAAGTCAAAGTCCAGTTAGCTGTGTTGTGATCCAAGCGCTTGGCATGAAATTATGCTGAATGAATACAAAATTGATATAAATGACCAAATATATATCTTACCCACCCCCACTGTATGTTTAATTTTTTCATTTGCAGTGATGCATTTGGTTTAAGAGTGGTCAATGTTTATGATATCGACAACAAGACTTACTTAATCAAGTTGTCAACGTGAGTGAACATTTACTGAAAACTATTCTTGTTTGCATTTTATAAAATTTGATTTTCTAAAGTGATGGATTCCATTTGGCATGTGATAGTTCCTTTGTTTTGATTTGAAGCTGTGGAGCAACTTCTGTAAGCCTCTCTTTATCTTAAGTGCTATTTATTGGTTTAGTCAATGTGAGCAAATGTGGTTTGGCATATCTTCAATATCCTTACTGTCACTTAATGTCGCTACTTGCAATGAATTCCAAAGGATGTAAAAAGTCTAAAAGCAGCGAAAATAATTTCAATGATCTGGGAGAATTTTAGTGAAATTAAAAACCCTCTGTCTGCTAACATAGAGGTTTTGCGCGCATTCTACAGTATGTCATGCAACTAGAGATGGCATGTGCAAGGAATTGGAGGTACATATGTCCGTTGCAAAGGCTCCTTTGAAATTGGAGAAAGGGAAATACCAACTTTTGGACTCAATGCTTTTGACTACACTAAAAACCCATTGTAAAACACGATCCTTTGTGTGCCGAATGAAAAGCAAGGCAAAGAGTATTTAGGCCAGAAAAGACTGTCAGATAGTACGAAAGTTGACTTTGGTACCACAAAGGATCATGGTTAGCAATGGCTCTTTAAAGAGCTATTTCTTGAAAGTTTCAAAAGGAGTTGTTTGCTCCTTTGGGTCATAAAGTTTTGCTCTCTTTTTGTTATGATCTTGTAAGAAGAATCAATGGACTTACATTCTGCTTTTTTGCAGCACTGACAAGAAAATAATGATTCTGATTGAATCTGGAAACAGAATCCACTCCACAGAATTTGAATGGCCAAAAAATATGATGCCATCTGGATTTTCAATGAAGGTATTTTAATTCAATATCAATTTATTTTTCAAAAATATTTGCTCTATTCAATGATCAGTGACATTTATCATAACTTTTTTCTAAAAGAACTTTGGTTATTCATATTTCAACCTGAATGTGAATACATACAGTAGATCCTTGAGAATTCTCTGCAACCTGATGAAAATTCTTGAGTGGTTGAAAGCCTTAAAATCTATGAGCAAGAATCCTTAAGAAGTTTTTAAGAATTCTTATACCCCATTCACCATTGCAAGTTAAACCAGCTTAAAGCAAAACGAGGTTATCAAATAGTTAACTGCATTCTAACAAATCATTCCAACAAATCATTTCATTTTGTTGGCTGAAATGTAAGCTGGTTTTGATAAAGCTGGTGTAACTGTGTCAGAGCTTCATTGTTCCTTCTGCCTAAAATTAGAAGAAAAATTAGTTCGTGATTCTGATGGGCTAAAGTCCTTCATAAACTTGTGTCTGTTCTGCAAACAAACAAAAAATATTTTCACTGAAATGCCCAACTGTTGCTTTGGAAATTGGACCCAATTTGAAGAAAGTTTGAGAAATCTTTAAAAGTTTCCAGCTAAGGCTTTCATTTTCTCTTCTTGATATTCAATTTGTTTTATTGTTTATATTCTTACTTCAACAGTGTAGAAAACATCTGAGAAATAAGAGACTTGTGTATGCTAAGCAACTTGGAGTTGACAGAATCGTTGATTTTTGTTTTGGATACAATGAGGCAGCACATCATCTTATTGTGGAGCTTTATGACAGAGTAAGTTATTTGTTACCTTTCTTATATCTGCATATGCATATATGAATCGAAAGAAATGCTCAGAGGGTAGTGATCGCAATCTTTGCTCTACTGAAACCAATTTGCAGGTACCTCTGTAAAGAACATGTACAAGTTGAAAAGCAATTTCTTATCATGGAGCAAAATTATATAATGAACTGAGTAGGGAAACCAAATTGGTGCCTTCCCTTCCCTGGCTACCTTTGAAAATCCGTATGAGTGGTACATTTCATTTTTCTATTTATTTTTGTTATGCTCAATCCCACCATTATACATAAAATGTAATATCTTTAATTTAGGCTTTTCTTTTATTTGCGCAGGTCAATTTGTAAAACAGTTATTTATTACAGAAATCTGCAACCTGTATAAGTATTTGAAATTGAGATATTTGGATTAAAAATGAAATCACGCTCTGTTGAGGGCACGTTCGAAAGACCAGTGTGCTCAATATTCTAGTACTTTTTTCGTGATCCAAATATCTAGCTTTAATTCAAGAGCCAATTCACCTAAGCTTATAAAATTTTAAAGATGATTCAGAAATATACTGTTCTGAGTTACTGAAAAAGATGAAAATCGAAACTCGTTTACAATGTTGTAGTAAATGATCAATCTAACCTTAGTATTTTAAATTCAGTATTTTACCAACCTAGGGAAACATCGTGCTGACTGATCACGAGTATACAATCTTGCAATTACTAAGAGTTAGGAAAGATAACGAAGATGTGCGATTTGCAGTAAAAGAGAGATATCCAGTTGAAAAAGCACGGGAAGCAGAACCCCTTATTACTATTACAAGGTTCGTAATGTTTTTCAAAGTTTTAAACCTTTTTTCCTTCATAGTTTTCAAATTATAAACTTTTCATCATCTCAGAGACTTTCAAGGTTGATCAGATTAAATGTTCATTAAGTGTATACAAATGGATACTATCTAGTCTTTTGCAATTTGATTTTTGGACAAACAATTAAGACAAAGACCCTTTTTACAAGGTACCAGCATGGGCAATAATGCACCGTTGATGTGGCCTATATTATGATCAAAATTGTATTTTTACTCACTGTGTTGTTTCTCTTCCACAAGATTGCAAGTACAGCGCTTGATAATGTTCAAGGAATCAAACGCCGCCAATATTCAAATTTCAAATACAGTTGAAACGGTGGGAGCTCCTACGCAGCGATAATTCTCATTTCAAACTTCCCTTTAAATAGTCACTATTTAAAGGGAAGTTTGAAATGAGAATTATCGCTGCGTAGGAGCTCCCACCGTTTCAACTGTATTTGAAATTTGAATATTGGCGGCGTTTGATTCCTTGCTGTGACGAGAGAAGAACGAAGGAGTAGCAACATTATCAAGCGCTTTACCTGCAATCTTGTGGAAGAGAAACACAGTGAGTAAAAATACAATTTTGATCATAATATAGGCCACATCAACGGTGCATTATTGCCCATGGTACCAGCCTTCCCGTTCACGCAAGACCTGCCTATCCCCACAAAAGTTATTACAGCTCTCCGCATTAATGTTCGCCCACGAAAATTCGTACCGCACCGTGTAAACGCTTTTGCTGGAGGAATTTTAGTATGGATTCGCAACGAGGGTGTTTTTGCATTCAATACGAGGCGCAATAATGATAACTGCTTGCTTTGTTCCTTTTTTTGCTTGGCAACAAACAGCTCAACTGGTCTCGTGTAAACGGGAGGCCTAAATGGACTAATTTTTTGAAACGAATGTCAACATTCATCATAATTCATTGAGGATCGCTAATATAGACTTTTTGACCCAAAAGAATGACAAGAAGGAACTAAATGGAAAATTATACTTTTTGATATTACTTGTGTGTACCTTAAGCGAGCTATTTTTCTTCCGTACGAATATTCATCCGCTACCGGATAAACGGTCCATAAACGGGGTCTAAATGACGTAACGTAATAACATAAGATGATTGTATTTTGATGAGAAGTGAATTAAGCACGACGTTTCTATAGCTCATCATCAAGTCAGAAACGATAACGGGCCAAAGTTTAAATATTTTGCATTGTTTATCTCCTTATTGTCGCACGGCCTGCAAACAGAAATTTTTTAACGTTGGTTGTTTCGTATAGGTTAAAAGAGGTGTTACAAAATGCAAAACAAGGAGAACAATTGAAAAGAATTTTGAACCCACTATTTGGTAAGAATATTTCCTGACGATATATGCGGCAATTTCACTTCATAGTTGTCCTAATTCTTATTTGAAATTGAGACCATTTTCACTTTTTTCCCATTCCTTTGTTAACTAGAGTAGCAGTATGTCATCACACATCTACAGTATAAGCCCCGATCAAATATAACTCCCATCGAATAAGCCCCCATTCAAAAATTAATTTCAAAAATAGCCCCCCCCCCCCCTAGTAGTGCTCATTCAAGGCTTTACGACATTGAAACCCTTTAAGCCTTATGTCTAACCATGGTCCTTTGTGACGCCAATGTCAAATTTTATGTTATCATAAAGACGTTTTTGGCCTGTAATCTTGGACATAACTTTCTCGACTTCAGCAGGATAATGCAATTTGCCCCTTCCTCCACTCAGAGCAACATCGGTAGGTGGGGGTTGGGGTAACGGGGTTATAGAATGGGAATTGTTACAGTCACATACAGTCCGGATATATTTTGTCCAAGAGTGTAGGTTCCCTTCATCTTGCTTTTCATTTAGTCTAAAAAAGATCATGGTTTATAATGGGTCTTTAATAGCATTTTACTAGAAGTTTGCTACGATCAAATTCTCATTACTTTTTGAACTGTCCACAGTGTATGGACCAGCGTTGTTAGAGCACTGCTTGTTGGAAGCAGGTTTTCCAAGTGGTTGCAAAATTGGAGATGATATTCACGTTGATTTAGGTAAATGCTATATTCATTTATTCTTTTTTCATTCAATAGACCTTTTAGCTATTCTAAAAATAATCTGAATCTAACGATATTTTCATGCATTTTGTACAATTTTCAAATGTTCATAGTAATGATAGAATCTCTAACACATCTCATTGGAGCCTTTCGCATAAAACGTATAAAGATAAAGCTCGATCCAGACTCTTTTTTAGATCCTCTACAAGGTATATTATAAGCAACCTCTTCAATTCAATTCAATTCAATTTTATTCATAGAAATAATTCCTAATGCAAAGCTATCAGTAAAAATGTGTATTCTATACGAGCATAGCTTATTGTCAAGCCTGAGCCGTTAACTAAAATGAGAATATAAAACAAGAAATTTGAATGAAATAGCATTGAATGAAAAAGCTACTCTTCTCTACTACGAGGACAAGACCACGAGGAGCAATAACTATGTCTACCCACGAATAGATAGTGCTTTCATCTTTTCAGATATTGAAAAACTTCATTCGGCTATTGAAATGGCTGAGAAGATCATGACTGATGTTTCAAGTTCTGAGGGCAAGGTAAGCATTCTTTTCAGCTCCTGTGCCAACTAACAGCGTTGTCCACTAACAGTACGGTAATACACCTTTACCTAATCTACAAAGGTTCAAATGGTCAAATTAAAATCGATTGTTTGTGCTATGCTCTTTGTGAAGTAGACAAAAACAAGGAAAATAACATGTTGATAGCCAAAGGTAGCTATTTAGACGTATTTTTTTAACAAGAAACTGCCCATCTCTAAGAAACTCGTAAGAAACACTGACTACTCAAAATGTTAGAATTTTAAGAAATTTTCAGTGCTGGACCAAATTCTTAGTTTCTTATAAAAAAATACGTGTGCTCTACATACTGATGTTCGGATTTGCACAAAACTAACTATTGATCGTGTTGCTTGTATTAATATCTTGTTTGAGACAGACCAGTGTTTCTTCTTTGGTTTTTGCCGTGTTGTTTTCTGTTGGTAGATTGTCTTAGTTTCTTGTAATGGCCGCGGGGCTCGTTAAGTAATTTATAAGCATCTTATTTGTAGTGCAACTAGTATATTTGTCTTGTAAAGTTTCATTGGAATGTAAAAAAAACGGAATGAGAATATGGGACGAGCGAAGTCTGGGTTTTATGTGTCTCAACTAAAGAAACAATTCACCGTTTTTCAGGGATTTATCATTCAGAAGAAAGAAAAGAGGCCAAACGTAGAGGGAAAATCAAACGACGAGGAATTATTAACGTATGTATCTCAATCAGTTTTGTTGTACCCGGTGGAACAAAAGGAGAACTTCTACATAGGGAATATTAAAGTCCGTCTCAAATCAGATGTCACCTGAGATTTGCGATAACGCGAAATTCCTTTGCAAAACACTTCTATTGTTATTATTCGCAGGCATTGGACTGAATCGAGGTTTAGTTGATAGCCGAAAGGCTGAAGTATTTTATTGATTTTGTCCTATTTTTCTGGGCATTGGAAAGATAGTTAAAATTTAGTTTACAAAAATCAGTAACTTAGAAATACGTGGAAAGTGGCCGGGACTTTGACCTGAAAGAAAGTGGTATCCATAATTCCATTCGAAAATTTCAGGTCATATTTCTGCAAATTTGATTATTATCTGGGATATTTTTCCGGAATTGTGAACAAATTCCTGTAATTTTGCAAATTTCTCTTGAACAGTACCTAAAATTCCACAATGTCTGAAAACAGTACCCATAGCTCCGCAGTTTTTGAAGAAAGGTGCTCCTAAAATGGCACATCCCCGTATTTCTCTGAAACACCACCCATAAATCCACAAAACGATACCAATGGACCTTTTAGCTATTCTACAAAAGAGCCTGGATCGAGCGTTACTTTTATACATTTTATACACGAGGTTCGATCGAGTGGCGTTAGAGCTTCTTTCGCTATTGTGCACATTCGAAAATTCTGCAAAATGTAGCAAAACTTCGTTCGATTCTGATTCTTTTCAGAATACCTAAAAGGTCTATTGTTCCAAAGTTTTTGAAGAGAGTACTCCTAAAATGCCACATCCCCGTACCCCCAACATACCAAATGCCCCCTCCCTTTCGAGACGTAGATATTTTCCTTTCTGTACTTCATTGAAAGCTCTGTAATCGAATTGGTTTAATTCGAGTTATGATGAAAGTTTTTGTTGATGTTTTAGATTCGCAGAGTTTCATCCGTATCTGTTCAAGCAGCATCAAGAAAATCCTTTCATTGAATGTCCTTCTTTCAATAAGGTATGTGAAGCTATCTAATTTTTCAAACGGTACCGGGTGACCCAGAAAAAAGTGACCCAACGCAATCTGTTACAGAAAATTAAGTAAGTGGCCGATTGAAATGCTTCAAATGTTGTTCTGTCGCTAAAAGACTAGCTTATGCTATGAGTATTTTTCGAAATTTTTTTCGGCACGGTAAATTTCCAAAATTAAGGATTTCGAGGAAAAGAGCATGCCTGAAATCCTCAAAAAGTCGTCAAAAACAGGGGATCGATTTACAGCCATTTCAAATCTTCAAAACAACGAGGAGCGTGTTTCATTTCAACCTGGGAATAGGTAACCCAGTCGGAAGTCTTCAGAGCAAGTTTATAGTCCCTAGGTACTTAAAAATATTCTCAGGCAGAATGAAACACGCTCCTCGTTGTTTTGAAGAACTGAAATGCCTTCAAATCGATCGCCTGTTTTTGATGACTTTTTGAGAATTTCAAGCCTGCCCTTTTCCTCAAAATCCTTAATTCGGGAACTTTCCCGGGCCCAAAAAAATTGCGAAAAATACTCACAATGTAGGCTAGTCTTTTAGGGACAGAACAACGTTTAAAATATTTCAATCTGCCACTTACTTTTTTTCCTATGACAGATTGCGTTGGGTCACTTTTTTCTGGGTCACCCGGTAGCTTACAAGGTTTCTCATCCAAGGCTTCTGAAAATTTATAAAGGCTTGGTAATTATTCAGAGGCCAGGTCTTTTGTCAGTGGTTTCGACATCACGGCTAGCCAATCACAGCCACGACAGTGTGCCTTTAAAACTGCTATACTTCGGTAGCTTCTACGATTTCAGTTTTCAGATGCTATAACTTGAAGACCGCAATCAGGTTGCTGTCTGCCATTTTTCTTGCAAACAAGTTTCCTTGCATCCACCACAAAGAACCTTCTACAATCGTATCCATATTTAGTTTTTTACTGAGCCGAAAAACTCCCTTTTGTTGTACAGTATGCCTTGCATAAAGTTTAAAAACGTCTTCTTTTCCACCAAAGGCTGTGGATGAATTCTTCTCAAAACTCGAGAGTCAGAAGTTAGATGTGAAGACATTACAACAAGAAAAGAACGCGTTAAAAAAATTAGAAAATGTCAAACAAGATCATATTAAAAGGTTGGAAGCCTTGCATAAATCACAGGTAATATCACGGTAGTTTTATCATTTTGCAGGAAATCATTTGTTTGCACAGGCTGCGTTTTGTCCCATTTCCTATGACCATCTACTTCTCCTTTGGTCAGCGTTGACAGCAATTTCTCTATTTTCTTCATTTAGGACGATGGATCTTACAAAGCATCTTTGATTGAATTGAATCTGCCGTTGGTATGTATCTTCAAAATTTCACATTTCTTCATTCAAGTTAATCTTTCTCTGATAGATTAACATTTCAGTTTTGAACAAAGGCTATTGACGCGGGGATGGCTCAGTGGTAGCACGCTTGACTACCAATCTGAAGGTCGAGACCCCGCCCCGTCGAACCCGCTACGTAGAGTGAGGAGAGTCGCCAACTGTCTGCAATTCCAGGCAAAAAGGAATCACGAGGTGTGGTCACATTGAGGAGGAAGTACCAGGACACTGCTTCGATAAGCTTGACTTCTAAACGTCCTAAAACTACCTTCGGATACTGGGTAGAAATACAGGAGAAAGAAAAGAAAGAAACGGCTAAAACTAGGATCTCCTGTGATGATGCGTATTTAAAGTGTTTCTGCAAGGTTATAAGCTTGCATTTAATAAAATCAAAACATCTAAAAATAGCGCATTCAAATTGATGTCCCACACGTGCTGTCAACAATTAGTAGCCACAGGAACAATGCTGTCTGAGTGTTTTCTTTGTTCTATTTATAGAGAAGCCTATGTACCATTGCACACTCCTGTTAACGATGTATGCATATTCATTCACAGGTAGACCAAGCAATAAAAGTCGTGAACAGTGCTATTGCAAATCAGATTGACTGGGAGGAGATAACAGATATTGTAAAAGAGGCTCAATCACAGGGCGACCCAGTTGCATGTTCTATCAAAGAATTAAAACTTGGAATGAACCAGATCAAGTTAAAGTTGACGTAAGTGATTCATTGTTTTACGTTGCAAATTATGCCTCTCTTTTTTCATAAGAATACTATAAATTTCGTCCAGCCTCAATATTCTTAAGAAATTTTCATTTTGAGCCTGAATATATTCTTAAAGTATTCTTATTTTTTTCAAATCTGATATGGTTTCAGGGGAACATAGTTGACAAATATGTCTGTCATGCGATTCTCTGTTATGAACATCGCAAAACAGGCAACTGCTGAAAAATGAGACACAAATATGGGAGCTAAGGCTGAGCAATATTCTTATAATGCTCTAAAAAATTGGAAGGTTCTGAGCCTGAATATTCTTATAAGCATTACCTTATAAAAAAGAGTGTAATTAAAGTCGTTGTAAATCCTATATTGGTAGAGGAGAGACGGTACAATCTTTGATATAATACCATAGTCTAGAAAGAATATAGTCTGGCGGTAAGCAGAAATCCATTGCTTTGTGGTTTAAGATTTAGCAATTTGATGACGTCACAACCGCAAATTTTTTTGAAACCAAGAAGAACTCTGAAAAATTAAGATATCAAAGACTGCCAATGAACAACTATAACAAAGTACCTCAAGTTTCTTTCAAGCAATTAAATCAAATGAAAGATGCGTTAACCAATAGACCTTTTAGCTATTCAGAAAAGAATCAGAATCGAACAAACTTTTGCTACACTTTGTAGAATTTTCGAATGTGCACAAAAGGGATAGAAGCTCTAACGCCACTCGATCGAAAATATAAGAACGTCACGTATAAAAATGTATAAAAACAACTAAAAGACGTTCGATCCAGGCACTCTTTTTTTTTTTTCTTGTCAGACGCCCAAGTAGCTAAAAGGTCTATGGTGCAATGGTTTTTAAATATCTGATTTATTTGCTGTGGTTTATTGTACTATATCACTATTTCATTTCTAATTTTGTCACACACGGTGCAGTTTTTAATAGTTATCAATTCAGATACCAAATCATGTATCAATATTCTTTCCTTGATTTTCAACAGCAACCCTTACCAAGAAAATGACGAGAGAGAATCTTCTGATGAAGAGTTGAAGGAAAATAAAGAGAAAAAGAAGGTATGGTAGATTAAATTTACGCGACTTGAATTCAAAGGAAGGTATAAGATACGCTTTAATTTTCTGCAGCGTTAATTTCCTACGACAAGCTCCGTTAAACTTGAAAGGGGGAGGGGTATCTTGACCTGTCATCTGATGCGGCGGACGTGTCAGCCATTTTGAAGAATGTTGGGTTCATGATTCTGCAAATCTAATGAAAGTCCGGGCCGTAACTCCGGAAATTGTGGAACATTCCTTGTAGTTCCTATACTTCTGCAAAATTCTCTCCATAACAGGACCCATAATTCCGCAAAATTCCTAAAAAATATACGCATAATTCTATGAAAGGTCGGTGAAAGCTGAAACTTCACATGACTGCCTCCTTTTATGTGACTGTTACTGGTGGTGTCTCTCAAGAGCCATTCTTTGTTTGTAGTTTTCATCTTTCTAAGATTCCTTTTTTTACTCGACAGCCAAAACAAGCAGTGGTATTCATTGATATCGACCTTGGTTCGTCAGCTTTTGCAAATGCAAGGCAGTAAGTTATACATTGCGAAACGATACAGCTCTTTTTTACCCTTTGTCTTATCAAGCTCTTATTTGCTATTAACTCTTATTGTCTGTTCAATAATGAATCTTGCCCTGGGAGGGGGTACTAGACTCATTACATAAGTCCCTGTAACTTTCGGTAGGGGGTACGTGGTAGAATCACGGACAGTGATGCTTATTTGACCTAATTTTACTTCGACCCAAAAATGTTGTGAAAGTCTGCAGACCAAACCAAATAACAAGTCGGTCTTCTACCATTAGTAGATAACACTAATTTTCTAAAACCTCGAAAAATAACGTCAATTTATCGAAATCCAAAGAACTCAAATTTTGTGATCGTTTTCAGTTACCATGATAAGAGAAGGCAAGCTGCAACAAAAGAACAAAAAACAATTGATGCGTCGAAAAAAGTAAGTCATTTCTTTGATTTTCAAGGCAGCAAATGTTTAATCATCAAGATACATGAACTGATAGTTAATATTTTCATTTACCACAAACATTGCTCTCTCCGTATGGACTTTTAAAGATATCGTATGTCGTTTAATGTGGAAGAAATTGGCACAGTCATATCCTGAAAACCATATTTGATGCGATGAGCATGTACTGTATGCTCAGGGCATGAAAGAATATTTTCTTTCCTGCGACCGGAGAGAAATCATACATAAACTCCCTGCAGGCATAGAAGAATTAGAACGTTCAGCTTTTTTGAAAAGAGGTGAAGTTTCAAAGGTTCCAAATGATTGTTGAAAATCCCCATCCATAGTGCTTGTCAAATATTGGATCTCAAATAGATTTGAACCCAAATGTAGACAATATTATGATTGGGTTCAGCTGATTTCTCTAGTGATCTCATATTTGTTGTTATACATTTCAAATATTACTGGTAAATGAGAAGCAATGCAGATCAGTCAATTTTGCTTGAATTCATATGCTACCCTTTCCATTCTTTTTTTACCAACAAATGAGCATCAGAGCATGAATGAACAGGATATATTTTGAAAATTTTTCTACAGGACATTATGCATGGAAAATTTCCTGCGACCACCCGCTCGCATGGTCGGATGGGTTTTCATTCCCTGTGTATGCTTTTTGTCAGTCGAAGGATATTTAAAAGACGACAACACTTTCAATTGTAGGCTTTAAAGTCAGCTGAAAAGAAGACAAAACAAACATTAAAAGAAGTTGCTACCTCTGCGGTTATCAATAAAGCAAGGAAAAGCTACTGGTGAGTGAAAGATTGTTTATCTTTACATATCCTTGGTCCCAACGTTGTTAGAGTCTGCTATACACTTTTAAGGCTGTTTTTAGATTCTCTTCTGCAAATCATAAGCTTTTGGGGCAGTTAGGTCTCATCCGACCAGACTCTTCTTCTTGGCTATTTGCAAACCTTGTGGGACGTAACTATCTCCCTAAACAAGGATAGATTTTATAACACAATAGCATTGGTTGTCTTTGATTGACACCGCAATTCAAAGCGATTAGCGATTAGCAATAGACCTTTTAGCTATTCTGAAAAGAATCAGAATCGAACAACATTTTGCTAAATTTTGTAGAATTTTCGAATGTGCACAATAGTGATAGAAGCTCTAACGCCACTCGATCAAACGTCGCATATAAAAATGTATAAGAATAACGCTCGATCCAGGCTCTTTTGTAGAATAGCTAAAAAGTCTACTGCAAGGCAGATCTTTAGATTATCCTTCCCCTTTCATTGTAAATTCATGACTTCTCTTTAAAACCACGTTTCACCTGTACCAGGCGACAGTTTGCCGAAGAACTGGTTTCAGGGCAACTTTTGCTGCTTTGTTTGTTTTGACCTACAAAAGTTTTCTTCTTGGGAACGGCTAAAATTTCGTCCAAACTTCCTTCGAAAATTTTTTTATTTTACATTGATTTAATGGATTATACAGCATAGTTCGTGCAAGTTATAGGTAGAATATAGTTCAAAAGCTACTTGGTGAAACTGAACACGTTCATAAACCAACAACTTTAAGGTTTAAACTCGACATATCACAAAACAAATGATTATATTACATGCAAGTTTAAAAAAATTGCAAGATGGGTAGCTCAAAATAGACACGGTAAAGTGCACATACAAATCTGGTTGCCACTTTCTTCCTTCCTTGAAACGAAAAGCACTACCTAGGCACAAAAAGCAACTGAGCAGCTCAATGATAGGGTTGACCTGGACGAAATCTACTACTTGCAACGACCAATCATTTTCAAATTCTTGATACAAGCTTCTTGGTCAAGATTCTGCTTAATTAAAGTTACTGCAGCAATTCAAGTTCTTTTTCAAGATAACAATTATGACAGTGTTTTGAATTGCTAGTTAAGAGAGTTTATTTTGTCTGCAATCGTTAATCGCTTTGAATTGCAGTGTCAATCAAAGTCAACAGATGCAATTGTGTTATAAAATCTGTACTCGCTGTTCCCTTTTCTAATTCACTCAGTGTCGAACGAACAGCCGATGAATCATTTCACAAACAGCTCCATGACCATTTGCAGGTTGTAACATTCTACACGAGCATACATTTGAAAGATGATCATGTGTCGTTTAATATTTCTTGTAGGTTCGAGAAATTCATGTGGTTTATAAGTTCAGAAAATTACCTCCTTATTGCCGGAAGAGACCAACAACAAAATGAACTTCTTGTGAAGCGATATCTCAGATCAGGTGAGAAAAATAGCAAACGTTCATAGAAAGAGCTATGAGCTATTATGATTAAGGGCATGGCTTTTGGATTTTAATGTATATACCGGGTGTGTAAGAAAAAGGTTTGGGACAGATTTGGTTGGGTACAGCGATGTGAATTTAGCTTTAATCAATGGCCAATCAATTTCAAAATGTTCCTCGTTAGTTAACTTAAACATAGATACATCGTTTGTTGGTATTGGTGATTTGAGAGCAGAATGCTTGGCAGTTCTTTTTCTTCGTTGTAAACATCGAGTTGCAAGATGTATAACGTTGCTTTGGGGCAAAAGTATTCTGTTTCGTTATGTTTTAAATTTTGAAGCAATATTCGAGCTACTATTTCTTGCAGTTGTCACAGCAGATGAGAAATTTATCATTGATGAGGCATTGAAAAGTTTAAGAAAATGAAACAAACTTGTAGATAATGGTTTAAGCCAAGAAACGACATGAAATGACCAAAATATAGGGAAAATTTATCCCAGAAATGGAAAAGGATGAAGATTTTGCCATTAGCGAAATTCTTCTTCGAGCTGTTTCGTATCCTCTGATTATGGTATTTGACGTAAAGGGTCCAAAGACCAACCAAGAGATGGCACGTGCAAGTCATACTGGTTGAAACATTCCTTTAAAGAAGTGAAATCCTCGATTTCTGATTAAATTTGTTGTCATTATGTCCACAGGTGATTTATATGTTCACGCTGACCTTCATGGTGCAAGCAGCGTTGTTCTTAAAAATCCAACTGGACAACCTGTGCCACCACGAACCTTGAACGAGGCTGGAACTATGGCTATATGTTACAGTGCAGCTTGGCAAGCGAAAGTGGTTACTAGTGCATGGTGGGTTCGACATGATCAGGTAGGGGACCATGAAAATGCTTTATTCATTGATATGTTTAATTTGTCCGTTTTAATTTTGTGAAATATATCCCTTTAATAATCTGCTTTACAACAGGCAAGCAACCTCAAACTGCATTTTCACGATAGAAGCATAATTTAAAACGGCATAAAGGTTTGCGGATACGCCCCCAGGATAGGTTCACACGAAAATGGCACATTTTTGGCTGGCACAATGTGAAAACAGCAGAATGTGAAAATAAAAGTCTACTGGCACCATTTGAAAACTGGAAAATGATGAAAAAGCGGGTCATTTTTCAACACTTTTGAAACGAGGCTCATTGAATCTTTAGTCTTTGTTGTCAAAATCCAGCCTCTCTATCACAGACATTGGACAGATTTTTTTTGTCGAATTTTCTATCGTTTTCAAGTTCTGTCGGTATCTAAATTTTGGTACCGTCAATTTTTTTTGCCGTTTTCAATATGTGCCGGCATCTTGTGAACATAGTCTGAGTTGTGAAAAAGTTTGTCCAGTTATTTTAGAAATACTATGACATAACCTTATTGTTACAATTAATGCTGTTAATATGCTGTTGCCACTTCATCATAATTTAAGAAAATTTTGAAGGAGAGAATCACTTTTGAACCATTTTATTTCAATTTAGGTATCGAAAACGGCGCCTTCTGGAGAATACTTAACTACTGGTAGCTTTATGATTCGTGGTAAAAAGAATTACTTGCCGCCATCATATTTGTTGATGGGATTCGGTGTCATGTTCAAACTGGATGAATCTTGCCTTGCAAATCATAAGAACGAAAGAAGGCCAAGGCTCCTTGAGGATGATGCTATGTCTACGGTGGTAAGTAATGTCGAACGCGTAATCTTTTCTATACTTTTATGGAAAGGGGTTGCTTAGACTGATTACCTGGGTCCCTCCTTCAAAGAACGCAGGGAGACAAGAGTCTCCACTAATAGGTCTGGGGGTTGCTAACTATCATTTCTTGGAGAAATTTTGGTCCACTAAAATCGCCAAAATGATAATTGAATTTGACAAAAATTAATAATCATAACACAGATGTATTTACTTCCATGATTTTTTAAAAGCTTAAAAATTATTCAAAATTTTTACTTGCTGCGTATTTGGGCTTAGTTTTTTTAGTTGTTAAATTTTTTGAAAAACGAAATTATCGTCGATCAAAGAATAGCTGCAAGCTCGTTCCCATTACTGTTATCAGTAATAAATCCATAAAGAAATAAGTATAAACAAATGATTTGCGGTACAGAATTTTCAAATTGGCTTAAATAACGGACTCATCGAAATAATCCCACAAATACAACATTAGACACTGTAATCTGTGGAAAGAAACTGTTAACTATTGTAAAAGAATAACAATGCAATAAAAAGCAACGTTGTATAATCAAAACGCGTTTCGTCGCACACTCGTCAGTTCGGTTCATGCGGAACGAATTAAAGATACAACCAAGTCGAAGAAATGAATAGATAAATCAACAGCTCTTCGTTTTACCCTGTGTAAAATGTTTGTTGCAATTTCGCATAATTGCACTTTCTGCCGGGTGCGCCAAAATAAACGATGCACGTTTGGCAGGCCACAATAAATCGTACACTAGATCGATTTTGATGATTTATGACTTAATCGTTAGCAGAAAAACAGAATTAGATACTGGGATTTTTTGCAAATTTTATCATTTTCAATTTTTAGAGCTAGAAGCGAGTTTGCTAAAATGTTAGTTTTCGGAAACACTGAAAACGATCGAAACATTCATGTTGAATCTTTTAAAATTTGATCGACGTTTTTGTATCGTTTTCGATGTTTTCGAAAACGAACATTTTAAGAAACTCGCTTCTGGCTCTAAAAACAGAGAACGGAAAAAATTGCAAAAATTCCTGGAATCTAATTCAGGCTTTCTGCTAAAGATTAAGTCATAAATCTTCAAAATCGGTCCAGTGTACGATTTATATGGCCTGACAAACGTGCATAGTTTATTTTGGCGTACCCGGTATATTTTCAGCATTTACTTATTCTAGAGTGAGGCAACGGATAAAACTGAAAATGCCGACAAAGAGATTGAATTAGAAGCGAGTGATAGTGATGATAGCGATGAAAATGATTCAGAAAAGAGCAATCCAATCAATAATGAAGCAGTCAATCAGAGGAGTCAATCACTCGATCAAAGTTCTGAATCACACGATCAAAATGCTAAATCAGCTGATCAGACAGATGGAAACGATGTCGATTCTAAAGAACAAGGGGAATCTTTAGCAGATGTTGAAAATGGAAATGCAAAAGAAACAGAGAACGGGATCGACGAAACGCAAGAGAAGGATGAAGAAGATGATAATGATGATGACGATGATGATTCACTGTATCCTGATACTTCGCTAAAGCTTCAGTTCGTTGGAGACAAGTAAGTGTTATCTCATTTTGGAAATGAAAGCTACTGGAAATTAATGTACCGGGTGAGCCAGGAAAAAGTTCCCACTTTCGAAAATTTGTAGTACCACAAGTACTTCATGGATTTGAATGATTGAAATTCTAGTTAAAAGCCAAAAGATCAAAGTATTTTTGTGATTTTTCTCGTCTTCTTACGAGCACTGCAAATGTAGGTAAATTCAACTGTACAAAAATTTCATGGTTGCAAAATTACTGAAAAAGGGCCTAAAACACTTGTTGATCAAATCGTTGTTAGGACTCTCCTCACACAGTCAGTACAATACTCACGAACGTTTCACTTCTCTCAAGAGTTATAAGACGCATAGATTTTCAAACGGATACTAAAGATTTTCAATCCCATGGCAGTAAATGTGCATACAATAGCTCTCACCCCATGCAAAATTGCATTTTTTCTGTTGTTTTGAGCGAGGAGCCCTTTATGATTTGATCAAGTATTTTATGCCTTTTTCAGTCATTTTGCAACCACAAAGTTTTTTAAACTTGAATTTACCAATTTTTCCAGTGCTCGTAAGAAGGCGAGAAAAATCACAAAAATACTTCGATCTCTTTGCTGTCAAGCAAATATTGATTCATTCCAATCCATCCAGTACTCTTGATGCCATGAATTTTCAAAAGTGGGAACTTTTTTCTGGTTCACCCGGTACATTAAATTCATCCCACTGGAATTAACTTGAATAGGAGGGAAAACACTGAAAGTTAGAATAACTTGGAAAAAAACACGCAGCTTAATTTGTGCGAGTTTTTAAGATTTCCTGTCATATAAGGTATTCGGAGATCTAAAAGCAAATACATAGAATCCAAAGTGGATACCTTGCTAGAACTAAGGGGGGAATTCCTAAAATTTTTATGTAAGTTTCGCATCGGTTTCTATACTAAAATAGCAATTTTCCTGATCAATTCAATTTTCGTAGGAATGTATTTAACATATGATATTTTGTGAATTTGCGATGGTGAATTTGTAAATTAAAATCGAGTTTAAGAACAATTTTTGCGCTATCAGTTTTGCAAAAACAATTTTACAAATTAATGCAGTTAAATTTAGTGTACATTTTTGTCAGAATTCGTAAGAATTATTTCTTTGAGGAAAGTTTTGAGAATGTTTCAATTGCAATGTTTCAGATTGGAGAGACAAGATTTTGTGATGTTATCGATCGTCATCCAAAACTTACATATTGACTCATCTCAAGCTCTGCTTAAACTTTTTAAACGAGTTCAAAAATTTATCGTGTTTTCTTTATTGATCCAATTTTCTCTTTCCTTTGAATTTTCTCAAACTTATATTGGAAAAATGTGAACATAAAAATTTTACGAATCAAATAACAATGCTCAGAATGCTCAGAAGCAATGTTTTACAACGTTTGAAAATTTATCAATGCCTTTTTTGATCTAAAAATTTTGCAATATTTTGTATTTAAAATATTCTGGTATAATTTTTGACATTAAATTTTTTTATTTCTCAATTTGGAATTTGATGATTAATTTTTAAACTCTGAGTCCAGCACTTCAGCAAACGAATCATAAATCTTAATTAAAGTTAAAGACTGAACTACTAAACTGTTCACCTTAATTTTTAATGTTTAATTTTTTTCTATTATTTTAAAATTTTAAGGCTTTATTAACAAAACACAGCCCAGGCGAAATTTTTTAGGATCTGATTTTTTCTTATTATATTCTTATAAATCAAACGGCGAATACAGCAGTCATTATAATAAAAAATACACATGAATTCATTGCAAATGATTATTTGTATTCTCTGAATTAGTTTTCACAAATAAACAAAAATAAAAATTTGTATGTAGCAGAGGGTAGTTTCGATCTACCGACCTCTGGGTTATGGGCCCAGCACGCTTCCACTGCGCCACTCTGCTGAAGTTCAATACGTGCGCAAAATAGATACTATTCACATTAAGCTCCTCCGTAGTAACGCCACTCGGGTAGCTGGTTTCCAAACTGATATTTTGTCTGAGAAGTCAGATTACACTCTTTTTTTTATAAGAATGCTAGGAAAAGGCTCATAAATTAAGAAACTTTATTTTTCAGCCTTGTTTGCCATTTTCCAGCATATTTTATTTCATAACTCTTATTGTTTTGAAATGTTTTCGGTGGCTCTCTGGTAATAATCAAATGAAGATTGTTTGAAAAAATAAGAATACTTTAAGAATATGTTAAGGCTCATAGGAAACTTTGAGTACTCAAAATCTATATGATTTTAAGAAACTTTCAGTACCAGCTTACGGTGGCTCTCTGCTGGTAGTCAAATGAAGATTGTTAACGAAGCTTTACGAAACTCATAGGAAACTTTGAGTACTCAAAATCTGTTGATTTTAAGAAACTTTCATTACCAGCTCGAATAGGTACTACAAGAACAAGAAGTGAAGAACAGTGTCCAGTTGCCCACTGGGGCGCCTAGCCTTACCAAGTTTGTAAATTTGTCGATTGAATCCTTTGCCGAATGGATCCGTCACGTGATCGTAATTGCAGCTTGATTTATTCCTTTCTTAGGTTTCAGCTTCAACGAGAAACAAGTTCAGCAAAACAAAAACATGATGATGATTATGATTATGATGTTGTTGATTTTGGTGATGGAGAGAAAGTTGTTATCGGAGCTAAACAAGAACCAGTGAATACTGTGAGTATTTCTGCTTTAGATTCTGTATCCTTTCCTCGAGCTTTATACAGAACATAGAAGTACATTTCTTAGAAAACTACTCAGTGCTCCTTGAAAAAGACTGGGTGAGCCATAAAAAAGTTTCCACTTTTGAAAATTCATAGCACAAAGAATACTTGATGGATTGGAATGAAAACGAATTCTGTTTGATAGCTGAGAGATTGTTGTATTTTTGTAATTTTCTTAGGTTTTAGGAAACTGAGAGGTAAAATGTACCACAGGGGTAGTATCAGGTACCAAAGTGCCTGGTACCCAATACCGTTAAGGTCAGTACCAGAGACCATCGGAGCAGGGAAACAGTACCACTTTAAATAGAAAAATTACGAGAAAATACTGGGAATACTTCGGAATGAAAAATTGATGATTTCCGTGTTCCAATCCTCAAAAAATGCCCTCGGTACCACTGTAATTCCTACCGCTACCCATTACCAAAGGTATCAGTAGCAGGTATCGTAGGGGCCAGTACCCGGTACCATCAATACCCCCTGTTACCATCCTCAGCTCAAGTTTTTATTGTCGTGGCACAGTGTTGATAAATTATTGATATTCAGGTGCTCAGTTTTCCTCAAACACTTTTATTTTTTTAAACAGCAAAAAAAGCAAAGACTTTCTGCAAAGCAACGAAGGTATTATGAAAATATATTGGCTTTCAAACTGAATTTACAAACACACACCCATAAAACCCTGACAATGCCAAATTTAAAGAACACTGGTGTTGGTTTGATTAAAGGCAGTCTGTCACGTATCTGATTGGCTGCAACAAAATCAGAGCTCAACACAACGGATTTCCTTTGTGTATCTGTGTATTTGAAACGAAGGAGGGCTGTTGTCTCTCACTTTCTACGGTCGTAGAAAGTCAGAGGATTAGCAGCCATCCAAATTTCCTATTGTTTGTCTTGTCATTATTACCCAATCAAATGCGTGATAGACTGCCTTTAATGCCAGAAAATAAACTTAACAACTGCTGCCGCGAATTATGAACTTCTTTCCACATTCACGTTCATAACAGCTGTAAATTAGTTAAAATTCTGCGAATTTACTCTCAAGTACCGAATAATCGTCCCCCCCCCCGCTTATTAATTTTTGAAAAATTTTCCAACCCCCCCCCCACTTTTATTCCAACCCCCCCTTTTATTAATTCTTGAAAAATATAAATAATAGTGAACATAATTTTCTAATAATTCCTGCTAAGCAAATGTACTTACTGTATTTATTAACTTTATTCTCCTTTGTTTGTCTGACCCGTGTTACATACGTGTTTTACATACGTGGTACCCATGTTAGATCTGTGTTTTACTAAGAAAACGAAAAACGACTATTCTCAATTTTCCAACCCCCCCGATTGTTCCAACCCCCCCGATTATTATTATATTTAACCATTTCCAACCCCCCCCGATTATTCTCACCCCCCCCCCGTTTATTCGGTACTTGAGAGTAGGCCAAACATCGTTGCAATTTTGTCGCAATTTTCATCAAAACACGATAATGAGACTAGCAGTGATTAAGAGGCAAGAAAACAATAGGGTGGCCTTGTTTTCATTGAGCGTGACACAGATTCTTTGCGCTTTATGACGTCACTATCCGCTAGTCGCTTATTTGAATACGCAAGTTTGCAGAGAAAAGAAGAAAAATCGTGTGAAAAAATACGATACACCATTCATAACAGTATAACCTTGTATTTTATCATAAATCTAAATCATACCAACTACCTACCCCTAACTTGTCCTTGAATAAGTTCGGCTCAAAAATGGGACATAATCAAGCAAACCGTACATCGTAAATTAGTTTCTATAACCATCAGATATCGGCTTACATTTCTTATTCAAACGATGCAAAGGTAGTACTTAATTCTTATCAACCTCCATGAAACTCAGTGACGCAAAAAATGAATGTTTTCTGAGAAGATCTTTTTACGTTCTTGTAACTTTTTTTTTGGCCCAACAGCCTCGCCATGAATTATCATTTGGCATAAATGAGGATATCCACTCCAAATTCTCCATGTCAAGAATGCTTGCCTCCATTTTCTTTCATCATTCATATTTTCTTGATTCTCCTGTTGATGTATTTTAGGGAGTTAAAAAAGAAGCAAAAATCGGGGGCTGAAGGCTCAAGTGATAATGGAAATAAAGTTGAAGAAAAGAGCCAGCCAAGCCCAAGCAAATCACTTGAGAAAATGAAAAATTCTGGTAAATCAGAGCAAATACAGCAGCAGCAAGCTAAGCGAGGCCAAAAGGTAAGTTAAATCCTGTTTCCTTCTGTAGCCAAATAGTTCTTGATATCACCATTTACTAGCGTAAAAACGAGAAAGTATGCTGCAGTTACAGAAGGATTCGTGCAATTAACTACTGGGTGTCCCAAAAAGATTGTGCCCCGTTTGCCTGAAGATTGTGACAAAACGGTAAAAGATTCTCGCCAAATTTTTATATGATGTTGCTCTTCAGATGTTCAAATAAAGTTTGCTGCCATCCCGGTAAAGATCCGTTGAAAAATGATGGAGCTGTGACCATCAGAAGACCAAATTTGCCCGATGACTGAAACCAGCGGTCGGCCATTTTGTCTTACTATTTTGCAGCGATAAATAGCTTCGTGGATGGAAAATGAAACAGCACTCTCCAATGTCATAGCTCTCGTGAAACTTCCGATAATCCTCAGAGAGTTCCACTATTTCTGACCTCACAGAAATTATTTCTTACCTCATGTGAAGTTATTTATCACTGAAAGTAGTAAGACAAAATGGCCGACCGCTGGTTTCAGTCATCAGGCAAATTTGGTCTTCTGAAGGTCATATCTCCATCATTTTTTAACGGATTTTGACGGGGATGGCAGCAAACTTTACTTGAACATCTCGAAGAGCAACATCATATCAAAGTTTGGCGAGAAGCATTTGTCACTTTGTCGCAATCTTCAGGCAAACGGGGCACAATTTTTTTGGGACACCCTGTAGAAGTCAGGGGTTTCATAATCATGTCCACCAATTATGGTCTGCTGTGAAAGAAAAATTAGCTGCACAAGCTACACGTAGTTTCTTGCCAGAAACTAACGCGTTGAGCCACTACTGACAGGTTCTGAAAATTATCAGATTTTCAATGCTGAGAATTCTTCACGAGTTTCTCACGACTTCAGTGGCGATCTTCTTCTTTACTTTCTGTGCCCTCATGAAAATTGCAAAATAAAGTTTTGTAAAGCTTTCCCAATGTTCAGACATTACTCGAGTGACCTCCGAGTAATATGATATGGGAAACAAATGAAATTGAAGTAAAAACATGCGAGGATTTCATTTATTGAAATAGAGATTTTCTTAAGTTATATTCTCCCAGTACTGGAGTTTCTTAATTTATTGACGATCTTAGAGTTGCATTTCTTATAAGCAGTTTCTTGTGAGCAAATATATGTATTGGCGAAGACTTGTCGCTAAAATTAATGTTACTTCTTTGAGAAAGCTATATATTTAGTTTACAAAAGTTTGTATGTGTCTTTACTGGTTAAAACAGTGCTCTATATGCCATGTAGGCAGAGCGAATTATAACAGGATTGAGACAATAAAGCAGACTACATTCTGTGACAACAACACAGAATGTAGTCTGCTTTATTGTCTCAGTTATATTTAGTTTATGAATTTTTACTTGCAGGGAAAGCTTAAGAAAATGAAAGAAAAGTATAAGGATCAGGATGAAGAAGAAAAAGAAATTATAATGCAACTACTAGGGGTAAGCAAGTAGACTTATGACGATGAGTCCCTTGTATCCATGCGGTACCTTGCTCAACAGGGTACTGTTTGAAGCGCCATCTTGAAGTCAAAGAGCACAGGGAAACAAGAGACTCATCGTCATAAGTCTAGTAAGCAAGGCTCCTTGAACTATTGTAACCCAGCCTCTCTTCTTGCAGTGCAGTGCCAATCGATGATTACGCTAAAGATGGCGGCGAGGAACGTTTTACTAAGATGTGTTACGTTCCAATAACGAATCACCAACAATTCTATGGGAATTCGATGAAAGAACGCAATGCATTTTGGCAAAAAGGTCCTCGCCACCATATTGAGCTTAATCGTCTACCAAATGATTTGTATCATTATTTGGAAAATCGGTCATCAATTTCCAATCTCTCTCTCTGAAATCAGTAATTACGTGAAACATTTTTCCGAGGCATTTTGTTCACATATTAGTTCCAACAATTTGAGACTGTCATTTCATAATGCTCAAAAGGGGCTAGATACAGTAAGAACCCGCAAAATAGAAGCCACTCTTTAAGAAACCTAAGGCTGATTTTGTTGAGAAATGGTGCTCTCGTATCAGAAATTTCTGTAAGTTTTGATGGGAAACTAAACAGGTTGTTATGAAAAAGGTTGTTTCTATTTTGCGGGTCCTTACTGTATGTCAATCAGATTTCGCCCAATTTTTTTCATGATTTATGCCAAGAGAAACTGAAATCAACATTGCCATAGTTTTAGACTTGAGGACTATACATTTCATTGTTGTTATCGCTCCCCAGAGAATGGCTGTGCATGTTGTTTTTCATTGCGACGGTAAAGATTGGAGGAACTTCAACTCACCTGATGCAATAGATCAGTTAGAATCTTTAACTCCATATATCTTTTAACTTTCAATGTATCTGCAATTTTGCAGCTTTTTAACTTAAGTTTTTTCAATAGTCAGCTGGAGATTCTAAAGAACAGAAAAACAAAAAGAAAGGCAAGAAGGGTTCAAGTCAATCGCAAAGGCCTAAAAGTGGAAAATTTGTGAAGAAGCCTCAAGATCAACCACTCATACTTTCATCCGAATCTTATGATGATATCGAGCCCAAAGGTTTGTTACAGTAAAAACCTGCTTTAGAGAAACTGTGTATTAAAACCTCCAGGCTAATCTTTGACCAATCAAGCACCACTGTATAAATGTATAGGAGCCAGTTCAACCAGTTACAAAAAATCACATGTTATTTTATGCTGGTTTTTACTGTACGGCAATATTTCTCTATTTTGATTCATCATATTCTCAACATATTCCAGCATCTTTTATTTACAACCAAAGGATGAATATCTCCAAATTGGGCCGGAAAATCCCACCGGGGGGGGGGGGGGGGGGGTTCTTCCATAGTAAAGGTACCTAAAGGTACCATAGTAAAGGCGGCCGCGACGAAGGGTATACTTTTTCGGACTTCTTGTCTAGCCAAGGGTATAATTTTTTTGCATTTTTGGGCTAGCAACGGTCTAGCAAAGGGTATCATTTTTGACAATATTGGTCTAGCGAACGGTCATGGTATCATATTTGGTACAAATTTGACAACTTGACAATAAATTGGTCTAGCCAAAGGTACCATTTTCGTAAAACTTGGTCAAGAGAATGGTCAAATTGGTCTAGCCAAGGGTACCATTTTCGTAAAAATTAGTCTAGCCATTTTGAATATGCTCGCGGCAGACCCCTACCCAAAACTTGGCCAAGAAGATTAATGTTTCAGCTCTCAAAGCGCTAATATAAACAAATGACGTATCTATGTTCAAGTTAACTATGGAGGAACATTTGGAAATTGATTAGTCATCGATTAGAGCTAAATTCACATCGCTGGGCCCAACCAAATCTGTCCCTTACTTTTTTCTGGGAGACTACCCGACATTTGAAAGGAATCTAGCCAAAGTCGTGTGAAAAGATTGCTACAAGAAGGCTTGGTAAGATTTATGTAAGGAACTTTATTCATAAAGTTGAATGCAAACACGTTATGAAATGAGTATATTCTTTTGAATTTATAGACGGTGCTGAAATCTCAAATGAAGCGTCTGAGAAGGTAGCTCTTATAACACGTCATTACTTTCTAATTCATCTATTTCAATCGGAAATAATTGTATTAACTTTTCAATACGAGGTACCGTAAATGTGTTAGTTCACTTATCAACTTATCATCTTAGCATCATAGAACAAGTCTCTTGCAAACATAGGGATCACGAAGGCAGCCTTACTATTCTTCTACAATCAGCGAGCGAAATTAGCCTGCCTGTCTGGCGTCAGACTATGTAGTAAACGGGCCAGCTCACGGCTGCGGTTCGCGGGCTCGCGGCTTGTGAGCATTTATCCAACAAACAACATACCAACAAAGTTCTCCAACAAAAGATAATGAGTTCTTCCTACCTATTTAACTACCTAACTACGTCAATGGACGACAAAGGTTTATTTCTGACAATGCAGAACTCAATATTACGGACCACGGAACTATGGACTACAGAACTACGGAACAAAGAGCCTGGACTCAGGAACTAGAAACCGGCGGAGGAGAGTAACTGAATATTCTAAATCATTTACCTTTTGAACCATTACCCAACTGTAAATTCAAACATAATACACGTTTCCTTAGCGATAATCATTCAGTTAATTTCTATAAGACTGAACTCGCTACAGTCGCATTTGGTACATTTACTAATCGGCAGCACTCGCTGACTGTTGTTATATCTAGTTTTACTGTAAATCTGCCGTGGAAATTTATTTATATCTTGATTAGTTTCAAAATGGCGGCATTTATTAAATTTGAGGCTATGACGTCATCAAATCTCTAAATCATAAACCAGAAAACCTACAGATTTCTGCTTGCCACCATATTGTAGACCTTCATAAACTATGGTCTCCTTGAATTTTTCCTCTATTGGCTTAGGATTTACGATGATTTAAAGTTTTTTCAAAATTTTCCATAAATTTTTCAAAAATAATTAAATTGCTGCTATTTTGAACAAAATCAAGATATTGAAAAATATCCACCGCAGATTTACAGCAAAGTATAATAAGTTCCTTTCAAGCCATTCAATTCCAAGAAAAATGTCATGGAATTTAAAACCCACCTTTTCAAAGACTTCAAACATTTGAGCCAAGCCATTCAATTCCAAGAAAAATGTCATGGAATTCAAAACCCACCTTTTCAAAGACTTCAAAGGTTTGAGTCCTATGCTTCCTTTCCATATGTTTCGCCTTCCTTTTCATGGCCTTTATTGGTGAGTTAGTGAAACATCCTTTTGATAGAAACAATCTATGAATCGTAAGAATTTTGTGAATTTTTCTTTGTTTCAAAATTGTTTGTAGTTAAACACGATAAAGGAAGATAACATCGAGGATGACGAAGAAGCTCAAGGCACTGAGGACGTCGACAAAGTAAGAATGCTTGCTAATATTTCAAAACTACTAGTTTCATGAAACAAATCTTCGTCGAAAAAGATATACCATACACCCTTCGCAGTGGCAAAAATATTTTGGCACCAAAACCAAAAACAGCAGGGTATGGTATTGAAAATGCACGTTTTCTTGGATCTAGGATATGGCAAGCAATGCCATGTTCCATAAAAGAGTCCCAGACACTAAGCAACTTCAAAGGAGAAATTAAAAACTACGATTTCGGTTGCAGCTGTAGACTATGTAAATTGTATGTTGATAATTTAGGGTTTTTATAGTTGTAGTTTTTTAGTTGTATACACTCTTTGTAATATAGATTTAATTTATTATAGGGTTTCGGTTGGCATTAATTAGCATTCAGCTAGAAAAGAGCCAACCTTAAAGAAAGAAATTATTATTATTTTATACTCTATTGTTTGTTTCTGGGTCTTTTTGTCGTCTTAAAACTTTTATTTTGATACGAGCACTAATTATACTGTTTACACTGAAACACTCTTTTTTTTCGTTACATCAAATGCCAGTGACAGTTATGAGTTCGCAATATTTTCAAATTATCTTTACTCAGAAATTTTGGGAATTCTGTATTATTTCGTTTTTTGTTGCTTATAGATTAGGTTATGCTGTACTTTGCGTTCCTTTCAAGATTTGTTTTCAAAACATCCTTAAAGTAGAATTTGCAGTTCCAGAAAATTTGTTACTTCGCAGCATGCACCTTGTGTCTGCTATTGTTTTTTCTCAAAATATCTGAAATAAGAAAATATCTTGAAGTAATTAAATATACATCAATGTGCAACGAATTCAGAAATGTATGAAGCAGTTGGAACTTCAAATTTCCATCATTAAAAACCAACACAAAGTACTAAATCATCTAAAGTAGCTCAATGAAAAAGGCTTGAAACTAAAATGATTTTCCATTCTGTGAAAGCTTTGCTATCTAATTTTGATGTAAACAATAGTTGCTTGGACTCACTAGTGAAAATTGAGGTCCTAAAATAGTTTTCAATTTCGTGACTGCTATCTAATGATGTAAACTGTTGGATGATTGAGGTAAGACTCAATCCTTGCTCTATGAAATCACCTTGCTTTCTGTTTTGTTTTCATTCGGCAATTCTTGAATTCAATAGCGAATTTTTCGTTCATAGGAAAATATTTCATTATTGGATACACTAACTGGATGCCCGTTACAAGATGATATCCTGTTATTCGCCGTTCCCGTTTGTGCGCCGTATAATACCATGCAGAATTACAAGTAAGGAAATCTCAGTTTTGTTTGTTTTAGAAGGTGCCTTAGAAGGTGTTGTGGCGTAATGGTTTAGTAAAATAGTAGATATAATAAATATACAAAATTAAAATACCTTCAGTATAAAAACCACGAATGTTAAAGTCAGATAAAAATCAGATAGAAGGTGAGTATCTTAGAAGGTGTTGTGGCGCAGTGGTGTAATCCTTTGACATTGCAACCAGAACAATCAGGTGAACAGGGTTTGATCCTAGGTAGAGCCCCACCACTTGAGCGTCATGACAAGGGGTTGCGGACTCGATTAGGCCTATTCTATTTCTGTGGTGCCAGCGCTTGGTGCTAAAAACCGCAACTTCACCTTCACCGTCCCCTTGTTTTACGGCATTGAAGATATATAATTTTTTGTGATAAATATATTTAGCTAATGTTGTTTACGCCCACTTAAGATCACATGACGGTCCTCTTGAGGAAACTTTCTTTTCATGCAAGATAAGAAATTCGTACCACGAAAAGTGTGATGAGGGTAACTGCATCAACAGATAAAGAGATGATTTTCTAAGTGTATGGTCGCTTGACCTGAAGTTGGTATAAAAAGCGTCATCTAAAGTTGTCTGTTCTTTATAATTTTTGCAAGAATATTTTGCAAACTTTTGTATATTGCTATGGTACAGTAAGGGCAAATTTCGTAAAACAAATGATTCATGTTTCTGAAAAGACAAAGCAATTTCCCTTTATGTAGAATAGACTTCACACCTTTGAGTGCATTCGTCTTACGCGAACACTAACAGGATTTTCCTGCCCAATAATCCTTACGAATATCTTTAGTTTCTTAAGAATTTTCGTTAAAAAAATTACAGTCTCATATGATTCCAGAATTCTGTAAAGTACTTGGCAGCAGCTCTTTGGCAATTTTTATCGAATACACCATAAATTTCTGGAGCAATGATCATATCTTGCGCCCTTTTTTCACATTTCATGGCACTTGTGCCGAAAGGTCTTCTGGTGGCTCAAAGCTTGAAAATTAGTTTGGAAAGAGAATGCATGGTAAACCATAAATAAAACTGCTATGAACTATACCCCAAATTGCATTGCAGATATAAAGTAAAAGTGATGCCGGGTACTGGAAGAAAAGGCAAAGGTGAGTTAATTTTAAATATGATACAAAATGAAACGATTTGGTAACAGGAATGAATCCCTTCATGTCAATTATGCTTAGCTGATAGTAGATACAGACAGGTTGTGCCAAAGAAGTTCCAGAAAAATACTTAAATTCTGTCACAATAGCTACATTGATTTTTTCTTCCCCTGTTATTAAAGTTAGGCAGATTCTATTTAGGTCTTAGTTTACCTTATTTGATATTACCAGTTGGGGAAATTTGTTTGATTAAACTTTATGGAAGGCAGCGTGGAGTTTTGCAAAATTGGTCACATGATTGTTTGCTTCTAAAATCCACCTTTTCATGGCTCCTCGCGAAGAAGTCACGTGGTCATAACATCCACAAGTCTGATTGGTTCATTGCTAAAAGATTTGATAAAGCTAAAGATTTTGTGATGTTTAGATATGCGTAGGCCTAGTTCAAGCATCCTTTTTTGCCATGTCGTATCGAACTGTATTAAAACGGCAAAATCTGCCGTGTCTAAAAATCTGATTTGTACATCGTTTTTTTGCCGTGTTAGATTGAAATTAAAACCATTTTTCACAATTCACGAGTGCAGTGGCTGATCACACGTAGAGACCGCGGACCACTACAATTGATTGATTAAACGCAGCAGAAATACGATGTTTAAATCAAGTCGTTTTTCTGCCGTTTGATACGACAGAGCTGGTGAACTCCTGCCGTTTTATCTATTCAAAACAGCAGGCGATTTAAACATCGTTTTTATGTCGAATTTAATTGACACTTAGATGTTTTTAGCAACATCTATTAAATTCGACACAGCAAAAAGCAAATCTAATTTCGTAAAATTTTATTCTAGCCGCAAAAACAGCCATACATTTATTTGCAACGTCGAAAGAAGCAACCCAAAGGGAAAAGGATCTCTTCAAAAGTTTAAAGGTTCGTGAACTAAATTTTTCATATCATTTTTATTCTCAATAATGCTTTGATTGGAACAGGACTGAAATATTCCAACAACATATTTTAGGTACAACTGCATTGTCCTTGCAAATTGATTTTGTTCAAAGTTGGAAAATACGGTTTAAATTGCGTGGAAGAGAACTAGCGTTTATGACGAATTTATCGCATCACATGAATTTACACGCCTCTACAATAGACGATCATGAAAAAGATGGCATCGAGGTGAATTTACACGTACTTAATAATATCAGCTATTTGGCTTAATTTCTTCGTAGCACAATTTCCAAGTTCTGTACCACGTGATGAAGACTACACCATTATAATGAGTTATCTTATCCTTCTTCATAGGACGTTGATGTTAGCAGAAATATACCCGGCAAAGTCAAGATTGCAGCGCCTAATTTACAGAAATCAAAGAAATAGGAGTGCATTCAATATCCACAACTGCCCAACAGGAAAGCCGAAGCTTTGATCCTTGCTGTGCACCGTCATCGAAGTTGTGCAACGCGGACATGTTTCAATGAACACTTGGGCAGGCTGACATCGTCTGTGCTGCCTAAGCTGCTACAGCGGGGACAAGTCATACGCTATCATGCTTGTCCGATAAAGAGCTTGCTTTCTGCACAGGGAATCCGCTTCTAAGATTGCTTTCGAAAGTTTTCATCGTTTTCCTCTGCGATGGCCACGCTTTTTCTCCTTCACACTTCCTGTTCCTCCTAACCGTGCCATCACAGAGGAAAACGATGAAAATTTTCAAAAGCAGTCATTTTAGAAAAAATGAGTTTTCGAAAGTTATCTTTGTAGTGGATTCCCTGTGCTTAAAGGGAGTACAAAGACCAGCACAGCCTTTGCCATCGTCTGTTTTTGTTTTTTGTGAATTTTGTACAGTCAGTTATTGTAGAAGCTGTGCAGAACAAGTCGCTGATTTCACGCAAGGCATGCTGGTCTTTGTACTCCCTTTAATGTAGCCTCAAAATGACACAATGAGAGGATAGAATTTTCATTCAAGATTCAAACGAAATAAAGAAAACCATAACTTCTTGCAAATTATATTCAATTTAATTCAATTTTCTAACTACGCGTAAATTTAAGATCAAATTCACTTATGTTCATAAAAAAACTGGAGAAAAATTGAATAAATACTTCAATCTCTCGGCTATCTAGCAGAATTCGATTTATTCCAATCCATCAGGTACTCTCGCTGAGCTTGCGGCGGTACGAAATTTCAAAAGTGGGAACCTTTTTTGACTCATCTTGTATACAGCAACACTCTTATGTCCTTGCCTAAATACTCCAAAAATTCTGAAAAAAGTACTGTAAATACAAGGGGTGCAATCACAAATGAATTATACTACCAACATCTGTAAGATAATGGCATAACATTTATTCAACCATTTGCTGTTGTTTTTGTTGTATTGCGGTGTTTCTGCCTTTAAACTTATATAAGATAACCTCACGAAATTGACGTAAGCATGAAAATAGCTCATTCTAGATCCAAATTTCTATCCCTTCCATCTTCTTTTCAGTCAAGGAAGGAGACCATAATTAAATAGATGAACGAACTGTTGTTGTATTTAAAGAGAATTTTTAATATGAGATTTACAGTATTTTTGATTCCAATTTATTTATCTCTGTAGTTAAGTGAATATGCAAACCTTGAAATCCAGTGTTTTGTGCATAGATTGCAGATAAAACTGTCTCAATATTTCTATTTAGTAGGACGGGCAATATTCTCTAAAAGTTTGATTTTGACTCAAAGGACATGTATCATGAACCTGATTGGCTAATGGAATACAATTATCTCTTTCGTTTAGTACAAAGCACGGGACCGAGGCTGCATTTTTACGGCAGTAAAAATTCATGAAGCAGAAACAAAAAGTCACGAAACAATGGAATTCCACTTCAAACTTCTTTATTGTATCAACCAACTGCTATCGCGACATATGCCCTTTGATTTCTACCAAACGTACTACGGGGATTCAAATTTTGCTGCTTGTTATTTTGGATTTCGTCGTGTGGACGACACGTGTGAGACCTGATTTGGCTCTTTCTTTTAGTGAGTAAGTGCTAAGAAAAACCTCAATTGCCACAATGATATGCTCCATAGCTCTTTTCCAATGACAGAGTATGGGGTAAAGATCAATATTGGGCCATGCTCTCCGAAATTTTAAAACGGACACTTTCAGCATGTCAGGCAACATTCGTTCACCAAAAGAAATGAAAGATTTATAATAACGGAACTTCATGTTTTACACACAGGTTTGAAAATTAATTGTGGGGACTACTTTTGAGGGGAATGAAAGATGCTTGAATGAGAAGATTGTTTATAATTTTGACGGAGAGTTTTAGGCCTCTTTCACGCATGTCGAAAGTATGGAATCTTTGGAATTATTCTCAGAAAAATGGATGAAACATCACAAAAATACTTCAGGTTTCGGGTATCAGCCAAACTTTAATTCATTTCAAGATCTCAAGTATTTTCCGCATAACGAATTTTCAAACATGTGAAGTTCTTTTGTAGTTTTTTCCAAATCTTGAGATAAATTTTTTTGACTGTGCTCTGCTAGGTAGCTTGGTTCAAAAATCTGAATTTCTCAGTCACATGAAATGGTAGTTGATCGTACAGGAAAATTTGCCTCAATGTGTCTGCATTTTGTTTTTGTGTAACGTGATTGGCGAATTTGGCAGTGAAGTTTTCAACCAATCAAAATTTGATGCGATAAAGATCGTAAGCCTCCACTTGAAGCTGAGACATGTAAACAAGCATGCAGAAGATCAAATTTCAAAAGGTCACTTGACTTTCTCTAATGGCGGCCATAAGTTGTCACTGCGATGAAGACATCTGGTTCACCTTGTCTGCTAATATTTAAAACCCAGAAGTGATGGCAGGTATTGAAAGCCCCAATAAAGAGCAGCCATTGATACAATTCGAACAGGCCTCCAGAGATGATATGCTGCCAAGTCATACCACTTCTGCTGGTGAGGCGAATGGAGGGACGACTGCCATGAGAAAATCCTTAGGCCCTGGTCGAGAGGAGCGAAGTAAAAGCGCCATGAGAGTCAGTATTGCAGAAGAGTTAGGCATTCCTCCCAATTCAGATGTCACACTAGAAGCAGTTGTTGATTTTGAAAGAATTGTTGAAGATGATGATGATGATGAAACTGAAGAAGACAGAGTAAATGAAAATGTGATTTCGTCAAAAAGTACGACCAAACTGAATGAGATTGACGAAGAGGATGGCAAGGTCTCCATGCGTTATAAAAGCAGTAGTGTCCCTGACGATTTTGTAAGTGACTGCCTTTCTTTAGAGGGAATTTAGTACTAACACTAGCTTTCTCATGTTTAGCAAAACTTAGAGGACAGGTCAGCTTTGATTGGGTAAACTGAGATGATTTTTGGGACACGTCTCGTTCAGTTCAGTTCAGTTTTCATTTTTTAAATTCCACTACATACAATTTATCAATAACAAGACAAGCATACATCTAAAATACAAGAAATTAATACAATATTCCAATACAAAACATAGACACAAGATAGATTGTATGGAGGGAATTACTTACAGGAGGAGCTCTCTCAGTAGTTAGACTAATCGAGGAGAGACCACCCCCTATTATAAAAGTATCTCATATAAAATTGATTTCTTTAATTGACATTATGATGTTGACAAAACTACTTGATGGGCAGATGGTGACATTTTTGATATTCACTTTTCCAAAATTTAGTAATTAGTTTCAAATAGGAAGGCTTTGATTTTTTGGCGAAAACTATTAACAGATGGAGATTGTTTTATTTCCACAGGAGTGTCATTCCAGTATTTAGCTCCACAATAACGCACTGACCTAAGACCATATTGCAGGGTATTTTTTTGGGTTAGGAAAATATTATTTTTGATGACTTGCCGAGTACCATGTTGATGAACAGACCCAACTAACTTAAAGAAAGAGTGAAAACAAGAAGGAGAGATCTTATTTACACATTAATATACAAAACTAAGCAATTTCAGGTGAAAGAGATCTTGTAGTTTTAGAATCTTCAAGTCTGAAAAGATGGGTGTAGAAGGTGCAGTAAAGTGTTCAAATGAAATTGCCCTTATGGCCCTTTTCTGTAACAACAACACTGGATTGATATGTGTCTCATAAGTAAGACCCCAAACTAAAATACCATATTGGAGGAAAGGTGAAAACAAAGAGTTGTAAAGACAGACCAAAACATGAATGGGTAAGAAGTGTCTCACTTTGAAAAACATACCACACGTTCTGGCCAATTTTTTAGACAGTTCAGTCAAGTGATACTTCCATGAAAGGCTTTCATCTAAGAGAACACCAAGAAATTTGACATAACAACTCTGCTTGATAGGAGGGAAGAGTTTCAGGATACATACATTGATTGTTGTTTGTTTTGTCAAAACTAAATTCTTTGTTATGTTGGGGATACAAAAAGGTTAAGTTGTGGGCCTTCAGGAATCTCCAAAAAGGGCTCCTCCAGATTGCATGCACAGTGATGATTTGCTTCAATGATGTAATATGCAAATTATTTTGACCTTTGACATAGGCGTAGGAGACAGGAGCTGGGGGTAGTCCCCCCCCCCCAACGTCGGAAAAATTTGCAAAAATCAGCCAGAATCGAGCAGAAATCTGGCTTATGTTGGGCAAAATTTTCGTAAACAATGGATTTTTTATCAGGAAGCCCCCCACATTTCATCTCCCCCTACGCCCATGACCGTTGAGAACAGGAGAAGAGACAATAGCAATGATGCACATGACAACATCATGAGCCCCAATGATGATTCATTCACAACAAAGCAGAAACAGAATTTGTCAAGACAAGTCTGCTTTTTCTTTGTCTCCCCAATTTTTCAGTTTAACAAAATAATTTTGACCTGCTCTATGAAGGGCCAATTCTAAAATTTCTTCAAATTTCAATTTCATGTACACTCTAAGCAAATAAACTTTATTTACAAATGATACTTGACTGAACCATTTAGATGTTTGGAAAACTAGAATGCTGATTTTAATAATAATGAAATTTTAAAAAATTGACCACTTGGTATGAACCGTGAAATTTTTTAATTTCAAGTTGGTTCTTGTTGCTGAATTTCCTCATCAGTTAACCCTGAATGAAATTAGACAATGATATGTAAGTGTAAACAAAGCAATGTGCATGCATGGCCTAAGAAAAGAACAGTTTGCAAAATCTTAATTTGGTTTTCTTTCCATTCAGCAATTGCTGCTTGCAAGCATATATGTGGAGGAAGCATTTTATGGAAGAAATGGTTTCTTTGTCCCAGAAAAGAAAGAGCTCCGGTACTATGCCTTACATAACTTTCACAGGTAAAACAGTGGTACAATTGGCACATAGTGATGGCACAGTACAGCTTGGAATCATTGTACTGAGAGCATTTTAAAAGTCTCTACAGCCAGTAAGGATTGTACTGAACAATATAAGACTTTTCAGTGCCATCATCACTGGCTTGAAGACGTTAACAATAGTTAGATTTCACCACTGTTTTACCTGTGTTTTTGTGGTTAAAGGCTGCTCTCCGTATCCATTGTTTTTCAGCGCGTGGGTGCTGCAACCATGCTCCCTAATCTCTGGAATTAATCTCCATTTGATTTTGGTGCACAGTTTCTTTATTGGCCATGTTGAAAATGAGATCGTGCATGATGTCAATTTCTTGCAATATGATTGGTTCTTTTGGTAGCGATTGCAAGCACCAGCGATGGGAGTTGAACTACAGTACGTTTCTACTCCCAAAGTGCCCGAAGATTGGCCGCTGCAATCAAATTGATCGCTTAGGTCGTATCCTGTGCATGCTCCTATTTAGTTGCAGTGCCCATGTGCTCAAAATGCTGGATATGGAGAGCAGCCCTGATAATAGGAGCTGTATGTAATCTTTTCAAACTATCTTCATAACAGGAGTTGGACCAAACATAGTGAATCACCTGAGGGACCTAGAAAGTTGTGTTTTTAAAGACCCATATCATGCTGAAAGAAAACCAAAACAAACAGAACCTTAGCTAAAAAATCAACTTTCATATCATACCAAACTTTACTTTAGGGCTGCAAAGGATCATTGTTATCTATGGGTCTTTAAAGTTAGTTGATGGGGAGCTATAGCTAAACAATATCCACACACATGTGGAAATCATCAAATACAATTAGGCTAGTTTTAGGCATGTATATGCAGCTCCCGAGTTAGCTATTTATCTCCTGTCAATTAAAGGCATTGAGTCCGCATAAATAGCACGCTCATGAGCAATGTCAACTTCTTTTCAATCATAAAACAAAAGTTGTGACTTTATCGCTATTGAAATTAAACCAAAGAAATTCCTGAGGATAATGCAACGATTAAGAAGCCTTTAGTCTTCACTACTAATGACTTTAGCACTATTGTGCGATTACAAAGGGCCATCAGCGGTTTGTCAGCAAAAATTCAGGACAGCGTTAACGCTCAGCTATTTATATGGACTCAATTCCTTTAACTTTGAGTAAACATCTGGGTTAAAGGAGAAAAAGTTGCCAATTTCTTTGTAACTGATTGCAGTTGTAATGTCAAAAATGCCACTAATAAATTTTGTATCAACCAGGCCACTCCTCAGTGACATCAAATGATAACCTAAGTTGAAGCACTGGATGAATAACAGGGAAATATTGGTTGTTGATCACTCACTGAAAAATAGCTGGTTATTTTCTAGAGAACAGTTGATAGTGTTACCCAATACACAGTAATCATGTCAGGTCAGATTGAAGACTGCAAGAAACACCCTCATGTACTTATATTTGAATCATGACACAGTGCAGGACTTGAATACATTATGACTTTTTCTTGCATAAGGATTCCAAGGAAATTCTCAAAAATTGTTTTTCAAGGATTCTTTGTGATCTTTTCAAGCATCTCAAGCATTCTTATCTGAATTTGAACAAATTTCAAGAAGCCAGTTAGACTTGCCCCAAGTTTATTTCGCCCGTAGTTTACTTTCAGTTTATGAAATAGACTTGGGAAAAGTCTAGAAGTCAATTGATAATTATTTAATGTTTGATATACTCAAGGCCTGTACTGCAGACAAGAAAGTTAGACAACAATATGTGTTCCTGTGGTTGAGAATGGCCATGATTAGTAATTCTCTATTTCCTTGAATTTTTCACTTTTCAATTGAATATTTAATATGTCTGGTAGCCTCTTACAGAAATGCGTATACACCCATTGTTCTTTAGCTACACAATGAAAGGGCACATGTCAAATTTGTCAAATAGATTATATTTTGACTTGGCCTGAGCCAGCTTTTAACTATACCAATTCCCTTTAAAGTTAGCGGACCAAGCCAAGTAGAGGTAATGTATAAATACAGCAAAGAGACGCCAATACACGCTATTGTTCCGTCAGCTAACTATATGCACGCATAAGGCTAATTTTAGACCTGCATTGCAGCTCTCAAGTCAAGTTACCTATTTATCTCCGTTAACTAACTTTATGATCAATTTTATTTCTGCTAGCCAATCATTTTTGTAATTCTGTTGCTCTCCTTTGCAGTATCTACTATTGGTATAACAACTCATGGGTACGCTTTGGCTTGTTTGTACTGATTTGGTCAAACATGGGTTTGGTGCTATTTGAAGAGCCTGCTGTTGGGGGCTTGGCAGCACCTTACTGGGTAAGTTTAAATTAATTGATTGAATTGTATTGAGAAACCCAAGTTACTACTGTTTCTGTTACTGTTTCTCTACCAACAAATTTAAGCTTTCATGCATTGTTGGAATGCAAAAAGGAAAATTTTTGTTGTTTGTTTGTGCCCAAAAGTGACTATTCATCCATTTTGATTGTTAGGAAACAGGAAGTGATACTTTTCACTGGAATAACAATATCACAAAATTGCAAATAGATATGGAAAGAAATTACCTATTCTAACAAACTAAATTTCCACAACTAAGTCCATCTCAAATTAGATTTCACCTGAGATTTGCGATTATGTAAATTTTTTTGCAAAGCACTTCTATTGTTGCTATTCACAGGCATTTGCAAGTGACATGTAATTTCAGACAGACTATGATTCAATTGTTCTGCTACAAAGTAGACCTTCACACACCCAATTTGACTTGTTTTTCACCCAAATATGACCATATTTTTCACCCAAATATGACTATGTTTTTCACCCAAATATGACTATGTTTTCTTTGATCTTTGTTTATTTTTTTCATAGGCTACAATGCTGATTGAGATCATTTGTCTGGTAGGATATTTCTGTAGACTTGTTCATGCGTGGGCATTCATGCCAAAATGGAGACATTGGAAAGACAAGAAAGTTAGCATTGTCCTTGGTTGTTTGCTGGTATGACTGATTTGTACAAGATTTTGAGTTAAAATCCTGTTGTGTTTCGTTTAGATCAAACAAATGCAATCAATTTTGAGGGGCTGTTCATTGCTAAAATTGAAGTGCTGGGTATAGAACGATTGTTTCACCAATGATAAAAGATCATTTTACGTTTCAGCAACTCTAAATGATGTTCAGAACAAATCTAAGATAGAGCCAAATTCAAGTTCAAGTTGGGAAAAATTCCATAGATATTAGTAACATTTCAAGTAGACAATTATGATTTGATAAATTATTGAAAACTAGGCCATTTGGATGTATTTTTTGACATTCTAAATCAAACTGCGCTTTATCTTCAGAATACGAATTTTTGAGCCAATATATTTGGGTGGCTCAAAAATTCTTCCCTTTTGACTAGAACGATACCATATCAGGACTCCCAACACTAAATTTGTTAATCTTTAACTTAAATTCACGTACTGTACATTGCATTTTATAAATTGTCACCCACCAAACACAGAGATACGTATGAGCTTGCAAAGTCAAAATTTAGAGTGTGCACCTATAACAGCCTCGCTAAAAAGGGAAGGAGAAGAAGTAGATAGAGATTTCAAAAACAATCAATACATCTCAACACAGAATTCTGTTCAAAACTATAATTAAAATTGAAAATTTCTTTAGAAAATGCCCATGAAATCAAAGCATGGCTAGGCCCTTTTTCAGAACCTTTGGTTTCAGGTGCACTCTAAATTTCAACTTTGTAAGTTCGTATCTCGGGTCTTTGCCGCCTTTGGTGGACGATTTTTAAACATAAAAGATTAAGTTTGCACTTAGAAAGTCCTGATATCTTATCGTTTTGTTCCTTTTTCCAGTCAAATGGGGGCACATGCTTTCGAAAATTTATCGCAAATAAAGAAAAATCTGTTGTTTTATTCCATAGCTAACACTGATAGATATGGTGGTTTATATTGTACTAAAGAACACTGGATTCTCAAAATATGCTATTAGATGGTCCAGAGTGCTAAGGCCTGCATTTATGATAAATTTCAGCGAGAGTAGACAGGTATGTCTTTCTTCCTATTTTATATTATTTCATTCCCCATAAGAATTATCGTTTTTTGCCTCCTTTTTGCTCTGTGTGCAAGACCGAACATTTTCAGTGGAAGGCCTGGGCAGAAGTATTCGTGGATGACGTTATATAGGTCACAATCAAAAGCACTTTGAGGCGAAATTTGGAAGATGAAAAAGTTCGATGAATTAATCTAAACAAGTAGGGAGTTTGATAACAGCAATTATTAACCAAAAGTTAGTTTTGTCTCCATTTTGAACAAAATTGTGATTTCATAACCTATTTTAGCCAAGTATCTTTTCTTCTATATGCGGGGACTTACTGTAGCAAATGAGGATAGACGATCAAAAAAATCTTCTTACTGCATGTGGTGCAATTGTACAATGATTAATAAGCAAATAAAGTAAAATATAAGCACTTCGACGCGAATTGAAAGAAGCACGAGGTTTAGAGCATAGCCCGTTCGTTATCAAGCCAACGTTGGGTTGATAACGGGCTATGCTCGAAACGTCGTGCTTATTTCAATTCGCATCAAAATTACTTTATTTACTTGTTTATCAATGAGGATAGACCTCTCTGAAGAAAGATAATTTTCTTACAGATTAGAAGAGCAATACGAAATATAAGAAGAACATTACCAGAGATTTCCAATGTTTTGATTCTGCTTTTGTTGATGATATCCTTATACTCGCTGCTTGGTTTGAAACTGTTCCACCGCAAGTAAGCCTTTCTTATTTCTTATTCCGACTTTGCTGTTATTTTCTTCTCTTCGTTAAGAACGGACTGCCAATTAGGTTTGGAGGCTTTCAAGACTGTTTGCTGGCAACGTTGAGGGAAAGAAACATGGTTAAATTGGTTTGGGATACATATTTGTAAATAAGCTATCGTAGCTGTAGCTTTTATCTCCTATATCCAATTTACAGGCCACTCTATTTAGCTCGCGCTTCGTAGCAGTGAAATTTAAGTCCCTGTTTACAAAAATGCTTCAACATTTCCGTCTGTTTCGTGAAGAATGTACGGTAATATTTGGAGTCAATTTTGGAGTCAATTTGTCGAGATATTTTTCATTTGACTTTAAACCTTTTTTCCTTCGAATATTATTTCCCTGGAAATAAGTATCAACAACTCCGAGGCATGAGTCGTAAGTTTGGGCTTTTATTGAGAAAATTTTGCATTAATTTTGCACAGTCGTTAAAGCACTTGATTGTCGCCCTATCTCATGTGAATAATTTCTATTTCACATGTAATCGAGGCCAGACTTATTACTTTGCGACTGTTGATGACGTTTCTGTAATTACATCACTGATCAAAGACTTTTAATTTCGTGATTCTGGGGAGTTAGGGGGCAAACGCCCATAAAAATAGATAAAGTCCCTGTCCCTCTTCTTAGTGAGATGTACACCCCTGATTACTTGATTACTGATCACCCTGCTCATCAATCGACTCAATAATGCATCTGGTCTGATTCGTGAAGAATTTACGTGAAATAATATCTCCAGACACAACGGCAATAAATCCTTGTACCTTGAAAATCATGCCTGCAGAGTTCGAAAATTGAAAATCAAATGTTTTTGACATTCGAACATCATGTTGCATAAATGGACGCAATCTTCGGATATTTTTCGAGCTAACGCTGGTAACAGTAAATCACCAGGCGTTATTCTCCCAAAAGGCAAATTTTACTATGTAATTGATCATGTTTTAATCAAATTTATTTGAACGATTATTAAACCGTCGAAAAGGCGTTGCATGTTTTTAATTTATCGGAACGGTATCTGTAAACAAATATTGGCCTTTTGTTTCTCGATGAAATCATCGTCTGGCCATTAAGCATTAGTTTTTAAAACCTTAGAATTTAACCTCGAAGTAAGAAGATCATAATAAAGTTGAACTCAGTGGCTTTTTGGAATCAATCAAGATTTATAGGCCCACAATGATATGCTGTATTTATATTTTCTAAACAAGAAGAGGAAATCATTCCTGGTAAATTCTGAATTTAGTTTGATTAAAAATATTGACAACCGGATTGAGCTCATTCAAGCTGTTTTATCATTATGAGTTTTGTTTATCCACTTGTATGATGGTCCCTCCCAGATGTTTAAAATTGTTTTTTATAACTTTTGTCATGAGTCACAGCAAGATTGAAATAATGGATCCGTAGTGACAATCGTTCGAAATTAGCTCAAAAGCTTTGCGAGAAGAGGTCTGCTTGAAACTAAAATTGTAATGCGATTCATTTTCAGTCGCTAGTTGTTATATAGGATGAAAAGGATGAAGGAGGTAATATGTCTGGCCTGGGTTCAGTGTAATGTTATTGTCCCATTGTTCCATGAAAATAATCAGAATCGAACGATGTTTTGCTACATTTTGTAGAATTTTCGAATGTGCACAATTGTGATAGAAGCTCTAACGCCACTCGATCAAACGTCGCATATAATAATAATAATGATAATAATAATACCTTATTTAATGTTAGTTTTACGATAGTGTGAGCACTAATATACACTAACGTAAAGCAATTTTAGAGGTTGCATTATGGAACTTATTGACTGCAAGCGTTGCAGGCGCATTGATTGTTGAAAAACCAATCTTTTATGAGAATTTTGAATTGATATGCATTTTTGGATGACTTTATTTCATTTGGAAGAGAATTCCAAACCTTTGGACCCAAGCTAATCGATTTTATTTCATAATTTGTATAATATGATATAAAAAATAACTCTCTATCCAGGCTCTTTTGTAGAATAGCAAAAAGGTCTACTCGAAGGGAACTTCGTGTAATTTGCTATCATTCCAGAAAGAGTATTTTTGATATCATCATTATGTTTATAAGTACAGTGTTTTTATGTTTTATGAAAGGAAAAACGAGAGGAGGTATCTGAAGCTTTGACAAAAATATAAAGCTTCATAAATTCAAAACTGATTGAAGAAAATCAACATGAACAATACACGAAATACTCTATTCATTTCTACAAGATGGTAGCAAGCAAAACTCTGTAGCTTTCGTGGCTTACGATTTACACGGTCTACAACTCTCAGATGGTAGCAAGCAAAACTCCGTAGCTTTCGTGGCTTACGATTTAGCAATTTGAGGATGTCATGAAGATTGTTATAGAACCTCTAAGAAACTCACAAGAAACTCTGAGTACTCAAAATATGAAATTTTTAAGAAACTGTCAGTACTGGCCAAAATTCTTAGTTTCTTATAAAGAAATACGTGTACTTCAAAAACTAGCAAAAATTTTAGAAATGCTGTAATTCTGAAAATAGTGATGATGTTAAAAATCTCTCTCTTGGGTTATAGGAAATTACCTGAAGTTTCCTTTGAGCAATTCATTTGAAAGCAATAATAGTTGACACGATGATATTTAAAGTTTTGCAAAGATTCCACGCCTATGCTCGCATAGGTTAATCGCTGAAGCATAGATTGCTTCTAAAGTTGAATTCCACAAGTAAAGAAAGCCGTTTATGTGTCAAGCTGTTTCATGTTTCATAACGAACAATTTTTACAGTATAATAAGTTGTATTTTCTCTCAGATTTAAAACTTTAGAGAAAGAGCTGATTTTCATGATCAAAATGTACAACCTAACTTTGTGAATGAACAGAGATGTAGCAATCTAGTCTAAAAAAAGAATGACAAGTGCCACTTCTGTTTCTACTGTTGTCATTGATCGAGAACAGTAAATACAATAGTTTATATTTCGATTGAGCCATTCCCGCTAACTAACCTATTTATAACTCCGTGGATTCTGTTTTAACACGCTCCAGTTTCACGAACGTGACTCTTAGACACTGACATCATGAAACATGACAATCTTAGATTCCGCTAGATGGTTTAATGTGGTCAGATTTTATCTAACGTCCCTTCGTGTTTGATTGAATTATCAGATTGCACAACATCTTTTGATCAAATCTTATTCAATTCCATAGATTTTATCATATTTTATCACATTTATGGTACGTCCCTATTGATGAACGTTTTATTGCTTTGGACATGTCCTTAACCACTAGTGGTATATTCGGTGAAGATTTCGATATTATTTGCTAAGTGTGCGTGGTTTAGAGCGAAAATTCAAGAAAGAGACGAATTATTGTTTATAAATTTGTTTCCGGATTTCTTTGGCTTGATTCAGATCAATTTGATAATTTTGATGATGACAGTAGCGGGTGAACTGAAGAGTTCCTGTTTTCGAAAATTCATGCCACCAAGAGTATTTCGTTTACCAAGAATACAGACTTCGATCCCAGGTAGAGCCCTACCACTTGAGCGGCATGACAAGGGTTCGCAGACTCGATTCGGTCTTCTCTACTTCTGCGATCCCAGTACTTGGCGCTAAAAACTGCAACTTCACCTTTACCACCTCGCTTTGGCAGCAAGGTCTTTCCCTACGAAGCCGGAACATCAGAAATAGATGCCAGATTTCGATGTTTAATTAATCTGCCAACTTGACCATGGAAACCAATACATCTGTTGGGTCTTATTTTCAAATAGTAATGCTAACATTATCATGTATGTGGTATGGCATAGATGCTAAAATGAATCTGCCAAGAAGGCCACAGATAGTTGATACCTCATGTGAAGGATATTTTAGGACGCATCTTTTCTGGGGACAGGTTTTGTTTCGCTGCAGTAGTGTGCCGAGGCACTTTAGACGAGGGTGTCCAAAAGGTCAGTAGCGAACAGTGGTAGCGAATTATCCTTCACGTGACCTCCTTTTGTCGTCTATCATTATTTGACAAGTTCATTTGTAGCGAATTTCCTTTGCATTTGATAGGCACATGATTTTTAAGTTAATTTCAAGATTAACGGGAATTCGATACTTGTGAAGGCTAGAAATGTGTCTCCTGCAAGGGTGATACACTTGACCCAAGTCTATTTCGCTAAAAAAAGACAGACTTATTACAGTTGCCGAAATAGACTTGGTCCAAGTCTACAAGAGTGATAGAGCAGTGTGATTTTTAGTATTTTTGGTTATTCATTATACTCAAATGCCTTGGGAGTCATACACTACAAGAAATACATGGAAATAGATTGAAAATGGTCAGGATATCCTAAGTAAAGGGAAAATTTTCTTTAAAAAATTCATCCCCATGCTGAAGTTTCGGAATTTTCTGGTGATCTGAGTATGGGTTGTTAGACACCACAGTTATGTTTCAGCATATATGCCGCTGCGGAGGAAATATGTTTATTTCTGCGGAGGAGGTATCGAATCCTTACGCTAGCTCCTCCGTAGTAGCAAATAATGTTTTCCTCCGCAAAAGAAAAAAGCTACGGCAATCAAGCACAAGTATGGGGTCTAACAATCCATGACCTGAGAGTTGAGTTTTGAAAGAAGGGTTAGTCTTACGAGGTGATTCCTTGTATTCACTCAACATTTTTAATCTGACTTTTATTTTCTGCCATACCATCCAATTCAATGAGTGATGCTGAGACTTATGTAATGAGTCTAATGAAGGGTCTGAGTGTTGAGTTTCCGATAATGAGTTTTTAACGCATGTGTTACCTTTCATCCATAATTTATTTTTCATTTGTGCGAGGTGAAATAATTTTTTACAGCTGTGTTGATTATTTATGTTGAATTACACTCTTTAGTAATTTTTAATAATGAACTCGGCAAAGTTTGATTTATAACCTGCATCAAAGGAAATTCAAAGTAACCTGCTGTTTGTAATATTTTTCAGTATTTACCGGGGAATCGTTCTTCGAGACATTGAAGATTACTTGACACCTCTAGAAATCACCTTTATACAGACTTTACTTTTCACTGCAAAGGAGAGCCGAGCCACAGGCTAGCAATTTTAGAGGAAGAATTTTGCATTCTTCTAGAAAATCATAGTTTATGAAGGTCTATAATCATAGGCAGCTCGGACACTATTGTTGTAATTCTCGAACTAACCATGAAATAATAATGAATAAGATGATTTGCTTACCAAGCCAAAAGAGCTAAATATTGTTTGTATTCCGTTAACGAGATCGTATCTTGCTTAGGCCAGGCCATAACCACAAGTTCTGAGCCACAGACGTTTTTGGATGTTGCTCAGAACTTGAAGTCATTGCCTGGCCTAAGCAATATAGAGCAAGATATGCTCCCGTTAGCGGAATACAAACAATATTTGGCTCATTTGGCTTGGTGAGCAAATCATCTTATTCATTATTATTTCATGGTTAGTTCGAGAATCACAACAATAGTGGCCAACTACCCATGCTGTAATCTGTAATATGGCGGTGAGCAAAAATCTTAACTTTCCTGGTTGACGAGTTAGCAATTTGATGACGTCACAACCGGGAAACTGTTTGAAACATAGAAGAAGCTGTAATTTTGAAAATAATCAAGATATTAAAGATTGCCAATGAACGCTTATAAAGAAGTATAGCTGAATTTCATTTCAAGCCGTTAAATCAAAACGAAAGACGCATTTACCAATCCTGCAATGTTTTTTTCAAAGATGTGATGCTTATACTCGATTTTAGTCAACTCAGATTTAAGCCCAGTGAACTATTTTTGGAACATGCCATGCAAGGTATTGGTTTATGTGCTTAGGTGCACCTGGTGATTGGCCCAGCCAGCGTGATTGCTTGAAGAATTTTCTTTACTCTCTAACCCTACGGGCGTGTCTTGCTTCATTCCAGCGGACAATCAGTACTAAAAAGTTTGGAATCTCAGCAAGGTTTTTACCAACATGTGGAATCTAACAAAATGTGATAAAATGATGTCAAAGCACTTAGATTGTACTCTCTTTTTTAAAGAAACTTGGCTCTGATCTTAGTAGTAGGGTTTCTTTAACATAGAGTCCAATATTAATGGTAGAGATCTCTTTCTCTTGACGACTTTCTGAAATGTTCTTTAATTTTGAGGACCATTTTTGACACCTACCCTGGGTGCCAGACTGAGATTTATTTTAGAGAGTTTGTTTCCGAGTGTATTTGACACGAAGATTTGCAAGAAAGAGCAATATCACGAACAAGAATTATGCATTTTAGTATCGTTTGGGTTGGTGACACTCGTTCAAAGATTTCGTTACCTTCGAATTGACTTTGCTAGTTTCTAGTAGAATTTCTTAATTTTCTTGAACAAGCTACTACAGTTTGTTTATGAGCTGTTCCTTATAAAAAGGTATATGTACAGTAATAGGGAAATGACCAATTTCATTTGGGTTCAAGTTTGCCTTCATCACAGAAGTTCTCAAAACTCTCTTTCACGTTAAAAGTATTAAAGAGCATTTTCGTGCCGGCGATACCCAAAATGGTACCATTTCATCGAAAGATCAGAAAATATTTCCGTTTGGTAGTTTACCGACAAACTCTTTCGCTTGAAATGGGTTATTTAACCTAACACAGATCGCTACTGAATGCATCAATTTAAAGTATCATGTCTAAGAAATGCACAAACACTTTCCAGACGCTTTTAAAGTAATTTTCTAAAAAAAGGTTCGGACAAAATTTTTATCTGAAACATTTCCTGTTGGAAACTTTTTAATTTGAATGTACTGGTGGCAAATTGACCCCACATCAAGTTTGCAAAGGCTTTAGTTCTAAACTCTTTAATTTACTCATGTTTCACTTCACGACAATTTTTGTTAAAAAGGAGTTTCAGAAAAGTTTGTAAAACACTCTTCCATCAATAAAAAGCCTTCGAAGACAAGGTCCATCCCAGCGATGTCCACATATTTCATCCACTTCTGCAGCAAGTGTTACAACTTCTTTTTCCTTCAACTTCGCTCTTACAGCTTGGATAACGAACTCCACAAAATAATCTGTTTTCTTATCTGCGCCAGGAATTGAAGGAGGATAAATGCTTTTCACCCAATCATGAACATCCCCAGTACATGTTGTGGTGTAGAAAATCTCCATTTTCAAGCAGCGCCAAATCTAATTCCAATGTCTCTCAAATTTATTACTTTGTAATATGATAGAAATTCTTTTTGAAGTTTTGATCGCCAAGAAATATTAGGTGTTAAGAAAATGAGGTCCTTTCCAGACCTCACTCAGCAATCACTCAGCTATCTACCGAAATATCCAATTTCCAACAGATAACTTTTAACTGCAAGTATCTAGCGAATCTTTGAAGTCTTCTTCCAAAAGATACTTCAGAAGTCAGGCTCTTTGATATTACCTATACCAGCTGTAAAGTGGTTGAGGTTTGTAGAATAATCATAAGATCGCTGCAATAAGCTCAAATCCCTGCCACCAAGAACTCTTCTTTGCCCGCAACTTTCAAACTGAACTGTTCGACAACAGCGCTAGGTGAACTCTGTCTGCAGAAATCTGGCCACCCCCGTCTTTGGCTTTTAATAAAATAGTACCTGTTACCCTCATCCCCAGCAGGAGGCTGCAACAATGAGGCAATATCAACAGGGCTGCTGTTGGTCCTCAAATGTCATTTCAGAGTTGGGTTCTCAAATTTGGTCTGAATAATTTGATTTTTAGGGGATAAGATTTTCAAAACAAATAACGAAGTTATGTTTGAAATAGTGCTATTCATGGTGCAGTATATAACTTTATGAAGTCTATCTCAAACTAGATGTCACGTGAAAATGTCCGCGAAAAAAACAAATTGAAAAGATTGGCATCAGCAATTTCGCGTTGTCGCAAATCTCACGTGCCATCTAATTTGAGACAGACTTTAGTTAACTGAAAGAGCATCCATTTTTTTAGGCTATTTCTCGTTTGTTGCAAAGCTTCCTTCCATAGATTGAAAATTCCATAAGATCATTGTCAAAACTTTCGCACTTTAAAGTGCCTAAAATGATCATTGTTCATGGGCAAGCGATAAAATACCTCACTACTAACTAAAATCAAGTTCAAAACACACACAAAATATGTTAAGGTGGCTCACTTCTGATAACATTTTACACTGATGCACGCTTGGTGTGATGGTGTCCTATTCCTTTTTCTCATTGTTCAACGTTGACTTAGTTGTGTGTCCCTGGACGACTTTTCAAACGTAGCTGATACTAGGATGCTTATGTTGTTAACGATGAAAATAAAGGTACCCAAGCAGTTAACAAATATTTACAATCATAAGATTCCTATTAGATCATTCTTAGTTAACTTTATTTTATTCATTAATCTTGAATCTTAGTCTGTTAAACTAGCTAGATCTCCTAAATCTTTCGAAATGTTAGGTTTTTCTAGTATCCTTTGTGTGAAATGTTTTTGTGAGGATCATCTTTCACCTTTTAGCACCGGGGGAGTAAAAGGATCACAAATTAAATTTCACAAAAATTTCGATCATGTCCTCCCATTTTCTAAATCCTTCAAAATGTTTGATTTTTGTAATCTACCCAGATCTCCTAAATCTTTCGAAATGTTTGGTTTTTCTAGAATCCTTTATATGAAATATTTTGATGAATATCATCTTTCACCTTTTAGCACCGGGGGAGTAAAAAGGATCAAAATTTAAATTTCACAAAAATTTGACCTATTTTCTAATCCTTCTGAATATTTGGTTTCTCTGTAATCTTTGGTTTTTGTAATAAGTGAATCTCATCTTTCGCCCTGTCAACCCTTCAAGACTCTAGTGGAAATAAATAGGTCAAAATTCAACTTCTCAAAAATCTCAATTCTGTGCTTCCCTTTTAACCTTTCATCAAATATTGAATTTATTTTTTCGATTTTTACCTTTTAGAATCAACATTCCTCAAGAATATTTAAACTACGAACTAGTTCTTTGTTTTGATTGGTAAATATTCTTTAAAAGGTAACTGTGAAAATCTTAAGCCAGAAGCAGCTACAGAAATTGTTTCCCATGATCGCGAAGTTGCTTGGCAATAAAGATCTGAAAGGTCTGTCCCGTCCCGTCCCGTCCCGTCCCGTCCCGTCCCGTCCCGTCCCGTCCCGTCCCGTCCCGTCCCGTCCCGTCCCGTCCCGTCCCGTCCCGTCCCTCCGTAGGGGACAAACTTCCAGATACTTTTCCTTTTCAGATACAGCATAGACAAATTGCAAAACGATACCTCGGGAAGAATGTTAATACATTGCAACCCTGGGGGCATTCTGCATTGCATAAAATTTAGGAGAAAGAAAAACAGGTTACAACAGTACAAGAAAATAAGATGTTAAAGGGAACTGACGTAGTTAAAAGCTGACTATGGCCAAGTTAAAAAACATAGTTTATTGCATTTGAGAACTTTGACACATGACGTTTCATTGTGTGGTGAGAAAAACGATGGGTTTGTGGGTCTTTCTTTGGCCTATTTATAGCGGCTAGTCGATACAGCTATAAAGGCTGCAGTTCCTTTTGACGCGACAGCGGTGCAGGGTTCAGCGGTGCATTGGTAAGATACCAATCAAACCTTTGAAATCAAAGCCGTGCATCGGCGTTTGCCTAAAGTCACCATTTTTTTTTCATTTATAGTTCCTTATATTTCCGGTCTTTACAGCTAAAATTTCATTTGTATATTAATCAGATCTTGATTACATTTTACTTTTAACTTGTTATAAGCTAAAAATATCAAATAAAACCACAGTCAACAGTCGGTGCGAAAATCTGTAGCTAGCTTGCAGATTATTTGATTTGAGTTAAATGAAATACCTGTTTGCTATATCTGACAATTTCATGTGGTCTGTTTCAGACTTACCCTGGGTACCAGACTCTCTGATAGCCAGGGTTTTTCAGACTCAGATAGGGCATATTCTTCTGGGCATCTTCTGAAAATGGATTAGTTGGTAGAACCTGAAATCCAATCCTCTTGGTGCCGTTCTACCGAAAACGGTAGACTTTGCACAGCCTTCAGATGCCCAAAAGAATATGTCCATAGTGAACAAATTTCTAGCCTGAAGTTGAGGCTGCACGCAGGCTAACAAATTTCCAGTTGAAGCTTGGTTCACAATAGAGCAAAAGGAAAACGCATCAGAAATGCCCAATAAATGCGACTGAAAAAGAGTACTTATTATTTTGCGTTAATTCAAGAGTTTGCTGGCGCATCGAAGATCCTTACAAATTTCGATTGAAACGAAGCAGTTTGAATCCATTTGGAAGCGATACTCACTGAATATGCTTTAAAGAACTATTCTGGGGTTTATGAAGTTGATGTTTAAAACAATCTTACCAACTGCTAAAGAACAATTGTAGCTTTTTCCACGTTTTGACATTAGTAGCAGCTGTCAATTTGCTAAACATTTTTCATAAGTTAGGCCAAATCTCGTCGCCATTTTGTTTGATCACACGATAAGCAGCCTTGCTGGCGTTCAACATGACGTCAGAACGCTCTGACCATGATGGCTCTGGCATTGTGCGTAATGACATCACAACGCAATTGTCACAGATTGTGACACGTAATTTTGGAGAGAAAAGACGAAAAAAGTTGGAAAAAGTACGATACACCATTCATAACAGCATAATTTTTCATTTTATCATCAATCATACCTACAACCATAAGACTCAATTTTTTTTATCCGCAAATGTTACCCCCTGGCATTCCGATGTGTAAAAAGCCGAAGTTGTATAACTGCAAAATTAATAACTCTACTGGTATTTCACTTAGCTGATGAAATTAGTACCTGATTTGATAAAGAGAGGAATTCTTCCATCCATGATATTATGATACTGTTATCTGTTGCAAATGCGTTAATTTCTGTTCTTGCAGGTGAATTTGATTGTTGCTTGTGTTCCGTGAAAGTGCATTTTATTTGAAACACATTTAAGTGCAAGGCGGGATCATCGTCTGTGGGCGGGATGTGTGGCCGACGAATGTTGGATTGAATAAAGTCAGTGGTTTCGTCGGAGGAGCATATCAGTCTAAACAGCCTCATTCAGCTGTGACAGAAATCCTTTTGTTACAAAAGAATCCTCATAAATCCCTGAAATCCTGTTTGCAAAAATCTCGCCAATCTTTAGAAGGGCCTTGAAGGAATGATTTCACACCAATCGGTTTCGTCAAGACGGAATACGACTTTAGAAAGCTAGGTTTTGAGTGTTATCGAAATTTTAAGTATGCAGTAGTCCTTTCGTCGTCGACCGTTCAAATTTCGGGAATATATTTTTTGAAATTTCTTTATATCAGAATTTTCGACCGGAGAGTTGTTCGCACTCTTAATGTTTGTGAATTTCATTTATTTTATTATGATTATTATTCTGCACCGCCATGTATCAAAGAACCATCATTCTTGTATTTTGAAACATTTCAGAGATTTTGATAAATAGTGGCAAATGGCAGAAAAGAGAATCGGCAGTTTTTCAAGTTACAGCGGGTGCACAAAAAAGTTCCGATGTTTGATAATTCATAGCACCTAGAGTACCGGCTGGATTAGAATGGAATAAATTCTGTCTAACGGTTGAAAGAGGAAAGTAATTTTGTTATTTTTCTCTTGTTTTTATGAGTACTGAAGATACAGGCAAATTCGACTTTACGAAAATGTCTTGGTTGTAAAATGCCTCAAAAAGGCCTCAAAAACTTGATCAAATCGAGTAGAAACTTCTTACACAGAGCAACACAAAATTATATATTTCACAGGACGAACATAGGTAATAGCATTTTTATTGTCATGGGATAGAGAAACATTAGGATTTATTTGAAAATTCATTCTTTATAACTCCTGAGAGAGATTAAATGCCCTTGCACCTTGTTCTGTGTGAGAGATTCCTTACAATTTGATCGAATGTTTTAGGCCCCTTTTCAGCCATTTTGCAACAAATGAATTTTCGTGAATCCATGAAGTCGAATTTACCTATGCTTTCCTTGTTCATAGAAACGCGAGAAGAATCACAAAGATATTGCAGTCTTTCTGTTCGAGGGGCATATCACTCTTCGATGAATTGAAATCCTTCCAGTACAGTAAAAACCCGCATATAAGAACCACCCACTTATAAGAACCTAAGGCCTAAAATGTTCTAATTTCACCCCATTACAGAAGAACCTATTCATCCTGAAATTCAAGGAAGGTTCTTATCTTAAAAAAAGTTAAATGTACACTACTGGTTGGTAATATGTGATAAAATTTTTTAAGAAATTTAGCCATATACAAAAGCATTTGTAAAAAGTTCCAAGATTGTGTCATGATATGAGTAGGTAAAAACCTTGCTTTCTTATATTTGGCCTAAATTCCCGAAGATCTGTAATTAATTCTTTGATAAGGACCTATTTAATTTAGGAACCTTGCATCCTGTTTTCAAGAATAGTATCATGTGCATAAGAACCTAAACAGGGTGATTTCAAAATGTAAGGTTCTTATTTGCGGGTTTTTACTGTACTCTATATGCGACCATTTTTCAAACGCCGGAACTTTTTTCCGGCGCACCCTGTATATGGCGAATATTTTACAGCTCTCAGTTTTTTAGCTTACCTGAATCACGCTCCTGTTTCTAAATTCTACATTGAAATCTGTCCGTCAAATAAAGAATATTTATTTTCTTTTCTAGGGGTTTAAAGATGGCTGATGGTCGTCCTTATTTCAATGATTATTTCGATATATTCTTCAGTCTCTACGTTCTCACAACAACTGCAAATAATCCGGATATCACGTGAGTTTACATGGTTTTCAAAGTTCTCTCAATCTGCTCTCGATAGAAATATTTTGATAAGAAATTGCTCAAAAGAAACCCCAAAATTAGACTTGCCCCAAGTCTATCTCTTCCGTCCGTCTACCGTTCCCTTTACAGTAGTTCCTGGATCCGCCATTTCCTAGATCCGCCATTCCAACATTCCGTCCAGAGAGCTCTCGAGCTCTCTTGACGGAATGTTGGAATGGTAGATCCATGAAATGGTGGATCCAGGAACTACCGTAAGAAGGGAACGGTAGACGGACGGAAGAGATAGACTTGGGGCAAGTCTACCCCAAAATCGTCAAAAAGTATATTTGTAAAATGATAGTCTATTTGTGGATGTTGGGTGTGGAGTCAATTCGATACCGTTATGTTTTTTGCCTCCACCTCAACAATAATTGAATTTGAGTTTTTTTCGTCTGTTTTAATCTTAGTGATATAGAAAAAGAATTAAGAATCTTCTATACTGGGGAAATAAAAGAAAATCCTTAGCATATTTTTCTTTATTTTCACTTGTTTCCTGTATCATTCTCAGAAGGTACTTGTGTAATGTTTACACAGTGGAAAGCTTAAAAAGATATTTGTTTTGAAATATTCGCGAGGGCACAGGTAGTGAACATGAAGATTGTTATGGAACCTTTAAGAAACTCGTAAGAAACGCTGAGTACTTAAAATCTAATGATCAAGTCAAGAAACTTTCAGTACTGGCTCAAATTCTTACACCACGTTTATACTGTACCAGTACAGTTTCGAACCGTTGCAAAGTTTTTCCGGTTCAAGATCGTTTGCATTGCTTCAGATTATGGTTTTTTTTATAGATATAGGAATAACAGTGGTATGGATTAGTAGGAACGGTGTAAGCATGAGGCTGATCCGATAAATCTTTGTTCCGGATCCAAAGTTGTACCGGTACGATGTAAACATGACAGGGTCTTAGTTTCTTATGAAAAAATACGTGCATACTCTGTAGACTTATGACGATGAGTCCCTTGTATCCCTGCGGTACCTTGCTCACAGGGACTCATAATGAAACAGTTAAAAACCTGACCCTATCCTCTGCATTCGATTGATCGAATCTGGATCGAACGACTGCTTCGGCTATATTCAACGGTCACTCCTCAGAAAGGAAATGCGATAGAAACCACGGTAAGCAGACACTTAATCAACAAAACTTGGTATTCATCTGAAGAAGAAAGTTCACTTTACCTGGTGAGTGCAAAATAAGTCTTTTAATGCTGCAATTTCCATGTTTTTAAGACCAAGACATACCAGAGAAATCTTCAAGTACCTGCTGCAGCAACTTCCTTCAAATTTAGTCAACTGCGTCAATCGAATTGAAGGTTCGAAACTGATTGTTCTTTGCCAAATCTCGCAATCTGATTGGTTTGCTAGGACTCCCAGCATATTAGGCCTAATAGGGTCAGGTTTTTCAGAGTAATATTATGAGTCTCTGTTGACTGAAGCGCCATCAAGAAGTCAAAGAGCACAGGGAAACAAGAGACTCATCGTCATAAGTCTACATACTCTGCACTCTGGGAACTGGATACGGATGATTTTTCCCACGATTGGATCGTTGGTTTTGGTCCAGAAGTTGATTTGCGAACAATAGCAAGTTTCAAAATTGCATACCCCGAGCTTTTAAAAGAGTTTATCCCTGTTGCTAGCCAAGCCGAGTGCCCTGTTTTTATTTCAGTTGTTATTGGCATTTTTTCATTCGCCTATCTTACAATTAAATGGCATGACAGAAAAAGTTTAACAAGGTAGCAACTCACATTTTGTAAATTCATTGCAGGATTCCAGCGTACAATGTTAGCAATTGGTATTGCATATTCTTCGTAATCTACGTCATTATTTGCATGTATATATTCGTCAGCATCTTCCTTGCTGTTGTTTACAAGAATTACAGAAAACATCTCAAGGTAAGCGTCTTCATCTCACATGAAAATGTGTCAACTACTTTTCGCAGAGATCTTGCCACCGATATGATGTTCATCAGTCTAATTTATTTGTCATTTCCAAAATCATGATTTAAAGGGCATATGTCATGAAGCTGATTGGTTCCTGCAATACAATTCTCTCTATTGTTTATTACAAAGCGCAGGATTGAGGCTGAATTTTCATCTTCAATATTTTCAGAATTATAATGTTTTCTCCTCTTTTGATAACTCAAGAAAATTTTTGAAAACACTTTAAACCATCGTTATTTCTAAACATTTTAAGGAATCGCAGAATAATTGTCAAGAAAATTTTAGTTTGTGTATATTTACGATTTGGTATCAACCAAAAATCTGTAGCTCTTCTGGTTTGCGATTTAGACACTTGATAACGTAATATCCTCAAATGAGTTGAAATAACAAGTTCGCTGTGATTTTGAAAAAAGAGTTCTGAAAAGTCCAACGGTAGAATTATAGATGAGTAGCTAAAGTTACTTTTAAGCCATTCGATTCAAAGTAATATGTCATGGAATTTCACACTCACCTTTGTACACCGATTTAAAGACTTAGAACCTATGCTCTCAAGCATCTACACCTGATTTCCTTTTTCCTCTTATAGAACGAAGTGAAAGCGGTTGTATACAGGAAACGACGAAACCTTCGTAGCGCCTTTGAATGTATACGAACGAAACGCCAAGGGAAATTTGTGATAACATTTCATCGATGGAGAGCTCTCATGCATTACATGGCACCAAAAATGAGTCCTGTTCAAGTAATGCTTATGTGGCATGTTTTGGATGAAACTTCTCGGGGATTTATATGTAAGACATGTTCATGTTTGTTGTATTTTAAATATTTACCTGCTTTTCATAGCGCATTACGTTATTTTCAGGCAGCAATTGGATAAGAGCTTTTACCTTGGGCTGCTCCGGTAAATTTAGGAGACACCCGGGTATTCTTTGGCATGTACTCGATTAAGGCCCCCCTTTTGAATAAGCCCCTCTTCAAATAGGTCCCCACCCAAAGATTAATTTTTACGAATAAGCCTGTGGGTTTATTCGAGGGTTTACGGTATTTTTGTTGTTCAAATTCTTTGCACTATGTTCAAGCCTCAGGTATGATACTGTCAATGAAGATAATATGTCATTCCTATGTAAAGTCAATCATATATCGATTTTGCTATCCTTTGCAAATAGGTTCTTTTCTCTTGCAGATTTTCGAGAATTCATGTTCCTAGCAGACTTGTTATCTGTAAAAATGAAAGAAATGAATAGACGACCTCAATTCTTTGCTCGAATCTGGCCTTCATGTTTCAACAGCACAGTTGTCAGTTTCATTAGAAAGTGCGTCGAACATAGGTAAGTAGATTTTTCTCAATGATTGACTGATCAATTAATTGGTTGATTGATTGATTGATTGATTAATTGATTGATTGAATGGTCTGTGATGGTGACTCAGGCGTAAAATCTTTAAAGATGATCGTACTTATGGTCATTGCATCTTTCGTTTGACTTCATCGCTTGAAATGAAATCCAGGTACTTTGCTATCAGCGTTCATTGGGAATCTTAAATTTTTATTTTTCAGAAGATTATCTTTTTTAGGGTTTCAATCAATTTTAACGTTGTGACATGACGTCATCAAATTGCTAAATCACAAACCAGAAAAGCTACAGATTTCTGTTTACTCCCATAGTGTAGACCTTCATAAACTGCAGTTTTCCTGTATTTATTTACGATTTACGACGATTTAACTTTTTTTGTGAATTTCCTGATCAGATTCCATGTTTAGTTTGCACCAATGAAGAAGAAGTCCGGTTGCTAGCAAACTGATGACGTCTCGTATCTATGATTTGGCCTAGCAGTGGGGAAGCTGTATTGACTTCACAATATTTGAATGAACGCTGTTATGCCATCGCTTGCGAACTCAAGCAACGGAATATCTCAAAATATTTGAAGGGTTAGGAAATCTTTGTTCCCTGCAGCCATTTATGTTCCCACTATTCTGCGTTCAAAAGACTTTGTTCGCGGCCAACATGATGTTTGATGCTTCTCACGCGTGCAAAGGATCATGGGAAACAGTGTCTTTAAACTAAAATCTTTATTGTCTTTATTTCAGGTATTTCATGTACTTCTTCGACTTAGTGATCGTTGCTAATGCATTTTGCATTGCGTTTGACTATG